>JAFIDM010006943.1:27133758-27211954 GCA_023159025.1 Thereuonema tuberculata
CAATCACCCAAGTCTGTGCGAAATTCTTGAAATAGTGGATGCATCTTCTTGATACTTGGTTTGCATATTTATGGACGAGAAGCGATTTAATGTTTGGTATACGAAAAAAAATAATAATAAATAAATAAAATAATTGCATAAGGATAACTCCAAAGGATGTCTGTCGACAAATCTGCGCGACAAAGATGACAGAAAATTCTACAGAAAGGCATTATAAATGCAACAGCTCTCGCAGACTGCAAATTATGAATTTTTGTCGATCTCCAACAATGCATAGTAATTCAATTTATTTGCGCGTGCTTTAATGTAAGGCGACTCAAAGTAAGCATAAACATTTAAAGATTTAATCATTTCAACAAACGGGAAATTGGTAGTATACAGATATTTCTTATATTCATTTACAAATACAGTATAATTCATTTGTAAAGACATTTCCTTTTTATTGTTTTCGTGGTTTTAAAATAAATAAATAAATAAATAAATAAATAAATACTGAGTGAGAATCCCAAAAGTAATAAAATTGAATCAAATTACTAATGTAATTTTTCGTCATGCATTAAAAAGGCTAAAACAGAACGTTTCAGCCCAACTAGAGGCTATTTTCAACTGTGAAATTGGGAGTAGTGAGGTGGGTTTAAATAATTTTTTATAATGTTATTGGATAGATCATTATTGATTGTAGGGGAGTTGGCAATGCATGACGAAAAATTACATTAGTAATCTGATTCAATTTTATTACTTCTGGGATTCTCACTCAGGATAATTTAATTTTCAACCTCCCAATTTTTGAAATAAATAAATAAATAAATAAATAAAATAGCATTTTAAAGAATTAGCCTTTCTTTTACTAACTTCTTTACTCTTAAGGCACGACCAACTGAAAAATACACACAGAATTTAAAAATTTACAAATTCTATTGAAAATTCAAATGTTTCGGTTAATTACTTTAGTTTTGATCGGCTTATTAATTATTCACTGGCAAGGTAAGTGAAGTGTATGAATTTTTAATGTTTAAATATGAACGCTTTTCAATTGATATAATTAATACATCATCAAACTTTTATAAAATTGAGGGAAATACAATTACATTGCATGATATTTAATTCGTAAATTTTATCATAAGGATAAGCATTGACATATACAAACAAAGCTTCATACAGTTTAAAAGATGTATCATCATCAAATTGTATATTCTAAATGCATCTATTCTTGCAGGGAAGAGCGCTTGTTTTGGAAGTAGATTAGTAAGTGTAAGTAAGTAACAAAAACCACTTTAAACTACCAAATTCAATGAGTTTATAGCATCCTAAAGTTTCTTACAGCCAGGTATAATTTAAGAATTTTTACCTATGTTTCTTGATGACAGTAACTGACTTTCTGATATTAAAGTTGATTTTAATGTACGAATAATTCACCCACACGAAGACTTTATTTTTGTTCTTATGATTGGTTTAAACCTAACGAAACTTTGGAAATAGTGAAGCAATATCACTTTGTAACAGAATGATTCCAATAAACTGCTGAGTTTTGTATCACTGAATAAATACAAGGAAACGTTACTTGTGGTTGTGCGTGGGGTCGTTGAGGGGAGGGGTGCTTCAGTAGCCGCTCCACAGGTGCTGCTGCATAATTAGAGGAAGCAGCAGACAGACAAGGAGCGTGCTCCTGCCCACGTGTGCCGTCACGCACCACTGACGCTAAGGCCTCCGGCGTTGCTCCTTCTCCGTTTCCTTTGGTTCGTGTCAATTACAATTAAACTCAAAATACTGTCTTGATAAAGGTCCTTTTTTTTTTTTTTTCCTCTCCAGCAATAAATTTGAAATTCGAAATAAAATGTTGTAATCTATGGAGTTTTGGAGAGAAATCACAACCCTAGGTTGTTCCAAGTGTCTCTGTTTCTTGGCGCTTCTCTCTTCAGTGTTTTTTCTTGTTTTTTTTTGTTTTGTAATTCGACAAATGAAACTGAATTATACGGTAGAAAGATAGAACTTAATATCTAATTGAAAATAAGCATTTCAAAGCTTGAACCTTGGCAGAAACTTTTGCTTTAATTGCATTTTCTCAGCAGGAGAAATGTTTTTTTGCTGAATAGAGGCACAAGTCATGCACAGCTATATTTGTGTAAATAAAATAAAAAAGTGACTTTCAATAAAAGCTACACACTTTAATAGTTTATTTTATACCGTAGGGCAAAATTCCTTCGCATTCCATATTTTGGAGTAGATCTATTTTTATTGATGCAAATAAGCCTAAAAGTATTTCACATTGATATAAATGTTTTCATTGCTATTTTTATAACATCCCATGGCTTTTAAACTATTTCTTATTTAGATTTAACGTCAATTATAACTATATATAAATTCTACATTTAATCTAATTTCTTTCTCTGATGTAGACTATTTCATGCAGTTTTTGGCACCTTCTGTGTAAAGAAGATTATTTGCAATTACTGGATGGCATTAAGTGTAAATAATAAATTGTTTAATGCAATTCAGAGTTGAGGTGAGGAAGCACTTAAATATCAATTTCACATTCAACAAAATCTATTAAATTGAAGCATTTATATTCTATCATTTTTAAAATATCGTGTGGATTTCACTGTTAATAACACATCCCATCATGATTTACGATTTGTAAACTGTATTTTACTTATAAGTTTCCGACAACTGTTTATACATTTTCAAAGATTTCTTTTTCCATGTTTTAATGAAACAAGTAAAAACAATTTGAAGCAATTCTATATACGAAGAAACAAAGGGAAAAACAAAGGAAAAAAATTAAAAATATACAATTATACGAAGCAAGTAAGTAAATCAAGATTACAAATTGATTTAAATTTATTAATGTGTGGGATAAAAGTTTTAAAAAGTCTTAAAATAGCCAACACACTGAGTTTAAAATTAAAAACTATTTACAATTAAAAAGTTCAAACTAGTTTCCACCCGCTAACGGGTTATCTTCAGTGAGTGGGTCATCTTCTTCTTACAAATTGATTATCACGGAATAGCATAAGTAGGTATATATTCTACTATTCTACTATTTATTTTATTATATTATAAAACAAATAGCACACTTTTTGTAACATTAACAATAATATACATTAGTGATAGTTTCGAACATTGACTGTTCTTTATCAGACTGGTTAGAAGTTTACATCTATTTGGAAATATAAGAAATTTGAAAGAATCAAAGAAAGTAGAGAATATTTCTCCTCCCCCTATACAGTCCGAAGTCTAACTTTAACCTCTAAATCTTCTCACCCAATGAAGTAAATCTAAAATCTCCCTCCAATTTCTATTGGCCCCTTCTACTTACTCTGATTCTTTCCAATTACTTATATTTCCAAATACATGTAAACTTATAACCAGCCTGATGAAGAACAGCCAATGTTCTAAACTGTCACTAAGATATATTGTTAACATTACAAAAAGTGTGCTGTTTGTTTTATAATATAGATATTTATCACACGTTAAATAGAGATCACACAACATTTCATTATCAATGTGTTGATTATGAGATTTAGTTAAGTAAGACTTGCATTCATTATTAAGTAAGTAAAGTCTTACCTAAGTTATGTAACTGGAGAAGATGTGAAAATTTAAGAAACTTGGAAGGAAATGTCAAAGAACGCCAGTTAGAAAACTTATTATATAAACCACGGCAGAGGTTCCAGACGTTTCCAACTGTAATATAATAAACATTTCTTGAATTCTTGAATGTTTCACACTTAATAGAAAATATAACCTTTTCATTTTCAAATATTAATCAGCAAATTGACTTATTGAAGAATCATTATTCTCATTTCAATTTTTCAAAGTATTATAAAAATTTAAAGTAAGTAAAATATAACTTAATTTCTATTGTAAACGCCAGTGTCATTCTGTAGGAAAATAAAGTTAGCTGAAAAGGAAATAGTTAAACATTTTAGGCAGAGTACTTTAAAATTTTCAATCTATTGCTCTCCTGTTAGGTTTGAAAGTTTTTGCACTAATACAAAGTAAAGGACAATTGATTTTGTCCTGTACTTTGTATTAGTGAGTGGAAGATTGTCTGCTAATCCTCCACATGAATCTACAGCTTAATTAACAGTTCAGTGAACGGTAATGATTGACAAAATTATCGCTGATTGATCTTCATTAATGACCAGAGTATTATGTCTATCACTTCGAAATCACTGGCGCCAACCTTTCTGGTCTCGCAAATCGACAAAGGCGATCTTCAAGTTGTTTTTATTACCTGGGCAGCTGTTCACCCACCTTAACGTTATTTATTATGTGATCAAAATACCATTCAATGCTGTCCAATTGAAAACAAGCCCATTTCTCGTTTACTATTCACTCCTCAGCATCATTAATTTAACATCCCTACCAGCTGCAGAGAATAGCCTATGTACGATGCAAATTTATCAACAAACAAAACAGAAGACTCTTAATAGAATTATTGGAAACCGATCTTCTATTAAAAACGTATGCATCCGTTGAGAAGAGGACGAATTATGACTTTATTTTTGGTTTGGAAAAGTAGTTAAGGCCTAATAGGCCTACTTATTTTTATTACCATTGATATACATTGAGAGCAATTCTTTTCTAAATGAAACTGCTTACTTAATATTAATACTATTTAATAATTGAAAATACTTCATAATTTTACTTTGATTATTTTGAATTTTATTTGAGACAAAATTTAGATGTTATTTCATATACGCTTGGGCTTGTTTATTTGTCAAATGAGACAAAAAGTATTATAAAACATGAAAAATATTAAAGAAATTAAAATAAAAACAAAAGGAAAAAAGTTTGTTTTTTTATTTATTTTTTTTCTGATTTTTGTAACTTTTCTTATAAAATATCTTAAAAAAGTGAATCCAAAAATATTTTTTAGGGGTAAAGGTGAGGGGATAGAAGGTGGATAATCGACATATGACATCCTCTAATGGGAGGGGATAATTAAAATTTGATACTTCAGGGATAGGGGGATTTAAAAAGAAAATTGGCCTAAAACAATGGAACATCCTGTATGATCCCAAAAATTCAATTTGAACTAATTAAACGGAATAAAAGATCAATTATAAATGAAAATTATTTTGTACTGATAGGCCTAATGATTACCTTTCATTATCATTACAAGATAAACCAATGAGTTTCTTTTTTTTGGATCAAATGAAAATTCACTTCTGTCTCGTTCCCTTTTTAGGTAGGACTGCAAATAGGGCAGGGCTTCCTTCGCCCCCCTACCATCGAAATTGGTTACGCTGAGTTGTGGTTGTAAGGATTTTCAGGTCTAATTCAGAGGGAACTATCATCACTCGCTCTCTCCAGGAGTACAATAGGGTCTTGGAATATAAGAAGAGAACCTAAATGTCAAGATGGTGATTCATTAAAAAAAAATAATAATAAAAATAAAAATGGCTTCGTTGGTAATTTTATACCTTGTAATTACAGGCGACCTGTTTAGCCGGTCGATTAAATGCTGATAAATGAACAGGATTAATGAAATCTCCTACCTAAAGTTAACTGAATAAAAAAAAAAAAATGCC
Source organism: Thereuonema tuberculata (assembly GCA_023159025.1). NCBI lineage: Eukaryota > Metazoa > Arthropoda > Chilopoda > Scutigeromorpha > Scutigeridae > Thereuonema > Thereuonema tuberculata. The sequence goes on from JAFIDM010006943.1 coordinate 27,139,296, forward strand.
TTTTTGTATTAATAATAATATTATTATTATTCAAGCTTCATAAGATTGATGAAATGGATGTTATAGTACTTAAATTATTAGAGATTGCGAAATTAGAAATGTGTTTTTTCCGTCAAACAACATTGGTCTCGTCTTATAATTACATTAATTATGTTAATTAAAGTTAACGATAATGTAGAAATTCTTCGAAATTTGCTTTTTTACTTTGGAAGGTTTTTCATTAACAGATTAAATGATCATTAAGTATTCATGTACTCGTGTGAAAATGCAGTACTCAAATCTACTTCAGTTTGATAGTCTACTGTGTTGACTATTTAACTTTTTTCCTTTTCTGTCATGTTAGGTCGAAACAGAAGAATCTATTTAACCTAGATACCATTAGTATAAATCCACCAAAAAAACAATGGCACTAACTTCAATGGATTTCAACTCATTGTAGGTTATTTGAGTTAACTACAGTGGAGCACCGTTTATACGTTTCTCGTTTATACGTTTTTATCATTTATACGTTTTTTTTTAATGGTCCCGGCAAAATCCAATTCATATTAAGGTTAAATAATTTCATTTATACGTTTTTCTAAAATCGCAAATTTCATTTATACGTTTTTTTTCAAGAATTCAAGAAGAGAGAAAATGCGCATTTCAACCTCAGATTCCCATCTGCCGATTGTCCAGTCTTAGAAAAGGCATGCAGTCTTAGGAAAAAGAACTGAAAAACCTCTGCCAAGTTTTCAACAAGCTTTGGCCGGTTTTAACACTATGCAAGAATAATACCTCATTAGCAGTGATTTAAATGATAAAGTTAAGATGGCACTTTTATCTGTGCACAATGAACTTTTTTTCTGTGCATTCCAAAAAAGCCCTACAATCTAAAATAACAAAATATTTTTGTAAATGCTGAATGAATTTGAATAGTAGCATTAAATCCGGAATAAAAAGTTTTGTATTACATACCTCTTGTTTTTCATTTTCATGTAATATTTTAATTTACCTCGTAACTTTTGTGAATTTCGTTTATACGTTTTTTTTTTCTCAGTCCCTTGGAAAACGTATAAAAGGTGCTCCACTGTAACTACAAATTTTATAAGTTGAAAAATCATATAAATTCTGGTGATTCCTTTGTATGTTTTTTATACCTTGATAATCCACCTTAGTATGCATTTGAGGAGAAAAATAGAATAATCGTTTTTAATATTGGAATACAAACATCCCCCGTTCGGTCTCTAAACGTTGGCCCGCTGAAACTGCAGTTTTAATTAGATTAGATTAATTAAAGGACGATCTGTTAATATTAATTAAAGGACAAATCGGGGATGAAGGCAAGTAACTAACAGTCGAAAACCTACCTGTACACTGTAATAATCACAATGATTTAAAAAGTACTTACAAGTTAGTTTAAGAAACAGACTTTAATGATAGAATGATCCCCTTTTAATTTTGATAGAAGTTTAACCTCATAATGGGTCTTAAGGTCAAAAATTATAAATATTAAATATAAATTAAAGCAGATGTTATCAGGATAAATAAAGACTAAAATCTCATATACAAAATCTCATAAGAACCATATTAAAACTACATTTGAACCATAGCGATTCATATAGGTATATCTAACTATTAATATGCCTGATTAATGTAAATTAATATAAATAATATAAATGCCTGATAATTAATATATGCATGATTTATTATTTTTTAACCTGATTCTACTCTTAGTGAAAAAAAAAATATAAATAGAAATTATAACATAAAATTACTGTATTGCTTCTGAATGCATATTGCTTCTGTGCACTTACCAATAAAATAGTCATTGCTAATACATTATTTTTCAAAGTTTTTGAAATAAAAGACCAGATTTTTTAAGGAACGAGAATTGTATTTTTTTTTTATTTTACCATCATCAAAATAACTTTTGAAATAATCATAGTCAGCTCTAAATTGTTATTAAACCTAATTCTCTATTTTAAATGTGTTCTTAGTCTCAGTTAATATAAATTTGCATTAGCCTACAGTGTTTTTGCAAGTTCAACGATGGATAAAAGATGACCATCACGAGTACGAGTGTCTTAAATGTAAGACAACTGCACATTGATTTATATAGTAATAATGGTAGAGCGGTTATTGACTTATTAGGGAAATATTTTATATTTATGATTGCGTAATGTGTAAAAATGTTCCTCACCGTTCCGTTGTTTCAAGAGGAAACATCTGAGTCATTTGTGAAAGCAGTTATAGCCTTACGTTAGTGAAAATGACGGGGAAAGTTCGAGAAGGAAACGTGGCATTACAAGTAGACCTTAAGATTTACAACCCATTTTTTTCCAAGAGTTACGGAAAAAGTTACTTTTGTTTTTTACATACATCAGTATTTCATGCCTCGACCGCCAAAGACACTTTTTAGATAGCAAAAAGTGCTTTGAAAAAATTATCGAAGGGAAAGATTTTTCAGTTCTTTAAATCTGTAAGGAATGAGAAGAAAATGATGGAACGGTAAGGAAAGAAAGAAAGAAAAAAAGAAAACAAGAAGTTCTTGAAAGAATTTAAAGCATTTCCTGAAAATGTTGCTAGTTGTTTTGTTTTGTTTTTTCTAGTTTATGTAAAGTCGTAAGCGCTTAAGTTTTAGTTTAAGTTTTTATAATTACAGTATCTAGAATACACCTTCAATTTATCTGTTATTTATAAAAAAATTGATTGATTCCTGTATATTTGTGTTATATCAAACTGTGTGCTAATTCAGTTTTGATCATACAATTGTATTTAAACAGTTTTAAACTATTTCGTCTCAATTTTGTTCCTAAATATTGGAATTTTCCATAAATAGTAAAATGACTGTTAGAAAATGTGAAGCAATAAGGAAAGAATAAAAATGAAACCATTATTAATTAGCTTGAAATCTTTATATAAAAGAGTGACAAAAAAAATCTAGTTATATAAGCTATGATTTTCAGACAATGAAATTCTTTCTAGCATAGTCTTACCATCAAGGAATTGGCACAATGGTTTATTGTCTTGCATTGATGATTCGAATAGGCTTATTTCCATTTTATTAAAGCGCTGTGACATTTATTATTTTTACATTACATTTGATGAATGGTAAGCAATTGTTAAATTTAGTAATACTTAAATAAAATTTTATGAATATAGAAAGTTGATATTTTTTTTATTTTTTTTATTCTTTTTTTTATTTTGTTATTTTGTTATTAAATAAAATCAAGAGGGCAAAGTAAAATCTTCAGTAGTGAGAGAAAAATTGCAAAATACAAATTATTTAAGTTCTTATACCATTATAATACAAAATTAAAATAATTTCCTAAAATAACACAAAGGTTTGCTTAATTTTCAACATTCAATCATTTAGTTTTCGTATTTAACTTGCTAAAAACAGTACACTTGTTCGAACTAAGTTTTGCATGCAATCTTTAACTTTTTTTTTTACACATTATTTTCAAGAATTTCAGATAAACATTATTTTGTCGCTGTAAAAAGCAGTCGAGTCTGAGACCTAATAAAGTTGTGCTGGTTTAATAGCGAATCTTCATGGAGTCACGTGATTTACGGCAAGATCAATAGTAATAACTCTTTGAGTGATTGGCTAACGCAAATGATATCATAGCACGTGTGCTTCTGAGTCAGGTAAGATCTGTTGTTTCTGTGAATTCACCAGCAGGCAGAAAAAACAAGAGGATATCTCAAGGACTTTCATTTGTAACAACTGTTAGCCTGGAACCAATTGTTCAGATGTTCAATTTGTTCCTTCAATTTGTTCAGAAGTTGTACCTCAAGATGAAATGAAAAAGAAATGGCTCCTATATAAATAATAGCGTAATTCTGTTTTATTTTTTTTGAATGTTTTTGAGAACCCCTTTTAACCTCAAATATTAATGTAGAAGTATTTTGCTTATTTGCTTTTTTTTTTTCCTCAAACAAAAAAGGATTTTTGAATGCACTATTCCTTCCCTTAACGTAAATGTTAAATGCGAACCTGCTTCGAAAACTACGACAACAGTTTCCTAGGAAAAGTGACAATCTCTGTTCAAGTACTTCTATGTCTGAGATCAGGGAGCATCAGCGAAAACTCTTTCTCCTCTTTCTAAGTTTCTTAGTACCAGTAATGCAAAAAAATTCAAACTGCGCATTTGAATTATTAATAATAAAATGGATTAAATGCATTAAGAAAATTCATTGGGGCCTGCGCAATGCAGGCACATGTGTTTTCATACTAATATTTCATTGCTGAATTTTTCTTTGTTTATTTTATACTTTGAGGCACCACTGCGCTTCCGATATATAATAATAATGTGTTTACGTTAAAGAATATTTTACTTTTAAAACTTCCATACAGAAGACCTCTTTACAAAGCGTCTTACCTTGAACAAATTGATTACATTCTGATCTTCCTGAAGTCTCTAATAAGTAATTTCGGTAATATTGCTTCAAAATCTGAATACACTGCCACTTTATTAGGTACACCCCTGCTATGCGCACAAATGCTATGTCTCACAATAACTCTTCAAGCCGGTGGGGGAAGTGTCATGGTGTGGCACACAATTAGGTCCATTGATACCACTGGAGGCAGGATGCTAGAGCGTACCTAAACATCGTAGCTGACCAAGTGCAACCGTACATGTTAACAGTTTATCCTCATGCAGATGGCTACTTCCAGCAGGATAATGCACCGGTACACAAAGCCCGCTTCACTATGGGATGTTTTGAGGAACATGACGATGACTTTTCCTTGCTGCAGTGGCCCGCTCAATCCCCGGATCTCAGCCCGATTGAAACTTTGTGGGATGCGCTGGAACGGGCTGTTCGCTCCAGGCCTACACCTCCATCAAATCTTCAGGAACTGCGTGACACACTCATGTCTGCATGGTACACAATACCGCAACAACGTTTTCAGCATCTTGTGGAATCCATGCTTCGACGAATTCAGGCTGTTTTGAGGGCTAAAGGAAGCCCAACACCCTACTAGATAGGAGTACCTAATAAAGTGGCCGGGCAGTGTATAACTTGAAACTTGGATTGTAATGACATTGTATCAAAAAAAAAAAAAAAGCTACAAAAATTAAGTGAATAGTATTACCGCAGCAATTTCATAAACATATACCTTTATTTATTTGATATAAATTATTTATATTTAATCTTTTTTTTCTTGGCGTTTCACTTACTTTAAAGCCGCAACTAAAACTAACACCCACTTTAATTGAGAATTCTTTGCTCATCCTCGCTTTACAATGTTAAATAATAACTTTCTAATTTTTCTTTTTTTTTTCCTCCTGATTGGAAACTTGTAAAGCGATATCTTATCAAACTACTATAATACGAATCGGCACAATTTCGGATCATTTTTTCTTCGAATCACAAAATCCTAAGGTTTATCGCACAAATCTTAAGACATCATTGCTAATACTCCAAAGTTTTGGTTTTGTTTTCTCAGACAAAGAATTGTATATATTCTTTGTCTCAGAATAGCATTCATCGTAATAGCTCAGTCACGTGATTGTAGTGTGAGCATGACCTCAAGTAATCCACTGAGTTATTGACAGAGACTTTTTCACGGATTTGTATTCCAATAGCGTTGAATATATTTTATAGTAATAGAAAAGGAGATGATTTTTATTTTTCATCCCGAAATTTATAATAAGTATGCAACTGTGGTCAGAATACATTCCAAAGTATCTTTTACATAGCTGGAAATTAAAGAATAAATAAATAAATTCACATAATTAATATAAATCGAGTTTTAAAAATTTTGTAAAACTTTAAATTTAAAATTAAAAAAAGGGGAATCAAGAACAAAACCAGCACATGGATAAATTAAAATTGCCTTTCTGTTCAATTATGGGGAGGAGTTGGGAACAGCCGTTTCGTCCTCCTACGGACTCATCAGCCCAACCCCACCTCTCCAATGAAAGAACCAGAAAGGCAAGATCACCAAATGAAGGTCACAGCCACTCCTGGTAGTGACCCCCGAAAACAAGGCAACAAAATAAATGTTGTGTGTTTAACACAACTTTTCCTACGACTAGTAGGCAAAAAGGAACTAAAATACAAGAGCTAAAGGTTCAAAAAAGCTATTTAAGTAAATAAAGCATTTAATGTGCTGTGCAAACTGATTAAAAAAGGGGAAACAAGAACAAAACCAGCACATGAATAAATTAAAATTGCCTTTCTGTTTCAATTATGGGGAGGAGTTGGGAACAGCTGTTTCGTCCTTCTACGAACTCATCAGCCCAACCCCGCCTGATGAGTCCGTAGAAGGACGAAACGGCTGTACCCAACTCCTCCTCATAATTGAAACAGAAAGGCAATTTCAATTTATTCATGTGCTGGTTTTGTTCTTGTTTCCCCTTTTTTAATCAATTTGCACTGCACGTTAAATGCTTTATTTAGTTGAAATTTAAGATATTTGTGAAATCTACAGTTCATCGTATCATTTAAATACAAAAATTGAAGCATGTTTATTAATTGAATTAGATGTTTCAAAAGAAAACGTTGGATGTTGAAAATTGAGTAAATTTATATCTTAAATACAATAATTTAATAATTCAATTTAATAATGGAACAATTCCAAAAGACATGAATTCTGCATTGCAGTGAAAAATCAGACTTCACAAGCCTAATTTTCTAACGTTATACAGTGTGGCCAGGAAGTTCCCATGCCCCCTATTATGCAGTAATAAATGTAAATATTTGATGGTCCTGTTAATGGCGAAACTTATTTACATATGTTACAAACTGTTAATCCGACAGCTTGAAGACGCAGGTATCATAGAACGCGTATGGCTACAGCAGGACGAGGCACCTGCTCACTTCGCTCCTACTGTGGTCGGGTTTCTTCATGAGCATTTTCCAGGATGCTAGATTGGTCGCTAGATTGATGCATCGCCAGCTCCATTGAAATGGCAATTCCGAAGTACTGACCTCACGACGCCTGACAACTCATTGTGGGGAATCATCAAGGCCTATGTGTCTGAACGTCGTTATGCTACAAATGAAGAATTGCGCAATGCAGTTGAGGACGCATTTCGAACCATCACACCGAACATGCTCCAAAAATATTAAATAGGACATGGCGGCATATGAACTTGTGTGTTCAGCATGACGGCGAACACACGACGCATTGGACACTTAATGTGTAAATATTTTCTTAAAATATCACTACCATTAAAGGGTACGGGAACTTCCCGGCCACACTGCGTATGCACGGTAATCCAGATAAGTGATATCCCCTTAGAGTTTTCGTAATTTAGGAATGATTATTCCTAAAAAACGAATTTTTTAGGATTTTTTTTTTTAAATTCTGTCGTAAAAAAAACAACTTTGATAACAGAATTTATTAAAGGAAATCATGGTTTGTCTCCCTATAATTTGAGGTTGTCGTAAATTATGAAATATTGAAGTATGCAAATCAGGTTAAATCACTTTCCAGTAAGAAATGTGAGGGAGGTTATTCTACGTAATTCCTGTTAATGGATAATACAAAAGGTAGCTCTGAAGCTGGCCGATATCAGCTATTGAATGGTTTCATATCCAGTAAATGAACTTGTAGATATGGTCCTATGTTATATTTAGCAATCAGAATGTATACCCAGACATATCCTGATAGAAGGCATCCATCAAGACAGGCAAGAATACGAATTATCCGAAGATTCCTGGAGACTAGAAGTGTTATCCCAGGATCATGAGCAACGAGGCAATCACTTGCAACGAATGAGGAAAATATTACATTGATGTCCGATTGCATCATGTGCAGGGCAATCGGACATCAATTAGGAATATCTCACCAAACAGTCCTCCGTGTTTTAAAAGATCACCAATTTTACCCATACCATTGCCATCAAGTGTTGGAAGAGCAGGATTATCCAGCCTGTGTATAGGGTATTTTGTAATTGGATATTAGCAACTTATGATGAATATTCAGAAATGATATAGCCTATTCTGTGTACTGACGAAGCCCAATTTACATGAGATGGTGAATCTCCACACGTTCATTACTGGAGTGATGAAAGCCCAAAGCGGCTTGGAGAGAGAAATTATCAGAGGCAGTGAAGCTTCAATGTTTGGTGTGGGGTTATTGGTTCCTAGTTTGTTGGACCTTTGTTCTACGATGATCGGACCTAAAATCCTGAGGGTCCAAAAGATCAGTATATAGACAGGGTGTCTTTGGGTGTCATACAGAGAAATCTGCTGCCAATACGACGGAGCACCCGCTCATTACACCTCATGTAGTCCAAGATTTTTAGATAATCGCATTCACAACCGCTGGATAGGTCGCCAAGGGCTTACACAGTAGCCGGCGAGATCTCCAGATTTCCCTCCTTTTTCTGTGGGGATAATTATGAGAAAGATCACGTATATCCCGCCCTAATAGTAAATCACAGGATTTGCAACAACACAATGGTATGCTGTAATGGAATCAATGAAACTGATTCAGTCCATACAGTAAATTTATCATACGTGCACAGTTGTGCATTGATATGAAGGGACACCATTTTTAATACATTACGAAAGGTTTTAAAACTCCTTTGAATTTCTTTGTTTTCGAACTTAAGCTATATATATAAATATATACAATCATATTTGTAAAAAATGCAACACCATGAAGGAAACATGCAAATGAAGTGAAGCTTACAGGAAATGTAAAGCAGGGTATGATACGCAAATGATTAAAATTTGGAGGTGATTGCGCATGCCTAGACTCAGCAGCACCCTCTGATTATCGTGTAATAGCGTCAACGTAGAGGACTGTTGTGGATCCAGACAAGTAGTTATTCATCGTCAGTGAGTTGCGCAAGTGTCTACTGGGGTCAGTATGCCTCGTCGACGTCAAAGGGCGCCTTATAAGCAAGCTACGGAGTTTTAATTGAGCGATTGATCGACTTGAGTGACGAAGGATTTTTCATACCGCGAAACTGCTGCTCGTACGGTGCGTAATGCTACGACAGAGATGCGAGTGTGGAAGCAGTGAACGGACGAGAACAGGACTTGTCGATCCGAAGTGGATCACAAAATGTGACGACACTACGGGATGATAAGACACCTCATCCGCATGGCAGGGACGACCCGTTCAGCTTCTTCTCGAATGCTAGCACAACGTTGAACACTGCAATATGTCTGATATTGTCTGGTACCATAGTTCGACGGCGTCTGCTGTGCAGAGGACTGCGTGCATGCATTCCTTTGCGGAGGATTCCATTGGGCCTGAACCATCGATGCCTGAGGCTACAATGGACTCAAGAATATACTCACTGGCGTGCAGATTGGCACCATGCCGTGTTTTGAACGAGTCCCGCTTCAACTTGGATTACAATGATGGCCTATTAGACGATATCATGGTGAGCGCCATCTTCCAGACTGCATTGTCTAACGTCATACTGCACGAACGATAGGAGTGATGGTTTGGGGAGCAATTGAGTATCATAGGCGATCTTGGCTACTACGAATTGTGGGCACTCAACAGCAACCGCTACATCAGGGAAGTTGTGGAGGCAGAAGTCGTACCCTTCCTTCAACACACTCCTGAAGCCGTATTCCAACAAGACAACGCCCGACCACATGTTACCAGAATTGTCCAAGCCATCTTCGAAGCAGGGCAGATACCATTTCTTCCCTGGCCTGCTTTTTCGCCCGATATGTCACCTATTGAACATGTCTGGGATGTGGTCACTCCGTCATTGTTATCCAGCAGCCAATACCGAGGAACTGTGGACTCGGATAGAAAAACCCTGGCAAGCGACACTCAGGAACACACCCAAGGCCTGTTTGATTCAATGCAGCTCTTATTGCAGCTCGTGTAATCTTTACTCCATACTGATTTTTTGCAAATACTGTTTTGCATTGCTCTGAAACTTTAATCGTTTGTTTGTATTAGAATTAGTAATGTAACAAATTTTCTTTCATTCTGATGGTTCCTTCATGGTGTTGTAATTTTCATAAAACATGACCATAAACATGACCCATGTTTATATGACACATATTCGTTGTTTTGCATGTTTGAACAAAATCTGTAAGTTTGGCAGCACATTTCAGGCACATCTTTTATATATATATTAGCCGGGTACCGTCGCTTCGCTCCGGAACCCTTACATATATAGCATTCAAAAACAAACTTTATTTATTTAGCAAATTAATGTTGAGATCGTCGGAGAATATAAGACTTCCCAGCCCGTTGCGACTTCTCCGGATAACTCAGATGTAATGCGGGTTGGCGCCACACACCGAAAATTTAATGCGATACATGCACATTTTTGCATGTATCTAGCAAACGCAGAAACGTTCGTGAATGACTGATATATCGTTCGATAGAAATTTCAAATATCAACATTTTCTCAATATAATGTTCTCTTCCAACATTTGTACTTTTCGTTTAAATTGAGAAAAAAAATCAAAATTTGACCTTTTAAAAGGCGACATTTTTGAAACCTAAAACTTTTTTCGAAAGATTTTTGTAGCATTTTGTTTGTCTTAAAAAGATCTACATTTTATCCGTTTGCAAGACCAATCTATCTCTTATAGTTTGGTCTCAAAATTGGAAAAACTTAAAGTCTTATGACAGACAGAATAATTTTATAATAAAACGTACAAAAATAAAAGAAGGTACTAAATAAAATAAAATAAAATAAAATAAAATAAAAGGGGTACAAAAATAAATAAAAAAAAATATGATAGGATCGTTCTCTGGTAGCCTATCAGAGAAAACACCTTTTAAAGAAATGATAAACTCTGACAAGATCTTGAATAATAAATAAAACATTTATTTAACAACAAAAAGAAAATTAAAAATTGTATAAGAAAAGGTAACTTAATTTTTAAAAATAACTCTCTCCCATATGCATTTCTGTAACAATAAAAATAAAAATGAATAACAAAAAGCTAAATTATTAAAATTAATCCACTAATAAAAGCACTTACGTGATTAAAGAAAAGACCTCAGCAACGTTTCGAATCTTCAACTTAAATTAAGATTCATTTTCAAGCATTCTGCTTATTTAAAACATCCTCCTAGCTCGGATTCGTTAGTGGAAAAGACAATGGAACGAAAAACTAAAGTAATTGTTAGATTTGGGAATTTAAAATAACTTCCTCCCAAATAAAAATAAAAAAAAAATTGCAAAACGAGGATATGGTTGGATATACTTTGGCTCTCCTTAGAGATGTCGGCTGCCAACCGCTCTCTCTCTCTCTTTCTCCGCTGGGGTTATCCTTGTTTACTGTCCCTTGGGCTAGGGACCGTTGATATTCACGGCTTCCCTCGCCAAACCTCGTGAATTTCGGCTGCTTACCATGGCTCTCTCCAGCGATGAGGTTCCTAAACTGCCGTCCTTCTGGGATAGGGTTCCGTTGTTAAGTACAGCATACTCTCGATATCTCGACCTTCGATATCTCGAAAACCTTGATATGTCGAAAAATTATTTTTCCCCTTGATATTACATATTCATCTAATGTTAATTTTAATTTTTATGTAGAAGAGTTTTCACTCAAAACCTTGTTATGTCGAATATTTTAGAAGTAAAAGGATGAATTTTTCCGGAAAAATCGCCATTCAGCTGTGTCGAAGCAAATAGAGGTATTTTTTAAGAAATTCTAGCAATGTAAGTTCATTGTTTTTTACTAATTGTTTTCAATTTAATGTAGTTGTTTTCTACTACTTTAAAAATTAAAATTATCGGGTTATAGTATTTTATGGATTTAAGGGAATTAAAATTCGTGAATATTTATTATTGTTTCTTCATTGAATACCTTTATCATTGCTGTATTGAGACTTATTGTACTATCATTACATATTTATACTTATTCTCATCTGTCAAGACTCTAATTTTTAGAATATTATTCCGTATCTTCTGTTTTACGTGAATTTTTATGTTTTGGTTATGACCTTGTTATCTCGAAAACTCGCTATCTCGAATTTTATTTAGCGTCCCTTCGACTTCGAGATATCGAGAGTCTACTGTATATGGCGACCCTCGCCTAATCTTGTGAAGTCCCGATGCTTCCATCTCCGCGCCGTCGAAATTTCCTCCCTCTATATATATATAGGGAACGTCTCTCCTCACTTCCTTCTTTCTTCTAAATAATTCCTAAATAATTTCTGGGAAATTTTAAGAAAAAGCCCAATTAAAAATTGTTAACGAAATTTTCCCTTTTTACTGTTTACTGAAGCAACGAAGTCTTATTTTAGCCAAACTCTAGCTAAAAAAAAAATGCAGAAAATTCTGTAAATAAATATTTTTGATATACTTGATTTCTTCAAATTACTTTGATGAGGGAAAAAAAAAAATTAAACAGTTTAAACAGTGGTCAGAATTGTAGAGGAGAAGGTCCAAATATAGGCTAGGGTCTAAATATGGGCTAGTTGAAATATTCGGAATATGCAGCGCAGTGGAAATAAAGTGAAAATGTGCCTCAGTAACAAAGAGAAAAGAGTGGAACAGTTGGTCACCTAAAGTCAAGTTATTCAGAGGTAGTGTGGTGATAAGTATCATTTCACAGCTATGTTTTGTTATTTTCTTAATACAATTCTATTAAATTAAAAGCTGATTTGTAAAATACCTGACATTACTGGCATTATAAATTGTTCTATCATAGTTTATTTATTGCATAGAACCCCGTGGGTGGGAACCGATCTTATTTCTTTTCAAATGGTCTAAATACAGGTTACTAAGAAGGTCTAAATAGGGGCTAGCAAAATATTTAGACGTTGATAAAATAAATAATTTTTATAAAAAACAATTCCGATCAGTTAGAAATCGTTAGTATATTACAATACTGCAAAACGTAATGTAGTATTTCCAGCTAATACAGAAAGTCAACAGGGCATGAAGCATCTTGATCGGGAAGGATGAAATAATACAATGTAGATATAACTATTTTTTCAGTTTGAAAGTTCAGTAATTAACATATTGAAAATAAAAACTAGAGTCAACTTTAAGCATTAAATATTCTGTATTTCTGTCTTATATAAAATTCATTACTTCCATCGAAGCTTAAAACACAATAAACTTATTATTCCTTATTATTCTTGCGTAAGAGTCTGTTCACTTAATTCACAGTTTTCAAGCAATGCATATTTGAAGTATCCGTTTATCTTTATAATTCTGCTACAAGTCTAAAAAGTTCTTTTAACATTGAATTGAATCACACTCGATGGATATCTATAATTCTATTTATGTTCAATCTATGACTAAAATCTAAGAGTTCATCTTCTATATGTTTTATTATTGTTCGATATAACTTTACGGCACTTGATTTCACTGTATAAATCCTTCGCGTCGTGTAATTGTAACAGTAAAATCACTTACTTTAAACTTGGATGTATGTATCCAATCAACGGAAAAGAAAAAAAAAACAACACAGCATCATTTTACCATATCGATATCATATCCTGTAACCTTGTACTATTCACTTGTCGAACTCCAAGATGGCGTCCATTCTTATATGGATTATGTTATAGGCCTATGTTGCTGCCTAAAACTCCAAATAACTATAAACAAATGAGTACGATTAATCTTTTTCATCAATAATCAGAATTATGATAAATTCCTTTCAATACCATCATGTCGTGGATTTTCTTAATCAATTCATACTTAACTCTTAAAGGTTCATTGGAAGAAACTATCCGTTGGCACCTTTGTCCGTCTATATCTCCTATTCTTCTTTTTTTTTCTCTCAACATGAATTCCATTATTCACTTCATTCAGGACAGACGAAATAGAACATACGTCCTCTTCATTCGCTTTGATTGTCAGTCCACAAAATAGATATTGGCATTTAATTGATATCAACAGTTCCCAACAATATCTAACGAGATTACGCTCTCAATAATAGATTACCACTTTACCAACCTTATTACTTATAATCAATCAATTCAACAATAATGATTTGTATTTGCACGTTTTCCTATTTTATCACATCAGGAAAACAACAATTTCCCCCTCTCAATATATAATCATTATCGAAAGTATTCTCACGTTTAATATGAAAACAAATTTTCTATTTAATAAACTTACGTCAAAATAATCTTATACTACTGTGAGGTTTTTATGCTTTCACGTTCAACATTTCTACCATTTCTCGGTGTCTACTGGCATTCAAGCCTTTCGTGAAAATATTACATAACCTGTAGTTGATTTACATCCTTTGCGATTCGCAAAGCTTATGCTAAATTGTCGTCATTATGAGAAAATTCCAATTTATAGGATTTGGTTCCACACAAGTATCTTAAAATCCTTTTAACTCTACTGTAGTCCTCATTTGTAGGTGAGTTATTTTTCTCGGCGCACTGTTAACCGCATATGATATATCTGGGCGAATATAATTACTTAGAAACGTCAAACTTCCAATGATGCTTCTGTATTTGAGATGATCCATTTCATCAAGAAGATTTTCTTGATTATCAGTATCACTTGAACATTCATTGTCTTCCACATATGGCGTTCCCAAAGGTTTACAATCTTGCATTTTGGCTTTTATCAAAATTTCATTGATGAAATTTTCTTGCTCGATAGTGAATGTTTGTCTTTCTAAGTTATATGCAATTCGCATACCAAAATACTCATTGATTTTACCTCAATCTTTAATCCCAAACATTTCATGTAATTCTCTTTTGATCTTGGTGATTACTGCCTCTTCTTTTCCCAAGATGATTATATCATCAATATAAATTAGTAATATATATAAATCTTTTCTTTGTTTACAAATAAATAAGCATGGGTCCGTCTTCAGCGCTTTGTAACCTTTCGCCTCCAATTTTCCACGTAACGTGTCATACCAATTACGACCTGTTTGTTTTAGTCCATATAGAGCCTTGACTAATTTCAAACCATTGTTTCGTATATTTTCAAGCTTAACACCTTTAGGGATTTCTAAATATATGTCATTGTCAACAATACCATCAAGATAGGCACTATTCACAACGCACTGATGTACATGCATTTGACATTTGACTGCTAGTCCTAACAGAAGTCGTAGAACACTCATATTTGGAGTAGGTGCTTAGGTTTTATCATAACTTACTCCAGCTTTTTGAAGGAAACCGTTCACCGCTAAACGTGTGTTATATTTTGTGATCTTGCCTTGAGAATTTCTTTTCTTGCGGAATACCCATTTGGTGGAGAGTGGTGACACATAGTCGGGTATCTTGGTTTCGATCCACGTGCTGTGTTTAATTATAATATTAAGTTCGTCGTTGATTGCTTTCAACCATTTGATCTCTCTTCACCATTGATGGCTTCTTCAAACGTTTTAGACTCATTTTCGAATAAGTTCATATGAGCACGAGCAGTTTTCTTCTTAGGAGCTTTTCTTCTTCTTAAAGACATATACTCTTCTTCTTCTTCTTCGGATTCACTTTTATCTGGTGCATTATCACTTTCTTCACTTTCTCTGTTCCTGCAATGATGGATCGATGTCATCTTCTTCATCGTGAGAATGATATTCTTCTCCGCTCAATGAACAATGAATCTTTTGTAAGAATCAAGTTTCCTTTTCTTTTCGTTGAACATATCACATCCTCTTTGGTTTTCGTTGATGTACGTTCCACGTTTTTCGTTTTAAATCTTACAAGTACAGTAGACTCCCGATTATCCGCGGACCTCTCCGGTTTCCATTTTTTTTACTGTACAATAAATTACGGAATTAACAAAAAAATTTTAAAACTAGAATAAGGTAAACAATAAAAGAGGCAGATTTAGTCCAAGTAAGGATTTTCGTGTTTCGACACGAAAAAACAAAGACAATTACCCGATTTCTTTTGTTAAAAAGTAAGAAATTAAAGTAAATTAAAATAAAGTAATTGTTTATAATGAATGTACTGTCACATTTAATGTAAATAAAACATGTTAAAAGCATTTTTGTGTTGATTTCCGTCCTTTTTCGTCCTATTTCGGATTATCCGCGGAATTCGTTTATCCGCGATTGCCGCGCCACCCAACTCCGCGGATAATCGGGAGTCTACTGTATTTTCATAACTATTAAAAATTTACAATCACAAAGTTTCAGGACTATCTGTATGGGATTAGGAATCTGTTTGGGGCTATGAAAAATTATTATTATATACTTTTAAGTCCGTCTTAAAAAGTGTATTAAAAAAATATTTTTTTAAATAATTATTATAATTAAGTCTACTTTTATATAAACTACTTTTCTGCTTCCTTAGAGCGAAATTTTCCAAACTTTTTTTCTAAACTTTTGAATAGAGTTAGAAAAAGTAGATTTTGTTGTTAAATTAATTTACTCTAAAAATAGTGCTAATAACTGTGTATGGCATGTTTAAAAGGGAGAAATTTGAAATTGTGAGGTGTTTTGCGATATTTTTGGCTAAAAATCTGATTTTAACCATAAAGTGGGAGAGGGCCCATTACTGCATTTGGTGCCTGGGTCCTGAATTTGATGTGGGAGTCCTGCACACAAGTAAAATGCGAATGATGAACTTTACATTCCAAAGAATGACAAGGGCACAGAGAAGAGAGTAAAATTTTAATTATTTTAAAAAAAAGATATTTTTATCTTTCATTTTTCTAATTTTAATGGATACATAATAAAAACAAAACAAAGAAAACAAATAACTGAACTAAAAGTTTGGGAACCATTGACTTATGAAGTCTCTCCCCCTCCTCAAACCCTCAAGGGTTATAGAAGGACGCTTCAAGAAGTGGCTTTGGACAGCGATGCACAATTTCGAAGAAGATGACGCATCATTGTGAGGAATTTGGTGTTTTGACAGGGGTTTCTCTCCAAAAAGGTTTGGAGGGTCTGGAGGGAGTAGGGAACCCTAGAGGTTTACGATTTAAAATTCAGAGGCTTTGTGCTAGCATTTCATATCTGTTGATTATTTGCTAGGAATATCTATTTACTAAGGATTAAGCAAAAAACGAAGAGCTTGAGTGGGTTCTTTTTGTTTTGTTTTGTTTTTGTTTTTCAGTTGGTGCTGGATTTTGGGAAATCTCGAATTTTTAAGATGGATTTTAAAGAATTTTTAAGAGCCAGCAGATATATTTCAGATTTTCGGAGTGGAAATGTTGAATATCGCCTGTATTGCTTCAATTTGTTCGAGCTCATTTCGAAAATCCCTTTTAGAGTCTTTCTGGTTTACTTTTTTTCTCTTTAGAAATAAAAAAAAAAATCTTACTTAGGTTTTTACGTGTGCTGAATTTGATAGTTCAAAGTTCAGCCTGCACTTAAGCATAAATACATATAATGAAAAACTAAAATGTCCAAAGCTTTCGCCTCACTTTCGACAGATATATAATATCCACCGAGGAAGCCTCATCGAAAGTGAGGTGAAAGCTTTGGACATTTTAGTGTTTTCATTATATGTTTTTATGCTTGTGTGCAGGCTGAATTTTAAACCCCCCCCCCAAAAAAAAATCTTATTATTATTATTATTATTATTATGTTTCAAACCTTGGGTTTCCCCAGCAAAAACAATATGGCGGGTCAAGGACCAAAGCACATACTGCCAAGTGTAAAGATGTGTGCAAGAATGATTAGGGATGTGTGCTTGTGTCCATAAATTTCCTAACTATGCGTGTAGTGTTGAGTACCACAGCCTTCTGCAGTTGTGCATAAGTGTTTTTGTGAAGTCCTAGTGTGCTGAGACTGTGGTGCAATGTGTGAGGCACCAGACCAGTGGCAGACAGAACGATGGGTACAACACGTACTCGATCCTGCCTCCACTGCTTCTGGAGCTCGTGTGCTAGATCAGTGTATTTACTGATCTTGTCTGCGTGAGTTTTCTGCATGTTCTTGCTGATAGGCACTGCAATATCAATTAGATAGGTCTGTTTGTTGACCTTATCAACAAGTGTGATGTCTGGTCTGTTGTGATGTATAGTTTTGTCTGTGTGAATGGGGCGGTCCCAGTATAGTTTATATGAGGGTGATTCTAATACGCTTTGTGGTATGTACTTGTAGTACGGGACCGTGCTCTTAATAAGTGAATGTTTGTGTGCTAGTTGTTGATGAACGATCGATGCTACCTGATTGTGTCGGTGGAGGTAGTCTGTTTGAGAGAGAAGGGGACAGCCTGATATTACGTGGTCGATCGTCTCATGCGTAGTGTGGCATTTCCTGCATTTGTCGTCATGTGTGTTTGCATCGTGTAGAATGTGTTTCTTGTAGTTGCGTGTGGAGATGACTTGGTCCTGTATTGCGATCATGAACCCTTCGGTCTCCCCAAACAGCTCACCACTCGTCAGCCATCTGTTCGACGCTTCCATGTCGACATGAGGCTGGCTGAGTTCGTGATGATGTCTGCCATGGAGTTCCTTACGAGCCCATGATTCACGCAGCTGCTGAGTGTGGGTGTCAGGGGTGGTGAGTGTTGGAGAAGAGTTTTCAAGGTTCAGGGGTGTGAGGTGTGTGTCAGCCTTGACAATGGCTGAGTGAAGTGAGGAGTCTTCTGCTCTTTGGTGGAAATGTTCCCTAAGTGTATGTACTTGTTTTTCGTGTAGGGTGATGAGGTTGATGAGTCCTCGGCCTCCCTCCTTGCGGGGAAGAGTCATCCTTTCCGTAGCGGACTTGGGGTGGTGCATGTTGTGTTTCGTGAATGTAGTGCGTGTTGCGCGTTGTAGTGCTTCGAGTTCGGTGTTTGTCCACGGAATTATGCCGAACGAATATGTTAGTGTGGGAACGGCAAAAGTGTTGATAGCTTTAATTTTATTTCTGGCGTTGAGTTGTGTTTTGAGGATTTTGTGAATTCGAGCAAGGTATGTGTTCTTCAGTGCAATTTTGATGTTTGCGTTGTCAATGACGCGCGCTTGCTGGAAGCCCAGGTACTTGTAGGTCTCTCCCTGTTCCATGGATTGGATGGCCAAACCATGGTCCAGTTCAAAACCCTCCAAATTCGAAGTCTTCCCACGTATTATGTGTAACTTGCGGCATTTGTCAATTCCAAATTCCATCCCAATGTCTTTGGTGAACTGTGTGGTGGCTTGTAGTAAATTAGTAAGTTGTGCATTGTTTGTGGCATAGAGTTTAATGTCATCCAAGTAGAGTAAGTGTGTGATTTTATATGGTGTCATAGTGCCTGTGATAAGCCTATAACCGTGTTTTGTGTTATCTAGTATATGGCTCAGTGGATTCAAGGCGAGGCAGAACCAAAGAGGACTCAAGGAGTCTCCCTGGAATATTATTATTATTATTATTATTATTATTATTATTATCTCGAAAAAGTTTCAAACCATGGGTTTCCCCAGCTAAGACAATATGGCGGGTCAAGGACCAAAGTACATATTGCCAAGTGTTAAAAAAAAAAAAAAAAAATTTGGAAAAATAGTTAGGGATGGGTGCTTGTGTCCATAAATTTCCTAACTATGGTGTTGTGTTGAGTACCACAGCCTTCTGGAGTTGTGCGTAAGTGTTTTTATGAAGTCCTAGGGTGCTGAGGCTGTGGTGCAATGTGTGAGGCACCAGACCAGTGGCGGACAGGACGATGGGTACAACACGTACTCGGTCCTGCCTCCACTGCTTCTGGAGCTCGTGTGCTAGGTCTGTATATTTACTGATCTTGTCTGCGTGAGTTTTCTGCATGTTCTTGCTGATGGGAACTGCAATATCAATGAGATAGGTCTGTTTGTTGACCTTATCAACAAGTGTGATGTCAGGTCTGTTGTGATGTATAGTTTTGTCTGTGTGAATGGGGCGGTCCCAGTACAGCTTATGTGAGGTTGACTCTAGTACGCTTTGTGGTGTGTACTTGTAGTACGGGACCGTGTTCTTAATAAGTGATTGTTTGTGTGCTAGCTGTTGATGAACGATCGACGCTACCTGATTGTGTCGGTGGAGTTAGTCTGTTTGGGACAGAAGGGGACAGCCTGATATTATGTGGTCGATCGTCTCATATGTAGTGTGGCATTTCCTGCATCTGTCGTCGTGTGTGTTTGCGTCGTGTAGAATGTGTTTCTTGTAGTTGAGTGTGGGGATGACTTGGTCCTGTAACGCGATCATGAACCCTTCGGTCTCCCCAAACAGCTCACCCCTCGTCAGCCATCTGTTCGACGCTTCCATGTCGACATGAGGTTGGCTGAGTTCGTGGCGATGTCTGCCATGGAGTTCCTTACGAGCCCATGATTCACGCAGCTCCTGTGTGTGGGTGTCGGGAGTGGTGAGTGTTAGAGAAGGGTTTGCGAGGTCCAGGGGTGTGAAGTGTGTGTCAGCCTTGACAATGGCTGAGTGGAGTGAGGAGTGTTGTGCTCTTTGGTGGAAGTGTTCCCTAAGTGTGTGTACTTGTTTTTCGTGTAGGGTGATGAGATTGATGAGTCCTCGGCCTCCCTCCTTGCGGGGAAGAGTCATCCTTTCCGTAGCGGACTTGGGGTGGTACATGTTGTGTTTCGTGAATGTCGTGCGTGTTGTGCGTTGTAGTGCTTCGAGTTCAGTGTTTATCCATGAAATTATTCCGAACGAATATGTTAGTGTGGGGACGGCAAAAGTGTTAATGGCTTTAATTTTATTTCTGGCATTGAGTTGTGTTTTGAGGATGTTGTGAACGCGAGCGCAGTATGTTTTCTTGAGTGCGTTTTTGATGTTTGCGTTGTCAATGACGCGCGCTTGCTGGAAGCCCAGGTACTTGTAGGTCTCTCCCTCTTCCATGGATTGGATGGCCAACCCATGGTCCAGTTCAAAACCCTCCAAATTCGTAGTCTTCCCGTGTGTTACATGTAGCTTGCGGTATTTGTCGATTCCAAATTCCATCGCAATGTCTTTGGTGAACTGTGTTGTGACTTGTAGTAAATTAGTAAGTTGTGCATTGTTTGTGGCATAGAGTTTAATATCATCCATGTAGAGTAAGTGTGTGATTTTATATGGTGTTCGAGTGCCTGAGGTAAGCCTATAACCGTGTTTTGTGTTGTTTAGCATGTGGCTTAATGGATTCAAGGCGAGGCAGAACCAAAGAGGACTCAAGGAATCTCCCTGGAAAATACCTCTCCTTATGGGAATGGGATCTGTAGTGATGGAGGTGTTAGAGGTGCGTAGGTGTAATGTTGTGTTCCAACTCTTCATCGTGGCAGCTAAGAATGCCGTGATCTTGGGGTGTATTTTGTAGATATGAAGAGTGTGTAGGAGCCAGGAATGAGGGACAGAATCAAATGCCTTCTTGTAATCGATGTAAGCGATATGTAAGCTCCTATTCTTCGCGCGCGCCTGGCGCAGGATTACAGAGTCAATAAGGAGTTGCTCCTTACAACCCTGGGAATTCCTGCGACAGCCCTTCTGCTGTTCAGAAAGAATGTTGTGTGTCTCGATGTGTGTGTAAATTTTGTATGTAAGGAAGGAGGTGAGGAGTTTGTAAAGTGTGGGGAGGCAAGTGATTGGACGGTAATTTGCAGGGTGTGCTGTTTCAGTGTTCTTGCTCTGTAGGTAAGTGACACCCTGTGTGAGGAAAAGCGGCATATGTTCTGGGTGTTGGATTATGTCAGTGAGTGCAACAGCTAGCTTCCCATGCAGGGGCGTGAACCTCTTGATCCAAAAGTTCTGAACGCCGTCTGCACCAGGAGCCTTCCAGTTGTGTGCATGTTTTAGTGCTGTCTGTATGTCTGCGAGAGTAATATCATGGAAGGGCATGAAGGGTAAGTGTTCAGCGAGTTGTTCTTCATCTGTGATCCATGGTGCTTTGTCATTGTGGGGGATGGGATTGGACCACAGAGACGACCAGTATTCATGTAATGCCTCGCTGGTGGGTGTGTTTGTGTTGGGTGCAGTGGAGGGAGATGAAAGGGATCTGTAGAATTTTTCCTCATTGTATTGGAAAGTATTGTTCTGTTGTTTGCGCAGAGTGCACTGTTTGCATCTTTGTAATCTTTTTGCAAGTGCACTGAGTTTTTGTTTTAGTGTGTCGAGATGTTCCTGAACCTGGTTATGATGGTTTGAGTGTGAAGGGCGAGTGTTTATGTGCTTGAATATCTTCCTGAACTGGGACATGATTTTCTTTGTTTTGTTTCCTGCACAGTATTGTGTGAGCCTGGCTATGTCTCCTCTAAGGTCGCTGATGCGGCCTTCAAGGCGACATCTCCAAGGGGGGATGTATTCTTGTGACCGTGCAGTGGTAGGTATGTGATGTTGTTTGATTCCAAGTGCCCGAATGGTTCCCTGTGCCGCGCAGTAGAGTGTTGTATGTATGTCTTCTAATGTTTGGATATTGTCAAGGTGTTGTGGGATAGTGTGTGTGTTGAGATGGTATATGACTGTGGCGAGTTGTTTTGAGGTGTGTACTTTGGGGAGTGGAGGTCTGAGTGTGGGGTCTGTGCCTATATATTGTGCTAGTGCCGTGTAGAAATTATCATGTGCTGCTTGTTGTATGTCATTAGTTGTATTGTTGGGGAACGTGGACTGAGGGGTAGAGGCTTCTGAGGCTTCTGTGTTTGCCATAAAGGTAATGTCTTCTGGTGGGATGGGGTGTGGTATCCTGTGGTTGGATTCAGCGACCTCTTCCCTAATTTGTGTAAGTATGCATGGAGGAATAAAATTGTTTACTACTATAGAACGTCGCTGATCCGCTACCCGCTGTTCGCTAAGCCCTAACGATGGATAACGTGTGGTGAATGCTTGGTGTAGTGCCTGTCTGTATCCTGTGAGTTGAGTCCCTAACTGTGTAACAGTGTAGAAGTCGCGCATAAGATCCTGGTTCATCTGTGGTGACCATCGGATGCGCTGGCGTGGTTTCCCAGTCTTGGTGGTCGCCTGCTCTGACACAGACGAAACACTTCCGACTGTTCGGGCTGGATGGTGTTGCCCGGGCATTGTGGTAGCCATACTACAGGATGGGGTGCCACTTTCTCCACCACCACCTGCGGGAGACTGTAGTATATTTTTCGAACGGAGGCCTCTGCCTAACCCCCGAACGCGGGTGACTTTATCCTGCGCCACACCCGATGCAGCATGATCTATATTAGAACGAGTTCTCATCATGAATGGTTGGACCCTTTAGCCTACCCTAAAGCTAGTGTAGTTCCCGCCCCCACCGCGAGGAGGTAGGGTCCATGGGGGCTTATTATTATTATTATTATTATTATTATTATTATTATCATTCTTAAAAATTATATTATTACATATTATTTTATTAGTATATATCAAATTTTTTAGTTGATAAAAAAGAATTTAAATTCTTACTAAGAAGATCATCCGATTTCTGGATTCACGTGTCTTTCGTGTCATAGAAACCAGTGCAACACAATACATAAATAATGAATTTTATTGATAAAAAGAAATAAAGATATTATATTATATTATTCTAAAGAAATCACTAAATGCTCTATTTCTAAAATAATCTTTAACTTAATATAACCACATTATATCTCTACTAGATTAATATAGTATTTATTTAGCTAATTTTCGAAAAGATATTACTTCTTTCCTCTTTCAAGCTTAAATTTAAATAACAAAAAGATTTCCAAAATAATACATTAAAAACATGAACCCTTATACTGTACCCATTATCTTTAAACAAAACTTTTCATATTTTTCAATTCCTTCTGGGTAATTATTCTCTAAACTAGTACACCTATCAATTCTATACAATGTTTCTTTTTACACGTATATGAAGACCAGATTGAAAATTAAGTGTATGATTATTCCTGAATTTTTTCCTATGGTGACTTATTGTTAATTTCTTTCCTTTCTTTTCTAAACAAACATCTAAAAAGACCAGCTTATTATCTTCTTCTTTTTCTATTTTAAATTTTATATCTTCGTGCCTTCAAAAAATTTATCAAATTGTCTGATAGTATCATACCATATAACTAGAATGTCATCAGTGTATCTAAAGTATTCGTAATTATATTTCTTATTTTTCAACACAAACTAATTCATATATATGTTACATTATTGTCCTGACAGAGGTGAAACCATAGGGAAACCTTTTATCTGTTAAAGATTTCCCCTCTACGCTTAAAATAAACGTTCCTAGTTATTAAATCTATTAACTATCAATTATTTATTATTTAAGTTATGTTTCAATAACAGCTCTTTTTGTCCAAAATATAATTTATATTTGAAATCTTAATTACTTCTTCTTCTTCTTCACGTGCCATCTCCATCCAGGAGGTCGGCGACCATGGTTCTAAAATTTTCTCTGTCTCTTGCTATTCTGGAGCATTCCTGGTAATTCCTGCCAGTCCAGTCTCTGATGTTATCAAACCAATTCTTTCTCGGTCTTCCTCTGGGTCTTCTCCCATCCAACTTTCCCTCCAGCATCAACCTCTGTAGATCATCTTCTTAATTACTACATTACTGTATTTCAACATTTGTTAATTCCACATCAATACTGCTATAATTAAAAATAATAAAGTAATCAACTATTTCGTTTTGAGCACTCTTATTTATTGCTCAAATTCTTCAAATTATCCATAACATTTCCGTAAACTGATCGACGTTCATTTAATGAAAGATCTAGATTTGAGTTGGGCCTTCAACTTTCGGCAAAGGACTTTCCAGCTTGTCTGGAGTTCTATTGCAGCCGAATCTATTGCTATTAAAAGAAGTAGAAGATGCCTGAGATGCAGAAGTAGAATCCACTGACACCTTTGGAGATAGGAAAGAAGAGCCTGTGGATCGGCGATCAAACCAAACACTTCCGTTGAGTGTTCTTTTGATAAATCTGTAGGTTTTCCCTAGGCAAGCAATTGCATTTCTCCCTATGAATCGACTCCGCCAAAACTTGGACTTCCTACAACTAGTAAGAGAAGTACCTAATTTATTGCTGTGGCAATCCGGAAAGCGAAGAACTGTGAAATGCGTCAACCATCGATGGATCAAGTCTGCTTCTGATCTCACAAAAAGGATAAATAAGCACTTCTCCTTATGGGACGGTTGCAGATATCTTCCGCTACTTCAAGGAAAAAGAAGAATCTGCAGACAGAATCCAAGGGAAGATTTTGCGAGTGTTGGTTCTCCGCATCAAGAAATCTATGATTTCAGATAATATACTCAATTTCAAAGTAAGATAGATCCAAGAGAATGATCCAACAGTACAGTATACATGTTTCATACCATGTGTACGGTTATGTTCGATCATTCTCTGTTCACTCAAACATGATCACTCCTGTCAACTCTACTGACGGAAATCCGTTATCAGAAATGGAAGTTCTAGCGGCAGAAGCCAAAGAGAGTTTCCTAAAGTGCGAAAGAGTTCCCTGTAACACTTCCAACATTAAGGCGTTCGAAGCAAATCTGCAAACGTGAATAAAAAGAGACTTGACTGCGTTTTACGACGAAGTTTTCTGGCCAATTGTGGCAGAGAAGAGGCCAAAGGATCTCTTCGACTCTTGGTCAGCAAATAAGAACAACAATTTGCTGCAAAACAAAGTACCATTAGCAGTGAACTTCGTAGTAGAGTTAATTCCACTTGGTCTTACGGGATGGAGTCTCTCGATGTCTACTTCTTCAAGTCTTATATAACTTTGTGAGGTACGCACATGTCGTTTGTCTAATCGAACAGCGATGCAAATATCTGATCACACAACAATTTTTGAAATTTTAAGCCTTACTCATTTCATGATTAGAATATTCAAGAACTTGATTAAGTTCTCTTTCTTCAAATGCTGCTACTTAGATGAAAGATCGGAAAAGGTCTACACTCCTCTGGAATATTGGTTTGAAAATCTTACAGGAGATTATTGAACAGTTAGATGTCTTCAGATATGAGTTTTGTACAAATATTTTCTGTTTGTACCACTTCATATCTTCCCGGGAGTTAAAGGTGGGCGGGCGTCGGGCTGACCACCCGATCTCAACTTCGTCCCGTTGGTCACGAAACGCTGGGAGCCTGACCTCCCGCGCCCCAAAGGCCTGTCCAGGCTTGTAGAGGGACACTTTAACTAACCACTGTCATATCAAAGAATTACATGTCAGCTGTTCGTAGGCTTCATGATGTGTCTTAGAATTTTTCTAACTTTTCCCAGAAAATAATATTTTTGCATAAAAATGTATCATTTTCTATAATTTATCACTATCTCCTATAGCATCTTGGAAGCCTACTATATCTTGAACCTCTTGGCTTGGGCCCAGACTAAATCTCTCTAAATATGGTCTTCAAAACATAATAGATTTCATATTTTTCTACGATTGGACTTTTTGAAAAGTTCTCTTTGTCAGGTTCATTAAGAAGAAAATAGCGCCCTGAGATGAACAAAATCTGAATAATTTATCAGAATATAATTTGACAGTTATTATTAAGAATAAAAACAACAACATCTTTTCATCTTCTTAAGCACAGCTATATTTCGCAGGTTTAAGACTTTACCTGCTTGTAATGATGCCTTTACAATTACTTTGTTAAGATCATACGTTTTCAATAATGTATCTTCTTTTGCTCTTAACAAATGATGCTTACGGTTTTAACTATGTAAATGGTAATTACCATAAATGATTCAATATTGTATAGTAATATTACCATGTATAACTCAATATTGTTAAGACTCGATATTGTTAAAACTTTGTTTTTTGTGTTTTACGAAGAACATTCTATGTATCGATAAGCCTGAAGAAGCAGGTAAAGTGTTATATAGCTGTGCGAAATACAGCTGTGCTTAAGAAGATGAAAAGATGTTGTTGTTTTTATTCTTAAGAATATAATTAGTAAAAGATTTAGAAGGAATTCATCGAATAGAAGAAACTGGGGAAAAAAAAAAAACAGAAGAAAGAAAAATACCATCAATAAGATAAAGTTTTATCTTATTTTCTTGCTTATCCAGGACGCAGAAGACGCCATGACGAGTAAGAAAGTAGCATTTTGCATGGTTCAAGCCGCGAAGTGGATGAGTTGACCTTCGTCCCTATCAAGTCTCAGTGAAAGGTAAAACTTTTGAATTGTAGATCTAGTCAAAATCAGTACATCCTTAAAAATAAATGACATTCTTTAGAATTTTTACTGAATTAAAAGAATAAATAATAGAAATAATTTCAAAAATATTAAGCCATAATTTACCAAATTTCTTGTTTTCTGCATTTAATTAGGACTTAATCTTTTTTTTTTCTTGTAATGGTGTTTTTTTCGTAATTTTGTTTTGAAAAGAAAGTCAGGGCCGTATTTACCTATAGGCCGACTAGGCCCGTAGCCTAATTTAAAAAAAAAAAAAAAAAAATTTGAGTTAAAAACTTAAAAAACCAAGAGCGAAATAAAAGATCATTTACGTCACTTCGAATCTATGCAGTAATAAATATAAAAGAAACGATCATCTACATTAACATATAAGCGCCCCGAATATGGACTGATATGCACTGGCCTTCGTCATTGTGTTGTGTTCAGTGAGTGTGAGTTTTTATTTAGTGGAGAAGGGGGGAAGAGGGAATGGAATTGTTGGGGGGCGTCGACGGCAAAAATGCTAGGGGCGCTGAGCTCCTAAATGCGGACCTGAAGATAATTATTATTTATTTTCTTTATTTATTTATTAAGTAAATACAGTATATTGTATATAAACTTATTTAAAAGCGGCCTCTTAAACTATTCTTGCCTAAGGCCTCTGGATCTAGTTATCCAAGCCTGTTTGAATCTATGTATTTCAACAAGGAAAGTAATTTAATCAGTCTTAAAATGCAGTCGAATGAAATATCCAATCAAGACCATCTTCCCTGCAGTTCTACCGTATTAAAGCATTACCGTGCTCAGCAATTTTGAATGGTGGGATTGAATTCAAACTTAAATCCCTCTTTAGTTCAGTTTTCGTTTCATAAATGATTAACCATATAAACTCTTTTTGTTATTTAATTCAGACTCAAGGACCTCTTAAATACTGGTTCGAATAGTGAGAATGTGGAGATTTTGAAATACTAATTTTTATTTACAATTTTTTTTTTTTATTAAAAACCTTATTGTAAAATTAACGATCGAAGTATTTCCTTGTACACAATAATAAAGTTAATGTTCAAATGATCTTTTTTTATAACGTCCAAGTTCTCGGTTCCCTTCGGCACTTCCTGAAACCTCTTATCCTTTGTTCAACCACCAAGCCCTTATAATACGTTGCTGCTTCATCGCCAGTTTGGCGCACTGGCATTAAGCGAGACTTTTTTTTTTTAACTTGAACAATATCATTTCCGCTCTTAAAACCTCACTGTCAATATTGCAAGATCACCTTGATAAAAATCTTCAACTTGGCCTTACGGCTTGCTTTATTTTGCTTCAGAAGAAATACCGAAAGACTGTTTCCTTTTACAGCCAATGAAAATGAATAAGTAGGCCCCAAACTTACAGTCTTGTTAATTTTTTTGTAATATCTACGATATTTATAGAAGCATATTCCTTAATACTGCAGTTACAATAAAATGGACTGACTAAAAAAAGTCAGTATTAAAAAAAAAAAAAAAAAAGATTTCAACTCAACAAACGAAATTAAGAATGAAAAATTCGAGATATTTTAAATAAAAAACAACATGGCGGAGTTTTAGAAATTATTAGTAAGGCAAAATAATTTTTAACAAAAAGATTCATAAAAATTAATTAAACTATAGAAAATTTTTTTTTTATTTCTGTGCAAACATTCAAATGCTGCAAAAATTACACATTTTTTAAAAAAAATTCTATACCTACAAAATATGGAATAATTGACCCTAACCTCTTCTGGATAAAAGTATTGAAAAAAAAGTAATATTTACTGATTATTAAGATAACTATTGCACGGACTAAAGGGCGTTTCACAGGGATCCGAAAATCGGATGGTCGGATCCACGAATCGGACGTATTCTCTTTCACATGGCCATGAAACTCTCTCTGACGTCGTCTATATGATATGTAACATTCAAATCGTTCGTATAGACGACGTTTCGTGACCACGTGAAAGAGAATACGTCCGATTCGTGGATCCGACCATCCGATTTTCGGATCCATGTGAAACGCCCTTAAGACTACGCATAAAACTCAAGCCTCTAAATCTAAGTTAACAATCGTATTAGGTCTAAAATTTCTTAAGGAATTGGAGAAAAACCAAAATAGTATCTTCCAGCATTTTCTTACGGTTTTTTGCTTTTTTTTCATAGACAGACAACATAGACACCCGAACAAAACTGCGACTGATACAGACATTAATATGGCCCGTTTTTACTTATGCTTGTGAAACATGGACGCTAACCAAGACACATGAGGCAAAGGTGGAAGCTTTGGAGATGTATTTTTATCGAAGAGCACTCAAGATTCCCTGGACTGATCACATCACAAACAGGGAGGTCTTGCAACGCATGGGAACAGACAGAAAGCTGCTCAAATCAATTAAGATGCGCAAAATGAAGATGACCGGGCATATACTCAGAGGATCGGCAGGCACCAATCTCTTAACCACACTTGAAGGCAAAATCCAGGGGAAACGACCGAGAGGACGGAGGCGTCTAGCGTATATGGACAACATAAAAAAGTGGACCTGTATTGGCTGTTATAGTGAAGTGAAAAGAAGAGCAGAGGACCGCAATAAATGGAGATCTCTTGTTCACACCCTCACATGAGGACGACACCAGATAGATAGATAGATAGATAGATAGATAGACAACATGGAATTATTTCTTTTCATATTTTGGATTATCGGAAAGTGATTCGAAAAATAAAAGGTGATAAGAAATAAATATCCCTTCTCGATTGATGTGACATTGTTTGAGGTTGTGAAAAATTAGTGGGAATGAGAAGAAAGGCGTTTGAATGTTGGCTCTGAGCTCATTGGTGGTGACTACAATTTTGCAAGAATTCTTTTTTTCAGAGAATGAATGGTTTATTATGTGAACGATCTAACTTTTAGGAAACATCCGTGAAAAGATACAGCGAAGAGAAACGTTTCCGATTTTGGAAAGGAGGAATAAGGAAGACAGCAACAACGACCTTCGATTACCTGTTACTCGGTGACTGTGGATTTGGAAGATGTTTTTGATTGTTGATTTAGTTGATTTTCTTGCTGAATTCTGTGAAGTTTTATCTCTGGAAATCGGAATTTGTGCGAATTTCAGGCACATTTCAGGAAGCTGTTCAAGACGGATGGAGAAGAATCTGTAAGAGATAGTTGTTCATTTAGTGTAATGAATTGTTAAGCAGTAAACTTCGGAATGACAGCGTCCGTAAAAATCGTAGATAGGCTGGAAAACAAAGTAACATCAAAGACGAACACTGACGGGAAAAAAAAAACAAAAAAACTTGGAGGAAAGAATTTAATGAGCAACTCAGATATCCAATATGGAGTGCCTTCTGCCTTCTTTGACCAACTTGAAGTTCTTATATTACAAGATATTACCTGAAATCAACAACAACCACTTAATTACACAACGGGTTTACGTGCACCGTATATCATTGATATCAATAATAGAGCCATACACCTGATTAATCACTAAACAATTTATAAACATAAAAGAAAAAACAAAAGTGACTTGAGAAGGCTGTCTCTCGGCAGTGAACGTTGTATTTTCTTTTATGTTTAGAAATTGTTTAGTGATTAATCAGGTGTATGGCTCTATTATTGATATCAACCACTTAATTCTTTGAAATCTTACAAAGATTGTAGGACACTATTCTAAATTTCATTTAAGTGATTGTGAACTGTTATTTGATTCTTTTTTTTTTTAATTGAAAAGACCTTGGGTACATCCCAATAGAACTGCAGTCGTTAGATCTATTGTACAGATCTCAAAGATTCATAATGGCCAACCGGAAGGAAAGAATAAAGACAAACACTGGACAGAAAAGAAACTTCCAGCCTGAAATTCAAATCCAGATTAGGCATATCAGCCAACTTAATAACTTCCGTCTAAACCTCTCAGAAGGAAATATCATTAGTTATTTGTTTTTTATTTGTATTCCTCATTTCACTTTGTACTTCTTGTCGAAACAAAAGTAAATCCGAATTTCGCTTAACGCCATTCATGATGTTGAGGTTTGCAAATTTAGTAATTTTAATTGCAATTCAAGACAACAAGTGATCTTTAGGGAGGTTCTTCTGTGTTTTAAAGGAATACAGAAGCAGATCGTTGCTTTGTCATAGGGTAGGTTGAAAAAAAATATTCTATTAAAACTAAAAAAAAAGACAAACAAAAACATCAAGAAACATTTATTCTCATTTTAATTTTACTAAATCTCGGCAGACTCATTTCACAAACATTGAAGATATATTGCACTCTGTTAATAAATGCAACTGGGATTTTCGGACAGGTTTTTTTCTCGCTGTTTGGTAGATGTAGGATCACTAAATCTTAATATATAAAAGGCAAAACCCACTGTCTGACTGACTGACTGACTCACAACTCACTCACTCACTTATCAACACAGCCGGAAACGCTGAAACTAAGAACTTGGAATTTTAGGGTTAGATTCTCTTATGATGTAGACGCTCACTGAGAAAGAATTTTTGGAAATACCACCCCAAAAAGATGTAAAAGGGGAGAGGGGACAATTTTGAAGGGTATGCATATCTCGGAAACCGTTTGAGTTGGAAACACGAAATTAAGCACGAGTGTTCTTTGACAAATCGAAAAGATACGTAGTCGACGAATTTTCGATATTCGTCCTAAGAGATGTAAACGGAAGGTGCAAACTTTCTTGAAGGGTCCGCCTATCTCGGAATCTACTTATCTTAGAAACATGATATCCGGGAAAAAACACTCTTCTTAAAAAAGAAGAGTTCAACGGTTTTTCAAAAAAAAAAGAAGAAAAAGAATATACCCGAAGAGCGAACGGAATCAGGTAATTGGGATGGGAAGCGAATATCTCAGAAACCGCTTAAGCTCGAAACGTTAAGCTCGAAAAAAAATACTGTTTTTAAAAAATAAAGAAATATATGTTCAACGGTGAACAGAGAGGGCGGTACGGAGGGGAGGGGAGTTTTTTTGTATATCTCGGAAACCGTTTGAGTTGGAAACACGAAATTAGGCACGAGTGTTCTTTGACAAAATCGAAAAGATACGTATTCGACGAATTTTCGATATTCGCGTTCTAAGAGATGTAAACGGGAGGTGCAAACGTTTTTGAAGGGTACATGTATCTTGGAAACTACTTAAGCTAGAAACTTGAAACTCGGAAACATACTCTTCTTACAAAATGAAAAAATACAGATTCAAATGTTTTTCGAAAAAAAATATCCGAAGGGTGAACAGAGGGATTTGGATGAAATTTGATATCTACGGGGTTTTGGGGGTTACAAAATACGGATATAACATTCATTTGTAACTCCCACTTGAATTTTTTTTTTAACAACTGGGAAAAGTTCGAAGTAATCTGACAGATGCAATTTCATCTTAATTCACATCAGGACATTTCTCGCTAGTAAAATGTATAAGAAGATATATACAGGTAAGAGAGATAAGAGAGAATGCAACGTAAAGACATTACGTACTTCCTGAGATGAATAATATTATCTGTTTTGTGCATATCTATATTAAATCGTTCTGAAATGTATTTTCCTTTATTATCTCTTCTACTGTTATATTTTTTGCATTATACACACTTCTGTTTACGAATTGCTGGAAGTGATGTGGAAGTTCTGTGTACAAACCACTTATAAATCTTCATGTTTTGCGTCTTGTAACAATATAATATCCTCACATCTTTTTTAAAAGCTGTTTCTTTTTTCTTTTTAACAAGTTTTTCTTTTCTTTGTTCTGTGAATTAGTTTGCTTGGAACAGTCTAAAATACAAATGCGCAAAAATCATATTTATTTACGAAGATATATTTTCCAAAGGTGATAACTTCATGTTTTACATTTTCTCTTCATCAAGTGCAGTATCTAGAAATTTAGAATTCTAAAAATGAGTAAAAAAAAAATGGAGCCATTAAAAAAGGAGTAAAAAATTCTACCATTTACTATTAGTCAACTATATAGATAGGAGTATTAGAAATCAAGTCGACACATAATTTGTAACAGTCGGAGCAGGTCAACATCTTCAAAAGGGGCAAGATCTTTCGGTCTTTAAATCTCCGTTTTTTAGAGGGAAACGTGAAACAACTACCATAACATAATTGTTATGTGCAGCTGATATCTTATAAAATGTTCAACTAAGTATAAATCCTTAAACGAAAAAAAAAAAAAAAAAAAAAAAAAAAACCTTCTGATGAAACGGAGACTTGAACAATATTTTATATCAACTACAATTTTTATTATTATTATTAGACAAGCAGAATATGATGGAAATCTCTCATACGTTTCTGCAGGGTCTCTACTAAAACAACTGATGGTGCATAAAAGATGTGTTTTACGAAATGACTCTGTAACTAACTTAAGTTGTTGTGGGTTTTTTTTTTTTTTGGGGTAACTGCTTGCGATCTACTAAGTTTTGATATCATTATCAAGGATTAGGTTTGTCGCTACAGGCACTGTGTGATAACACAGCTGGATTTTTAGAGATATGTTGTTTCTAGAAGCTAGAATCGTAAACCACGGAAAAACTAAGGTCACCAAGAATAGTGAAGATTCATTGATGCGATGAGGTAAGAAAAGTCCCAATGATTGAATTCTGTTGCTCGATTGTGTTGATGATTAAAATACAACAACATCTCCTGAAGTATTTGGAATTTTTTTAAAGAATATGGCTAGCTTTCAAAATTTTTATCATCTGTACACTTTTCATTATCATTGCAAATTATTCAAGCTGTAAGAAATAAGAAATACTACATATTGGCAAGTATTTGAATATGAAGCATGAAATTGTTTTCATTTATTTGTAGATCTAAATAATTGTAAAGGTATTGCGTATTTAAAATATGTATTATATGTTGTTATCTTACTATTGTTTCAATCTACAAATAAATAGATTTTTTTTCTTATAAAGAAAGCACATATACACACACACACACACACACACACATACACATACATATATATATATATATGTATGTGTGTATTTATTTGTGGATATATTTCCTTTGATTGTATTGTTTTTAGAAGCGAATTCACCTTGTTTATACTAAAAATATAATGAGTTATTTTCAAAATATTTTTTTTTTCAATAACTTCTTTATTATTTTCTATCTGGCAATTCTCTCCATTTCTTTATTTTGATAATATCTAGTTATCCAATTTTAATCTGCTATATATATTTTATAATAACAAATCCCTTTTATATTTATTTCATTGGAAAATTTCACAAATTTCCGTAAGAGATAATCTTATTAAAGACCTATTAATCTAATTTTCTCTATCATTTCACTTTTTTCTTATTTTTTTAATTTTAAAAATGTCTACAGTTTTGCTTTTTTTAAAATTTAATAAAAAATAAAATACTGTACTGTATATATATATATATTTAGTTAAACTAAAAAATATTAACACATTTAATTTTCGGATATAAAAAATGTATATTTTTAAATTCCATTTAAAAAGAAATGAAATAAAAATTATTTCAGAAATGTTTAACTAACTTTATAATTTAAAAATATTTATAATAGATATGTGCTGTTTTTGTTTTTTTGTTTTTTTTTGCGATAAATAGACAATGTGGTTGCAACATCAGTTGCGTTTCATTTGGTAATAAAATACGTTGTTACTTTGAATAAATAATAAAATATTAAATTTTGTAACTGTTCGATAATTTAGGCATTTCTATTTAGATCAGCCTTTTTATTTCTGGTTTTATTACTAAATTTTCGTAGAAGGAGATCATCTAAATGCATATAATCAATGATTGGTGAAATCCTCTTTACGATTAAATCTGTTGGTGATATTTAAAATCAATTTAGGGGAAAACCAGAAATGTTTTTGGCTGGTGTATTGCGTGTGGATTTATTACGTGTAATATTCGCAGAAATTCGATTTAGTTTGTCGCTGTGTCAAAAGATTGCAGCACTGTGCAGCGTGGAGCCGCTGCAGACAAAGGTCTCCATGGTAACTGTCAGTGGAACACTGAAGAGCGACAATGGCCGTGCGACGCATAGATGCGTTGGTGGTCGTTTGTGTTTGTCTTGTGTCGTTGATAGGCATCGAAGCAGCCCGGCGACGCAGACCCGAAGAAGCCGATTTCGAATTTGAAGAGGAAGCCAAAACCCTTGGCTCTAAGGTGGGTGGGTTCCGATATCGAATCCAATCACAATGGCACATCAGTGGGCTGTCTTTTTTTTTATTATTATTTTTTTTTCTCCTTGGCCGTTCTTTTCCAGGATCCCATTGGATCTGACTGTGTTTATTACTGAAAGACATGACTCAGAACACGAAAAAGAGCCGATGGTTATCGATTGGTATAAAACAAAACGTCAGACGCAAATATCGATCGTATAATTGCCAATAAATACGATCCATTCAAAGGCATTTTCAGATTCAAAAAGAAAAAAAGTCAAGCATGCTCGACTGTAATTATTAATAAATAAAGTTAATAAAAATCAATATAATAACTATTAATTATAAAGCAATTTCGAAATGCAATTGGAGGATGAGTTTTCAATCCTATGTATTTCGTCAATTGACAGCTTTTATTTTTCAAGTTCTTTCGCGATGAATTCCTTCATACATTGTTATCATCTCATTCATGCCCAGCGTTCGATTTAAATAAAACAACAAATCAATTTCCAGTGTAATCTGTCTCAAACCATTCGCAAATGTAATTTAATTGTCAAATTTTTATTAATCAAAGTTCCTATTTTTAAAAGCATTTTTTCTTTTGTTGTTGTTGCCTTGAATCTATGCATTGATGGATATGTTCATTCTCTGCCTTCTTAATATGTCCATCAATGAAGAGTGGTTTGCAGGGAAGCGCAGGCGGGGCTTCTACTTCGCTCCAAAAGGAGAGGTAGAAAATTATAAATAAATAAATATAATTATTTTTTTAAAAAAGCTGAATTTAAAATAGCGGGACTATTGTTAATAAGAATCTACAATGCAAGATTATTTTTTTATTTTAATTTTAAACTATTATTACTATGTTTTACCTTGTGGCAAAGAAGTGACAGTGTGAAAATACTTCTTATTTTTAAACCTATATTTTTAGTAAATGTTTTGATGTAAATAAAATAATAAAAATATACAGTAGATCGTTTACTTCTTTCAATACTGTAAATATATACTACAATTTGAAATGTAGCATAATGTGCATGTCCCCTCATCAAAACTACAATATTTGGAATAAGTTAAATAAAACAATACAGCTTCTGATTTTCTTTGTGGAAAGGTTCTTTTGTTTTTATTTATCTTTATTTCTTTGCTTTCTCGTTATTGTCTCGTGGATTTTCAAAATCAAAATACTGAAATGTAGTTAAACTAAAAGTAATTTGCATCACTGTTTTGTTACTTATTAAGTATTTTCACTAAAGTATTTTCCACGATATTTATTAGGTGCAATAAACATGTTAAAGAAAACACAGCAATTTCAAAACATGTTTAGAAATTGAATTTCAAAGGCTCATCATATAGTAAATTCCTCTTAACCAGAATCTTTAAGATTCAAATAAAGTTTATTTATTGTAGTAATTTTATTTCATGTCATCCTTCGTTTTCCTTATTAATTTATCAACAGATAATCTTCATTTAAAAGATATAAAAAATATATATTATTATATATATTATTTATGGAATAAATAAAATGTGCTATTATCGTCATCTAAAATAAGCATAGTTCGTTTGTCAGATTGCTTCCATTTTTAAAATAATAACAATGCACAACTGAACAGAATACAGAACAGTATTCTTTGAACATAAATTAAAATTTAGTCAAATATGCAATTACTAACAAAAATCTAGAAACTTCCTGTCTTGATTGAAAAACAAGCATCATTTAGAAAACAGTCAATACATGTCCATGAAACCTGAAAACATATCTTTCTTTGAAATATTTTTGAAGTATATTGTTTCAAAATTACTTTACTTTCTTATATAGCAGTATGGAATTAACAATGCAACGTATAGGTTTCTCCACATTTATCTAAACATTGCAGTGTGTCTTTCTAAGTTTAGGCCTAATCAGTTAACTTATAATTGGCTAAAGTACACTGAAATCTAATCCTTCTTGAATATTAAATTTACTATTCTTCATTATAGTTTGTTGAGCTACGTCTTGGTTGAGTTCTTAAGTAAAGTGGTCCATAAAATGGATATGTAAACATATAATCTAATACGAAATCTGATGTAGATCAGTGTTCTTGTTCTTGAACTACCTCAGAGCACAATGTTTGGCGTTAATGGGAAGTGATGCTAAAAATGGAGCTTAGATTTTGACAATTCTAAATTATAAGACTGAAGTCTTGAAATAAAAAAATATAGATCAGTATTTTATTATTTTCCCACAGCTATTTAAAAGTACATAAAGTAGATCTTGAACTGCATCTATTTAGAAAAATAAGAAATATAATGTTCCATGTAGATCAATGCATTATTTTTTGAGTTATTGTACCCACAAATTTCTAAATAAGTGGGGAGCGAAGAAAAATGAACTTCTACTACAATCAGGATAGAAATATTTTGCTTGCTTGGTGTTTGCTACCTACAGCTATTTTGAAAAATATTAAAATAATTATTTTTTAAAATACTAAATAAATAATCCTAAAAATATTTTGTTTTTGTTCATTGTTTGAATGACTACTACCACATACATGTTCTCATAGCTTATATGGAGAAAGTTACAATAAGAAACACATTAAATGCATATCTTCTGTAAAACATTAAAACTTTTGGTTCATAGATATAAAATGTTGCAACCATCAACATCCCTTCATTAGGATACATCTCATGAATGCTCTGAAAATAATGATCATTGTAATGAGAATTAAGGATAAGAAAGTTATGGGAAATTGACAAGAGGTTATAAAAGTATTCTATAAGCAAAATAGGATGTTATTTCTTAAAACAAAAAGTAAAAAAAAAAGACAATGCTACCTTGAAATCTAATATTCAATTATGAATTTGAACAAAAACATAAAATACCCTCAAAATTTCACCAGTAAAAGTAATACAGTCGGACCTCTATTTAACGAAGTCCCTAAATCCCGAAAAAAAGTTCGTTATATGGAAAATTCGTTAAATAGAGATTCACCTTTTAATATTACTTTAAACTACATAAAACAGATTTAAAATATATAAACAATAAATATTATTAATAAGGTAATAATTTTAATGACGTAAAGCATACATTACCACATGCATACTTAAATTTTACTAATAAAGTCTGTTAATTTTGTCTGAGTTTTCTTTTTGAAAAACTGTTTTCGTTCATAGTATGTCTCGCATCTTTGCAATGCACCAAAAACCCCTTCAGTATTTTCTTCAAATTGTAATCCACGTCGTTTTGTTTCGAAGGTTTTTTTGATTTCTTCATCAAGATCATTTCCATTTTGATCATCTTCATCTTCATCGCAAATCATAGCTGTATTGTTTTTATTTTTCACACTGACAAAATCTCCGATTCAGTTAGTGTTTCCGAGGTTTCAACTTCAAAATCAAGTGAAAGATAATCATCAATCAACACATCATCGTTAATTTCTTCTTTTTCCCTCAGCTGTATCCACATTTCTTTCATTTCCTCTATGGGAATATTAATAATAAAAACATTTCAAGGAGAAAAAAAAAATAGATACCACGAAAAAGTTCGTTGTAAATAGAAAATGCACTTCGCTATTTGGAGGTTATTTTACGAAGAAAAGAGCAAAATGTTCTTGGTTCCAAAGAAAAGTTCGCAAAATAGAGAAATTCGCAAAATAGATGTTCGTTAAATAGAGGCCCGACTGTATATTCTTTCAAATAAAGTTCTTTTTTTTAATGATTTCTTAGTTCTAATTCAAATGTAGGACATATAGTCTGATGAAATGGATTTGATATTCCAAAAAAAAAAAAAAAATCACAAAATTATTAAGCAAATAATTCACAATTAAACGAAATGAGTACAATTTAGAGTATTAAATGATAAAAATTTGAGACAAAAAAAACATGAAAAAAACTGTAAAAGAATATTAGAATAAATAAACATAATGTATTCTGAGAAATTTTAACTCTTCTCTTTGTTAGTTGCTCTGAGATTAGTTTCGACTTCAACAAGGAAAAAAATAAACAAAAAAAAAAAGAGCATCTGACAATTGAAACTGTCTACTGTTCGGGGTAAAGGCTAAATGAACATATAATTGGTGAGATGGAGGAATGATAATGAAAAAACAGTACTATTATTTTTTTATTATTATTGATTTTATGAGGTTCATTTATTTTTTCTTTACTTATGTATTCATTATTGATTCCTCATTATCATTATCATCCCGTTACTGCCAATTATGTATTTAATTGCCCCCATCCCCCTTTGAATCGTGGACAGTTCCAACTGTCACGCGCTCTTTTATTTGTATTTTTTTTTTCATATTAGTATAATCTTAATGTATTTGACAAAGGGGATAGTTGAAATTTCCCGAAACTAAAATAAATATTAAATAACTTACAAATATTTTTATTATTGTTTTTTCGAATGTGTTCGTTTCAAGTTTTTTATCAAATAATTTTGAAAAATTAAAATTTTAAAAATAATACTGAAAAAAATATTATGATGAAAATCTTGTTTAGGATGTAATTTTTAAGAACATTAAAAACTGGAAAATATTGAAGAAATTGAACTTTCCTTAGGCTTAAATTATTAGAGACCATACTTTGTACATTTTGTCTTTCAGCTCTTTTTTTTTTTTTCTTGTAAATTGCCATTTGACGATTGTTGATGCTCTTATATCTAGATGTTCTTTTGTTAACGAATCCATCAAAATACAAATTAATTGAGACTCAAAACAAAACGTGAAATCAGAAAATAATCAGATAAACGACTTAAGTAATCAAATCTTTTTATGTGTTTATGCATTTTTAGGCGCTTTTTATTCATTTGAAGCGCATTAGAAATTCATTGAGGCTGGTAGAGCCCATCACATTAATTTTTCTTTTCTTTATTTTTAATGTCTATTTTTGTTTTCAGTTTAGATTTATGGAGGTTCCATTTGTCTTCCCATTGCTACGTCAATGACCTAAGTAAATTTTAATTAATTAAAATATTTTTTTGTATTATTTTTATCTGGCTTTTTTTTAGATTCTGAATTAAGTTAGTCTTTTTATTAATAAAGTAGTTGTAAGG
The DNA here is from genome assembly GCA_023159025.1 of Thereuonema tuberculata. Taxonomy (NCBI): domain Eukaryota; kingdom Metazoa; phylum Arthropoda; class Chilopoda; order Scutigeromorpha; family Scutigeridae; genus Thereuonema; species Thereuonema tuberculata. The sequence continues at coordinate 27,179,263 of JAFIDM010006943.1, forward strand.
AAAAAATAACAATTTTTCTCAAACGAGCTTTAACAAATAAACAATTTTATGGTAAAACAATTTAGTTTGTTCACATTAATATTGACAATTAATCAATATATTTAATATTAGCATTTATTTAAGCAGTATTTTACTTAAACTACAATCTCTTAAATATGATTTGTGAAAGAGTTCAATGACTTATGAAAAGCTGGGTTTAAATTCATTCCTTCAATGCCATACAAAGGGTATAAAGTCCCTTTAATGTTATTTTACAGTGCAAATCAATGCTTAAGATTATTACCACTTGCTATATTTATGTAGTCGTATTATAAAGAAGAAAAAAAAAACCACACACACACACTTTGTAGCACGAGGAACTTGTTTCTTGAGTTAACAACTTTACTCGATGCTGCAAAGGGTTTTGATGTGCTTTTTCTTTTTTTTTGTACGACACGGTTAGTTCGAGCTACAGTTCGAAGAAGAGGATGGTTTCGTGGGTTTCGTGATGGGTTTCATGTGGATTTCGTGATGGTGGATGATCCGCGCTGGGGAGATTTTCTCGGGGTTCTCCCGTTTCCCCTGCACTTCTCCCACCATACTTTCTCAGTCTTTCTCTCCATCTGTTCTTATTTCCGTGGGATAGTACAATAGACCTCCGGTCGCAGTGCTTGACTTCTCTGCCATCCACATTCACTACATAACATAAGTTATAACTTTTCATTTTTTTAATTGATTGCATTCCAATTTTGGTGGCAATATGGTAAAAAAATGTAGATTTGCAAACGAAGATAAATAAAAACATTTATGTTTATTACTAGCAAAATCTCCGTTCTTCGTACGGCTTACAATGATGTGGATGAGCAAGAAATTGAAATTGTAAGATCATTACGAAACTTTCCCTGTAGGTATAAAAATCACGTGATACATACAAAATAATGATGCACAGTATTTGAATTTTGTAACTCGAGATACCTAACTTCCCACTCCTTTCTCCCATTCTCCACACTCCTATCACTTCAAACCTTCCCCAGTTCGTAAAAAATCATGTGGTCATTGTAAATCTATATCTTTCCCGAAAACCCCGTTGAAGTATCCTTCAACAATGTTTGCCCATCCCCTCACCGCCCTCCCGATGGTTTGCACTCCATAGTTCCAGTTTTTGCCTCCCAGTTAATATGTGGCGTTATTGTGCAGAATAATATTTTAGTTCCAATTGTCGCCACCAGGTTAATCTGTGACGCTATTATGCACATAAATATTTTAATTCCAATTGTTGAACAACAATATTAATATATTAAATATTTTAATTTATTAATTTTAGTGGCATGAGAGTGTTTATGTTAATTAAGTTCATGAAATTATTCCTGACTTTAAATGGTTCAATTTTAACAATATTTTAGTTCCAATTTGTTCAACAATATTTTTGGAGTTCCAATTATCGCCTCCAGGTGCGTATTTGACGCTTTCAAGAAAAGTTGTTCCTCCTTTTTACAACCCCTAGGACGCTAATATCGAAAATTCATCGAATACGGGTCTTTTTGATTTTGACAAAGAACACTCATGTCAAATTTCGTATTTCTAGCTCAAGCAGTTTCCGAGATAGGCATAACCTTCAAGAAACTTCACACCCCCGTTTACACTCCTTATGGGTGGTATTTTTAAAAAGCACTATCTTAGTGAGCGCCTACGTCATAATGGGAACTCATCCCGAAAATTTCAACGGTTTTGGCTCAGCGATTTTGGCTGAGTTGATAAGTGAGTCAGTCAGTCAGTGAGTTTTGCCTTTTATAGGTGTAGATTAATAAAATATGAAATTATGTAGCTGTTACTATTCGCTCCTTTAGTAGTTAATAATGCCTAAGTTTATTTAAACTCATGGAAGAAATATTTTTTGTTTTTGATAACAAAATGTCTTTCGTAAGTCAATAATAAAAACCGTAATTCTAAAATTTTCGAAACTTTAAACAGGATTTTAAGCAAAAATATTTCCAGATATTTATTTGTCTACATACTTTCAGCTATAACGGTTCGAAGTGATTTTGAGAATGAAGCAATCTCTTTAAACACAGTTAATGCTCTGTAAATACAGTAGTTTTATTTAGAGTTCAGTCGAAGTATTATATAATTCTTAAATACTTGTTTTGCTGTTGCTTTGTGAAGTAACAATGTAAAGGCATTTTTTGTATATTGAATTTGTTTCGAAGACTACTCGATTGTGCTTGAAAAATCTAATTCAATTCATATATTTTCTACAGGTTTTTCTATCTGTTAGAATATATTGTTGACAAATGTAGCTGTTAACAGTTATTATATGTGGTCTTCAGATTTCTCAAGTAATCAATTCAAATATCTCCATTACTACATTTCTCCATTAGAAAAAAAATAACCTTTGATGAATTACATCCAACTTGCAAGGATGAAAATTGGATAAACATTAATTATTTTTATTTTAAAAAGAGTGTACGGATACATACCATTTTCATATTGGCGTCATGGCCTTCTGTCTCAATTGAGTGACTATCCCTGTTTGGCCCCAATAATACTTTTCACTCCGATATATTCTTCACACTTGAACAATCATGTGTAACTGATAGACTACAGTCCTTTTGTATTACACTGACCAAGCTATCAATTTGGTATAGTTCTCAGCTGATATTTCAGTTCATCCAATACTGTTCAACGGTTTCAAATCGGAACAAATGCCGGACATTCCATCTTTCGTAAATTCGTGTTCGAAATGTGCAATTCAGCTTTAGGCGATATTAACATATGTCAAGCACGAATTGACCAGCCAAGCGATATCACATCTGATAACAACAAGTCACTGGAAATCAGAGCTCGTCTGCTTGTGCCGTGTCTGGAATCACTAAATAGTTAGCATCAAATGCCTTCCTTCTATCCCAGTCAATTCGATTTATTTCGATGGGAAGATGCCCAAACATAAGAGAATTTTCTAAACATTTTGTATTGAAATAAAACTTCATTACTGCAGAAATGGGATAAAAATAATATGAAAACAAAACTCGTCCTCCAATTTTGTGTTATTTTTATGTCTATATTTTTAATTATTTTTTTAAGAATATACGTTCCATCAAAATAAGGGTTCGTTAATTAAACACTCACTAAAAAGAAAGTTTTGCTCGAAAATCTTGCTCGAAAGTTGTATTAATGTTAATAATTAAGGCATGTGTCTTAATAAATAAATAACATTTATTAAACATAACATAAATTACATTTTACTCCGGTTGTTTTACTCTAAATGCGCTCATCAGCTAGGAGGAATCACCCGAACAGCGATGTCTTCGATATTAAGATCGATACAATCAATATTAGACAAAAGCTTGTCCGTGGATAAAGCAAGAAATTATGTATTTTTTTTTAATCCTAAATAAATTCATCTGTGACGAAGCATGCAACAGCCATAGTAATTTTTGTGCATTTCTATTTGATGTTTTTTGTACCCATAGTTTACTTTTTGATTAATCGAGACGTTAATGTTTTGTCTAAGTATAATACACTTCTTTAGTAATAATTTTAAAAGCTAATCTTCGAAGATTGGGTTTCTAATTATTCATTTCTAAACGGAAAAAAGGGATTAGCTTAATAATAGCTATAACAGTATTTATACCATCTTAATATATAAAAATGAATGTTTATTTGTTTGTTTGTCCCGTATGCGTTCCTATACCATTCATCAGATTGTGATGAAACTTTGGTGAGTTGTTGTGCACACGCCCGCGAAGGTTTCTGAATTAGTAGAACCATTTTACAATACCTGGTCCGCGAGTCATTTCAACAAATAGTGTATTTCTGCTTTCAACGTTTGCAGTTTCCGGTGCGACTCGCATTTGCAATGACCATCAGCAAAGCACAGGACAGTCGCTACAAGTGTGTGGACTAAATTTGGAAAATCCATGCTTTACACATGGACAGCTGTACGTGGCCTGCTCACGCGTCGGAAAACCTTCTGATTTATTCGTGTGTGCACCAGACGGAAAAACAAAAAATATTGTGTAGCCAAAAGCACTTCAGTAAACAGAATTAAAACACAAACACTTTCTTTCTTTGAGTGGCATTGCCTTATAATTTTACCTTATATCTTCTGTACTTTCAGGTCATTTTTCATTTTAGCTTTCAAATTATTCAGTTTCTTATAAATTTCACATCACAATCTTTCGAATTAAGCAGAATCGAAATATTTATAATCATCTAAAACCTTATTTTACTTTTTTATATGAATAAACAAATAGGCCTACCAGTGAATATAGAATATATTTTCGTATAGTTTAAGTTACAAAGTTTTGGAACATTGTGTTCAGTTATAACATAAGTTAGTATATTCCAGATCATGTAAATATAAGATTTCTACTACTATAATAAACTTAATATAAAGATAATATTAACCCCATATCTCCTTTTTAGATCAATCCTCTTCGTATTAAGATTTAATTCAATATGCACCACCTTTTATTAAAGGAATAATTCCGAAAATTAGCAATGTATATAATTTATTGTTATTTTAATAAATAATTTAATCAAAGGTGACATAATGATTTACATAGATAAGTAAAATATTTGTTTTATATAAGGTTAATCCATTTATTTAGAAAATTCTTTGAATCAATTGGTTTTTTGTTTATTTGCAGGAAGGAACAATTTTCGTTGGAAAAGAAAGAAATCAACAACATTCGTTTAAAAATAGAGAAGAAAGTAAGTCTATTTCTAAACTCTTTGTTTTTTAAGATATTTTATGAAATAGATTATTAACATTTTGTAACAAGGCACTGTTTTTTTATTATTATTATAATTAAGCATATGTAAATTGGTAGCCTCAAAAAGAGGAATAATGTTCTAAAATGGCTTCCTTCCATCTCTTCAGTCAGTATATTTTGTATGATAATAAGAGGGAATTTTTCTTTTCCATGTTTATATAAGGAAGAATAAAAATCCAATTGGTAATGATTCTCGTTTAAGCGTGTTTTAAATAGTTAATGGGTGTATTTGATAACTGGTCACGATATTACTAAGTAGATTTAGAATTAATCACAGTCATCATAAGGATTAATAAGGCATCAGCCTTTATAATCCTTATGATTACTGTGTTTAGTCTCTTTTTAATCTCTTTATGGTAATCTCTAATGGTAATGCTTTATGTTAAGTTGTTCTTTTGGATTATGTTACAGTCAGAAAGAAAAGAGAAAGTTGATGCAAAAACAAAAACAAAAAAATGTTTTAATAACGTCTTGCAGATTGACGTTATTTGCACAAACATTTGATTGACATCAGCTGACACACGATAATGCAGGAGCATTTCATCTGCTCCTCCTATTTCTATTTCCAGCATCGGAACGTCGAAAAAATTACTCTTTTGCAGAGTCCAGTGGTTGTATTTCATGAAGAATATGTAAAATATATTTGTCAGTGTTTCGCAAATACCGGTACTAATAATAAGGTGAACAATCTTAACATTTCCTTACAGAGGCGTAACACTCCATTCTTTCTTTCTCTCTTTCTTTCCTTTTAATTGTTTTGAGAAGGTTTTTGATATAGTTCGCGGTTTTTATTGTCTGATCGTGGATGGCAAAAATACTGGCTTCAGTGACGATGTATTTACTTGCTTATTCATCCAATAGAAAGATGTCAAATTTTCATTTACTTGCTTTTCTAAAAATAGCTTTGAAATGAAAACTCGGCAATTTTTTTTTTTTTTTTAGATGAAAACGTTCGTTGTTTTTTTTTTTTGTTTTTTGTTTTTTGTTTTTTATGCTACGTAACATTGCATTGCACTCATTGTTGTACTTGATATAAGGGAATATTTGATGATTGTTCTTTGGTAGAGAGATTCAATATTGCTATTTCAGTTCCAATAATGAAAGATAATAATTTCTGTATTTCTGCTTAGAATAATGTCGTTGTTTTTGAGGAAGTAATCTTCGAGTTTTGCTGTCAAGCAACTGAATAGCAGATTACTAGTTAGAAACATTAAGCTTTAACTAGAAGAATCGGTAATGCAATTAATTAAAATAATACTTATTTTATTAAAAATAATACTTATTTTATTACTACTTATTTAAGTTCTTTATATTACAGTCTTCTGAAAAATGACGAATATACGCATAAATATATATAAGAATTATTAGCAAAAAATTAATAAAAATGTTAAAGAAGAAATAAGTTATACAGAATACAATAATAATATTTTGGCAAAATATTATTTTTTTTTCATTTCTTTTACTTAAACAAAAAAGTTTTTGGGAAAATATTTTCATTACATTTCTTACGTTTAAATAATAATTTAATTAGAATACACACAAAACATAATAAAATAATTCAAATTTTAATGTTTTCTATCGAATTGTAAAGAATCAATGCGAGGTAATCGGTCCTTTCTAATGTGTCATTTGTCCGCTAGTTGCCGCCACAATTTACCAGAGAGACAACGAAAACATCTCCGTTCTGACAAGTGAGCAAAGATTACTCTTGGGCCGTAGGTTGCTATGAAGATTTCCGAGTGCCCGAAACTAATTTTTGCTGCAAATTGGATTTTTAATAAAAATAATGAATTACTTTTAGATTTTGGCTAAGATTGATTTAGTTTTGATATTTATTTAATCTACATGATAGGCAGTTAAGAAAGAGTGAGTCGCCATCCACTATTTCGGCCTTTGATTAGGCCTTTTTATTACATTTTTCTTTTTACGTATTATCTTTTTATCCTTTCTATGACCTAAGAATGGGCTCAAAAACGTCAGAATAGAAGATATTAGAAAGCCCCCTTGCATTTTTCTATTCTTCTTTCTCTGTATATTAATTGACTTGCATCACCTTCGAAAGTGCACCAAAATAAATTTTGACCTCTTGTTAATTAGAGGCCTTGAAATAATTTCGGTTCAATTGCATATTATGGTAACCGGAAGTGGATGCTTTGTTGGTATTAACTGAATTAACAACCATAACCTTTTGTAAATATTAAATATGGCGCATTCTAGCAAGAGATCCTTTTTTTGTATTCGATTTCGATTTCTCTACTAAATTTCAAACATTTAGTTCCAAAACAGCCATATTTCGCAAAGAAAAAAACGGAAAACACTTCCGGTTACCATAATATGCAGTTTTACCATAATTTCAAATACGAGATATTATCCAGTTCATTGCATCATGTATCCGCTAATAAAATATCTTTAACTGCAAGAGAGATATTTTTATTCATGCTACATATATTTTCATGAGTATTCTTTTTAAACTGGAACACTATTTGATCCGAATTTGTTGATTATTGGCTCAAGCTGGATGTTTTCACTCATAATTCTATTGGAATCTTTGCTTATTTTCCCAATTGAAGTTCAATTTTTGAATGTGAATCAACATTGAAGACCTAAAGCTTCTAATGAGAATTTTTGCTAGTGATTTTATAGTAGAAAAATAAAAGCTCTAAGAGAATAAAAAGATAAAAAAGCATTCTTATTTCAATTAAGAATAAAAAGATACAAGTCGAATATTGTGCAAAAAACAGTAGTGATTACAATACCTAGAAATTGGAATTGGTATCCCGAGATGTTTTGTCAAGTGCAGCTATTCCTTTAGTCGTGGATGGCCTCATCCCTAGAAAGAGCAAAATAGATCAAATTAGATAAGTCCTGGAAAATAGGTTTACATTCGAGCTTGATCCTAGTCATAGTTTTTATGCTATGCTATTCTTTGCTCATTCTTAAAAATGATAAATAATTGTAGTAATTGTGTTGGACAGAGTCAGTTATGGTGTCGTTGGCACAAAGCAAAGTAACAAGTAACTTTGAAGTATTTGAACCTTAATTCAGTCTGAGCCAAAAAATTGTGTAAGATTTCAACTATTTTTGATATAATTGTCATGATATAATGATAAAAAAAAAGTGTCTTTTACTTTTAAAGATGAACAAATTTTTTTTATATTTTTATTAACAAAAATTCAGCTTTGTGAAAATTTCTGAATTTCTTTAGGTGAATTATGCCAAGCACTTCGATGCTCAAAGTCTGAACGCTGTTTTGTGAAGAATCCCAATGAAGCCTTGTGTGTTGATGCAAGTTTCTCAGGGTTAGGAAAATTTACTGATATTGTGTAATCTTTCTCATTAAAATCTAATTCGTTTATAGACTTATACATTATTTTCAATGTAATTTCAGTATTTTTCCATGCTCCAAGAAGGCATAAGAAATTAGGAAAATATTAGCATATTTAAAGAATGCTGCCCTATTCTAAAATGAATAAAATCCAAGTGATACCAATAGATGGATGAAAACAAAAAAAAATGAGTTGTCATTGTTAAGCATTGGTTTCCAATAATTTCACACAGTTAGGTGGGGTATAGCCGCGCTGGTGTGGTCGAGCGGTCTCAGGCGTCGGTCTGTCGTGAGATCAATGTGCCAGCGCCCGGGTTCAAATCCCGGTAGCGAGCATGGATGTTTCAAAAATTTCCTTTCCTGTGTTGTAGCCTCTTCTTCACTTTCTCTTCGGTCTGACGTCATTCCTTAATGGCGTCCTGGGGAAGGCCACGGGAAACCACCCCAGTATCTTTCCCTTGTAATTCTAGGGAGTCCGCTAGGGGTTCGCCGTCTTGGGAACACTAGCGCTCCCTGGAGCACGGAGGCTTCGGCAACGAAGCTCGCACTTCGGTGCGAACCGACCACACACACAGGTGGGGTATAATTTGGCAAGAAGAAATACATCTGAAACTTTTTATGAAGACTAAAACATCACCAGGATGTAGGATGGTGTCCTGCTTTTATTTATGCCATTTTCAACGTAGCTAAATATGCTTTGGAACACTCCATTGTAAGACCTTGCCTTGACAACAGCCATCACTGCATTATATTTTAACAAAATTACAACTAAAGTCACATAATTTTTGTTTTTCATTTTGTCTTCCATGTTGCGGCTAGATTTCAGCAACTGTGCTTGCAAAAAGAATTTAAATTGTAACTACTTTATAAGAAACTTATGGCAAAACTCCGAACGGCGGTCCCAAATTACGAAAACTTCCGAACGCAGTCCCAACGTTATTATTAATGAAACATTTGTCTTGTTATTAATGAGACATTGTGTCAAGTGTAATGACATCGTTATTGTTGTGATTAATGAAACATTGTGTATTGTTGCTTAAAAATCACTATGTGGCATGGCTGGTAGATCACAAGCACCAAGAGTAATAAAGCTTTAGTCATAAGTCGCACATATTCGGACAATACTTAAATATGTTGAGCGAAAACTATATGATTTGATGTGTAATAACTCTGGCTATGTGTTATCCTTCACAGTCATACTGTTATCTGTCATTAAAAAGGTTTTCATAATTTGGGACCGCCATTCGGAGTTTTGCCAAACTTATTTATAAAGATGTATAATTTTAAGAGAACCAGAAAAGAAAAGTAGTAAGATTAAATTATTAAATAATAATATAAGCATACTTTAGGGATATGGAAAATTTTATAAAGCACAAATTAGATTCCTCTCCCTTGATGTCAGTTTCAGACCAATAGATCGTAAAATAAGCCTATACAAAATACTGCAACTAATAAAAATGCAGAACTTTAGCAGAGATAAACAGGAAAGGGATAGTCAACTATTGTTCTTAAAGCCTGCAATTTGAGGACAACCATTAAAGAGTCCATTTAATAATCTGTGCTCAGTTGGATCCAACCATCCTACTTCAAACGACTGATAATTTTATTTCTAAAGTTTCAACTTATCAAATGAGATGATATAAGTGAATACAGGAAATTCCTAGATACCTGCAAAGCATCTGATACAGAATTGTAAATTTTGAAGTTTATAGATATGAATAAAAATTCTTAGGTTATTCATTGTAAATTTATTTAATCAGACATTTAAATGTTTCTACTTCTTACTAAGAACACTAGTGTTTTTGTTTATTTAGGAAAGACAGCAGAATATTGGACGCTTCAGAAAATGAAGAAGAACTGTTTTCTGGCACACAAGAATCAACAGAAATCTCTTCATGCCCTGTTTGCCCCAATTCAAAATCAAGATTTGTCTGTGGCTCAGATAACCGGACGTATTCCTCTGCCTGCAGACTCCACTATCATAACTGCATACAAAAAACCTCTGTTCAACTTGCTTGCAAAGGCTTCTGCCCTTGTGCTACAGGTAAGTAATATTTAGAAAAAACTATTCAGTATATCTTAGTAAAGCTTCCTTTTTAATGAAAGATACTGTTAACCATTTACTGGTTTATAAGTGTAAACCATGTGTAAAAGTCTAGTTTATTTTTAGTGTGTCTTTACCATATAATAAATGTTGATGACTGGCATATAATACTGGCATTTATTTTTTAGTAAAATATCCTATCCAAATGATATAATTGTAATTAACACAATTGTAATATTTAAAAATTATGATTTTCAAAAAATAAAATAAAAATATTAGTATTTTTACTAATATATTTGGCAAGGTAAACATTTTAGATTCACAGTTAAGTTTAGCAGTATCTAATGTGTTATTTCTTCAGATTACCAGACTTAATTTGTGCATATTAATCAGTTATAACTAAAATATTTTAATTACTTCAAAACTACTATATGCTCGTAATAAAATCTTTTTTTTTAACTATTCTAAAATACAGTGTAATTTCTTTACATATGACATTAATAAAATACTAGCTTTCTTTAATAATTATCCTTTCTATTAATGTAAATAAAAAGCTTAACGTGCATCAAAAGTTATAAGAAAAAGAAAATTTTTGAAATGCACATAAACAAACAAAGGTTCTTGCACCCTTAGCTACCATGTCGGGAATTTGAGACAGCTATGTCAGCCTTATTAAGCTTCCTCAGTGGGGAGCCGGGATGGTTACCTCTTCTTTGTCTTGCACTTTGAGCTACCATCAAGGATAAATCTGACTGAGAAAGCCTAATAAGGCTGAAACAGCTGTCTCAGATTCCCGACAAGGTAGCTCAGGGTGCGAGAACCTTTGTTTGCTTATGTGCATTTCAAAAATTTTCTTTTTCTTATAATTATCCTTTCTACTTTTTGCATTTTTATTATGAAGTAAATCATAGTAAAGTTTGTAGCAATCATAAATCTAACATAAGTAGACACACTGATCAGTTTAGTGGTTACTTTTTCTAATTATTATATAATAAAACTAATTATTATGAATCTGCAGTTACACTTATTACTATTGATACATTTGTTATTTTATGGTAACTTTGAACAGATTTTTCTATATGATTAACTTATAGTTTTCTAATTGTTGTATTACACTTTAATATCCTTCCAAAACAGAATGTTTTTGTGATGTTATTTCTTGATTTTATAACATTATTAATGATTTCTAATAAATTACATAGATGGTATTCAGTATTCAGTTAAGGCAAGTTCAAAAAATCATTTAATAGATAGTTGTTCTGAATATTATGTGAGCAAGACATTACTCACTTCAACATTGTCCTCATATGTTATTACTTTGTTGGACTTTAATCTAAAAAAGGAAGTTACTGAATTTTTTTCATTGGAAATTTTAAATAGATTAAATAACTTAAATATATTTTGTGTATAATTGAATAAAAATATAACTCTCCAAACAAAATGTTTTGGGGATGTTATTAATCCTTGGAAAGCTGGTGTTAATTCTGACTTTAATGCGTGAAGGCTAAAATTTTCAATCAATTTAATTCATTGAAAGCTTGTACTCTTGTTTTGATTTAATTTTTCTTTCTTCATAAAGAATTAAATTTAGTGTCATCATCTGTTGAGCAAAAAAACATTTCTTGTTAGGATAAAAGCAGGCAGCCGCTCCTTTTCTAAGCCATTTGGTGCCTTCCTACAAGCTATAAATTGCCACCTCTCCTCCCCTACTACTGTTAACAGATCCAAACAGCAGAATAATCTAGAAAAGAACAAGGAATTCTCAATAAGTATGAATTTTTTTTTTTTTTTTTTTTTTCAGAAATGGAAGCTAATGTATATCCTAAAATATGATGAAGATTAGAAGCAGGCCTTCTTGGGCAAATTAAAATGTCTTGTGGATGATTTTATTGTCATATATTGGCAAGTTCAAGCTAACAAGCTAATGTTGGTGGATGCTAATACAAAAGCTAGGCAAGTGTGCAGGGAAATCACCTACAAAGGCAGGAAAGAGGCAATTGTTCAAACTCAGAAAAAAAGTAATCGTGATAAATGGATAATATCAACATGAAGCAGAAGTGACTGCAGTTGCAGTCTTCTTCATTTGATTCCTAGGTATAATGTTCACACGTCAGATTGGCACAAATGGATGGTACAAGGACAAACACAAGTGCAAGTAATATGTGGACTGGAAAGGAGGTTGGTTGCACTTATCAAAGAAGGTTAACAAAGTTGAACCATCCTAAAAATGTAATGAATAGCACAGGAACAGCACAAATGATGAAACAAATATTTGTTTTACACTAGAAAAGGAAGCCTATAAAAGATTAGCACTTAAAATTGAAGTTAACGATGAAATAGAACAAATCTAAAGTGGCTGATTCATCTTTAATTGCTAGCAATTTAGAAGAATAACAACAGGAGTGGGAGTTGAGGTGTCCATTTGATTTTCAAATCTTGACAAAAAGTTGGTTTTATACTCTGCATCTTCACAGCTACTTAATTTTCATAACAACACTATTTTGGACACCTATAAAAAGAATGTTTAGGCTTTAGAGTTCAAAACGAATAATTAGGTGAATTGGGAAGAAAAGGTAAATGTAGTCCTTGACTAATGATGGAGAGTGGTAGATTAACAAAAAAGGATGGAATATACTGGTAAAAGGTGGTTATATCTTAACTCCAGTTTCTTTTTAATTACTGTATCACTACACTATCTCTATTATTTCTTATCAGGAAAATCATGCTGCATTATCTTCTTAATAACAACCATTACGTAATAAAAAAAAAATCATGTGATTAAAAAAAAACTAGTTTTTAAAAACTTTTATTTTGTTTAATGAGATATGACCAAGTAAAAAGCAGACTTATTGACCTTATAGTACCTTATCTGTTAATTCTAAAGACAATGCAGAATTTACTCTTTTAGAATTAACAGACATGTACCCTAAAATCTTTTGGAATGTCTGATGTTTTGAAATTCAGTAGCTTAATGATACAGAATATCTAAAATAATCAATTTAGCACCGATGTTTTATTAATAAATCTTTCAATCTTACTAGGATATATATATAAGAACGGATCATTTATTTCTTATCATTAGATTACATTTTATTTATTTTTCTTCATAATTCTCATCCAGTTTAAAAGAGCTGGATTATAATCAAAGTTTTTGTAGAATTCCATTTTGATAATTCTTTTAAATAAGTTGTTATAATGTATCATTTTTATTTTTTTTTGCTTTCTTAAGGTATTAAGCAAAAAGAAAATAATAAAACTCATCAACATTGGAATGCCTTTGTTTCCAAATATAAGATGACAGTGAAGAATAACAGCAATAACATTCAATCTCAGTACAGTTCTCCATCACAAAAAGAGAATAAATACTCTAACAAATATTGGTAATATCTGTTTTTCCAATATAATTGTAAATTTTTGAATCTGAAATTTAAATTAAAAGTAGTAATTTCTGAAGTGCAGTAGGATATTCTGTATTAAATTTTATTTTTAATATTCAGTATCAAAGTGAATTGTATCATCTGTAAAATATAATTAAATGTAACATGAATTTTCATTAATCTATATTTTAAAGAATTTCAACTGTAAATAATAGTAATTTGAAGTTAACAAATTAAGTTTAATGATATTTCATAACAAAATTGAATAAAATTTTGATTAGCCAAAAAGTAAAATTGTATTTAAAAATTTTTAATTTTATCTTTATTTCACAGTTCTAAAATACACAAACTTTTCTAAATAACAAATAAAGATGTCAGAAATTAACTCTTTATTGTCATATCAGTGCTCATGGAAATGTTACTAAATTTGTAAAACAAATTGATAATCCAGAATTAGAAAGAGCAAAAAAAAATAATGAACTAATTGCGTTTAGATGCCTAGAATAATGAGAAAGTTCCTGAAACGTTGAGAAAATGAAGTGATTACAGCGTGAAATTAAATGTAACTACTAATGTAACATATAAAATTAAAAATTAATATTTTGAAAGCACTTTCAGTCATAAAATAGGTAACAGTTTCTATGGAGAAATGAAAACCATGAATTTCTTTTTACAGTATTTGTGTAATGTACTATAGATTTAACATATTTTTTTTAATGCTATTATTTATTTAATAGGAAAGATGCAGATGGGAACCCACCTTTTGCAGAAGACAAAGAACGTCAGAAGGGACACAATTCTGTTTTGCCTGATAAATTATCATCTGCTGCTTCTGCAGAGAAAATTGGTAAGTAACTTAAAGGAATTTGATGTGATGAAAGTAATTTGATGCAGAAGATAAATGTTTGATGTTAAATAAATAAAACAAAATAAAAAAAAAAACAAAACCCGTTCTTTTGTTTCCTATTCCAGGCTGTTCTCCATATGATTTAGAAGTATTGGGAAAAAGACTGTTTGATTGGTTTTCTGTAGTAATGACTGATGCGAAAAGGAAAAAAACCAGTCGTCGTTCTAGAGGTCTGCATAAAGGTATGTAAAGAGAAATAAAAGAGGCAATATTTGTCTTGCTAAATATTAGTATTGATTACCTAAAGCACCGGTCGGCAACCTGCGGCCCGCAAGGAGTCTTAAGATTTTTCCTTTTTTTTTTTGGTTGTTAAAATAAGATTTTCCTTTTTGGCCCAAGTGCGGCCCACAGTAATCCCCACATAAAATATTTGGCCTTCTTAGAACAAAAGGTTGCCGACCCCTGACCTAAAGCATTCAGTCCTAAGAAGTTCTAAAATTTCTGGGTTTTTTTCACTGCCAAAAAAAAAAAAAAAATAATACTCAGCAATGAAATGTATAGAATTTAGAGGCTTTGTATGTATAAAAATATATTTAATATATTTTAGTTTAATTGTCCAATATAACTTGAAATTTGCATTATTAAGATATTTTATTTCACATGATTTAAAAAAATAAAGATGCACTTATTTAAAAAGTAAAAACTTTTAAAAAGTTTTAAAATAAACTTTTAAAAGATTTTACTTTTTAAATATGTGAATTTGTTTTGTTTTCTTGAATTATAACAACTTTCCACACATTAAATAAATAACTAAACATAAATGCTCCAAAACATAAACTCTCGCAATATTTCAAAAGCCTCATCGACTTTCTTTATCAAGCTTAATATAACATGAAAAGGGAATAGATATATAAATATCATCTTCTTCCCAAAACTTCTAAAAGAAAATAAATTTAACAACAATCATGAAATCAAAGATTATGTTGGGGCGTTGTAATTATTATTACAGTCATATTACAGGCAATATAATGACTCGCGTGGCATGGGGCATATTACCTTCTTTGATTTCACGATTGTTGTTAAATTTATTTTCTTTTAGAAGTTTTGGGAACAAAATGATATGTATCTTTTCCCTTTTATGTTATATTCAGCTTGATAAAGAAAGCCGATGAGGCTTTTGAAATATTGCGAGAGTTTATGTTTAAGATTAATAAAGTAATTTGGTTTATTTCAAAATTAACTAAACATTTTATTTAGCTAAATGAATTTAACATTATTGTAGAAAATGTAACACTGGTGAGAATTATGACTTTCTGTTTTTGTAGCCTTGTTTCCAGTACACTGTGCTGCTGAAGTTCAGTGGATCTTCCTTCATTCTGATGCCAATGGTGATGGATGGTTGGCCGCAAAAGAATTGCACTTATTGGAACGTGAAACAAAAGAGCAGTGTATGAAGCAATTTATAGAAAAATGTGACCGAAATGAAGATACATTGTTATCAGGAACTGAATGGTGTTCATGTTTTGAAATTAAAGGTAGGAAACATATGACCTCAAAATTATTTTTCTAATTGATTACCTTTAAATTAGATGTAGGAGAAATCAAACAGAGCTTCAGTAAAGTAAATCATATAACCTGCAGTAATTAACTGCTTTGTGCAAAGGGAATTAAATTCAGAGATCAAGAAAATACAGAAAAAAATATGTAAATTTGAAAGTTAATTCATCTTGAGAGATTTGGATACAGCTGTATTGTGGATATTAAGGAGTTGTCAGCAAAGATTACTCATCTGCAATAGGGCCATTTGTGATAGAAAAGCTAATAATCTTTGTTATGTAAAAGCAGGACTTAAAAATGGGAATTTTCAGTTTAGCTAACTGCTAGGCTGAAGAGAAGTTAAGTAATAAAAGTAATAACATACATTATGTAGTTCCTCTTCTATCTTTTGATGTTGAGGACCTACGAGAGTAATCTCCAGTTGGACTTATCTTGACATAAATTCCTCACTTGGTTCCATGGAATCCTCTTTCATGATATACAGCTTGGATATTATTCAGCCATGTTATTTTTCCTTCCCTTTGATCTTCTTCCATCATATCTGGCTTCAAAAGCTTTTCATCCATTCTTTGAACATCATCTTAATTGATTATCTTTTATCATTTCTTCAAGAGGTTTAACATCAAGATCCAATCAATAGTTGTTTTTTTTCTCCGACAGCATCATGTCTTCAATAACTACTTTTCTTAAAATTTCATTTCTGCTGTTTGAAGTCTATTGGTCCATTTCTGAGTAACAGCCCAAGATGCGTTATTGTAGCTAATTGAAGAAAAAGACAGATTTATAAACTACTATATTTGTTTCTTTAGTCACTTCTTATTTAAAGCATAAATATAAACTACTGTCTGTACTAATTCACTAACAATTGTCCTCAAATATTTGAATGAGGATGCTTGTTCCAATTAATGTTATTGAAAATCCTGCACCATCTTTCTTTTAATAACTACATTTTTTTATTTGCTCACATTTATTCCATTTTCCCCAAGCCCAGTTGAGAAAGAAGGAAGCAGCTTCAAATGCAAACCGAGGTCTCAGTTGTCTCAGGAAATAAAAGAGTTAAACATCATCCCTTGAACCATCTGAGGAGGTGACTTGTTAGCTTAAAAAAGGACAAACACCTCAACAAATTAGCTAAAGGCTAATTCCCTGTACATTTGAATTTTCTACAAAATTAAAACACAAAAGTAATTTTATTACTGGACGGTTTACTAAAAAAGTAACAAGAAACAAAAAATAATGTAGTAATTGATAGGCATTTAAGTATTATATACTGTAGCTAAAGTAACCCTAAGTTAAAACCATTAAGTTAAAATCCCTGTACTGACCAATTTACCCCAGTTAATTTTCAGGCAATAAAACTAATAAAAAACAAATAAACATGTATTAATTTTGATAAAATTAAAGTATTAACATCAGTTATTTTTAGTACTTAAATCACAGCTGCTGAAGGATATCATTTTTAATAAAGACAATTATATTAACAATTACTCAAAGATAACTGAAAGTTTCACAATGGCTGCCAACACTGTGAACACTTTGCCATTTTCAAAGTGAACTTTCACAAAAAAAAAAACTGGCAATTTTTGACCAGTAGTCTCAAACGAAATGTCACGAATGTCTATGCAAACTGCAGGAACAAATATCTAACAAGGGAAGTGAGTGACCTCGAACGCTGAGAACCAAATGAAAATGTGCTTAGAATATAAATCGCTCATCCCAAAAACAGTGATATGAGTCATTCCCATGCAAAACTTAAAATAATTACACTATCTGAACAACAAACTTTTCCTACTGACCTGATAGTGTTGCACAGCTATTCAGTCTTCAAAGTGCAGGTGTGGGTTGTCAATGAAATGGTCAAAGCAAAGTAGAACAGAACAATATGCACATCTGACCAAAGCCTTTTTTTCAAATTCAACATCACTTCCTCATTCAAGCAGTCCAATATCAAAAGCCACACTAATTACATTTTCAAATGATGAGATTGGTATGCCAACGTCATAACCTGCCTTTTATCAAGCATATTGTAACATAGGCTTGTACTTCGGTGCAGAAAATTGATTGTATAGCACAGAGTGAAGTCTGATGTTGAAATGACGATTGTGTAATTTGCAGTTTTTCACATTGTGGTCTTACAAAATCAACGATTCTTCTCATGTAGAGCTTATATTGCCTAAAAAAGTATGCATCAAGAGGTTGGCAATATTTTGTTGTCTTCAGTGTCAATATCTTGAGATTAAGTACTTGTTAGTGCAGATACAACATGCCACTATCGGATGGCACTAGCAGACAACTGCTGAGTTTTGCATGGGAATGACTCATACCACTGTTTTTGGGATGACCGATTTATATTCTAATACATTTCAAGTGCGGTTCTCAGCATTCGAGGTCGAGAACATCCATTGTAAGTATTAATAACATCGTAAACAAGAGGATAAGAAATTAAGGTTCATGAAGCTTTGAAATCAAAGAGCAACAAAGAATGGCAGATCGCTTCCCTTAATCAAGAATTCCAATAAAAAAAAAAACAACAACATACTTTTTACTGGTGTAAATGAGACATCAGCTTACAAAAAATTTAACTGAAGTCAGTAGAAATGAAGAATTTTGTGTTTAAAAATTTCCATTTCGATGTTTTGGTGCTTGGTAAAAAATGGAATTTGTTTTTGAGAAAAGGAATAGAAAAACTGTGGTGGAAAATAATCCACAATTTTAAATAAAGTACTAAATAAAAATACTTAAAAACAAAAAATAGAAAATTAATCATTTTTTAAAAACATATCTTAATGTAATACTTTAATAAATTACGTAATTTTCATTTTTTTAACAATTTTAAATAAAAATTAAATATTAAATAAAGATTCAGTATTTTAATAAAAACTCTATTATTAAAAGACTTTAATAAAATTAAACATTAAAAAAAATTATAATTCCATGCTTAGTGTTGGGTTGTAATATAAGTCCTTAGCTTTTTTTAGAAAGTGAAGTTTCTCCAACACCGATGTATGTAAATTCTCTGTATGGAAATTTTGAGATAGTAAACTATTGTCGTAATCTACCTACACAACATTCATTTTGTAAAATTTATACCTTGGCTATTGTTTCAAATTAGAAGTGTGGAAAGTCAAGTGGAAAAAACAGAGCACTTTCTACATCTGCTGCTTTTTACCTTTAACTAAGGTTTGAATGCTGACAAAGTCGCTGCAAACACTTAAGAGTGTCTACAGAGAAGAGGCTATTCGAGATTCCACGGCTTGGAAATGGTTTTTGCACAGAGAGGGCAATTTCGACCTGAGCAACTCTGACATCTATAAGACCAACCGATTTTGATGAGGACTGGCTAAGCACTTTAATCCACGAAAACAACTCGTGAACTGACTGAGGAGGTGGTCTGTAGTCACAGGACAATTACTTTACATTTGCATCATTGGGGAAGGTGCAATTGGATCATGAGAGTCACACAATTATTATAAAAAAAAAAAAAAAAAAAAATTAAGTTTGGAGAACACATAGCATATTTTTTGAAGTTTACCATTCAAGAGATTGAATAGGAAGTTCTACCCCACTCACCATACTCTCTGGATCTTGCCCCATCTAATTATCACTTCTTCTGGGCCCATTCCAACAATTTGTGAGGTGTTTCATTTGAAAATGACAAGAAGCTTCGGAATTGGCTTCTTTGCATCCAAATCGCCTAGTTCTACCACAGAAGGATTGAAAAACTGCTTGAACACTGGGAAGAAGTCATGAATAGTGAAGGAGAGTACATAATAGATTAATTTGTGGGATTTATGATTTATTTTTTATTTTGACTGAAAATTAACTAGTGCAAAAACATTACTAACCTATGTTACAAATCCAATATAATAATTCTTTGTTCTTCCCAGAATTTTAAATAAAATAAAATGAAAATACTTTTCAAAAATTATAGTTTAATGCTCTTAGCATGATTTTTTTTTTTTTAATTTTTCCTTTAAGCAAAGGACAATTTGGATTTTAAAAAATGGAAATTTTTCTTGAAATTTTTGCCTGTTTCCTTTTAAAAAAAAATATTTCCATTTTAAACAAGTGAAATGAATAGTAGCACAGACATGAAACATAAAGCTGTTATGTGGTAAGGTCTCCTCATAGAAGCAATCATGTCAATTTATAGTGACACCAGGTATAATATCATAGAAATTATTATTTAGTAGTCAAGGAAATTGCACAATGATTTACTGAAACATGTAGAATCTTTCATTAGGGTGAAGCAGAAGTCAGTTTGGACGATTTGGAAGTCTAAAGCTACGCGAACACCATCCAACTAGTTGGACCAACTATTTGGCCAACTTCAAGTTGGCCGACATTGTCGGATGCGAACATCATCCAACTGCCAACTCAAGTCAGGCAAACATTCAATTCCGGAAACGCAGATTTCAAATATGCCACATATGACGTTGAGTAGAATGTGGTTATGTCGTCCCAAACCTAATACATGAGTCATTGATTTTCAACATACGATAAATATTTTTTCAAAATTTATAGCTGGAATGGAATCGAAGTTGATTGTAATACTTCGATGCAAGAGAACGAACGACCAACAGCCAATAACAATCCATCTTCCCATGGCAACAATGACATCACGTTCTCCCCTATTACATCGTCACTTCTGCAGTAATGAGTAAGCGGCTATTCCACAATTCCATGCCTTTCTCGCCACCAATGTTTAAAATCCGAAAATATCGAGGTTTTCAAAAATCTTTGCTAAATTCTGCCGCATAAACTTAATGCATTTCATTATAAACTTTATTTCTGTGTGACAGACAATCACAATACTCTGATATTCATTGTGTAATCGCTCTCCATCGAATTGAAGCAGGTATTTTCATATGCGACGCCATGTCTTCAAACGGGCATGACGTCATGACTGACGTGTTCCAAACGTTGCACTGTGATTGGGTATTTTCCCACCAACTCCGACCAACTTATGAAGTTGGTCCCACACCAACAACTCGCATTGCCGAACTAAAATTGGTGGAAAATTGCTTCCAACTCTGCTCAAACCGGGCTCTACCAACTCGCCATCTAGTTGGATGGTGTTCGCGGGGTATAAGTTCAAATTGTTCTGTAAATGTTAAAAATACAACTAAAAATCTAAAATATGACAAGTTTAAATATGAATGAATCATATTCTCCTATTCTTGATTTTTATATGATAACTGAATTAATTACATTTAAACTCAAAATAGGCTAATTTTTCGAAAAAATTTGCATTCTGTTAAATTATTTTAGCTTAAAAAAGCTACCATTTCTGATCTATAAATAAATAAAGTATAATCTAGTACCGGTAACTGAATTCAAAATTTCCTTTATTTTCTCTATTTTTTTTTTTTTAAATTCAACTATTGAGCAAGAAAAGGAAATTTTGTATAAATTTGATAGGTTTGATTTATGGTTTTTATTTTTTTTTAAATTAACTATTAAAACTATTAAACTATTAAAACCATAAACCAAACCTGACAACACGTAAAACCCTCTTTTTTAGCTTTCCAATTTCCAAACCTATCAAATTTAAGGTTTTTATTTTTTTTAAATTCAACTATTGGGAAAGTAAACGAAATTTAAAATTCATTTACTAGATTATTACTTTATTTATTCATAGAATCAGAAATGGGAGCTTTTTAAACTAAAACAATTTAATCGAATGCAAATTCTTTCAAAAAATTAGCTGGTTTTGAACTTAAATGTAATCAATTCAGTTATCCTATAAAAATCAAGAATAGAAGAATACATATGATTCATTCATATTTAAACTGTCATATTTTAAATCTTAAGATTTTTTTTTTTTTTTTAATACTTACAGAGCAATTTAAACGTGGACTTCCAAATCATCCAAACTGACTTCCGTCTCCCTTTAAGGAAGTGAAATAAGATTGACCCTATAGGGATATAAAGACCCTAGCAGAGACCCGAAAATTCTTTTACGGACTCCATGCCACCCAACCAATCGTACAGTTGAAAAGAGAAGAGAGAATTGCTGACTGAAATTAACAAGAGACTATTTGAGTTGATCCTGTTTGATTTTCTTAAAAACTTTATAATTTTGACAATTTTTTATTGTAAAAATCTGGATCTTATTGACTGTCAGTTAGAAAGCAGCTCAAAGTTTGAATTGTCAAAAACATGAAATCTGTATTCACAGCTTGTTGTTGTTAATGTTTGTTAACTCTTGGTGGTCTGACTTTATTAGATCATTAGTCACTAAGATAAATGGGCATTTGGTAAATATCAGTTGTACTTGCCTATCTTTAGTGAATGTGATACTTCAATCAATTACCTAAAACTGAGAATTGGTTTTATGTTGTCCTACGTTTTTCCATTGTATGATTTACCTTTTTCGTTCATTTTTAGTACAATAATCTATGACGCTCTTCCTATTGGCATGTTCTTTTCTTTTATATAAATATTCATTCTCCGACAAGATCTTAGATATCATTCATCATTTAAGGGTCAGTTTCAATTAAACTCAATTTATTCATATTGAACTTCTTTCATTATAACAACTTTATTATTCCATAATATTTCGTTCTTTTTGTATCAAAAGAACTGCTTCATATGGTTAGGGATAGATATTTAACCTATTCCTTAACAAGAATTCATTACAAAATGATAATAGTATAAATTTATACATTATTTTGATTGATATCAGTTCATAGTTAAATAACAAAAGAATCTGAAAATAATATATGAAAGTGACACATTCTTAACCAAACATTGTAACACTATACAATTAATTGAAGTATCATACGGTAGATTGATACATTATTTAAATAACAAAGAAATATATAAATTTTTAACCAAACATTATAATTGTGGGAATTTATTATATAATGATAGTATGAAAGTGATACTCTCTTAATAAAACAATGTAACGCTATACAATTATAAGAATTTCTTTACATTTATATTTGTAATGCTTTTTTTGAATTTATTAATAGTATAACTGCTAACTTTTAAAATTTTTTGTTCATTCATACATGGAAAATTTTTAATGATGCAAGATTCAATCATAAATCTATCTACTTCTTCATTAATTTGAAATAAAATGTTCACTATGGGGTCAGGGTTATGTTGTTGTTGTTGTTGGCAGTGGTCAGCCCAGTCTGATAAACCTTTCTTACCATTTTCAAACGCTTTTACGTGTTCGAGTGTTTTATTAAAACTTTTATATTTTTGTTTAATTTGTAGAGAAACCATGCCTTTCTGCTAAAAGTCACTCAAGACCTGATTTGCTGGGTAAGTTTATTATTATTATTATTTATTTATATCCTTCATCTGTACTGCCTTAAGAGAATTTGAAAGAGAAACGTTGGTAAACAGATGTTACCCAAAAGAATTTAACAAAGTGTGACAATTGATTACGCAAATTGCAAAAAAGATGGATTGCATTTGAACAACATGAGTAGTTCAGGAGTCTGGCATGTTTTGAACTTTGCCTTGAGCTCATGGTAAACCTTTTACAATTGACCGAAAAATATACTGAAAAAAGAAATTCTTATTCTTAAACTAAGGAAGTAGAATGATCATTAATGCTTATTCAAGCAAAAGATAACAGACGTAATTGTTTAAAAAAAAATAGTTGGAATTTTGATGAATATTTAAGAAATTGTCACTTAAATTTGAATTCCCAAGATCATAATTTCAAATTTTATAGTAAAAAATGAAAACCAACATTTTACATAGTCAGTGTTTACTAACATTGTAATATAGAAAAAAAATGTCTAAGTGATATGAAATGGCTGTTTGAAAATTGAAGTTTTCATATATGTTTCCATTTAAGGGTTAAAAAAATTATTCAAATTATAATTGTATTCAAACTTAGAATATAACGTTATAAACTTTAAATGTTTTGTAGTTAGTACATTTATTTTTGCATATTAGATTATTAAATATTACTTAAAATAATCACTTGATCCATTTCTTAATTAACCAGACTAGATCACTGAGATTTAAATCTCACAAAGGCTATTTTAAAAATAAAAGTAAACAAAAATAATTAATATTGTTTATTGATAATTAATATACTCTCTTTAGATTTTTTTGTAAAGTTTTCAGCTACAGCTAAGACAATTAGAAATACAAGCAGACATAAGTATAATTCCTTTTGTATAACTTCAAACACTTGAGTGCTTGTTTTCTTCAAACAATACAAAAAATGCAATTACATCCTGTAAAAGCTTTACATCTTTTTTTTTTTTTTAGTGAAATTAATTTGATAGATTATAATAAATTTCTTTGTGAATTGTCAGAATGAGTTCAGTTATCAGTTTAGAATTTCAGAATCTAACGTCAAATTGTGGAGAACTGATTTATTTCTTATCTGTTTAGGTGGTTATGTTCCTGAATGTGAAGTGGACGGCTACTATAAGCGCACTCAGTGTCATGCAAGTACTGGCCTATGCTGGTGCGTTGATAAACATGGGGTAGAATACGCAAATACAAGAATGCACAGCAAACCAGATTGTGGTAAGAAATAAAGCTATTCCAATTATCTTGTAACTAAAGATGACTTAATAAGATAAAAAGAGGATTAAAAACTTACTTGCTTTATAAGACCTTATTCTTTTAATTTTTACTGTTCACACTTTTCATATGATTCATACAATCTCTGTACTTTTTAAAAATGCAGTAGTTTCATTAGTGGAGGTGATTTGCCAAAAGAAACTGCAAATTGTGATAAGAAGGTGCTGCTTGGCATACTTGTTCTTTTGAGCCTGAAGAGGGATTCAAGGCAGATACGTTGGGAGATACGTAGAATGCCATTTTCCAAGATGGCGGCAAAAACTTAAAATGCTTATAACTTGGCTGTCCTTCATCCGATTTTGATTTTCTTTTTTTAAATGAAAGCTCAAACAGAATACAACATTTTTGGTTATGTATTTCACTCTACACCTGATAGTTTTTCAGTAATCAGTAAAAGAGGGATTTTTTTAATCTTTTTCTGGTTCAGTTGGTAAGTTATCTTTAAGTTACACAAATGCAATATTTTTTGCATAAAAGCAAACGAAAAGTCCTCAAAATGAATGAATAACTTCATTTCATAATTTGGATGATGTAAATCAAGTGGACTGCCCTCAGGAAAGGATGGTAAAGAATCCAAAAATACTGCAGTACTACAAACAATATTTATTCATGTCATGATCTGTACAACTAGTTGCAAACTGAATTAATGATACAATAAAAGATGAAAAAAGAAAGCTTCAGTCAGTAATGCATATCGTAACCTCTGTTGTACCATAGGTCAAAGCTTCCACATAGTTCTGCCTCACCGCACTCGTCTGGCCAAGTCCACTGGACTAACGTGGAAAGAGCATAGATTGGTTGGGTTAATGCACATTACAGAACTTGACCTTGGTTCAGAAAATGTGGTTGTAGATTTAACTACATCCATATCATGTCTTAGCATGGAAACAGAAGTAGACTCATCATGGAATAGAGGTAGTAGGGAAATCATTGCTACATCTGTTTGTGATCTGTTCAGTTTGGTTACATGAAATGCGGCCCAAGATATATCCAAGTTTTCTGAATTTCCATCTCTTTCCACTGACTTAACATGTTCCAGCCAAGCTATCCAAAGTTGCTCATTGGAAGTGGGGATCAGTTTAACACACAACAATGAAGGGAGTTTTGAGTAATTAGGTTGTTTAGTAGGCATGACTACCATTTTGACAATGACATATTTCTCAGGTAAATCAGATACAATACAGTCTTGATAGTCAACTTCTTGGAAAGTCGAAGTATACTTCCTCTCAATCCCTGGATTATCTTGTGATGGAATCTGGAAAAGAGAAATTCCTGTACCATGAAATGAATCCGTAGATGTGACGCCGGAGGGATTGTGATCAATGTTGTTGTAAGCACTTACTGTGAATAAATTATGACTCAAATTTGCAGGACAAAGAACTTTTTCTTCTTCAACATGCTTCTTTACAAGAATGCAAAGAGCTCTTGTTATTTCATTTACTCTTTTGGAAGAAATTGACAACCCTAATCCATGTAAGTCATCAACAAAGTCTTTGCTCTTTGTTCGGCCACATGCTGACAAAGCGAGGTACACAGGGACAGGAGTTTCTTGGCTTTTCATAAGTTCCTGAAGGGACATTTTCACAGTAGTTAAAATAAATTAGTTGGTTTATAGTGTGACTGGGTTGCCTTGCCTTACAGTTATCTGATGGGATTGTTGGTGATCCGTAGAATAGGAGATTGACTGTCGCAAGAAGAGTGGGAGATACAGATTCTTCCTGACATCCACTTCCAAATTAACCATTGTAAGGAACAGAAGCCTATGGTCTCTCTTTTCTAAGCGTTTTCAGAAATAGCAAAAATGCAAATGCATCTTCATCGTTGTCTTCTGGTACAGACATCGTTGTATATTATAGAACCATCACGTATCAATACGTATTCTCTCCCTGACTTGTTTGCCCTCTGTTGAGGAAAATGAATGAATATTCTGTCTCATAACTGGGAAGTGTGTACTTCTGGCACTCAGGAACTCAAGAAGGCTAGACAGTTGCCTTCTGTAGTACAATGTAAGAGTTGTCATTTTGAACATATACTCAACATCTTCACTGTAAAATTTTTCATTAATAAACTGAACCAGAACTGCAAATGCTATTGCTTCAACAGCTTTGTTCACTGATCTTCCTTGACTCTTCATCACAGCTCTACATTGATTGTAAAGATGCTTTGGATAGTACTTGGCTTCTTTGGCGATCAAATCTCTGCTGGACAAAAATGTTTGAAATTCTATGTCTCTTAGGAAATCTGCACAACATTTCAATTTTTCATCCAAGAAAGTTGCAACAGAGAAAAGTGGTGCATTCCTGGAGTCTTCTTTCTAACAAAAAAAGCAAGTTTTCATGATTTCACGAAGGAAGACAGAAGTGAAAGAGAATTTCCAACTAAATCACTCTGATGAGGTAAATCCGGGGTTGAGATGAATGTGTTTAAACAATGTGGTTCTGCTACAACATGCCAATAAAGCTTTTGAGAGCTGAATTGCAAATAACAGGTTTTGTGCCACTTTGCAGCTCTAGACCAAGCCACTTCCATCATCCAAAATGTCCAAATTTGTGTGTGATGGAAGAGCACCAATGGTCTTAAATTCTAATAGATTGGATGTCGATGTAGCATATCCAGAGGTTGAAGTGTCACTTTTCTGAGTTTTTCATGTGGGACAAATCAAATCTCCACTCTTCTTACACAAACAGCAAAGCTCCCAGTTGAAATGAGAAGATGCATCAACTGGGTCTGCAAGCTTAACATGCTTTGATCTCATTTTTAAACAACTTGTGATGTTATTACCTGAAACAAATGTAAAAATGTAATTTTCTGAAACGAAAACGCAAAAACTCGTTATGAATCACCTGAAACAATCAAAAAGTAAAGCAGTCCCATATCAGCTTTTCACTTGCAAAATAAATAAAAAAATAGACCCACAAATATCTCCAACAACTAAAGAAATGTTCATAGCCCCATAAAATTATGGGGAAATTGATTTCCCTGCAATTTGTGGGAAAACCATAAGGTATAGGGTTGAAACATTAATAAATAAAAGCATGGTTCTCGATGAGAGCTTTCATTTAAAAATAAAGAATATCAAAATCAGATGAAGGATACTCAAGTTGTAAGCATTTCATGTTTTTCATCACCATCTTGGAAAATAGCATCCTGCATGGAATGTCAGCATGTGTCTCAATCTTATATCATTCTTTATGTTATAAAGAATACATCTGTGAAACGGCACCTTCTTTTCAAGATTTGCAGTTTTCCTCTGAAATCACATGTGAGCCTACGGCACTTAAAACGTAGTTGCCAGGTATGCAGTAAAAATAAATCTGTAAAAAAAAAAAAAAACAGTTGCTTAATTTCAAAACATTAAACAACATGCTAACCGCTTCTTCCTAAAATTTTGCATTACAGGATTGCCTTGATTTTTTTTTTTTTTTTATGATTAAATGTTTTTGTTGAATAGTGTTGAATACTCCCTTTACAGATTTGCAACCAAAGAAAATACCAAGATATGTTCCCTCCCCCTCCAAAAAAAAAAGTATTTTGTCATTATGATTCTATGCAGAGATAAGCTTTATAAAAGGTCTTTTCAGTTATTACATACACATCTTAAAATCTTTAAAGACTTAGATACATTCCAATGTGAAATATCATTAAACGTGAATATTCCATTCACATTTGGGCCAAAAATGGATTTTAGTTCCCTTTTAGTTTCTATATGAACCTTTTTACTTTAAAAAATTCCTAAAAAAAAAAAGTACTTGTTCAAAAAAACATTTGTATGAGCTCATTCTTACTACAAACTTGGTTTTACATATTTCTAAAGTTTGATCAAAAATTCCTGTTATTTACCATATATTACAGGAAAATGAACTGATCTAGTCTGAAACATGTTATCATTTCAGTACTACTAATGCTTACTTTTTATTGACAATAAAAAAAAAAAAGTTGAAAATGCCTTGTTCATCATTTTTGTTTCAAAAATTAATTATTTGCATTTTCGTTTAAAGATCTTACAAATACAGTATGGCTTAAAACGAATGATACTGAACCGGTTTGAACAGAAAACGCTGAACTGAAAAAATAATCAACGATGGTTGTTGACAAATACAGGTTCAATGTGATCTCCTTGGCGCTCTAAGCAGTTTTTGTAGCGGTTGTGTAGCGGTTGTGTATGCTGTCCACCATATTCAGGAAGGTTGTTCCATTCCCTTAAGAGTTTCACACTCTTTTGCCACAGCTCAGCAATGTTTGCTGGAGGTTGTCCTTGAAAAAGCATTTCCTTCAGCATTCCCCAAACGTACACATCAGGTGGAGTTAAATCAGGGGAAATTGAGGGATATAGAATGTTTGCTCCACGGGATATCACGTGATTTCCGAAGGTGTCATGAAGTAGCCGAAATGATTCCTTCGCCGTATGAGACGTAGCCCCATCCTGTTGAAACCACTGGCAGAAACGTTGGGGTCCCTGAGAAACTGCATGATTACCTGTTCTCAATAACGCACTTGATTTACAGTCACCAGATTCTGATCGTCATCCTCAATGAAATACAGACCTAATGATGCCGTTTCCAGAGACTGCATCCATATCACCACCCATTCACTGTGGAGGGGTGTTTCAATAATGATGTCTAGTCGGGCGAAACCAAGAAATCGGATTGTTTGTTTATTGATATCTCTCTCTCTCTCTCTGGTGTAACTGTCTTTCTGACAGGTTTCAATTGGACGCTCTCCATTTTCTTCTATCCTGTGCATCTTTCTTTAATTGTTCATACTTTCTTCCTCTTTTAACATCATCCAGCATTCCAATCCTTCTTCTTCCTCTTCCTCTCTTTCCTTCCACTTTTCCTTCTATTATTCTTTGTTGTAGACAATTTCTTCGTAGCGCATGTCCTAACCAAGATGCTTTTCTCTTGCGTATGGTTTCTAACAATTTCCTTTTTTCACCTATCCTTTTTAAAACATCCTCGTTCTTTACTCGATCCGACCATTTCACTTTTAACATTCTTCTCCAGAGCCACATTTCAAAACTTTCTAGAAATCTCTCTTCCTTCTTTTTAATAGTCCATGATTCACAACCATATAACACCACACTCCAAACAAAACATTTAGCAAACCTTTTCCTTAATTCTATTGAAATGCCTTGTGCTGTTAACAATGCTTTTACCTTTTCAAATGCTCCTTTACCCATTGCTATTCTACTTCTTATTTCTTCAGTACAACTTCCATCCCATTTCACCAGACTTCCCAAATATTTAAAAGCCTTTACTTGTTGTATAATCTTTCCCTCTAAGGATATATTAACATTACCTTCTTGCCTGCTTATTCTCATCACCTTGGTTTTTCCCACATTTAAGTTCATTCCAAAGTCTTTCCCAACTGTTACTATATTGTCCATCATTTTCTGTAACTCTTCTTCTGATTCTGCCAACACTGCTTGATCATCTGCATATTTAATGGTTTTCAATCTTTCTCCTCCTATCACAATACCTCTTGCTTTATCTAAAGCTTTCACAGTGAGTTGCTCTGCATATACATTAAAAAGCATTGGTGAAAGACAACACCCTTGTCTAACTCCTCTTCCAATACCCATCTCTTCAGTCTCCATTCAGATAAACATGATATAGCCATTCAGATAAACATGACACTAGTCCGAAAACCAAACATTAGCCAAAAATCCGGGATCATCATACACCATTGCTAACATGGAAGCGCACAGTACACGACTCTTGCTTCTTTATTGATAGGCTTCAATGGTTGGCCAGTCCTGTATCTTGTAAGGGAATTTACCAGTGGTTTTAAACAGACATCGAACTGATGTTCGACCCATGTCCAGTTTAACTGCCATTTGTCGGAGACTTCATTGTGGTAACTGCAACACTTGCTCAAAAAGTCGGCCGTGATTTTAATTCATTGTTACTGTTATGGGACAACCTGTGCAACTTTTCTGCTGTAAGTGAGTACACTTATGGTTCTATGGAATTTATCGATGACAGATAGCATAACCTTTTTTGTGGGTGCTGGACGGTTAAAACGCTCTCGAAATTCCGTAGCAATGTATAGCAGGTTAGGTCCATTGCTACGGCCTGTTCCGTATGATCAAAAATAGTGCTCCACAATAAACACTTTCTCTTTGGTAGATAATACGATTTTCACAGTAACACTGATTAAAATCTCACATCCACAATCATTCCTGTTCCAAATACAACAATTGCCTACGTGTTCATCTCGCAGTGCCACGTTTTACGTGGTCAAATTGTTCAGTGTCGTTTGTTTTCGGCCATACTGTACATGAATATAAATATCGAATTTAAATTAAGCAAAACTTACATGTAAATTAAATAAACTACCTTTTATCCTTTCACCTTCTTTACTAATTCTTAATTCATTAAATTGAATTAATAAGACTATTCTACAGCTGGTGGGTTTTAAATTTATTTCCATCTGAACTGGTTTGATAAAAAAAAAAAAAAACTTATTGCATTAACAAATATGCTATTTGTTATTTCAGATGCTATTATTGGCCACCTAGATTCTTCTTCAGATGACAATGACGATGATGATGATGACGACGATGATGATAATGAAGAAGGCTCAGCTGATCGGCCGCTTGTGATATGATAATAGCAGTTGGTGTTGTATATTTTAGCAAATGAATTGTCAACAGCATTTTGAGTAGATTTAAAAAGAATTTAATTCTAACTCATTCAGTATGTTTGGATTGAAGCAGATATTATTTTTTTATTTCAACGCTTCCAAATAGATTCTTCAAAATGCAGTTAAATGAAAGTGAATATATTCAAAAGAATTTATCCAACAGAGATTGAACAGTAAAAATTCTGTTTTTAAAGGACATTCACATTAGTGATTACGATGGAATTTCAAGAATATGAAATTGTTTCAATAATGTTAGATTGAAGTTAGAGTAACAAGTGGCTAGGAAACAGTATGTTTGTAGATGAGTTGAATAATTTTCCTTTTATAACTGGAGTGGAGTTGTTATAATTGTTGCAATGAAGATTTTTCAAGGCAAAATTGTTCATTAGATATAGTTTTGAATATGCATCACACTGATAACCATTTTGACAATAAGAACTTTCTAGAGTGTAGTTTTGCTGGTGCTTTTCCAATGCCATTGTTTGTATTTGATTTTTATCATCTTTTTCTGGGTTGAAATTGTTCAGCATCTGTTGTATTAATGTAAACAGAATCCAATACAAAAGAAAAGAAAAAAAAATACAAGCTATTGAATTTCTAAGATGGCAGCAAGTTCTAAAATTATTGGACTTAAAATTATATTATTGCTTAACACTGAAATAGGAATTAAGGAAGAATAAACATCTTTTAAATACTCATATTTTTATCACAGATAATTGTGAATTAGATTAAGAGATCTTAATAGAGTTACTATTAATCTCAACTTTTGTAATAAATTAATAAATAACAGGAAATAAATCATAATCAATGAGATTTTATTTATTCAAAGTGATATTAATTGACACAAAAATTCTTTCTTTCTAATAGAAGAATCTCTCTAATTAGGGTTTATTTTGCTTTTTCTTAATAACACTATTGATCAATGTATTCTAAGTTTATTTACAACCACAGAAAATTTCTTATGAATAGTAACAAAATAGATTAGAAAATAGACTTAGAATAAAACAAAAAAGAAAAAAAAATCTGTGTTTTTTTTTGTTCTGTCATTTCCTTAAATATTTGTATGCCTTTGTGCTTGTGAATTAATTGCTTGAAATTTATTGTTATAACCTTATGTATTTCTCAATTTTTCTTTACTGTTCTTTTATTATGTTCAGTTCGTTTATTTAAATAAATCCTAGCAGACATTTTAAACTTGCTGTTTTAGAATGACTTATTTTGACATATTGAGGGAAAAGAGGAAACCAAAACAGTAGAACACATAACCCCAAAAAGCATTAGATTAAAGGAGTTATTAGAATATTTACTGTAAAAATGATATTGAATAATGATAGATACTTACAATAAAATAAGCAATAACACATTTTTACAGAAGAAAAAATAAAATGCACTTAACAAGGAATAACGATTGTAGGAAATTTGATAGATTTCGTCATGTAATCAATAGAATTCTCAAATTCATTGTACTTAAGTATCTTCCATTTCGATCAGAGCAGTGTCCAGAA
This sequence comes from Thereuonema tuberculata, assembly GCA_023159025.1. Lineage (NCBI taxonomy): Eukaryota > Metazoa > Arthropoda > Chilopoda > Scutigeromorpha > Scutigeridae > Thereuonema > Thereuonema tuberculata. The sequence continues at coordinate 27,211,879 of JAFIDM010006943.1, forward strand.
AGCTGCCATTTCACAGCAATGTCTATTTAATATCTGAATCTTTTCTTGACCAGCCAAGTCCCCAAATCTGTTTTCA
>JAFIDM010006943.1:27242338-27262853 GCA_023159025.1 Thereuonema tuberculata
ACTTACCATTGTCATAACAATTTTATCGCTTTCATCTTGATATGTACTTTTAAATTGATGATGTTCTTTCTTTTTTGTATTATTGTTTGATTTATTTAATTCTAATTTTGCCTTGAAGAAGGGAATAACGAATATTGTTCCCGAAAATACGCTAGTTTGTATTTAAATAAATAAATTATTTAAATACTATGAAGAGTTTGTGGAGTTACTGTTATAAATTACAAGAATATGAAGAGAAAAGAATTTGTGGAAGAATTTGGGAGAAATAAACTACTGCTTATATGAATAGCAGTAATTAGTAATAAAGAACCAAATGTAAGTAGATTGTGGATTTAATTTTACTTAAATTGATTGATAAAGAAAGACAGTAATTTTTATCGCTCTGATAAAAATGTAAAGAACATCATTGTACAATTTTTATATTTTACTTCACTTTAAGTGAAGTAAATCATTTTAATCTGAAAATCACTTAAGAGATTTGAAGAAAGTAAATAAATAAAACAACAATAATAAAAAAAATATGCGTATTCAATATACGTTGTATCCTCTTCATTTTGTTGTGGAAAAGACATAGCTAATGTTTTCAGTTATTTTTCGTAGCGTTAATGTGGTTAGATTTGAAATTTGACGAAAATTATACTCCCTTACCTCTTTTTAATGACAATTCTTGATACTCTAGAGCAGCGGTTCCTAACCTTAATCAAGTCGAGGCTCCTTAACACTTTTGCTAAGCTAATGCGGCCCTCCAACCCCCAGAAATAATTTAGAGAAATAAAATTTAAACACAAGCATGTTTTACGTAACCACGTGCAAAATATACGTAATAATAGGTTTAAAAATATTAATGCAGTAATGTAAATTACAAATAGAAAAAAGTACAATTATTATTAAAATTTGAAATGTAGTAGTGCAATTATAAAATTCTTTATTATTCACTGATTTACAGTTTACCTATAGTGAAGACTTGGAATAGATTCCAACCAGCCTAACAGACCACCACCGTCGCCCGAGATGGTTTACTACAGAGCATATAAGAAGCTTCCCTTCCTATTTGCTTAATCTATGGTACAGCGTTGGTGGGAGAGAGAATTATACCGTTGTAAAAGCATTCTAAGAGTAAAACGTATAAAAACACATGTTTGAGTAAAACAAATTGACTTCCTATATCCACGTGTAAAATCATTACTGATCCCCGCAGTCGGCATCGCGGATCCCATGTGGGAACCGATTCTCTAGAGCTACTGGTCTCTCTACATTAAGGAATATTCCATGGACATAGTTGACGAAAAGAACAAGGTAGAGTTTTGTAATTCAAATAATTTACAAGAGATGCACAAACAACAAGAAGTGGTTAACTTCTCTTAAAAGGAGTTTCTCAAGGAGTTTCTTAAAATTCCGCAATGATATACAGGTGATTCAAAATTCCCTGTACAAACTTTAAAGGTCAGGAATACAAAAACAAACAGTATTCTTAGTGGAACGTATGTCCGCAAGCACCACCCGAATGTGCTAGAAGATACACTAAGGTTAAGGTAGACAACATGTTTATTAGCCCTACGTTTAAATATGATAGTAAGGTGTACATTTACAGGTTCACAGTAGGTGCTCAAAGTTCCTTTTAGTAATACACTCCTCATAACGTCGATGCTTGGATTGTCGAACATGTGCAAAAATGCGAGGCCTTTCGTGGACACATCAACTGCTATAGCGCCTCTTGCGAAGAATCTGCGTCAGAGGCAATGGGGTCTCGAAGACGATGCATTTGAGATAACCCCAGAGGAAGAAATCAAGCCGGGCAACTAACACTGCCCAACTAATGTGCTACCAAACAGCGCCCTCTAGCATATTCGGGTGACGTTTGCGGAAATACGTTCCACTGCGAATACGGTTTATTTTTGTATTCGAAACCTACCTTTAAAGTTTGTACAATAAATTCTGAATAGCTGTGTAGTATTTTGTAATAAGTTTTCAGTAATGAAGACTTTATCCTTGTGATTTTATGTTAACTGCTTAAGAACGATAACAGATTTTTGATAGAGTTGTCATTTCATGGCACCTTCTTATGAAATAATAAATCGATTGCAAAATCCTTTGAGTAGCTGTTATCATTCGAAGTTAAAATCTTTTCAAAATAAAAACATTGTTATTTAATTTCGACATTTCATTTCTGCGAATGTCATATTAAATAAGCTAATACATTTTATTGGCCAAGTTTTGATTGAGATTTCGTTTAAGAGAAAGTTTTTACGAGAAATGCTCAGTTCAAATATATATATATATTTTTGCAGAGCTGATCTTTACGTTGCCGAAGCCAATTTCTCATCTAGATTCTGCATGGAACTTTCTTTTGTTCTTATAGCTAAAAAAAATCATATGCTTTAATGAAAAAGTAAATGATTTCCAACGTTGGTTCTTCAATGATACTTGATATACGACGCAGATGGAAAGGAAAAAGCGCATCAGTATGTAAATTTTATCTTACACTATTTTAATCACACTAGTCTTAGTATCCTTGTAACTTGATTTACAGTTAATTTTTCAGTTAACGTAATTTTAACGAATTGACTAATCGAAGCTTACTTGAATGGACTCCAAAGGCTTCAGATAAAGCGAATGCCCTCTTACGAGCATTTAGAGGTTTCCCGTCTTACTTTTCAACGGGGAAGATTACTTGTAAAAGCAGTTCTCATCTGATGTATTCAGGTGCCTTTTACTCTTTTATTATATAATTTCTTTAGATAATTATAAAGTCTAAATTATCAATAAGGCTTTGAATGTTTATTTAAAAAAAACAAAAATTGGTGTGTGTTTGGTTTGTATATATCTATCTATATATCTATTTACTGCCAGTGGCAAGTCTTTGAGCGCATTTGAGACAAGTTTTCGAGAACTTGTAAAGCAGCCGTAATATTTATTTTTTTAGTTTGTTGAAAACAAAAACAAAACAAATATTTTTTTGGTCAATTATCAATTATCCTTTTAATCCACTTTCAACTCAAGTTATCGTGGAAATTTGCTAGTGAAAATTTTTTAATGTATCAAACTTCGAGTCGTCTTATCTATAGCTGACCTAAAACTTATTTACTATCTGAATTCATAAAAAATAATCTAGATGTGTGTATGTCTGCCTATGTATGTATATTTATAATTATAAAATTCACAAGATATTGGCCATGGAAAGAACGTTTTTTTCTTTACTTTATAATATTGAGCTCTAATTTTTCACCTACTGCCTTTATTTTGTATAAGAACGTTACAGAAATTTTTTACCAAAAAACAAAAACAAAAAGACAGCAAACTAAATAATTTCTGCTTATTAAACATTTGCTTGTTCTTGATTCTATAATTTATTGATAGATTTTATAATTTCATTTAAAGAATTAAAATGTTTCCAATTTGTTATTAGTAACTTTGCAGGTAAGAAATAAAAATAAAGAAACATACGAAAATGAGTTATTAATATCGTTTTTAAAATAACATAATCTTTTATTTCTGCGTCATTTACATCACAGGAAAATTTTCACAATTATAAACAGATTTTTCTCAGAATAACTTTTTTGAAAGTTTAGTAAACTGAGCAAGGAAAAGTCATCACTTGATGTGTAAGTCTTATGTTAAGTAGACAGTACTCCAGATTCAACTAAAAGCTGTTTTAACATTTGATTGATTGTTTGATTAGGGTTGGGTTTGATTAAGTTGTTGTTTTTTTTTTTTATTATGAATTTCTTCCTTTTTTATTGTTGTGTTATTGCCATTGTACATTAAGCAGTAAAATCCTAATTGAAACGTAGTTAGTTTGTTTAGCAGCAGTATAATTGCACTTTATCATTGGAGAACAACAACATGAATGTCTAAATCAATAAGCGATGTCGGACAGTGCAAAATAAGCAGTGGGTAATAGTTCACAGCACTTTCAAGCTTTTCTTTATCTAAGCAGCAAAAAATATTCAAATAAATAAATAGTTAAAAAAAATAAATAAATCACGTAATTCTTGTTTTTCGCAAATTCACTGATAAGACATGAGTGTTCTCCATAAAAGGCGTTGCTTTATTTTATATAGAGTCGGTTTCAGAGGATCAGCACAAAGAAACAAACCGCTTCACTAATGAGATCACAAGCATCTGATTATTAGCATTTTTACATATGATTAAGAGAATGCAATGACTATAAGCAGAGGCATACCAGGAATTTGGAATCTGGAGACTTACGATGGCCCTGGCCATTCAATCAAAAAGAAAATATTAGTTTGTAATTCAACAAGAGTTTTAATTTATTGTTTATTTTGGCAAGTATTTTGTTGTTTCATTCTAAAATTTGTATCAAATCTGGAGAGCTGTAAAAATACAAGATTAATTCAAGATTATTATTTACAGTTTTAATTCTACATAATTAGATATTTATTTCAATTTTTCTTTTCCTAGATTAGGATCTTTGGATGCTTCAAATAAAATTTCTAAAGATGATTATAATCGTTCTTTTCTGAAATATCAAAGTAATTCTAGAATTCCTTGCTAATGTTATTTAAATGAATAAGTTAAATAGGACTTCTTATTCGTTTATTATTAAAAACAAAATTGAGCAAAGTGATTTATAAACAAATCATCATGAATAAATCAAATTAAATTTACAAAATTCCTTTATTCTAAATCTTCCACAATCTATGCGATATTTTCTTTTCTATTATTTTCTTGATTGTTATTTTAGTTGTTTTTGTGAAACGCTTGAGAAAAGAAATCATTGAGGCCTCTGAAATATCGGGTAGATTGTGGAACATATAGAATAAAGGAGTTTTGTAAATTTAAAGAGTGATTTACTTTATTTAACTATGACAAAACGTATAGTTTTATAAAATATACAGATAAAGGTTAAATTAAAATATAAATAAATAAATAGTTAAATACATAATACTGTTAAATTATACAAATAAATAGTTAATTACGTAATATTCTTAAATTATACAAATAAATACAATAAATAAGTCGTAGATTATTCATCATTCGTTCAGGAACTATTAGAAAATGCACTAACAAAAGTGAGATTGTAGATATATAATAATAGAAAATAAAAAGAAATTTAGCATTAAAACAGGATCGCAATTACTAATTGATATTTAAATCATTTGCCATGCCAAACGTTTTCAGGCGTTCTTTCAAAAGAAGTTGTTGTTGTTGTTTGTTGGTGTTTTAATGGCGCAAAAGCAGCAGTGGCTAAGCTGCGCCAAGAAAGGTAAAATTCAGAACATTGGAAAAGCAAAATAATCGAAGTAAATCAAGATAAAATGGGCAAAAACAAGGAAATAACTGTTAATTATAAAAGAGAGGCAAGGCCACATTGAGAAATGCAGCGGAAAACTGCGGAAATAGGTAACAGCTCATTATCATTCAAAAGAAGTAAGTGAGCTTTATGTAATGCAGAAAATGTCGGGGCGGTATAAGACTGATCTTAAAAATATCGGATATTGCTTGAGTTTATGGTAATATATATATACAGTAGAAATATGAAATAACTATGTAGCTTGAAGAAAATCAGTCGTGTGAAAATGTTTAATTCATGATCACGTGACACAGTATTGAGAATCTCACGAGAAAATAATTTTGTTAGTTCAACATTTGGTTCTTGCGGTGCTATCTCATGTTCAAACTTAACAGTAGTTTGATAACAACAATAACTTAAATTGCCCTCAGAAAGTTGAAGAAGTAAAAGGATGAGGCTTTTTTTATTAATAAATAAACTCAAAAACCATTGGTATGGCAAAGAGCAAAAAAAAATCAACATAAAAAGAAAAGGGAGTCACTTTCTAAAGCAATTTCATTAAGTAGATTTCATTTGCATTTTTTTGATAAGTAATTTGACTTTTATTTGGCTTTGGTTTGCCTTTCTTCTTTATTATAAATGCCATTTTATTTATATTTGAAGAAAGGAAAAGTATATTGATTTTAAACCAATAAATGTTTATAAACGTATGTAATAATACATTTATAAAGGATCTGGAATTATCAATAAAATAAATAGAAATTTACAGTTTCCAAACCTAGTATTAAGCAAGATTCTTAATGCAGGACATATGAGAATGAAATCCTGTAGATATGTATCTATAAGATACAATATTCAAGAAAGGCGTATAGAAAGATATATTTTGAAAGGCTTGCAGTTGTTTTGAAAGTGATAAACAGCTTTCGGAATAGGATTTGTGATAAATTCAAATTGAGCAAAATGCTAATTCTTTTTGGAATTACCTAAACTTAATAGCCTACTCCATAACCATGGCCATATCCTAAGCCATAGCCATATCCGCCATAACCATATCCACCATATCCATAACCAAGCCCATAATGACCATAGCCAAGTCCATAATGACCATAGCCAAGTCCATAATGACCGTATCCAGGTGCATAATATCCAAGGCCATGACCATAGCCCATACCATATCCTGCATGTCCATAGCCGTATGCGGCGAAAGGTTGAACATAGGCGTGAGGATAACTACCGTAGCCATAGGGAGAATATCCTGAATATATATCTTGAAGAACCAAAGGATCGTAGAGTCCGAATGTTCTGCTCTGCACTTTGGTATCCTTGGCATTAGTTGACTGCCCTGTCTGGTCGTTCTCTGTTACCGGAACGGAGTCCATCTTCCTGTCGGCTTCCTCATTGCTTCCACTTGGCGTCAGTACTTCTACTTTGTCCACGGAATTTTGCACTTCCTCCGTGCAGATAATCCCCTGTGCTAAGACAGCTACAACGACAAGCAACTGAAAGAAAAATAACAGATATCTTAGATTCCTTACTTTCTTAGACGGTACGATTCTTGTATGAAAATTTCATTTTTCCCCCCAGATTTCTATGAAATGAAAATTCACTTTTTTTTTCTTTGGATATTTAGTAATTTGAAAGACCCCTATCTGACTTGAATCCAATTCCCTATATTTTCACAAGAAACGACTCTTTGTTATGACATCTTTAGTATAACTGAATTTATCCACTTGAAGTTGAGGAATAGTCTTGACATCGCAATAAAAATCATCTTGATTCCTCTTAAATGCGTACTACTTTGGAAAACAAACCAGTTACATATTCTTTCAGTGAACTAGCCATAGTAATATCTTTCTAACCCTAATTCGCTCTATAAGAAAAAAGAATGAAAAAAAAAAAAGTTCAAGTGTGGTTAAAATTGGTCCCCACATTTTGACTACTTGATATAGAACAATTTGATATTTAACTATAATAATAATAATACTTTTCGTATAACTAACATGTCGTATTCATTAGATTTTACTATTTATTTCTAATATTTAATATTTTTAATAAATATCTTTTAACTAAAATAATTCGGACAACTAATAATTTTGCATAAACAAGTGAAATTCTCATACAAAGAGCATTAAATGTAAATAAATCCTTTAAGTGAAACCAAGTGTTAGCTAAGTAAAATTCTACAGCGGCTTTTCTTTCTTTGTGTTGCGTGACAACTTTAAAATTCAGTTTTTTTAAGAATGTCGAAAGATTAAATTTTTTTAACATTAACATTTCTTTAGTTTTTCTGATTTCGTCTAAATCCATTATTGTAAATCCCAATTAGTTTTTAAGGAATTAAACAGTGAACTAAATAATCCTTATGAATGGTAACTGGTGATGAAGTAAATCATGATTGTTGGAAATCTGTTTCCAAAGCGTTCTAATGGATTCCTAATGGTTTGAGTGTTTATCCTTACCTGGACTGAAGAGAAGAAAGCCATGGCGAGTGCTGTTGTGGTTTGAATGTTGTCAATCGTGTCTTGTCTCTTTTTATACTTGTGGTCATCCGACGACGACGGCATACTTCCCTCATTTTCACTCGCGGAACCAACTCCATCCAAAAAACTAGGGACTAAAGAACCACTGGCCAGATATTTGAGATTAAGAGAACTCCTAAAAAAAAAGTAAAAAAAAAAGAGAAAAAGATGATTTTTGTTTGGTAGTTTTTGTTCCTCAATGAATTTCAAACTGTTAACAATGAAAATGAACTTTATTGAATTTTCAATTTTGTATTTTAGAATTTCAAATTTAAGAAGGCATGATATATCTGATTTGTGGGGAATCAGAGTAATTTTATTTCCTCTGGTAATATTTGATATTTCTGTGTATCAAGTGACTAGGCATATCAACATATTTTGTTCCGCAAATATTACACTGTAGTCATTACATCAAGCTTATCTTTATCTACCATTTAACTGTGAGAAGGTCAATAGCTACAGCTATTACAGCGTAGCATTATCGAGTATATCATGTTTAGTAGTGTACCGTAATAGTATTACGCTACTTAAGGAATAGGGAAACATATTTTTCATAGATTTCAAAACAAATATTTCATATTAAAATGGAAATCTTTAATAGCGGGAATTTTCAGGACAACTGCTGTAGAACTTTAAACTAATGTAATTTTTTTTAAACCTGAATAATTTGAACTTCAAAATCGCAATGGATTTCTCATAATAAAAGAAAGGCTGCTTTATAGATTTAATAAAAGATGAAATTATTTTACCAATCTGACGTAGCGGAGATAGAAGGCAGATGATAACTATTTTTGCCAGGTTGGATGTGGCCCACGGGATATTAATTGAATAATTGGATATTAATTAACCTACGTTGAATATTTCTAAATTTACATTAGAATTCTAGAACCATTACAAATGAATACTTCATTTCTGTTATGTAATTTTGAACTTTAAATATTGTTTTTCAAAAGAATTATTCATTTGTGCATTGGTAAATTATACTATGGGAAGGCGGTTTCGAGTTATTTGAGCCTCATCAGTCAGGATCAACCAATTTCTATAATTTAAAGGTTCGATAAGATGGTGATTCTTCATTTCCTGTAAAGATCTCCAGTTACTTCTTTTGTTTTGTTTTGTTTTTGTAGTTCTAGTTGAAATACACTTTTTTGGAAATACACTTTTTTGTTTTTTGACAATGAAACAAGAATCCTGAATTTTATAGATAATATATTTAAAAGGTAAAGTATTGCCAAAGGACTATATAGGTCCTTGAAGTCGCGGTTTGTAAGGCTACGGGCGTTTGCTGACCTACGGGCTTAAGTATAAGTCGAACGGTTATGCCGACGCCGGCCCAGCTTTAATCTCCGGCAAAGAAGACCGACAACCATTTAATAGAGGGCTGGGTAAATCCTAGGGCCTGTATGGAAGAGAATTAAGCGTAGAAAAATCTCAGACTTCCTTCAGGGTCGGGGAATGAACCCGTCTCCCCCAGGCCACAATCAAACGCATTACCACTGAGGCCCACACAATACATTTTTAATAATGTAAATTTTGAATTAGCTTTTAATATGTTAAAAAAAAAACAATTAACGATCTGTTTATGCTTTCGTCTATCTATACATAAGAAACAATTCGAGAATTTTTAGAACTATAATTGTAGCAAGAAAAGTATTGGTTCTTATTCTGTTTGTTTAAAAGTATTGGAATTAACAGAAAACGTGTACGAATAAAAAGTAAAAGAGACTTCGTATTATTTATTACTTAACATAGTCTTTGATTTTAAGTTTTACAGTTAATGCTGCGTTTATATTGAATGTGTCTCCATCTTTCGATTGCTTTCAAAATTTTCTACTTTCTCCATGACACTCCAAGGAATAAATACCATGGTTTACCATTTCTTTACTCATTTAACAAAGTTTTATGTGGATGAAGTATAATTAATGGTTACATCAAAGTATTCATTTCATTTACTCTTTGAGAATTGCTGTAATTGTAGCTCTTAAATGCTCACATTCAATATCTTGAAAATGTATTTTTGGTAAAGCTTTTACTTTTTAGTATGATTTAATAACAGTTTTAAGAAATTTGAGTTATCATGTTTATTTCACTTTTAAAATAAGAATTCTCCAGTTTTATAAGTTCTATAGAAATAAAATTTTGCTTAAGCTTAAATTTTGGTGACATATAAATGAAATTTACTTTTATTTATTTATTTATTTATTGTTTTCGAAGATTCTCGAAGATAATGTTTTCATAAACCGTATGAGAAAACCACATAACATTGACAGAAATGAGTTTAAATATATGTAAAGCATATTTGTGTGCGTAATTCCGGATACTTATCATTACTTAGTTTTCAGATATTTTGGGATTTTTTTTAAATCTTTCATTTATTAGTGACGAATTTACGAATATTCTAAATTGTCAAATTCCATAAAAAGCAAGATTATACAAAATATCTTCATAACATTCATAAAATATAAGCATGAATGTGTGTATTTTTTTATCTTATTTTATGCAAATCTGCCTTATTTTTAATACAAAAATTGGATTCTAATTCTTTCCTGATATTTTATTTTCTAAAAATTTGAATCATTCAAATAATATTTTTTTGCTTTGCTTTGTCGTCAAAGAAACAACATTTTTTATTTTCATTAGGTTTTAATTACTATTGTGAAAAGATTATTGTTTATATCATTTTTTATTCTGATTTTCAACCAATAATTCTTTAGTAACTTTTCCCTTTTTGTCTTTTGAAAATGCATCTTTGCATTCTTTTTATTTTCATTTTTACTAATATTTATATGCTCTCTGCCTTTGAGCATTCTTTTTACCTACTTTCTTCTTAGCCTACAAAGAGAGGCTCATCAAGTCATTCAGTCTGTGTATGTGTCTGTCTTTCCTAATATTTAAGACAAAAGACGCTGTAACTTTTATATTTGGAATTTTTCTATGTAGGTCCTAGTCGAGAAATCAACGCGTGAAGATAAGAAAAATTTCCATAGTGGATATTAATCCTTGTAACTAATCTCTTTCCGAACACTCTTAAGCGTTCACTATACTTTTTTAATCCTTCACTGCTGAAATAGATCGTATTCAGACAAAAAGAATAATCGTTCACTTACAAAATTCAATCTATCGCCAAAAGCTTAACTAAATAAGAATTTGTAACAGTTTCGTTACAGTTTAAAGTCAAAACTATTTTAATTCATGGAAGAAGAATTCCAGTAGGAATTATACATTCAATTAACCCTTACTGATTGTTGAAGCTCGTATAACGGTCGAATCTCTCTATTCGTGTATCTCTACGGAAGCAGGACACCAAATTTATGCAAAACTTGATTAAATTTTAGTGCTGTTTTCTGATCCCGACCGATCCGACATCCTCTTGGGAGGATTGGGGAGGTAGGAAAGATTATAAAAATTTAGATTCAGTTAAGAAAACTAAACAGTAGGCCTACCTCTGAATAACTAAAAATAAATTTCTTTACTTCATTCAATTTAAGATCAATTAGGAAAAATTGCAGGGTTAAGAAAGATTCTAAGAGTTTCATCAAGTTACTTGTGAACGCTTCTTCCAGATTAGCTTCGTAGTTAGCTTCGTAGTTACAATCTAACAACAACAAAAAAATATCTAGAAACCTGTAGATGTTTGAAAAGATTACATCTACCATATAACTTGGAGCAAATGTTTCTAAAGATGATACTAGCCTTTGAAATATTTTTACAGCGTTTTTAAACTGGAATTTGGTCTTCTCTTTTTTTTTTCTGAAGGCTCAGTTTCGTTTCTATTTAGGAAGTTTTTACTTCCGATTAGAAAACAAGATTAAAAGAAAAACAAGTCATTAAGTCTCCAGTGATGTCATTGTGTTCAGGTGGCATGACAGTCGCGTTGCGAAACTAGTTCATTTAAGTTCAGGTTCATGGGGAACATCATTGTCTCTTAGAATCGGCTTAAGCTCTGTTTTTTTTTTTCCTATTCTTCTGCAGGTTTTTTTCATTAAAATTCATGAAAAATTCCAGTTTTTCGTAATTCTTAAAAAGTGTCGTGCCACTGATATGACCTAGACATAAGACGTTTGTTCTCGATTTTGTAAAAGTTCTTTATATAAGATGGAAAAGTTCGTTAAGTATTTCACTAATAAATAAGGCTGAGGCCTGTATTGTAATTTTTTTTATCAGATCTATTCAGTTACAAGGAAGCCTCAACCTTGTTTATGACTACATCAAATAAATCATAACATTTATGGATGAAAAAGAGAGCTGTTGTTTGCTGCAATTAATTTCAAACCAAATTAAAAAGATGGAGTTTCACCCTTCGTTTTATACTTCCCTAGTTATGTTAATTTTTTTGAACAATTTTCAATTGAAATAACGGTCAACTAGATCTCTATAAAACAAACTCTTTAATCATGATATTTCGTTTCTCCTAATCGAAGAAACTTCTTCAGATAAATAATTGTTTTATATTAAAATGATGAGATTGCTGTATACTAAATTCATTTTGAATATGATTTCTGTAGACAGAAGTTATATTATTCCCTGTTATTATTCATTCAATTCAATTAAATTCAAAATGAATTTAATATACAACATTCTCATCATTTTAATATACAGTAAAACCCCGTTATTACGCTCGTCAAAGGACCATGACCTACAAGAGTAATAAGCGGGATAGCGCTATAGACGGGAAATGATTTATGAGATGGGGAAAGATTTGGACACCATTTTGCAGGAAACATACATGATTCTGCAATAGATATACTGCAAATATGAGCTTATTTCCTATTAAAAAGATCTTTGATTGTGGTTTGCCGGATGTGTGTGCTACTGTTATGAATTATGACATTTTCAACACGGATCAGGTAACTATTAACGTCAATTGATACACCACTAGGAGCAATACTAATATATTTTCGGAGCAGATTTAGTGCACACTTTACTTTTTTACGTTTGCAACAACCCTTCGCTTCATCGGTAATTGCATCCCTGTTTTTCATTATTGTTCGCAGACTGGATGAGGGAATTACTAGAGATTCTGCGAAATCCTTCTGACTTCTGTAGAATTCTCGTCGTACTTACGGAGAATTTGCAATTTTTCATTTATAGAAAGGGATTTCCGCTTCGACATTTTGCACAACTGTATCACAGACCCGCATTTCAGAGTTCAAAGATTCCCTCCTACCAGGGGAAAAAAAAAAAGAATCTTTATAGTGTTACATTTCTTTTCGATACAAAATTTCCTATATAAAAAAGCGCCACAAGCGGGATTTGAAGCGTTATAAGAGAGTAAAAGTATACAGAAATACATAGAAAATTCCAGGGACCGTATAAAAGGAGCGTAAAGAACGGGATAGTGCTATAAGCGTGAGCGTTATATCGAGGTTTTACTGTATAACAATTATTCATCTGAAGAAGTTTCTTCGATTAGGAGAAACGAAATATCATGATTAAAGTTTTATAGTGATCTAGTTGACCATTATTTATTAAATAAATAAAGATGAAGTTCACCTATAATTTTCAATTGGAATAAGTAGGATTTTATTCCGGCGAGTCGATGGTCGATGTGTCAGAAGAAAATTTTGAGATTTCAATTGTAAAAAATTTAGTTTCACACACAGCCGAATGTTGTAATGGGTATTTGTAGACACCAGGTAATTTGGACAGCAAAGAAAAAAAAACTCTCATAAAGTTGGAAACATACAAGATTTAATCATCTTCTGTTCCTAGAATGGGAGACGGAAGTAGTCCCCAAGGAGAAGGGAAGACGGAAGTAATCTCATGCACTCATGCAATAAAACAGTATGAAGTGATGGTGGATCCTTTGTGTGTTTCTGAGCACCAATGTGCTGTGTGTAAATAACACGTGACACCGGATGACAATAGACATACACAACGTTCGAAATGACCAAGGTAGGACAAAACGGCTGCTGGAAGGACCACGTCCAAAGATCCAAGGCAATCCACGATGTAAAGAGCGATTTTTAGTGCAATTCTTAGTTAAATTTTTCGTGCAATGCTTCACCACAGCATAATTCTTTCTAATGCAACTAGAGGTTCATAGTTCGAAATCTTCTAGTCGATCATTGAAAGCCATCAACAATCAGAGAGGGGAGTGTTGACAGAACCAGTATCAGATCAGGACGAAACCGTGAACCTTCGATAATATAAATTACATTGTTGATCTTTCACTATACTTTTATATTCATCTCATCGTATTCATTAAGTGTTTTATGCTATTTAATCCTACTTTTTTTTTAATATAAGCATCTTTCGATTAATTTATTAACTTTTTTCTCCTTTCCTAAATCGACTCTTTTTTTTAATCTTTCAACTCTGTCATTCGAATAGTTTCATATTTTCTTTGATTCGTCCTCAGACGTAAATAACTATCGTCCCTTCTTTGTTCCGTTTTCTTCCACTTTTTTTTTTTAATTTTTGATTCGTCTTGTGTTTGTATCCTTGAGATTCGTCTCTTCATGCGCAATTTTAAACATTTTTAGTTTTATCTTACTTGCCGTTAAATTCCTCCAATACATGCTATTTGATGAAATAGAATATTAACAGGAAGGTTAATTAAGTACTAAAGTCCTCGCGGCGAGAAATGATCCTCCCAGAATGCAACGCAGATGATAGATTTATCTTTCCTGGCCTGTCGGTCACATTCAAATGTAAAACAAAATGGCGGTCGTTGGATTCACATTCAACATTTCGACGAGGAAAAGGTCTCAAAAAACAAGTAGGGAAATTATTCTTAACGTTGCTCGTCGATTTCAAGAAGATGTATGTGAGATTTTTGATATTTCCTATTTTTGATAATTGAGATTGATATTTTCTGCGGAGCTTACGGCATTGATACTGGAGAAATTAGTCAATGATAATGTGTTTCCGGTTTCAACTCTCACCGCGACGATAATAATTCACTTTCAAATCATCCTACAAAATATTTAAGAATATTCTGAAATATTCCTGTTATTCGTCTGTAAATCATGCTGAAGTTTTTTTCAAGGGATTTCCTGCACGCAATGGTGTTATGCGGGATTTTAGGATCAACGTCCGGTGTGCCTCGGAATTTTACAAATATATACCCGGTATAGAAGCGCCGCGAAGCAAAAAAAAAGTAAAGAAGCACTGACATTCATCATAATTAGCTTCAACTATAAAAATCGTCTTGAATGTAACTTCAAAATTTCCTTATAAGATCGTAACAATAAAGTATTAGCCGATATTTACTTAAACTTACAGATAAATGTTATTTTTGTTACATTCTGCTTTTAAAAATTAAGTTTTATCTTATGAAAAAATATATCGTTTTAATTTTAAAATTTTAACATTTCAAAAGTAAAAATTCAACTAAGCCGTATTAGAGCATGTAAAAATAAGCTCAATTTTTTTTTTTATTTTTCATTTATTTTATTTTTGCTCTTAAGGAGGGATATCATAAATTGTCAATGAGTGAAACCTCCTGAAAAGCATTACCAAAAAACCCAATCAGTTTATTGGGTGAATCATTTCGAGTCTTTGGTCATAACTTTTAGCAAAGTTAAGAAACAATGACTGTGCAATTAAAATCCATTTGTGCTCTCGGTATCAGTGTTATTTTTATTTTGATACAATTTAAATTCTGAATTTGAAACTTTGTTGGCCAATTAGGACGAATACGAAATCGTACTTCATCTCTTTTAATTTTTATCGAATCCAAAATACTTATAAATAATACTGTATATTTACCCCGTACTCTTATTATAATGGTAAGGACAGCAGACCAATTAATTCAATTGTTTCTGCACTAGGACGACATTCTGAATTCCCAAATTAAATTCCGAACAGCAATTCCAGTTTTATTTATTTATTTTTTTAGTTTCCTCCTTATAAATATAAGGCTTTGAGCATTTCCAATTTAGCTGAATAGAATTTTTTAATTTATTCAGCTAAATTGGAAATGCTCAAAGCCTTATATTTATTTTTTAATTGAGATTTGAAGCTGGTTTTTAAAGGTTACGAACTATCTGATGATATAAACCCTTTTATAAATCATCAACTAAATAAAATGAAACTGCAGATGTTGGGGAAAAAAAATGAAATTCAATCAAAATAACCTTGTTTTAACCCACCCCATTCAGATGTTTTATCTTTGATTAGAGCCATATCTAGTTCATGACTTCATCCCCTTGAATTTCCTTGAAAAAGGCCAATTAGAACGAAAAAAATTAAGGGCAGAGAAATAAAAATTGTGTGTCACTAAATATTTTTAATCATAAGTTTAGAATTGCATAAAGCTTAAGATATTGGAGATAACTTGACAATTTCGAAAGGTAATTCAGACTATCAGTTTAAGGTGATTCGTTATTTATTCCTTGCTCATGAAAATATCAATTGATCAGCTGCATCACAATAATTCATGCTGTACACATTTCATTAGAATTAGTTAAAATGATGTAAAGTTTCCATACTTTTTTAGTAGATCTTTCCTTCTAAAGCCTCTACTATTAAATATTCTAAACATCTCACCAAATTTAAATGTAAAACAACTACATTTAATACAAAAAGCAAATTTTCGAAAAGATTGCGTCTTTTCTTTCTCAAGCCTAAAATAACAATAATTTGAAGAACAATACTCTAAATTACATAAAATTCCTCGAGAAAATATAAATAATATATGAAAATAATACCATTTAGTTCCAATCTTTGTTTCTTTAACAATAATATACGATGCGGCTTAACAATTTAGTTCCTTGATTGTAACCTTATTATTACATTTTGTGCATATTTTATCTACAAAACTTTTAGCTAATCTTGTGAAAAATTTCTCTATTTCCATACCATCATTCCTATTTATGTTTTTTCTTTTTGTGTTCCGGATACACATGCTTTCTATTATCTTTCTTATTTTGGTGTCTCTTTCAATATATAAAATTTGTATCACGTTGTTAATACAATGATTTCTGTTCACACAATGTTCTGCCACTTCTGATTTTTCAATGTACTTGTTCCTAATGCTGGTACCATGTTCCGTCATTCGTTCTTTCACTGTTCTTTTACTCTCGCCCAAATAGAATAAATCGCAATTCTTGCATTCTATTTTGTAAATTATACCCATTTCATGTTTTTTAACACTACTATTCAATTTGCAACATAAAATGTTTTTCAGTTTGTTGTTATATTCAAATCCAATATTGAAACCAAAACTTTTGCAAATTTCTTTTAAAGTCAGACTATTTTTGTTTAAGTATGGTATGAAATATCTTCTGTTATTTGTTGTTAACTCTTTAATTTTCAATGTGTGGTATTGTTTTATAGTTTTATTTACGAATTTCTCCTTGTACCCATTTTTACTAAGGATTCTTTTCATATTCATAATTTCTCTATTGAATTCATCTTCACTACTTGTGTTGACGTCAATCCTTTGCATATAGTTTTCAATTATGTTTCTTTTTATGTTTATGCCATGTCCTGATTCATAATTTAGTATGTGTTCACTTTTGTATTTTTTTGTATAATGTTTCATAATTATCTTATTCTCATTTCTAGTTAAGCATATATCCAAAAAATTTAGACTATTGTCCACTTCCTTTTCTACTTTAAACTTGATTTCATCAGTAATCTTG
Source organism: Thereuonema tuberculata (assembly GCA_023159025.1). NCBI lineage: Eukaryota > Metazoa > Arthropoda > Chilopoda > Scutigeromorpha > Scutigeridae > Thereuonema > Thereuonema tuberculata. The sequence goes on from JAFIDM010006943.1 coordinate 27,259,702, forward strand.
TTAATTTCTGAGAAAAACTTGTCAAATTGTCTATCGGTCCCGTACCAGATTATTAAGATATCGTCCGCATATCTGTAATATTCAAATTTATATTTCGTCTTTTCCAGTAATTTGCACTCCCAAAAATTCAAAAATATATCACACAAGGTTCCTGACAATGGAGATCCCATTGGGAATCCTTTTACCTGTTGATATATTTTATCTCTATGTTTGAAATATGCGTTCTTAGTGATTAATTCAATTATACTCATCAATTCATTATTATCTAATTTTTGTTTCATTAGCCATTCTTTATTCTTAAATGCCATGCTTTCTACTATGGATAATGTCTCATCCACTGGAAAGTTGGTATACATGTCATTTATGTCCAGGGAATACATATGAAATTTCTTCTTATTATTAAATAGATGTGCTATTTTTTGAATCAAGTCTTTTGAGTTTTTTACTATTAATTCTTCTTTTGGAAGTTTGAAGTTTCTTACAATTTTGTTGATGAATTTGGCCAAATTATGTACAGGAGAACCATAGGCGTTTATTATTGGTCTTACTGGATTATCAATTTTATGGGTCTTTACTCTTCCCTCCATTGTGGGTGTTCTGCAAGAATCTTTCATAATTTCATCTTTCTGTTTTGGATTTATTGATCCATTTTCTTTCATATTTGTTATCAATGTTTTACTTTGTGATACAAAGTATATGTAGGGTCCTTTTTTAAAATTGAAATTTTGCAAAATATTGGAAAGGACAAAAACATATACATTTCAAAATCAGACAAGAGCAACCAAATGCTAATTATGAATCGGAATGAATATTTATCAAAATTAGATGATATTGTCAAGGATAAGGAACATTACAAGGAATTAAAAAAGGACCCTACATATACTTTGTATCACAAAGTAAAACCATTTTTAATCCTTCAAGTAACTCAACCATGTCTTAGTAATCCCAGTTGTGGAATAATCGCTGATTGATTATCCCATCGTTTTCTTAATCCATATTAAATTAATTAACATAAACAGTTTCACTTATCCAATTCCATCATCCGAGTAAACGAGGACATGAAAGGAGGAAAATCGTAGACGTTGCTCGTGTTCCCGTTTTTTCCTCCCCAGAAACACAAGGTCGTGGTTTGATCGTCGTATGGAATTTATACAGTGACATCACTAAAACAAAAAAAAATACTGATCCTTTGTCTGAGCAGTTCTTAACCCTAATCCGCTTCCATTTTCATTAAAGACGTCACAGTCTTCAAATAACTTTATGTTAATCTTTACTTCGATCACAAGAAATTTCCGGTATAGTTAGGCCTTAAGTAATTAAAATGCGGAAAACAAGTTTGACGAGTATCGGTTCAGAGCTTTTACAGATCCGGAAACTTACAAAGACTTTCCAACAAAGATTTCTTCAAAAGCATTTGATTATTTCTGAAGTGATAATTCTGAAATAAAAAAAATAATAATTTGACTAGGAATTTATAAGTAAAATATTAATATCCTATTTAATGATTTAAAGTTTTACAAGAATTTAATTCCGAAAATCTCTTATTAAAAATCTCATCAGGACTGTTTTTGTAAAAAAAAATTAAAAAAAGCAGGTCGGGTTTTCATATTTTGGGCTCTGTAATTTACAGTATTATTGTAAATTACATACTTTTTCAGATTTTAGAATTAGGTGCCCTCTGTAACATTCTGTAAAACTGACCAATAATACAATTGTGTTTTATTTGGGATATATAAATATATTTTATAAATCGCAAATAAAAAAGGATAATAACTGCAGATATCAAAACACTACAAGAACAAATTCAGCCTAGTCGTCTAAACTCTAAAGGGTCATATAGCCAATAAAAATATGTGTGTGCTTATGTGTACTTAATAAACAGCATCTTTTTTTTTTAGTATCTTCATAAAAAAAGCAAATGTTCTAGAAGATAACAGAGATTAGGCCTAAGAGAGATATTGAAAATAGCCCTGCTTCGGTGAAACAAAGGGATACGAGCAAAACATAGTTTAGAAAGAAAAAATATATTTGTCGAATTTTATCCATCTTTCACACCGTTTGTGATTAAGATAATTCAAAAACATTTATTGTAGTGGTTTTTCAAGAACTGTAGGTACTGTTGTAGATTTAGGTAATATTTCGATAAACCCTTTTGGATATAATAATTATTAGACCTTGTGGAGACAGCCTGAGTCAAAAACTAATTTTGTCATTAATCGCGCAATAATCGCGATAACTATATTTCTGTATTAGAATATTTCTGACTTTCCGTATTGATTTCGACAAAATTGAGCCTTTAGACAAAAATCCTAATATCAATTCTTCGTCTAGCTCTATTATCAAATAAATAATTACATGAAAAAACTACTTACTAACAATTTAAAATGAACTTTTTTCCTCCTCTCTTTCTATGATTTATAGCTATAATCTAAAATAGTTTTGAAACAAACTAATCTACAGAAATGCACTCGAAAAAGCTAGGAACGGAAGTATTGTAACTATGATTATGCGATAGTTGTGTGATTATCATTATATTCTAAAATTATTTATTTCAGTTTTTAATTAAATATCCTATTTATTATATCTATAAATATGTGGCATCATACATACTATGTAATGCAGTGTTTTCCTAATACAATATATGCATGTATGTACAATTATTTTTTGAGGGAAGTGTGCCTTTGGGATATATCTCGTATTTTATCTACTTACTTTCCAACATGTTAACATATTCTAGAAGTTCGATACATCTTGTGATTTTATTATTAATATGTCATTAAAGGCGTCAATTTAAAATTGTAAAAGAAATAATTCCTTTTTGAAATACTCTATATTTTTGTAATAATGAATAAGATTTTCAGAAATGTACATTTGAGTTTTACGTAATGCTGAAATTTATTATGTAGGCTTTTAATCAATGTTTTACTATTATATTTAATTATTAACATGTAAAAGTTTTTTGTAAATGATAATAAAAGCAAACCTTTATGTCTAGATTAAATAAATATTTACTCATTAACAACGCAAACTAATATGGTTTGTCTAATGCTGACTTTAACTTACCTCTCAATCATTCTAATTTAAGGTCATTTTAATTTGATTGTAAAAATGAGTTTTTATCTATTTAAAAAAAAAAAAAAATATTCCAAATA
>JAFIDM010006943.1:27262953-27302493 GCA_023159025.1 Thereuonema tuberculata
TTTTTTTTTGAAGTAAAATATTTTTGGACGATAATAAAATCATTGAGATTATTCGCCCGTTGTTATATCAGACCAAAGAAGATTTGTTAGTAGTACAGAGATTGTCCACAGAGGCAGTGCTTTGGAACTCTTGCCTTAGGCTACCTAAGCTCAGGAACCTGCTTATCTCTCTGTCATTCCCACCAAATACTTTCGCTTTTGTTTCTGTGTATAAAGTTCGAAGAAATTTTATGAAAACTTTCAACGAAATTTAATGATTCTTGCTCAATTTGTTTATTGATGTGAAATTTTAATTGTAAATTTATAATGCAGTTTCAATAAGATTATTTTAAATAAGATTCATTTCTTCATTACATCAGGTCTTTTACAGGTGTAAGGGAATAATTTGCAAATATTCGTTTAACACTCTTTTGCAATCTACTGCATTTAAAAGAGTTTGATAATAAAACTCTTACCAATTGTAGGACCTATAGATAGCAACATAGGGAACAGTTATGGGTTTTGAAAAATACTACTTGTAGTACTCAATGTTTCCAATCATGTCTTGACTTGTTATCAGTAGGAATCTGTCATCAGCCAGGTTTAATCATTGATGACCACCTAAGAAGTCAGAAATCTGGCTGATGAGTCCCAACAAGAACGAAACAGCCGTTCCAGATTGCTATTGATTAATTGTAAATACTGTTTAAGCTGAGTATTTATCTGTTTTGCTGGTTTATTTTTTTTAATTATGTACGCGCGTTAAACCTACAATAGTAGTCATGAAAAAATTCTGCTATAAAAGGATTTGCAATTTTCAAACTCAAAGAAATAAAAGGATTCTTATTTTTTTTTATTTATTTTTATTTTTCGTCTTCATACAATTTAACTTCATTTAACCTGAAATTGTTGTTTGGTATTTCCATTGATTTCGCTATTTCCCCTATTCATACTTTCTTTCTACTCGTACGCGTTCCTTGGAATGCTTCCATGATCTAACCAATAGATCTGATTTCAGTATATGGATATAAATTATTTACAAATTTCGGCTTTTGTATCATTATCTTGTGAGGCATTAGATTCACAATAAACACTGCGATAGACAAGAATTTGTTTTTTAGTGTTTAAAATGATGCAGTTCCTTTACATGTTTTGCTTATTTCTTTTCCTCATTCTTGGAATTTATTTTTCTAATTAGATTTAATTTATGTTTGAAGTAGTGCTGAGAGAACAACTAAAACTTAACACTAAGGACTCGTAAATATTTCAAGTACAATATGTCTATTAATTGTTGCTCATGGAAGACTGTCTCTACGGGAAAAGCCATTGGAATTCTTTTCGTTCCTTTTCAAACGGTCAGTTGATTTCAATGGTGTGGTTGATACATATTATTGTCAGTTAGGCGAAGGTCCCGCGGAAAAAAAAGGTTCCAATCATTTTATCTGATCCAAATAAACCAAGTTCATTCCGGTTAAATAAATCCAAGCAAATGTGGGTCAAGATAACGTTTGGACACGCCTAACTGAACGCAAGGAAAGGACACGAACCGCATTGGGATAACCTGAAGGAACTGTTTCCCCAACGACAATTACCACTTCAGGAAAAAGTATTGCGAATCAATCAACACAACTTTCTTTAAATTTCTCAGAAATGTAAATTGAAATAGATTTTAAATGGTTTGTAACTCTAGCAATAGATTTCAAATGGAAATTAGTAGATTATTAGCATTATAAATATCATCTATAATAATTGTTTATTATTTCCGTTGTTTATTATCTAGATATATTTTTTTCTGTTAATTACCACTTCCTTAAGCAAAAAGAAATTTATCTAAATTTAAGATATTTCCATTTGTAACATTTATAATATTTTGTATTAAATGTGTTAAATGAAGCTTCAATAGAAAATGATCTAATTTGATGTTTGCACAAAAGCGCAAAACATGTTTTCTTTTGTGGCACCATTGCGCTTCCGATGAGCATCTAATAGCGTTTTTCATTAAAACATCTAATAATGTAATAATGTCAGTTATGTCATAATTGCTGAAAATTGATTTTGCTGAAATTTTATTCTTAGCATTTTTTTTTTTAACATTCACCAATAAAAACTGAGCTTTGATAAAAACATGTAATTCTTTGTTAAAAGAAAATATTTGTATTTTATTTAAATTTTGATAGTTTTTTTTAATAATCCCTTATTTTAATAATTCGCGTTTTATTCATAATTCAACGAAGACCATTATAAGATAAATAATTCAAGTCATCTCTGCGGTTTAGCAACATTTACAACATATTTTCTACACGTAAATGTATTAAGTCCATGTACGAATAAGTTGAACACTTGTTATTACAAATGCTAGCTCAGCTGTTCTTTTCTACATATACAGCATTTTCTTTTTTGCTGCTTAATTCTGCATTTTGATAGAGTTAATAAATCACTAAATGAATTTATAATTTATTCAATCAGATTTTGAAACAAAAACTGTTTTCTCTCAACTGCTAATAACCGAAATGGGACAATGGAGGAAAAGTTTCAACTGTAAAAGAACCAATCCAATTTTGTACAGCCTTGAAACTCACTAATAGCTCAGGTCGAATTCAAGTCCTTTATTGATTAAATCGAAGGTGGAGTTAGGTTTGAACCAATTTCGCTTTCAGGTGAGAGACTGACCTTGGAGCTGAATGTGGGTGGATATCCTGGTTCATAGACAAAATGACCTTTAAAGCATATGGACGACCAAGATGACATTTTTTTTTAAGTACTTAAAACGTAGACACCTGGACCTTGTGTCACAAAGAACTTATTTCATTCATAGACAATAAGATACAAGAAAACTATAGCAGTGCTAAAGTTATAGTGAATTTGTAGTTTGTTTTTTTTTTACTTGCTTCTATCTGATTGAGCTAGAACCTCATAAATCCAGTAAAAATGGAATTTACATCGACAGTAATATGCCTATTATGCAATAAAGAATACTAGCAATAGAAACGCTACTCCCACAAGATTTAGGAAAATAAAAGGTAAAAATAACTAAAGGAACTTTTTTTTTGCAGTTCATAGATTTTCTTTTTCATTTTTTCTACTCAAAGGAACAGAGGGAAAAAAAGCTAAATCAAAAAAGAAAATGAATTTAGTCAGAAACTAAAGATTGGTAAATAATATAAGATGAAAAATTAGGAAAACAAATCATTTTTCCTTTTATTAAAAAAAAAAAAAATAATGAGATTTTAATTAAAAGATAATATTATCGTTCTGTAAAATGATTTTTAGTTCTGGAATTCATCGTTTTTATTGATATTTGGAAAGTTATTATTTAAATTTTCATTAAACTCCGGATTATCCGCGGAATTGGGTAGCGCGGCAACCAGGATAAGCGAATTCTGAGGATAATCCGAAATAGGACGAAAATCAACATAAAAAAGCTTTTAACATGTTTTATTTACATTAAAATGGCAATACATACAGTTATAGTACATAAACATTATAAACAATTATTTTATTTTAAATTATTTATTTATTTTTAAATTTTATTACGGGAAGGCTCTCCCGTAATTTAGTGTAATCCCCAGCCTAAGCTTCGCCCACAAGGTCGTTCTTTAAATTGTTTGTCTGTAATTGTCTTCACTTTGTTAGCCTCTTTTATTGTTTACCTTATTCTAGATTCAATTTTTTTTTTTAATTCCGTAATTTATTGTACAGTAAAAAAATGGAAACAGGAGAGGTCCGCGGATAATCGGGAGTTTACTGTTTTTATTAAATGAATACTTTATTAATTAGATGCAAGTTGTTATTCGTAATTAACATTTTAAATGTTTTGGACTGATAATGTCTAATTTTGATTGAATGGATTGATTGAAAGATTTGGAATAGTTTGGTTACGCACTCGTTATATACATACATATACAAATAGATAAATAAATAAATAGATAAATAAATTAAATAAATAAATAAATAAATAAATAAATAAATAAATAAATAAATAAATAAATAAATGAATTAATGAATGAATGAATATAAATAAGGAAGCTTGATCTTATATTTAAAAGGGAATTCCCAGTATGTCTTACCTACGAGAAACTTCCTTGATAAATATTCTGTTGATGGTTACTAATGGTCTTTCGTTATCAATTTTAACCGTGAACCAACATTTTGAAAGTTTATTTTTCTCTTCTACCTAGAAAAATCCAAATTCACAGTTTTATACTGTGAGCATACGCATAGTCTTAGGTTGTAAAGGTTTCAAAAACATTTTAGTAATTTTCTTCATTAGTTTGTCTAAACGATCTCTGAAACGTGAAATCTTTCCCTTCACTCCGCGGAAAATCGTCGATTAAAACGCCAACTTTCTGGATAACAAAGAGCAGTTCTTCGTTCGCAGAGCTAGAGAAGCTACTCCGGCCATAGGAAAATAGTGTTAGGCAAAAAGTATAAAGCCCTATATCTAAATAGAACCTAAATGATTGTATTCCGGCCTTAAGAAAGTAAGGGATAAATAACTTTAAGGATTAATGGAGATTAATTAAGAAGAAAGTTTTCCAACAAAAGTTAAATTACTCTGCTCATGTTACCAAAAAAAAGGCCTTTAACTGTTCTGCGCCTTGAAGAAATTCCCCAGTAATTTCCTATCCATTCCAAAGCATATTAGTAGAAGCCTCGTTGCTCTACATTCATTGCTACATTCCAATCAGGTAATGATTAAAAAAAAAATAAGCTAATTACAAATGACGACCTCATTGCCTGCATAATTTCACTAGATTTGACAAAAGAGGGTTGAGCTTCTCATTAAGAACTGAATTTCTTTTAAAGAAACCCCATTGGCCTTTTTAATAAATCCTTCACCCCTTTCTTAAAATGCAACAACCGTCAGTCTGTCAGCCTTTTTTTTTCCTTCCCAAAAATATATCGACTCCGACTCAGTTTCAAGGATTTCAAGGTAGACATTATGAAAAAGAAATATGTCGTTGAAAGAAAAACATTGATTCAGAAATTGCCTAAAGGTAACTAAAAGCCATTATCTTTAGGATTCGTTTTAAGATTTAAATAAGCATTAAATTTTAAGATGTGGGTCAGCTCATGAAGGCACTTAAAATCATAAAACCTTCTTTCTATGGATAGGACTTACTTTATCAAGACTTTTCTGTGTATTTGATTCATTTTTCTTTTACGTTGCATTCGAACGAACTGTAATAATTGCAGGGTGCTTTAAAAACTATTTCGGTCCTGGTCACTCAACCGTGTCCTTTCTCTGATCCTTTGAGACCCTTGATTTCTTTGGTTGAGTTGTTAATACTTATTGTAATTTAAGTCGAAATCGAGTGGTCAGACCGATGCTGTCTAGTGTGTGGAGGTAAAACAATCATGGACGAAAAAATCCTCGACCTCCTCCGGGAATCGAACCATTCCTTCAGCCAATAGAAAAATTAAAAATTAGAAAATGGAATAGAATTTTTTTTTTTTTTTAAGGTATATTTCAATAATTTATTCTGCTATAGCTGTTGGTTTAGTTAGGTTGCCTAAGTAGAGTATGGAACTTGAGCACACCCTGTGGCAAGAGAAGATGGGCGGAAACTGTTGCATAAAGATGGCCGAAGGAAAGTGAGGGATGCGAGCACAGATGAATTTCTTGAGACTGAGAGAAGGAGAACGTCCAGAGCGTTGACCACCTGGATAAGAGCACCCTGGGCCTAACCATAAATTCAGATTATCTTAAAAAGAAACTTATATTGTGTCTCACTCTTTTTTTTTTTTTTATCTTATAAATTGCATACTGTATTGAAAAGACAAAGTAAAGAATTAAATTTTGAACTCATGAATATTGTTTAATCCAGTAAAATCACTTACGAAAAAGAAATAAATGGATTTTAAAGTAGATATGTGAATTTAAAAATAGAAGAAATATATATCATATCTTTACAAAAAATGTTCGTGCGATAAATATAGATACCAGTTAATAATTTTAAATATGTTTTATCTACAATCATTATGTAGTCTACATTGTTGTAGGAGAAAGTGTAAATAACACATAATAAATAGATTTACGTAAATGGGAACCGGGTTCCTTTCCCTAAGGTAAAGGCGAACATTGGGCTCCTCACCCAATTTGAACTAGTTTCGATGGTCATTTTAATGTCGGCGCTCATGAGACATTAAGACTTTTATGGGAAATACTTTCCTAACTACTTAGATTTACAAAATACTCATATTTGTAATATTAATATTTTCATTTTATTTTTCGCTTCATTGCATTCAAAAATACGAATAACAAAATTCGAAGTTTGAAATCTGCGAATGTTATTCTTCTGAGTATTGTTGAAGTGATATCTGTATGTTTATTTCTATTGGTCTTGGATATTATCTTGTGGAATTAATAACAGACGCTATAATATAGTTAAATACTAAAAATTGGTAGAATATGAGAAGAAATAGCAACTGTTCAAACAAGTCTTCTTATAAAAACTGAGCTCTTCCCATTCATCTCTTTGTTCTTTGGTTTATTCCGTAATCATATTTTTATGTAAAGTAAACATAAATTACTTATGTATTTAATGTATACATAACAATTTTATAAATTAAAAAAGGCATTTTAGAAAATTAAAAAAAAAAAACATCAAATACAGTCAACTTCTCATTGCAAAAGTCCAGCAAGGAAAAAAAAATAAAACTTGTAGGTATTAACTACTTGGATGGATTATCTTTGGCCACATCATAATAATGATAAATCTTATTCCAACGTATGTCGTCTATCACAGAAAAAAAAAAATCCATTACTGAAGCGTTTTTCAAATGGATCGTCTACTCTTCGATGCCTGTTACCAAGGACGCGTTCCAACTTTATTATTGTGATTCTTCAACTCTTGCATCTTTGGAATTCAGCTGATCACCACCAGAGTGACAGGATATTCTTCCATCAAATCTTCATAGTTACGAATCATCTTTCCTTACACACACACATAGTTAGATTAAATACCAAATAATATCTATTAGATAAACTCGATTATAGATTAGGCGAATACTTATAATAGTTCTTAAAATACATTCGAAAGGAAAAAAAAAATCTAGAACAAAACAATTTTGTAATGCAATTGAAGTCAAAGAGCCTTATTGATTTTCGTATTTTTTAACCTAATGGCAAAGAAAACAAAAACCTCAAAGATGGGTTCTCATGCGCCTAAGCATCATAATTGAAGAACTATTTATTATAGGAGGCTAAAACTTAAGTATGTCTAGGTTTTCAATTAAGAGCAGGCTATTAAGTAAGGTAATAATTATTTCTAATTATTAATAATTACTGCGTTTTGTGTTTACCTTAATCATTGTACCATAGATTTCAATCGGATTTTCAGGTGGTCAGCATCATGGTAACAATGAATGTTCCAGTTCAATCCGTTATTTTAGACCTCAATTATAATCTATAATTAGTTGGAAAAAAAAATTAAAAATATATTGATATCTAAAGTTCCCATATTTCTTTTGTAGATCCCTCCTTCTACAGCCTCTACCATTAAATATTTCCAACATCACGCCAAATTTAAATGTAAAAAACTACATTTAAAACTAAAAAGCAAATTTTCAAAAAGATTACATCTTTTCTTTTTCAAGCCTACAATAATATTGATATCTCTAGTGTTTTCTGTAGTGCATGTCGCGATCTTCCGAAGAGGGCATTCGAAGGGAAAGCAGTTATTGAGCATCGTTCCTAATTAGAACGGAATAAACAAACAGAAATTTGAGATCTATTTTTCTGTTGACACTGGAGGTTGTATTTGCTAGAATAAAATAAGCCCTAATCAACCAATACTTCTTTCTGGCTTAGAATCTGTAACTTGAATAAAGCTTTAAAAGCTTTTGAAAATAAGAGTTGATGTAGTTTGGTGCAGTATTTAAAAACAATAATAATAACACTAAATAATGGAGAAGAAATAATACTGAACTTTATAACTTTTCTGATCTCCATCTAGTTCAGTATAAAATCTAGTTTTAGGAATTTATAAAATCTAGGCAATGATTTGATCACGACACATTACCAGAATGGAAACAAAATAGTATAGAAAGAGAAAAAAAGGTAATTATCATTAAAAAGCCTTACAGTTTCAGAAAGAAAGCAAAGAAATACTTACAAGCGGATAATAATCAGATCCGTAATTTGATTTATTCTTATTACTAATATAAGTCAGCCATTAAATTTGATGATTTTTACACTAAAAATTAAATTCGCGGTTATCATATTAGTGTAAAAATTAATAAGTGTTTACGACTAATAGTAAAGATAATTTAAATAAAAAAAAGTCAGTTTTCGAATTATGAACTATTCATTGGTGTCCTTCACTTTCTGCTAATATTCCATTCTCGTTGATATCAATAGTTCATGCGTAACAATACGCCCTCTAGCGGTGAAATAGGGAATTTCATTTCTGAATAGAAGAAATTAATCTTTTGATTAGGTGAGAAACCAATCAGAAACAACTTATTTTTCTTATTTAAAATCGTATATTTTTGATTTAATACTTGATATACTAAGTATTAAGCTGATACTTAGACAACAAAGTAATTAATAAGAGAAACCCAATGCGTATAACATCAAATCGTTTAGAATGCTGATCAGTTTAGACTTCACTAGAGTTTTAATTAGAAAAATTTAGTGCTTAATTTCAGACAGTATAAAATTTAACTATATTTATTATTATAAAATAATTGTATTCACCAACTTAAGTTTACTTAAAAAAATAAAAATAATTTCTGAAAAAAAAGATTTCTGAAAAAAAAAGCTAATTAAAATTAAAATGTTGAGTAATAGTTTTTGAAATAAAGATTCGCGAATATCATATATTTCAATGTGTAAAAATTAATTAAAAAAAGTCAGTTATAACAACTCAGAAACTTATATAGTAAATGGTGTATTCAGAATAATCATTCACAACAGTTAGAAAAAATACATAAAAATACGTATTAAAAAAGAAACTCAATAATTCTCAAACAATTGTATAATGCATAATTTATTCAAAGCAAGTACCATAAAATATAGGCATCCTATTAATTCTTTTATGTTAATAGGATGATGTAATCTGAAAACATTATATCCAAACTTTTACAATATGCAGCATTAGCCTATATTAAAAATAAGCTACGTAGCCCATTTTTGCAGACTGAGCTGTTTTCAGAGAGGTTCTGGAACATTCGGATTCGTACTTTCTAACAGCAATGTAATTAACACCTAAGGTCACTGAATAATGGAGGATTCTGACGATAAGTTCTCAAAAATCGCATCATAAATTTAAATTACAAAACAATCTCTTTGAACCAAGTTTAGCTTTTTTTTTGTATGTGATCCATTAAAAGAGTAATTAGATACGATTAAAAATTCATTAATTAAATCAGCTTTAATTGACCTATTAATAAAAGTAATAATTCTCAATCAAAATATCGTCAATTTTTTTGGTAGTTTTTTAGATACGATGGCCAGATTAATGATTATTAGGTATTATTATAGTCTGAAACAACTAAAAGAATTCAGTCTCAACAGGCATAATATGAGTGAGCATTGTTCTGCTCTGTACGGCAGGTGAATTTGATTTCTATGAGGGATTGGCGTTTTAATTAATAGGTTCTGTGAATATCTGGTCCACGAAATACAAAGCCTTAGGGTAATAGAAGCAGAGAAAGACAGGGAAACTTTTTCTTTTACTTCGAGGTCATCTTTGGAAATTCTATCAGAGCAAATAATTTCAGATAAAGTTATTATATAAACAGGAAGTATCATTGTAAATCAGTTGGGTGAATATCTTGCATTCTAATATATAAAGTATTTTTGCCGTTTATTTGTTCAGTATTAAGAGAGGTTTAAAAAAAAGTAAATATTAATAGAACTGACCTTGATTTAACGTATGTTTGGCCTAAATAGTTCACTATTCTTAAAATAGCTTCCAGTTCCTTCAAACTTATTTCCTAAATCCTATTCTGTTTCAAAACTACTTTTGCTACGTGTAATTCTATTTTAACATAGAGACATAATAAATATTAGAAATCTACTTATCCTCACTGAATTAGTAATGTGTAGATGTAATTCTCAGGTCAGTTAGGCTTAACAGATTTGATTGCACTGATCTTCTTTCCTTTCAGGTAAGGGTTAACCATTTAAACCATTCTTCTTGATCAGTTACAAGTTGGTAGACATCATTGAGATATTTTCCCATCCTACAATTAAGTAAAAAAAAAAAAAAAAGTTACAACCGGAAGTTAAACCGGAAGTCTTAGAGAATAACAGAAGCAGAGAAAGACAGTAATAATTCCCTCATTTTATTGAATTCTAGATTTCTGCAAAATGATCGTGTCTGTTGCTCCGTACTGAAGTAAATTCATCCATTGCAATATATTGACATTGATCAGCAAAATTTACATGCATTCACACTATGAGGATTACGAGCTTTAAGATATTCAAATTATCAGATATTTTAAATAACATTGCGATTATCAGAAAGAAAAAAAACAAACAAAAACAAACTAGTATTTTGTTAAGGAAAGAAAGATGAGAATTAGGAGCTCTGTTTATCTGAATTGACTCGACAAGTAAAGAGCTAATGGTGCATTAGTCAAGATATGTTTGCTGACTGATGCGATTATTATTTATAAAAGCGTAAAGAAATGACCAGAAATGAAAAATATCTGAGATTTCATCGGTGAGAGTTTGGGACGGCCATTTCGTCCTTTTTATGGACTCGTCAGCCTAACCCACTCACCAGATGAAATACTCAGATAGTGCAAAAGTTATAAGAGAAACCACTCCCGCACTCAATGTGATGTGGTCCCCTCGATGTGGTCCCCTCCAAAAGAAAACACATTTAAAAAAAGAAGGCAAAACTTCAAATCCTGGCCTGTGGAACCATCAGACCTAAGGAATTTGAACGTAAAGAATCAAGGCTGAACTCAACCTGATTTAATATAAGCATGATATTTAATGTGCCAGAAATTAATAAAAAAGCATAAGAAATGACACAAATAAAAAATATCTGAGATTTCGTCGATGAGAGCTCAGATATTTTCATTTCTGTGTCATTTCTTTATACTTTTATGCTAATTTGTGGCACGTTAAATCTTTTGCTTATATCAATTTATTATTTCTTTGAGTGGTAGCAATATTAATTGTAGCAAATACAGCTTTAAAACAAAATTTAAGAAATATAATTTTATAGAAAAGTACAACATAAAAAAGTGGACTATTTAGGCCAGGAAGTTTTAAATATGGTTTATATTAATCAAGGCCAATTCTAGCAGCAGCAGCAGCGATCAATGTCGAATGCTGCCGAGAGTCGGTGGGAAAAAAAAAGGTGAAAATATAACAGTATTTTTTTTATTTTTTTATGAAGCAATACTTTCCTCAAAAATATATTTAATGTGTACGGAAATAAATGATAACGGAACCATTGCAAGATTTCGTCTTACTATGGATTTATAAATAAGTTTAGAAAATTTAAATATTTTATTCGGCCAGAAGGTTTGCACCCTAAACAAAGTAGCTGTTAACGTAGTAAAATTTAATTGCATTCCCACATTATATCTTAATTAAGAAACTTAATGTACATCATTATATTATAGGCGATGTAAGAAAGGAACCCCTCCCTTTTTATTTTATTTTCTCGGATCATCTTGGATTATTGGTCTGGAGAATTACACTCCTTGGTGGGCGAGAAATACTGCTGTCGTTTAGATATTAATCGAGGTGGATTGATGTTAAATGACAGTCAGGCTGCTGCCATCGTTTTAATTAAGAGAAACAAACACTGAATCCAAACCCCACCTGGGATTCGAACCCAGATTCAGACAGGGCAGCCTCCTGGCAGGCCATCGCCATGACCATACGGCTGTGCCGGAACTGCGTTATTGCCCTTTCAAAGGACGCTTAAGGAAACGGTCGTTATATATCATAAATAAGTAAGATCTTAGGAATATATGGCATTTGATGTAGATCAGTGCATCATTCTTTGAGTTACTTACAGTCGAGTTTTAACCCCTTTTTTTAAAAAAAGTGACGAATAAGTTTGTGAACATCAACACAAAAAAAAAGAACTAAAACAAAATAAAATAAAATAAAAATAAATAAGTGTATCTATATAAACAGTTTGTTGGCCTGTTGTTGTGAAAGGACGCTTAAACAAGACCTGCAAACACCAAATTGAATCAGGATTGGACAACTCTATAATTAAATATACAGTTGATCAGTGTATTATTTTTTTTAGTGTGTTGGCCGTTATGTAAAAGGCATAGAACGCAGTTTAGAAAAATTTTCTGCAAATAACAAAATTTAATTATATTTTGATAATAATTTTAAATTCTTAAGAATGTTGAAAATCGGGTTGGTTATTTCTGTGAATTATGCCCACAAGATTCTAATTAACTGACTGATATAATGAGCCGCTCTTTTTCTATGCTAAAAAAAAAGCCCGTAAATAATCGTCTAAACAATTAAATTAATAACAGTCAATCAATTAATGTTAGTTTTAATTATAAATATAAATTGTTAAACCGATCTCCTGATATTTTTTTTCCTTGCTGAATTTACTTATAATTTCCTTTGAGAGTTTGTTGATGGTGCATCATTAGAACATAGCCCGCAGCAAATTAAAGTCATCATTTTGTTCATTAATTTGTATCTTCTGTTTCTATAATCGATGTATTTAAGTTCAGACAATAAAGCAGTAATTCCCTTTCTCCAAATCCTCTTACTCTACAACAGTTTCCACAGTCTAACCTCGACCTACTTGTGGTTCACGGACGACCAACGATATTTCCGGTAATTCTCCGCTTATGACGTTGCTACGAGAGAAGCAGTTCCAAGGAAAAAGCCACACTACCCGTAGGAATGCCTCAGTCACTTTGGGAAAGTGGGCCTCGTCCTTCCTCACTAGAGGAATGACCGAAGACAGACCTTATATCTTTCCATTAGGAAGTGGTTTCACATCATCTGATTATTACTCGTATAATGATCACAGATTCATGATTTCCAGTTGCTTGAGTTGATGAAAAAAGATAGTTCCTTAATCAGCACATTTTATCTCTTCAGAGCAAGTTTTCAAAGTCTGTGCGTGACCATTTCTTTATCAAGAAGAACTTGGTATCTACATCATTGAAATTTTAATCATATTGATTAAAAAGTTCATACCTTCTTAAAAAACTCTTAATCTTTTATTTCAATAATAAAGATTTTTAACTGTTTCTTACTGCTTTAATATTACTTTGAATAATTACAAATTTATAATGTGCATTTTAGTGTATTTTCCAAAGGAAAAATGCACTATTGAGTTCTCCCCTACCTGAACAAATGAGCCTGGGACCTTGTGATAAGCACCGATCAGGGGTCGTAGATCACGAATATATAAGCCATTCAAATTCTTCTTCCCACGATTATATATGTACGTGGATGCATATATAATAATATATATTTCCACTTTATGACGATTTTTCTTATCTTGAAAACCTTACACTCACGTTGTTTTTAGAGCTTTTGCCATAAACGTTTTAGAGCTTTTAGGGCATTGGTTTAACTACAAATAAGTAAAAAAAAAAAGTCGTAATCTATTCACGGATTTTTAGTGGGCTTAGAGATGGGACGGACTCAAAGTCATGACGTGGATAACTGCCGTAAATTTTGAGCTACAACTTTTATGGGTGCTAGATACCCTTAAGAACTCGGATGGTGTTTCAACCAAATTGGATCACCCTTTCCAAAATGGCGGCCGATAGAAATTTCCAGTTTCTAACGTTTTTCCTATCTTCAAAGCCTTATCCTCACGTTCTGTCCTTTTACCACGAACTTTTAGGGTATTCATTTAACTACAAATAAGTAGCAAAAAAGTCGACATCTGTTCACGGGTTTTTTTTAAGGGGGCGTGACCTCAAAGTTGTGACGTGGAAAACTGCCGTTAAATTTCGGGCTTTTACCTAAAAATTTTATGAGTACTAGATACTCTTAAGGACTCAGACAGTATTATCAATCACTATTCACAAATCTCAAGATGGTTCACTTTTGGGAAATACAATTACCGCGTTGGATGCGCGACCGAGATTATTAATAGAAATGTCAATATATACTATTTTATTAGGCTAATTTAAACGTTATTTATTTATGGTACAAAATTAGCAATACAGCCTGATGTAATGAATTTTCTCTTATCACAACTTTATTAATTTTAAGGCCGAATGGAAATTTTCAATGATGTAAATTCATAACGTAATACTGTAAAGAAACCTGTTAATATTAGATAGAGAACTTCATGAAAAAAAGGGTTAACTTAAATATTTAATATATATACAACATGTTTCGCGGTAAGTAACTGCATTTTCAAGTCAAAATGTCTTGAAAATGCAGTTCCTTACTGCGAAACATAAAGTAAATATAATTAAATATTTTTATTAAACCCTTTTTTTCATGAAGTTCTCGATGTAAATTCATTGAATTTATCAAGCAATAAGCACAAAAATTTTCATGAAAAAGAATTAAATCATACACAGCGAAAATTTGCTCTACTGTTTGTCCATCACTACTTGATCCTTAACCACGCCTCTTCAAACGGAGAAGACATTTCACAATAGGGGTGATCGGTTGTAAAAGAAAAATTTGGGGAAAAAAAAAACAAGATTAGGAATTTTTTTTTAAAATATTTACTATTAAAGAAAAAAATTATTTATAAAATAATTATGAATAACATTTATAATTTGAGAATATTGAGTATATTTAACTGTATTGCCAATGGTCTTAATTTGTATATTTGTAAATGTTCTGTGGAACTTTACGGAATTGTTTTTAAACAAGTTTTGCTTTTTTTTTTAACTGTCAGCAGTTAATTGTTAAATAAAACATTATTACCATGAAGTGTATATATTTATTACTTACATTAATTAATATAATTTATATATAATTACGATTTTTCATAATTTAAATGAATAAGAAACAGTATAAATATAACAGTTCTTAAACAGCAAATCAGTTTTATACATTGTTACAGTTAAAATATAACCTAGTTATTATTATATGTAAGAAAAATAGATATATAATGTCGTATTTTATATCATCAATTCCTCTGTTATAACCAAGAAACAAAATCTGTGCATTTCCCCTGAAAATGGAAAACTATCACACTGACCCCTCAAATCACTTCTTGGACTCTTCGCCTACCACATGACATAGGCGTGACTAGGGATCAACTGTTCGTGGACAAACAGTAGGATAGTACCGGTAATAAATTTGTTCTTTATTGAATTAGATGTTAAATATTGTTAAATGAAAAAAAAAAGCCCTCATTTAAAAGTGAAACAGTTACTGAATACGTAATATCGTTCTAAAACGACATTTGGGCTAGACCTATTTTTTTGCTAGAACTAGAACTCTTAAAATGCTTTTACAAAGGGACATGTTAAGGATTGTGGGTAGACATACGAATAAGAGTTTCTACAGAGAATCATGTAATACTTTTGGTTTTATTTTTAAGAGACGCAACAGACATACATATAAGCATATTTAAATAAAGAAATGAGAACAAAAAATAGTAACTGATTGTTGTTGGGTTATTTTTTTTCCATAATGTTAAAGAAATGAAAGTTTTTCTCATTTCTGTAAGTTTGTATCATGTATATTTATATCTTATATTTTAATTGCATATTTATTTCTTTAAATCTTACAAGCAAGCAGTCTCCCTTATATGTGACACTCAAAAAATGTGATACTCCAACGTAGGAGTACTTTTTGAGAAAAGTACTCTTTTAATATATTTATTTATTTTCGTAATACATTTTTCAAATTTTTCAAATCTTATTTCGTACAGCAAAGAAGCAAAACCTTCATCTTAACATTCCTTACTAATAGGATAATCTTAAAGTGTGAAAACCTTACAGTTCAAGATCACATCCTATCTTGTATATTGGGAACTCGGGAGAAAGTTGGTATACAAATATTGCCAGTATATATAAAGCACATAAATATCATTGATTAAAGATTAATTGAAAATAGCATGAAATAATGATCACTGTATTGATTTAGTAAAGCTCTCCTTATTTATTTATTATTTATAAACGATAGATTACTATTAGGAATATAATATTGAATCATCAAAGAAACGATTCATTAGATCTCAAACAATGAAATTTTCTAAAATTTACATCGTAGAAATTGTTTCAAAGAGAGAATTTTAAAAAAATATTATAGTATTAGTTGCAGCATTCCCTATTACTATTAAATTATTTTAATTAATTTTGAGTAAGCGATAATTAATTTATATTAATTTAGTAAGCGATAATAGGTCCTACAGTTATTTTATTATAAAGACATCTGAATTGTATAAAATTTAACGTGTATGAAACAATTGAAGTTAAAATAAATAACCAACACACAAATTATAAGATTAAAAAACCACTTAACACATTAAAATACTACATGTTTCGTCCAGTCTTAGCTGGACTTTTACAAGTCAATTTGCAAAAGTCCAGCTAACACTGAACGAAACATGTAGTATAGTAATGTATTAAGTGTTTTTTAATCTTATAATTTATGTGTTGATTTTTTATTTTAGCTTTAACAACGACATCTTTTACCAAAAAAACAAACAAACCCAGTATCTTAATTTAATTAGTGAAACTTAAGTTACGGTTCTTCGTTAGAGAACCCCTGAAAATAATGTATGCACAAATCTGTCTATCTGTCTATTTAATTTATAAGTAGAAACAATAGGCGATTCCGGACTTAAACTTTTAATACTTTAGAATAACATTATGCTTTCAAACTTAATATAAATTTCGCATGAATAAATGGAATAGAAAACACACATTGGTTTGTTTAAAAAAACATACTGGTATAATTAAAATCTAAAATACATTAAAAAAAGGGCGAGAGCTCAGACTGTCTGCTAAGGCAGTCGTGGATGACGCGAAAGTTCTCTCCTTTTTAGTAATGTATTTTGAATTTTAATTACGTGTGTTTTTTTTAAACAAACCAATGTGTTTGTTTCCTATTTCATTTATTCATACTAAAAATTAGGTAACTTACACGTTAAATATGATCTTTTATTTTTAATATATAAATTTCGAATTTTGAAATAGTTCAAAGCTAAAACACCTGATTAAGCTTTACAAATTTGATTACAATTTATAAAAATATTATAAACATGAGACGATCATGAATTCCACTTCATTCATCTTTGTCAAGATGACTTCTCCTCCTAATGAAGTGGAACCCATGGTCGTGTCATGTTTATAATATTTTTTAAATTGTAATCAAATTTTTAAAGCTTAATCAGGTGTACAGCCTTTATCTTTGAACTATTTCAGTTATGTTCAGCACACGTAAAACGTTACTGTTCTGAAGATACATTGTATCGCAGCAAAGTATTTTACCGTATTTCGGCACTAAGGGTTTCCATTCCTAAAATCTGAACCATAGAAAAATACAAAAACATAGATCCTTGATCTCTACTACAACTGTGCCACATCTGATAGTTTCAAAAAAATTGATTGAAAACACAGAAGTCTAAAAATACAAATTTTAAAAAGATATACATAAAGCACGGAAAGGTTTTCGGATTTATTCTACGATCCCTAAATATCAGTGTTTTCTGTTTTTATTAAAATACGCACACATTCACGAAACATACAATTACGAGATTAAAATTTATTATAAAATGTGTAGTTTTTAGTGGAGACAGAATGTACTTAAGACATTATGTATGAGTCCCGAAATTCAGTGATGCCTTTAGGCCTGAAAATATTTTAAATGAGCCATTGCTTAAGAAGCGTTCATATTAACAGCGAACAAATAAATTGTTTGAAATTAGAGATATAGTATAAATAATATAGTATAAATATTATTAAATTAAATGGAAGAAAACGCAATAAATAAAGATGATACACACTCTCAAAGATTAAGCAACAATAAAACTTTTTTTTTTCTTTTACGTACACCACAACAGGTCCTTGAGTGCGTGAGAGGTTTAGGCTCCCCGAGACGGGACTAGTTTAGTTCGGATGGTCAGCCCTACACCCTCCCTCCTCTAACCCCTGAGTTAGAAACCCGATACCCATTTGATAGAAGGATGGTTAACCCTGGAGGAGAAACAAACTGGGAGTTGAACCCGGGTTCCTCCAGTCTTCAGTTTAGCGCCTAAACCACTGGACTATCGGACCCACACAATAAAACGGTTATTAGAATTTAACTGATCTAAACCCAGTCCCCAGCTAAGATCCTCCTCAGAGGAATTACATAGGTGATATAAGGAGCAAAAGTATGTTTAGTAATAACCCTAACTGTATCACAGCAAAAACTCCAGTTATCGTTGAACCCAATGTCCTTTCTTTAAGGTGTTCTCAGATACAAATATGTGGGTGTGGCAGTTAAAGGAATCGCTTTCATTGTAATTTAAAAGAGAAAAAGAACAATCTCAAAGCGAACCGCACGAGGTTTGCCGAAGAGGGCGCTGCTGAATGAGATGTTCTTGACGAGGTCATTACCATCGAGGTCTTAACCATTTTGCGATGTCGCTATTCTCTTGGTTTTCTTTATCTGTCTTATTGACCTACGTAATAGCAATGTTATCTTCACGGGAATTAATCCTTACTTCAACTTCGATGTTGTGGAAGGGATAACACTATTTTCAAACATCTTATATTCTTTAAAGAAAACTTTTCTATAAAATTCTTATTTATTGATTGAATAGAAACCTTTTTTTTTTATTATTTTATTTTCTTCTTTCCTTTTACTTTTTTTTAGCTATTTTCTGTCGGAATCAATGTGGCGCCTGCAAATCCAAAATAAACAATAAACAAATAAACAAAGCTTACTACTGACTGCTCCTAGCTGATGATTGTCAAAGAGAGTGAAGCAACTGTTGTAGGATGTCACTTAGTAAACAACTTGGTCTCACTCATTGATGTTCACCTATTTTCTGCAACTAAAAATTTAAAAATGAATAATACTCGTATTTCCAATAATGGATCTATTTAATTTTTTTCAAAATATTCCAAATATCCTCACTCTAGTGCCCATCGTCAAGAATGTCGCCTTCATTCTGTATTCCTTTCTTTTTTTTTTTTTTACAAAAGACAGAAAATGTTAGGGATTTATAACAATTTTGGCCTCAAAATTCTTAAAGAAAGGGGAAAATATTTAGGTTATACTCGTAAATAAAAAAAAAAAAGAAAAAAAAAATTGAGGACAAAAGAAACCATCAAATTATTTATTTATTTGTTCCGCTTTGTTGCCTGTATTACGAAGATTTATGGGTAAATTATCTTACTGGCAATTCCGGACGGAGTTCTACAAAGAAATACCTAAAACTACTCGAAACTAGTTAATCATCCTTACAAAGGCTTAACGTTAAATAATAAAAATTTACCAGGGAAGCTTTAACTGCGCTGTAATGACATAGTGATTTTATTTCGTTTTCCCTCCCATTTCCTGCCGTCTAAATTTCTTAGTAAAACGGAGAAACTCTGTATCATCAACCGTTCAAGCATTTATTTATTTCCATCATCTTTCACGTCTTTTTATTCAATGTTTATTATTTTCATTTTATGTAATCACTCCATCCATAAAGATAGAATCAAATTAAAATTTAATCCATTCTATAAAAAGGAGTTAGATTTCCATTTATTTAAAAAAAATGATTGTAAATATAAAAGCATGCTCAAAATAATTATAATCTTTAAATCTAAAAGAACGTAATGCCTACTTTCTCTTTAAACATTTCCTTTTTTTTTTTAAGTCAGTTAAACAATGAAGCAAGGCAAAGTTTTATGTTTACCAATTTAAACGGTTTGTAGTCTGTAAATATTATATATTCAAGCTTTTTTTTTTTACGTTAATAAAATCCCCAACGACTTATATAAATATCAGCTAGTTTTACTCAAATCAAAGCATATCCAAATTTAAAAGATTTGCAAACGGAACGTCATACATTATTAAATGTAATAAAAATTACTTTTCTAATAGTACTTCTCTTCCTCTTCACATTGGAGAAATCTCTTACCTTACTGCAATCTGTGGTAGACTGAAACACCTGAATGGAATTTGATAATACTATTCTAGATAATAACAAAGAAATGAAATTCGTGATTATTTTAATTATCATATACAACTTGATTAAAGATGAGTCACAACAAGCATTAGGAGAAAATGCAGAAACGTTTTATAGTTATTTACATGATTACAGAATTATAGCCAATCAGAACTCTTTATAATAAGATTATTAACAACAGAACCACAATAGACTAAAATAAACAGAATAACCGATAAAACAACAATTACACAGACTAAACGAAACTTAAAAAGGAGTATTTTAAAAGTCATCAACGAAACTTGGAGTTAAGAAAATAAAAATTTTCCGACGTTCAGGAGCTGGCAAAATAATGAAGTGTAGAAATTGATGTGTAGACTGATGTCCTGCTTAAGCCTATTCCAGAACTTTCAAAGTACTCGTGTAAAGTACTTCCAGCAAGATCGTTATCTGAAACCTTTCCTCCCCAAAGTCATGAATGAGTTTGAATGAAAGGAGATAAGGTTTTAACTGTTTCTTTAGAATTTCAGAACACTTCCTTCTCAAAGCTCAGTAATGTTTATCTTAGGAATGTGCGATTTAACGAAGCAAACATCGTCGAATGTTTTGTTTAAAGAAAAATCTTCACTGTTATGACGAAATCGATAGCAATCTACCATCAATTATGGCCAGGGTAGCATTTAATAGCAGAAACCTCCTACCTCTTTTTTTTCTTTAAAGGTTCCAGGTCATAGCAGTTATTGGAAGTACTTCGCAAATGCTTTGCTCCATAATTCCATGTCCTTGGTATTGATAATGGTTATTGATTCAACAAAGAGGATTGCAAGAGGTTGAAGGAATATCTGATCATTTGTCGTGAAGCTCTGTCATTATCTCTGGCGTATGCTTAAGCAAAATATCAAAAAAAAAATCTAGTAATAACAATTGAAGGATTTATCTATCATACATCAAACGAAATATATTTCTTCAAATTTCAATTTCAAATTCCTACAACGATATTTCGCTGAAACTAACGTTCCGCTTTGTCAAGTTTTTTCGCAAAATAAAAATATTATCTCAATATAAGAATGCCTTTTTGAGTCGTTTCGACGGCCGTTTCGAGCTTGTCAGGCTCTAATCAGCCAGAGCTAATCAGCCAGTGCAAGACTCAAAAGGCATACGAGGGGAGGTATTATGAATATACGATGGAGACCGCGACCCCTCAAAAACTAAAAGCAAGAAAATAAAAATGTTGTATATAATTTTTACGTGCGCTATTCATGTAGAATGGAAAAATGCCGTCGCACAAGTCTTAAAATTAAAACATTTTAAAAGGTTAAAAATTAAAAGATTAAAATATTTTAATCTTTTAATTTTTAACCTTTTAAAATGTTTTAATTTTAAGACTTGTGCGAAGAAAATAAAAAACAAGTACAAAATGTGGAATCCAAATCCTTGGGCAGCACTCAGGCTGCCATAAAAGGTATTTGACCACAAAAAGGAGAAAAAAATAAAAAAAATTAATAACAAACCCTCTAAAGGGTAACAGGAAAGCAATTAATTCAAATAAGAATGCCTTTTTGAGTCGAGCTAATACTCTGGGACGGCCGTTTCGAGCTTGTTAGGCTCTCATAATAAAAATATTATTGTTATTTTTATTTTGCGAAAAAAACTTGACAAAGCGGAACGATAGTTTCCGCGAAATATCGTTGTAGGATAATTGGAATTTCAAATATATTAACATACATACACAGTAATTCAATCCGAAGATTGGTTGAAAGTTCACGGACCCTAGTGACCCCCGAAGGGCGACCCCTAGGAGAAACCATAACTTATTCTTGGGAACAGATACTAGAGTGGTTTCCCGTTGCCTTCTCTAGGACGCCATTACAGAATGACGTCAGACCGAAGAGAAAGTGAAGAAGAGGCTTTACAACACAGGAAAGGAAATCAAAACATCCATGCTCACAACCGGGATTTGAACCCGGACGCCAGCACACTGGCCTCACGGCAGACCGACGCCTGAGACCGCTCGACCACACCGGCGCGGCAATATATTTATGAAGAAATATATTTTGTTTATTAATATATAACGAAGAATTTTCTTATGCTTATCATCTTACAGATATTATTGTCATCAGTCTTATTAGTAAAATAACTTTATTAAGTTAGAATATTAAAACAATGCTCCAAAATCAAAATGACGCCGGGAACCAATTTTTCCGATAATTGTATGACAGCAGTGGCGTAACCACGGGGGTAGCTAAGGGGGCTCAAGGCCCCCCCCCCCCCCCAAAAAAAAATCACGATAGAAAAAGAAAGAAAGAATGAGAAGAAAACCTTTATTTAAACCACTGACGCATCTGTATGTTATTATTTTGTAAACTGATCTTTGAAACATTTTTTTTTTTAAATAGGCCTACTTATTTTATGTAACTCCTCCCTCAAAAACAGTTACAAATAGTAAGGTAACCAATTTTTCTGAAATGAAAAGGAGGACGCAAATAATTTGAAGTTAAAAAAAATGTTATCAGGGGTATAAACCTATCTGTTCAACCAAAAAAAAAAAAAACCCTGTAAACGTATCTGTTCAACCAAACATCAAAGAGGACATTTAGGAGGACACTTCTCAAGGGAGGACAGAGCTTCAAAAAGGAGGACGGTTATTGGTCACCTTACAAATAGCCCCCCCCCCCCCCCCAAATCATAATCCAGGGTGCGCCCCTGCATTTGTCAACTTCTTAATATTTAATGTAATTTTTTTTTTTTTTTTTGCTTGAATTGTGGATGGTTTGCAATACCACGTTGACGAGTTCTGCGAGTCAAATAAGTTCAGAACCATTTAGTCCAAAGTTATGAAATTGTGGAAAAGAATACACGATAATAGAGTATCCGATATTTCTTTCATTTTCTTTTCTTTTTCACATATTAACAAAAATATTAGGAATATAAAGTTGGTTTTCGATAGATTGAAGAATCGTTCGATTTGAGACCCGATTCTTCATTCAGTCAAAACTTATATCATGGAGATAACATTTTTGTAATGGTAACGTATTAATGTACTTCCAATTTTTATGATTGAATGAATAAAATTCTAAATAACATTCAAATAATGAAGCCACACCCCCATTGACAACATTACAGTAAGTCATATTTATAGGCGAACCAAAGTTATAAAATGCTCGCTAATAAAGAGTGTACGCTATTGAAATCTTAAATTAATTATGTTTAAAAAGACGAATGCTGGAGAAGGAGAAATTCATTAAAAATAAGTGACATTGTTCTTTGTTTTTGTTTTTTTTTTTCATTAGCGAATCTTATGTCTTACTGTGTTTTTGTAAAAAAAAAGGAAAAATTAATCTTATTAATTTGTAACTATCTCGTAGTTTTAATGAATCTTCCACATTTTTATTCCCTATCTTCTCGGTCGCGATTAGGTTGGATAATTGGGCTTCTGTATTGTGTTTGCGTTAGTTGGTCATTGTCCTGTGTCTTATCTATCAACAAGGCGTGAATGTTGTCGTTGTCGTTATGATGCACGGTTTTGACTTCAAATAGTGCACTTATTATTTAAAGTTCAGAAAATAGTATTACACTGCGTTTTACGGTGACATATATTCATCACAAAGGGTCTTTAACTGGAAATAGAACTTGTTTCCGCTGTATCATGACAAATAAAATAATAATTCCCTGAGAAATAGTTCGTGAACAATCAAATCCTTAGGTTTTGTGGCAGTTGGTGACATTGGAAGAAAAAGAGGAAATAAAAAGATACTTCAATTAAGTCTTTTATTTTCAAATTTATTTGATGATGTAAGTCTTCAAACCGCAAACATTTCAATCAATTTATAACAATTACTAACATAAAAAAGTCAGAAACTTATTTATTATAAAATATTTTTTTTACAATATTCATAATGTAGAAAGTAAATAAACGAAAGGCAACGATTTGAGGATTTTTCTTGGCAGTGTATCTTTTTATTTAAAAGCAGACTGCTAATTTGGTAAATGTTAGATGTTTTCAAAGGATTCTGTAACATCATGCTCAGTGAATACAAAAAGAAACGAAATATTATATATGAGTAGTCAAGAAGGTATTTATAAGTATGATGTTCTAATTTATTTAAAAAGTATATATAGGCATTGAGATGACACAAAGAACCCACTTTACTAAAGAAGAGATAAAAACAAATGATTTAAAACTCACTACTGTCTTTCGCCAGACAAATGAAGATTACAACGTTACAAAAGTTTTACAAAATGAGAATAACAACTAATGAGCATGACTCAATTTGTTAGGGTTTTGTTTGGGGTGGGGGGTGGGATACCATCATATCATGCGTTAAAATTATGTCAAGGGATTTGATGTACAGGTAGTTCTCGACGTCTTCATTCCATTTCGACATGTTGGTCGTAAGTTGAATTTTTGACGAAACTTTAAAATCAGACAAACAATGGAAATTAGCTTTTCCATAAATTAGCTTTTCGGTAAAACGTGAGATAATTGCAGGAGAAAATAAAAAAAAAGAAATAACTGATCTGTAATTAATGGTGAATGTTCTTCGTCTTCCGTATTTAATATTGTTGTAGCCTTCAGGGTTTCCCTTAAGGGAGTAGGCCTATTATTTTTATTTTGCTTTTGAAGAAAATGCCCTATTCTGTTTGCAGTTTGATTTTCAACAACCGTTCTAACGTAGTAATAGAGGAAAATTTTTTCTATGATTATTTTTATTGTTGAAAGGGTCATAAATGTGAATAGTTTAAATTGGGGAGTCTCTCTCTCTCTTTTTTTCTCTCTCTCTCTTTCTTTCTTTCTTTCTTTCTTTCTTTTCAAGCTTACTTTATTTTGATTTTTTGCATCGGGCGAACTGTAGAGTGATATGTGTCTTTTTCATTGACTGTTTACTTTTTTGGACATCATCTATTATTACATACATGCACTATTCTCCAGGAGAACGTGTGGTTTTGAAGAAGATTTTTAATGAAATTTACAAAATAAAATAGAATTCGTTTTGAAGAAACTGGCTAAATGTTTCGGATAGATGAGAAACGTTTTAAGGCTTGTTAAAATTGAATTCTAGACATTAGATGAGATTCAAGTTATATTTGATCATTACTTGTAAGTAAATCCAAAACATAAACTATATCAAATAGTACTTAAAAAATTATTATATTCCTGCTAACTTTAAATGTACTAACGAAGTTTCATTAGATGTAATGTGAAAGAATTACGGTAATTTTCTGGTCTTTAACTCCCGATTAATAAACCCGATACCCGATATGTTAATAAACCCTTTAGAGAGCTGGATAGATCCGTTAGGAGAACAATTCAACGTTTAAATATCCCCTACTACACCTGAGATTCGTCATCATCGGCGAATAATTGGGAAACCAAAATAGGAATAGAAACTGTGAACATACTATGCGAGTCGATTGTGTGTTCGCGTTCTTAAAGCTTCACGATGGCATAAATGATTTAAATATTTTAGATTTTAGATATTTCATAAATGAAATTAAATTTGCTTGCATTTTATTCTAGAAATGATATAAAGAACTATAACTCAATTACACTAAAAGGATATAATGTACATCAAACAATAAATATGGGCTTTGATTATAAAACGTACTTTCTAGATACTTTCCCAAAAAATATTAGTTTCCCGAGATATTGTATTTTCGAAATAATTACATATTCTTTCCATATTAAGATATCGGAGTTCAATAACCGATTATTTCTTTAATTAATTCTTTGATCAACTTCACTAGGGATGGTTCTGTTGTAAGTATATTAGAACTTGTTACATTTAAAAAAAAAAAAAAAAAAAGCTGCTAAAATTCTTCCTTCTTTATTTATTTTGGTTTTGGTGCCTTGAAATGGATCGCATGATTTGAAGTTGACCTTCGATGCCAATCTTTTTAATTCCTTTCTGTGAAATGTAGAACGTCTACAACAAAGCTAAAGGTGTTCTCTTTTCTTAAATTTATTTGATTTTTTTAAATGCTAAATATGGTAAAAATCTTTAAATTGTAGAAAAATCAGAGATTTCTAGATTTGTTCTAGGGAATTTTTAGGAGTTGTCCGAACAATTCCACTAATTCATAATTCTTCCTCTCAAATAAGTTATTTATTTAAACTTAATATAAAATGATTAAGTTTAACTAATTCCTTCTTCTTGAGTGACAGCCATGAAATTTATTCTTTGGAAATTAAATTTCTGGTTCGATTCGTCTTTATAGAGAAGAATATAAGTGGATAAGAAAGTCTTTTTTTATTTTTTGGATGTATCATCCAGTACTAGGAGATTCTTCTGCTGAAGCCTATTATAATAGTGTCAAGCAGCAGTAGTTTCCTGTAAATCCTGTTCATTTACAAAAAACATACAAAAACATCCCACTTAAAGGTCTTTACAGACCCTTGGGGCAGCTGGAAATTAGGCTCCAGCTTTTCATGATCTAACGGGACGAAGTTGAGATCAGGAGGTCAGCCTGACACCCGCTCGCCTTTAACTCCCGGGAAAGAAACCCGGTACCCATTCTACAGAGGGCTGGGTAGATACTAGGACCCGTTTGGAGGAGAAAGGAGCGTGAAAAAATTCATGCCATCCGCCGAGGCCGGGAATCGAAACCGCTACCTCCAACCCGCAGCGAAGTGCCCTAACCCACTCGGCTACCGGGCCCACCACAAAAAACATGCACTTAAACAAATAGTGATTGTTGATTTGAAAAGAAGACAGGCAGCTACCTGATGAAACACGTTAAAGTTAGATTAAAGCAATCAAATTTAACTGGCAAGAATTAAATAAGAAAAACTTAAGCACACACACACACACATACACACACACACAAATCTGTTCAGTGCCAAGAATTTAGAATTTTAAGGAAAAAGTTATGTTCTGAATCACTTGACTCAGACGTATTTTCTAAAACATATTCCAAAAATAAGCAAGAATTTCTTAAAAATTTCTTTATTATTTTTTTTTTCCAAGCTAACATTTATTTTCTAATTCTTATATCTACTGAAAAGTTGTAAGAAAAGACAGACAGACACACTCTCTCTTTTGATGAGTTTCAGCTTCCTTTTTAGAAAATCGGCTAAAAATATAAACTTACCGATATGTTTGAATTTAACTGATCAAAAATAAAATAAAGACTAAAATAACAATTTCATGTTAAAAAAAAATACGAATTTTTGTTAATTCTTAGGGATAATCTCATTAGTTTTAACCAATCTTTGTTTTTCGTATTTAAATTATGCGAGTGTTCAGTGAAAGAATCAGCAGTAGATAGATTTCGTTTTGAGTTTCAATTCGGTTTCTTCCGTTTTCTTTGTAATTAATTTTCTTTTTGGATGTTTTTAAATCAAGAGAAATATTATAAATTAATCCCAAAAAAAATTTCTTAAACAAATTGCATTCAAAAAGTGAATTTTCGAAGTTTTCTCTCCTTGTTAAAATACAACAATAATAATAATAAAAAAAAAGCGTAATGATTATACTGGCCTTTTAATAATTAAAACATCTGTGTTAAACCAGCAAACACATTTCTACTTATTTTCCTTATATTCATTTTATAATATCATTTATTGAATATTCTTAAAATATTCTTAAATATTCTTAAAATAAAAATAATTATTTTTAGTAAAGTTTTCAATTTAACTAAAACACTTAATTGCGAAAAAGAATGTTTTTCCAACTTAATTTAGAAACATTAGAAAATTTTGACATTAAAAAAAAATTCTTCTTACTTTTCTAATTATTTCTTAGATTAGAGAATAATAATAAATTCAAAGTCAGATAAAACAGATAATAAAATACGAAATCCTCTATTTATTTTGTTTATGTTGCTATTACTATTTTTATGAACTTTAACTCCTGTGAGGTAACTCTGTTTGTAATATAATAACAAACCTACAGATCTTGACCGGTTTCTTCTGAATGATTATGATTATAGAGGGATTGCATTGGATCACCACTTAGGCTTCTTAAACTACTATGATTATTGAGAAGTTATTATTATTTGCTTCAGATCAGTGTAAAGATTATAAAGTGATTTGTAGTATTAGTTGTTCATGTTATTTAAGAATAAAATTTTATTAAAAAAAATAAAAAGAAGTAAAATTATCTTGGGATAATGTCAATGAAAAATTCAGAAAAGTGAGTCAGTTTGTTTGAAACAAAACGAAAAAAGACAAAAAAGGTATTAAATTGATAAAATGTGTTCAGAGCCCTTGAAAATGTATGGAAATAATTTTGTATTGAAAATTAAAATGAAAAAGTTTCAATAAGGATTTTAAAGTGTTTTCCAATTTGGTTAATTAATCCCGAGTAACATCTGCATTTTTTTTTATCTTCTATCTTTTGTTTGTGAAAGAATATTTACATTTCTCTCCTAAGTTAAAAAAGAAAACAATAATTATTTGGTAATTTTGGCAATTTTGTTGTTGTTTTTTTTTGCCGCAAAGGCTTTTTATTCGTAGACGTAGGATAACGGTGATTCGGGGTGGGTGAGGTGAGGGCGTAATGCCCTTGAATTTTAGGAGGGACCCAATCAAGGTCTGCGTGTTTTTGGCCACGAAACAACCTTGGCAAGGGCGGTGGCAGCTATATAAGCAGCTAAGTTTTTGGCATGTTTCACAGATCCAGTTACTAGTTTTTCTAGGAACACTTCCCAAACCTCAACCATGTTCAAGTTGGTGAGTATTTACTTTTCACATTCAGTAACTTTCTAAAACATTCACTTATTTTCCGTTTATAATTCTTAGTTTCCGGAGAGAGATTAATCCCTTTTTTTTTTTTTCCATTTTCTTTTAGATCGTCGTTCTTGCCTGTGTGTGCGCTGTTTATGGTGGAGCTGTCCTCCCCTATGCCTACACCCACGCTGTTGCCCCAGCTGTTACCTATGCCGCTGCTGCCCCCGTTGTAGCTGCTCCCGTTGCTGTTGTTGACCCCACCCACTTCTCCTATGGATATCTCCAACCCTTCGGTAACGGTCATGTTGAAGTTGCTCGCAATGGACCCATTGACTCCCACAGCTACTCTTTCAACTCTGGCAACGTTTTCCCTTAAAGGTAGGGTTCCATTTACGAATAATCAACACTAGCCTAATATTATTGTTAGTTACAATATACTCTCTCACAATTAACTTATAAAATCGCTATTAAATATATTTAACTGTTTAACTATATTTTATCGTTGTTATATATATTTTCTTTTTTTCTTTCTAGATTTCCTTTTATTAAGAAAATGAACCATTTCATTTGTGCCATAAACTTTCTAGAAGAAGACGTGAAATACAAGATCCACTATGTGGACCGAAAGTAACTTTGTAATACTTGTACACAAGGCCTTTGCTCAAAATAAAGTTTTATTTATTTTTTGTTATATTTTGTTCACTTTTTCATTTCATTTTTCTCAATTTTACACAATTCGACGTATTTCTTAATAATATTTCAATAACAATTCTAGTTTTGCTTGAATGATAAATTTTGCAAAATAATCTACATTTTAAATAAGTTGCTAGCTAATATCTAATAATAAAAATCACTTAATAAAAATTGAAACGATATTAATTGTAAGTAGGGAAAATTTTATGATCTAAATTTGTTCTTATAAAATTAAGAAAAAATATTGGAAAATAGGATCTTTTAAATAAATTAAAATAAAATAATAAAAAAAAAAAACTGATCTTACATATGTTACCCATATATTATGCTGTAGAAGAAATAAAATCCTAATTTTTAGCTCGAAGCAGCTTAAAGACTTTTTTTTTTTTTATAATTATAAAAAAAAAATCTATTGAAATGTTCTTGGGCATACGATTAGTTCCGAATTGAATTAAAATATATAGTAATATATATATACTATAGTGCAATTATAGAATTTAATTAAACTAGGCATTACATTAGTGATGTAAGTAATTCTTAATTAAGTGTGAAAATTAATCCAGTCATAAAGATAATACAAAATAAAAAAGGAAAATTAAACTTAAATTTTACTAAAATCTCGCAAATTTTCTTATAATCCAGGAAGATTATTTACTTAAACAAAAACTGTGATTTAATGATAAATTTTGTAAGTTATTCTTATGAATGAAGCGTCAAAAAATCAATACAAAATTCTGTAGGTCATTTTAAATCAAAAAGTAGAAATCAACCTACATCCAATCTTAAGGAAGGAAAGTTCTGATTCACATTCAGAATGATCTATAGATTTCACGACGTTTCTTCTGGTCGTCCTGTATAGATATATTCGTTATTAAATGTTGTTTAAATAGTAAACTAATTATGTTGTTACTTAAATATTTAAACTTTGTCATCACTTCATTGACAAACTCTTAGTCTGAGTTCATTTTAACAAATTTTGGGAATTCTAGTTCAAACAATGTCATTAGCATTAATTTATATGTTTACTTACAACATCAATAGAAAAATCTTGAGCTGTTCTTACGAGAGCGTTGGACGAGTTCTAATTCAAATGTAAGTTATATTTACAACATACAGTAGAGCTCCGATTATCCGCGGAATTGGGTGGCAAGGGCTTCGCGGATAACCCGAAAAAAGACTAAAAATGAGGTGTAAACACGAAAAAAAATATTTCAGCATAAAAACTACGTTTTATTGTATAAAAAAACATAATATGCAAAACTTTTAAAAATATGTACAGTACAGCAGAAACCTTTCTGCAGAGCAAGAGCCTGCCACTCATCCACAAATTCCGAGAAGGCCTATAGGATAACGATAAACCTGTCAGTAATTTTCGACCTTCGCACTGTAGGGCCTATTGTACTTTCCCTGTTGTTGGCTTGGATTAAAATTGGTTTTTTTTGAGGTTCGTAATTAAAAAAAAATTTCGCGGCATTCGCGGATAATCGGGGCTCTACTGTAAATCAATTTAGTACACCTATACAGTTGAATCGCGATAATCCGACAGTTACGGGACCGAGGGGGTGTCGGATTATCAAAAATGTCGGATTACCAAAGGTTGATTTTTTAAAACTGAATTTTGACTTCTAAGGCAAGAAAATGTAAGTTATATATACACCGTACTGTATGTACTACAGTTCGTATATTGTTACAATACACATTGAGTACATACTTTACGGCCATTGAGGATATAAAATAAAACCCAATTAGGTGTAGTTTTACACAAATGAATACGTATGTATATAATACTAACTTATTACTGTATATATGTCTTAAAAAATAAAATTACAGTATATAACGTAAAATATAATTTTATGTCTTAAAATAAAAAATAAAAATACCGACATATGTATTTACGGCTTAAAAAAAATCTGTAATCGTTTTTTGTTTCTTCTTATTTCTTCAGTCTGTCATGGCTTTTTCTTGAATATCTTTTAACATTAAAATGTTCTCGTAGTCGAGTTCCCTCTCCTCACACCAACGTATCAAAGTGTTTGCAGTCGACATAACTTCATCGCAAGTGATTGTGCATTTCACCTCCGTGACCGCCTCAATCGGGTCGTCGCCTACAACATGAGCTTAACTTCCTGGATTATCTCCTCTTCTGTCAGTTCAGAACCAAGGTTATCGTCTAATACCCATTTTCTAAAGTCTTCTGCAGATTCTTGCGGAATGTTAATTTTATCACAAAGTGTAAGCGCAGCCTTGGCAACATCGTTGTTATCTTCAGATTTGTTATTTCTGTCGTATTTCTTTGGAAGGAACAATTAAACTAAAACTGAAACTGTCGTGAGTCACGGGGTAGGCCGGAGATGATCATCTTACATTTAAGAACAAGAAAAGGCTTTTGTAGGTATTTCTGTGCTAGCCCTTGTCGAGAAATGAGCGCATGAAGTAGATAAAAAATTAAAAATTATTTTCGTGTGTTAATACTTATTTACAATAAGAAACTATATAATTACACACTTAATTAAAAAATAACTTATTTACAATGGAGTCTTTCAAACCCACATAGGGTTCATAATCATGCACTCTAGTTGTCACGCACTCCATTTAGATAATCCACTATTTCCACGTAACTTAAGTAATTTTTTTTTTCAGGAAATGGACATTTTTACTATTTATGTTCAACTGTTATCATAAGTTTAAATTAGACTTAGAGGTTAGAAATTTTGATTTCAAAAGTTAAAAAAGAAAGGAAATATAGATATTTTAAGGAAAATAGCTTTAAGTTCTTTCAGGGACTTTTTATTAATAATAATAATATCTTTTTTTAATTATATAAATATCAAAATCTTCTTTGAAATTGACAAAAACTATCTTTATTTTTTTTTAACTTGGAACAATTATTGCTTGAAAAAACAGTTCTTTTCCAAATTGTTCTTACAACTACAAAAATATTGTAAATATTAAAATTCACTAAATAAAGTTATTATTAATATCTTAGTATTTATTTAAATGAAGATTTTTGTTAGGGATTCTTTTCTGATGCGTAGTGACAAACCGTCGCACACGCTCCTATCTCTGGCAATGCTTCAAAGTTAATGTGTCGCCGAGTGTAATTGCGTAATCCTCTCTTTGTTAAAAATTTTATTTCTTTCTAAGTGAAATTGACTTTACAACTTAAATTAATCTAAGTGTTTATATCATTTTCCTTCATTACACTTTTTAATTTTAATTTTTTTCGATTGTTTTTAAATGCTGTTTGGTGTTTGGAACATTATCTTAATGTTTTTATTTTCTTACCCAAGGTTGTATGTATGTATGTAATGTATTCATCTGTGAATAAATTCTTTAATTGATATTCTTTAATTTTTCCGAAGCCCTAACAAGTAAGGATACCTTTCATATCACATCAGACCTCAGAGTTGAAGTAATAAATGTAGACTAAGATTTGTACTATTTGTAACAAAATGGCTCGAATTTAGAGAAGACTTTCTCTAGTTAGTTTTTATCAACATAACAATCTAGTTGAAAACGAAAAATGAAATCCTCCGAGAACTTAAATCCTGCTTTCATTAAATATTGCATATTTCTTTCTTTGTTTTTAAAGTCATGAAAATATTTGTAAATTATAATATCTAAGGAATAAAAACTAACTGGCTGATAGTTAGTGAAATAAAAACTACTTATTTAAGTTTCTAATTCAATTTCATTTTAATCCTATCACATGAACAGAAAACAGTGGATTAACTAAATGCATTAATGTGTTTCGTTATATATCGACAGAAATTCTTTGTTATTGTTCTAATAGCAACGGGAATTTTTGCCATCTTAAGTCACCAATTTTTCACCCAGAACCTACATGAAAAAAACAAAACAATACAAAAGTTGTAAATAGTCAAGCTTCAGAAAGATTTATTCCCTGGTTCAAATGTTGTTATGAGATTTGAAAAGCAACACAGATTGACTGTTTTTAGAAGCCTAACTTTCCTAGAAATGATGCTTAAAACGCAGAGAAAGCCTTTCAGAGGAAAATGAGAACGCTTAGGGAATGTCGTTCGAAGTCATTTGACTTTTAGAATAACAATTGCATAACTATTATTAGTTACTCAATTCAATATCAGTCAAACTGGAATTACCAGCCAAGTGAATTGTTAATTAACGAATGTCGAACGATTAAATAAAAGTACGAAAATAAATTACTATTAAAAAAAAAGGGAAAAGGGTATTCGTAAATTAAATATAGAAATAAAATCTTCAATGAGGTCCCACTCCTTGTGAAATTTGTTTAATATTTTTGTTTGAGCATTCCTCACGAGACGTTTGAGAATTACATTACAAGCAATTGTGTGCTGTTATTTGGTCAATGTCAATGCTTTGGAGAGAACGATATTGTAGCCTTCTTGCCCAAGACATTGTAAACAACACTGGTCTAATGGAAGATAGAGGGACAGCGAAGAGATAAACAGTATAGGACCTTCGGGAGATCTTTTTAATGACGTGTGGAAAAGGGGGGAAATGGTCAATAGACAAGTTAAAACATGAGAGGGAGAAATGAACTGATGATTTTATTTAAAATCCAAAGAAAGAAAAGAAGTGAAATAAAAAAACAATTAATAACATCAAATAGAAAGAAAGATCCTCATCGAAGCTTTTATTATTTATGAATTTAATAACATGTTCTTTACTTGTTTCTATTGCTTGAATATGTAATTATGATAAGTGAAATTATTTAATTAATATTGAAATAAGAACTCATCTTCATATCTAAAGATTATTCGTTTTCAATAAAGATAATTAATTAAAGGACAATTTCATAGTATCGTTGATATTCAAGATATTTGAATAAACTATATCAAGTCAGTAGGATAAAGTTTGTTTGAGATAAATTTGAGGGAATGCGAAACTGAATTTTGTTCTTAAATTTTTTTCAGTAATTTTTCACTGTATAAAATATTATTCTAACAAGAACTTACAGCGATGAAAGCCTAACTGCAGTATTGCTTCTATGACTAGGATTTCCATCTTTCCCAGAATTTGTCGTAAGTTGATAGATCTTACATTTTTCGGAGTCTTACCTGGAAGATCCTAATCTCCCACAACCCATAGACATATACTTTATACATGAAAAAGCCAATAAGACACACCAATAAAATTAATAAAAAATTTTAGTATATACATTTTTTAGTAATTTTATTGGTGTGTCTTATTGGCTTTTTCATGAATAAAGTATATTTTTTTCATGAAAAAGCCAATGGGTCGTGGGTCTAATGAAAAAGCCAATAAAATTACACCAAAAAAATTACTAAAAACTATATATTGGTTTTTATTGGCTTTTTCATTAGATTTAAAAAAAAAAAACACGTAAAAAAACTCTTGATATACTTTATTCAAATTAAAGGAAAATTAATATTTAAATGTATTTTTCAGTTCCTCACATGTCTCTTAACAATCTTGATAAGTATTAAGTATGATAACCCCTTTTTTTATGCTAGATATTTTTTCGACAAGAAATCCGAAGGTACTCAATCAGAAACTTCCCCCGATTAACACATTACAGAGGTGCAACTCTAATTTCGCAGGACTGTAGACAATTGTATAATACTTTTTAAGAAAAAAAAATAACAGTTTCGCGTTAAGTTTGCAACATTTTTACTGACCATTATAAATTCTCTACTCTTCTCAATTACAAATGCAAAGGAGTTTACGACCTTCTTTTTTTAGCTAATTTGCTTCATCAGTTCGCTAAAGATGGAGAATATAATTTATGGAATTTCAGAAAGAATGGTAAAACTATCTCACGGCATTTTGTACTGCAGCACGATTTGATTAAATATAACTTTTGTATGTGAAATCGAAATACAGCTGCACGTTGATAGCTTCTAGTTATTTGTTCTATTGTTGTATTTTTTATGTAAGATGAAAGTAAATCAGTTATAATGAAAGTAAAATGGATTTATTTTACGGATATAAAATTAGTTCTGATTGGCTGATATTTACGTTCTTATGATAAAGCAAAGATCATCAACAAACATTTAATAAATCATTAATGATAATTTAGATGATGGCTCTTTGTTTCTCCTTTTCAATTTCATGATATAATATTACGAAGTAATTAAGTAATAAGGGATTAACTTCAAATATCAATCTGAACTATTTGTATGTGAACTATTATTTTTTTTTTCTTTTTTGTATTTAAAAAATTACAAATGATGTCTTTTCCAGAAATTTCCATTATAACTTTCGTTAACCTCGACGGTGTCGTAATTTAAATTGGCAGTTTTTTCAATAAATTAAATCTTTAGCAATTATATTAATGTTTCTTTATATAGTTATTTTGTTCAATGTTTATAAATCGAGGGCTCTATGACATAAAGGCCTAAGTGACAAAAATCTCCATTCCGAGTTATTAAGGGTTTTATGTTTGTATTGCCTTGCAGTTCTATGGAAGTAGCTTTTTATGGAAGTAGAATTCTACCAGTTGCAATGAAATTTTCAGTTAGGTCTCTTTTTCATATGAAAGATATGGTTCTCGGATTTCACTTAAGACATGTAACTCAATTTTTACAAAAATGTCACTTAGGCCTTTATGTCATAGAGCCCTCGAAATTATCAGCTGTACACTAAAATTGATGCAGTTGAAACAAATAAAACTGAACACACACGTAAATCATAAACATTTTAACTGAATAAATAGTTAAATAGATTAGTATATTTTTTAAGTGGAATCGGAAAAGCAACTAAGTTCTCGATACCTACTGTTTGGAATTTTGTTGAAACAGCAGGTTTAGATGAAACGTTTATGAAAAGTTATCAATAAGATTAAAGTTCCATCGAAATCGATCATTTGCTGTTATTTTATATCAGTGAAAGATTTGACCTTGTGCAAAACATATTTATTTGCTGCGCATTTATTAAAGTATAACTACTTTACATTTGTTGAGAATTGCAGATCAATTACTGATGAATATTTAAATAATCAGTCATGAAAAGAGATGAGATACAATATTTCCATAGTTAATGCTATTACATTGATATGGAATATTATGAAGAATTAACAAATAGAAGAACTCATCAAGAGCAATTACATTACCCTATATAGAAGTGAGTAATTAAAAACTATGAAATCATTATAATTTTATTTGAATTGAAAATTTCTGAATATCTTATTAATATACCGTAATCTTGTTAAGTTTCATCGCTAATTCATTTATTTAAATATTTAATTGGATTCAGATTTCATTAGAAAGAATTGTTCTTATATTATTGTGAATATTTTAGACACATATCAGTATTACACAACGATAGGAAAATTAATAAATTCTAATTACTTGCTAAAGGGAACGATGTAATTAGCTCCTTTTTAAGACACACAACAAAATAGTTGACAAACGAACACAATGAAATATCTAATATAAATCCTATTATGTTTTTTTGAATAGTGTGAATATTTTTTTATTGATTAAATATCGGTAAGAACTGAATTAATAAAAATCATTATTTTGTTTATTTTTTAATTTCTTCTTCTCTGCCTCCTCTCTTTCAATATTATTGTTCAGTTAAAACTTAAGCACTCTTCATTTTTTTTATATAAAGACCTAATTATATCAAACTGATTGGTATTTGCTTCTATTCTCTTTTGAATATTTAAATAATTTTGTTAAGTCATTGAATGCTACCATAGTATTAAGTCACTAACAAGAAACAACGGCCTTAGAGTCTATTTAGAAAAATTACAATTCAAGATGCTTGGATAATTGCATTGCAGTTTCCTATAGTTACTCTGTTTCTAAATGAAGATAGAAGATTTTTGAAACTACATTTAAGCAGTAAAATAGTTTATTTTCAACAATGAAGTTATTTTACATTGTATTGAGAAGAAACTAAATAAATATCCTTTGAATTCACATAGTGGATCCCCCAGCGCGTTTCCTTTTTTGGTTCCCAGCATTTGGATGTTTCTTCTTAAGGGTAACTAGGAAGAAGAAAAGCACTTTATTAGAAGCTTTCATCAAGAAAAGAATCAATTACGTTATTTAAGATGAATTGTGTTTAAAATAAAAAACATTTAAAAAAAACTACATTTTACCATTCTAGGTAAGATAGAGTTGGTGGAGGAGTTCGTTACTTTACAAAAAGTGTTTCTTGTGAAGAGTGGCGCCACCGGTATTGAAGGAGTAGCTGTGGGAGTCAATGGGTCCATTACGAGCAACTTCAACGTGACCGTTACCGAAGGGTTGGAGATATCCATAAGAGAAGTGGGTGGGGTCAACAACAGCAACGGGAGCAGTGTAGGTGATAGCGGGAGCAGCTTCGACAACGGCAGGAGCGGAGTAGGTGACAGCGGGGGCGGCAGCTAAGACGGCGGGTGCAGCTTCGACTACAGCAGGAGCGGAGTAGGTGATAGCCGGAGCAGGAGCTACGACGGCGGGTGCAGCTTCAACTACAGCAGGAGCGGAATAGGTAACAGCAGGGGCAGCCTCGACCACAGCAGGGGCGGCAGCTACTATAGCTGGAGCAGCTTCAACAACGGCTGGAGCAGCAGCTACAGCTGCGGGGTGAGAATAAGCGTAGGGAAGAACAGCTCCTCCTCCATAAACAGCACAGACGCAGGCAGCCAAGAGCACAACCTGTAACATAAAAATAAATTTAGTAACAGGAAGAATTAAAATTGAAGAAGATGGAAAAGAATAGAAAATATGAATATAAGAGTAAGAATAATTAAATTGCAAGAAAACTTACCACTTTAAGAGACATGGCTGAGGATTAAGATTGTTGTTCCTTACAGAAAGGATTTGGATGATTTGAGTGACGAGTGTGCTGGAGATCTGTGGACACAGGCTTTTATAGCTAGTTAAGCCACACGCCCTTCATCAAAGGACAAGTGCTGTTCTGCTTCCAAATTTATGCGATCCTGTTTGTGTCCTTGCGGGACAAGTCTAGGCTCAAGTTGCCATTATTCGTATTAATTAACTTGGTTATATGTAAATGTTCCTTAACCAATGCTCTTAATGCTCGAACAACCTCATCTAGATTGTTTATTACATAAAGAAAAAAATAAGTAAAAAAAAAAAAAAAAAATTGTTATTGTTGTTTTTTTTTGTAACGAACAGTTATTTTAATGAATAACTCTTTTGTATTATAATAAATCCAGTATTCGGAACTATAATTCAAGAAATGCTTCAAATATATTGTTAAATAATATTTAATTCTAATTAGGGTTTCTGAAGTCTAAGTAACTATTAAACACTGAAATCAAGTAATGTGAAGATTAGAAATGAATGTATTTTGTTTTGCAATTTTGAACGATCCAACTTAAATCCGAATTAATTATCATTTTAGCGCTGTAATTCGCTTACGATTACGTAATATATTCTGAAAAGTATAAATTTGAATTAATAGAAAATCGATTTGTATTGTATATTAGTGAAGTTAAAGTATCTCACTACGGACCTACGTGGCCTTTAGTGTTGTGGAAGGTAAGGCTCCCGTAACCAACGGACTCAGTTTACATCGGGTCTTTAACATCAGGGGAAGAAACCAGGTACACATTTTACAGAGGAATAGTTGGATCCATCTAGAGGAGAATGAAACATCCTCAGGCTTCACCGGAGATGGAATCCGCCTCGTTCACCTTATCACTCGGTGCATATGTATATTTTGTGCATGTAGACGTAAATATTACAATATAAACCATTTGTTATAAATATCCTTGAAGAACCCATTAATATTTATGTTAATTATGTTTTCAAAGTTTAAAATATCTATAAACTGTTCAATTAAAGATGTATCGTTTTAAAATCAATAACTAAAATTTAATGACAGTCTCTTTAGACTCAGTTTTAAAATTTTAAATTTCTGATTAAATATTTAAATGTATATAAAATCAATGTATGTGTGTGTGTGTGTGTCCTCGTTTGGACGAGTGTCAATGGATAATTTTGAAAGTCGAAAGGAATGTTTATGGATAGCAGATGATAGAAGGGACAGTTTTGTATTTGAAAATTTTTCTCACTTGGATATTTGTGGAGAAATTTGTGCATGAATCCCGTACAAGACGAAAGAAGAAAAAAAGTTAATGGAAAGCTAAGTTCGAATAGAATTAAAGTACGAACAGGTACTTAATACAAACGAAATAATAAAGTTTAATCGATATCTAAGTGCATATTGATCAGCTTAGTAATCCAA
>JAFIDM010006943.1:27358661-27384985 GCA_023159025.1 Thereuonema tuberculata
AATTTTAGTCATTAAAGTAACGCATTACTTTGGAAACTTAACTCTTAGCTTTAATTTAGAGGTTTTGTTTTCACTAGACTACGTAACAAGATCTGATCAAATAAGGTTTCGGTGAAACCAAAATTTATAAGGCTATATATACTTTTTAATTTGCTATAAAT
The DNA here is from genome assembly GCA_023159025.1 of Thereuonema tuberculata. Taxonomy (NCBI): domain Eukaryota; kingdom Metazoa; phylum Arthropoda; class Chilopoda; order Scutigeromorpha; family Scutigeridae; genus Thereuonema; species Thereuonema tuberculata. The sequence goes on from JAFIDM010006943.1 coordinate 27,358,823, forward strand.
ATGATCTTTAAAAATTTTCATACCAACTGTATTTCTCTGGAAGTATTTACTCCATTTTAATGATACTTGTGTACACACTTGGTTAAAATGGAGTGTAATAAATGTCTGCGAATTTTTTGGAAAATTGTAACATTAGCTTCTACACTTCCGGTTCAGCCGGAAATGATTTCGACATGTCTTACTTTAAATTTTATTTAAATGGAATATTTTTTTTTTATTTGATATAGTTTCTTTCGTACACTCAAATCCTTTCTGAGATAGTTATTATTCAATCAGAATAACTGTCCGTATTGTTTCGAACAGGGATGCCTGAAGCAGGGATGCGCAAGTTGTGCATTGCAGAAACCCACGCTCGTCCAATTAATTTTTAAAAATCAATTCTCCATTCCGAACATATAATAAAACAAGCATACTTATTCCAAATTTCTCGTCTATTTCTAGTCTTAACCTCTGTCCCTGGTTAGCATAAAAAAAAATATTAAGCGGAGGGGCGGCAAATCTTTTTTGAAACAGAGGTGCTTTACAGGTCAGCGGTGATTTAATATTTTCAAAAAATAATGCTGTAAAATTGAACTGTATTACATCATAATAATGTGAAAGACAGAAAGGTGTAACTTTTTTTTTACTTTCGTTTTTACTTAGCTGTGAGTCCAATGCTTTAAGCGCTGACTGCGAACTGAAGAGTCCGGATTCAATTCCCAGCGGTGATCGGGAATTTTCCACGGTTGTTCTTCTCCAGACGAATTCTAGGGCTTACCCAGCCCTCTGTTGAAATGGATACCGGGTTTTTTTTTTTAATCAGGGATGAAAGGCGGGCGAGCGTCGGATTGATCATCTGATCTCAACTATTGTTCGAGAATCGCTTAGAGTCTAAACCTTCAACGTACCCAAGGAACTGCTGAACCTGTTACGGAATATGTTTTTTATTTACTTAGCTAAATCGACATTTGTTCCATTTGTTCCATTTGTTTACCCTTAATTTGACGGGTCTTCAATTTTTAATTATTCTGCTACATTAAGACTTCAGTAAAAAAGTAATAAAAACATTTTAATATAAAATTTTATGAGAAATTGACCTTTATTAGCGAACTCGATAGACATGGCGAATCTAAATACACATCTATATCTGAAGAATTTCTTTTGAGGATAAATTAATATTGAAAAATGATAAATTATTCCTTGCATGATAAAAACATAGTAGGAATTGTTTGTTCAAATAATAAATTTAATACAATAAAATAAATAAGAATTAATTAAAAAAAATTAAAGAGTATTTACAATGGAAAAAGTAGCTTAGAATCAAAGAGCTAATCACTGATGATGATTAGTCCTTCTTAATTTAAATTATTGACATCAACCTTCTACGTTTGTTTTGTTTTCAAGAAGAACTACAGTGTGGCGCACACAAAACCGGCCCCAATAGGTTTCAATGCATATGTTGTATGTTCTCTATAGACAGTATTCAATGCTAATGATCATGCGCATGTGATGACATCCGCCTTCTGGATATTGTTCGCCACAGTCGCGCATGCGCCAATGAGTGTTGTCGGCCTCATAAAATGAACAGGAGCGACAGCGTTAAATAGTGTTTATATTCAGAACCAAACTATACCTTGAAATGTATTGGGGCCAGTTTAATGTGCACCACCCAATATATGCATTTATTACTTATTGAAACAGAATGATTGTACATTTCACTGCAATGGAAACTTGAAACTTGGTTTTCTCTTATGCAGTTACTTCACTATTGTTGGACAAATTAATGTGAACGTGTTTAATAGTTTTATTCATATGAGATAGAATTCCTCAAAGATACGAATTCCTCAAAGATTCATTACGTAGATCAAACGGGGAAACTTTTCGTTATCGTAAAAGAAAACAAACTTTAGCTTCTTGTTAATGAGTTGTCACGAGTAAATTCTGGGAAGACAGTTCCCGGGAACAGTTACATTGAAACATTTAAGTGATTCTCATATTCTTATAAATCAGTCCGGTAGCCAAGTAGTAAGACTGCGGCCTGAAGGAGGTGCGAGATTTTTCAATATTGATTTCTCATCCAGACGGGTCCTAGGATAAACCCAACCCTCATTGAATGGGTACCGGCAGTCTTTCCCAGGCGGACGGGTGTCGGGCTGACCACCTGATCTTAACTTAGTACCATTGGTCAGATAACGCCGGGAGCTTTTACTCCCACGACCCCAGGGGCCACATAGGCTTGTAGTTAACTATGTTGTTATTACATATTTTAACTGTTATTTATAGCACTACATTTTCTCACTGTAAAATAAACGATACAACAATATTTAATACATTTTTATTTATTTTTTTATTTTGAAGGACCATAGGTACACTTCACTGATCTCTCGACACCTGTTTTCCTCAGATTAATCAATCAATTTCAAATGTTGCTTAATATTAATTCCGTTGATCAAAAGCATAGGATTTAAAAAGATAAACAGTTTAAAGAACATTTCGTTTATTTTTAAAAAATACCGCTTAAAATAAAAGGCCAATTTAGATAATCATCTTTTGATTGGAATGAATATTAAAAAAAAAAAGAAGATTTCTAGGCTCTGCATTACAAAAATCTGTATTCGTCATATGATCAGCCTATATTTTTTCAAATTTTTTTACTGAACTAAAAAAGAAATTAAAACCTGAAAATCGTTATTTTTTGATACATTTTCATTACATTTTTCAAATTTTACATAAAAGAACAAAGCTTCAAAACTCACTTATTTTTCAGTAGATTTATTTATAAGTTTTATAGAGATTTTTTAAATTTTATTTCTTCAGTTACAAGTTCGTTATTTTACGTTTAACTGTCATTTATTTATAGTTAATTTGAATCTCTGTGAAATTTTAATTCAATCGTAGTAATAGTAAAAAAAAGTAATATTCGTAGTAATAGTGAAACGTTAACTTTGTGTTTTCCTATATTACTTGCTTTTGCATTTTATTAACAATTTCAGTGTGTTCTCACTACTTCTCATCTGCGTAATTATCTTTTCGTATCTCAACGAAACTGCAAAAAAAAAAAAAAAAATTGTTTCAAAAGAGAGGGAAAAAAAAATTCCACAATTGCTAGCTCATGAAACTGCCTTCAAAGAAATAAGTAGTTGCCGTTATTCCTTCCACAACGGGATCCTCCCACTTTCTCTGAGTGACCCTGTCGACTCACCTGACGTGAAATACTTTCCTGCACCAATCGAAAAGCGATTGGGCTCTGTTTCTTTTATTACTCTTGGTCGGGTCAGGGTCAACGTTGGACACTCGGTGTATAAAAGCACCGGCGAAATCTTTAGCAGCTACTTCACCTCCAACAAACTCAGTCGAATCCTCTTTCGAAGGAAAACTCTCCATCACCATGAACATGAAGCTGGTAAGTAAACTTATAAATTCACGTTGACTTTGTTCTGTTGATGTTTCACTAACAAACTGTTCATTTTGAATTACTTATAATTTCTTGTTTGAAATCTACAGGCTCTCGTTGTCTTGGCCGCCTGTGTGTGCGCTGCTTATGGTGGTGCCGTGGCTTCTCTCGGCTACGCCCACCGCGGACTTGGACTTGGATACGCCGCTGGACTTGGATATGCCCACGGACTTGGATATTCCGCTGGCGTTGTAGCTGCCGCCCCCGCCATTGCTGCTGCCCCCGCTGTCACTTATGCCGCCCCAGCTGTCCATGCCTATGCCGCCCCAGCCGTCCATGCCTATGCTGCTCCCTTAGCTGTCTACGACAACACTCACTTCAACTACGGATATCTCCAACCCTACGGTAACGGTCATGTTGCTGTTTCCCGCACTGGTCCCCTCGAAGCCCACAGCTACTCTTTCAACTCTGGTGCCGCCGCCGTCCACAAGAAGATCCTTTTGTAAACAGTGACATATTAAGGACTTTTGAGAATTCCAATCTGGTCAGGGAAAGAGGGATTCCATTCAACAATCATCCATGGGAATCAGTGTGAATGAAATTATTGTCTCCAAATGTAAAGCTACTACTGTACAATCAACCAACATGTTGAATGAACAGCAAGTTGTAAAATAGGCAAAACTGAAATAAAATAAGTTATTTTTAAACTTAATCTTGACTTTTCCCTCATTTTTAAATAGCTGAAGGTATGTACAAAGTCTGTCTTAAGTCAAAACTACAACAGATAAGATTTATTCATCTGAATGGTTTCGATTTATGAGCCACTCTGTATAGTGTCTTGCAATCATTGAATATTAACGCAGAAATTAATTGTTAAATAAAATTATCAAAACTGAAACGAATGTAGTCGAAGACTACAAAACTTAAACTAGAAATCAAATTCACATTTTTTTTTTTCCATTTTTTTAATCATTTCCTTCCATATTTGTTATTATTATTTATAAGTCGTCTAACCTGTAAACTTCTTTACATATTTCATGATTTGTTCCATTATCTTAAAAGAGAATTATTTAAAATAGAAATAATTATCATTGAGTATTTCTATAAATCTCAGTAATAATAATAATAAGAAGAAGAATATATCCAATAAAGAAAGAAAATGATGCTGATATACTGAAGATATTTTAAGGAAGAATTCAGAAAACATATACAGAAACATATCGAATCAAGTGACTTGAAAATTTTTTAAAAGAACAAAGAAATAAAAAAATAATATTAAGCTGAACAAGTTAGAAAGTTAAACTTAAATAGTATCTATTTAGTTATCTTTACATCAATTAATAAAAATTTAATGAAGTAAGTGCTTTTCTTAGATATCGCTATTTTTCTATTAAAATATACTATTTTTATTTTGATTTTACTAAAGGAAAAATTATTTGATATCATTAAATTATATCTAAGAAACAGAGGAAGAAAGAATTGGTTTATTTAATACAGGTTTAAAACTTTTTTTATAAATTTATATAAAACTTTTTTTATATAAAGCTAAACATTTTTATCAATTTATGTTTAGCTAGAAAATAATAAAAAAATACATTTTTCAGCTAAACATAAATTGATTGAAAGCAATATAAAATAAAAAAAAAAAGTTATAAACCTGTATTAAATAAAGCAATTCTTCCTTCCTCTATTTCTTAGAAATAATTTAATGATATTAAAGAATTTCCTTTGTAAATACAAAGGAAAGAAAAATAGTATTTATAATAAATTTAAAAACATTACATGAAAGCTTTTAGATTTCAAGGAATTTGGGATAAAACACGGTAGCTCATGGTTGGTCAGAATATGTAGCATTAAAACAAAACGTTATTATTATTATTATTAGAGGCAAGATTTAAATGCCGTGTATTACTATGAACCATAAGCTTAATCTACTTGTAAACTTTACTTAACTTCATAAAAATCTTGACTTAATCTAAAAAATTTTAATTTCTTTTAAAATATACTATACTTTATGCATTTTTTTTTTTTTTGTAAAGAATATGCTAATTTTCAATATTCTTGATAAAATAGAATGAAAATTTAATCAAAAAGGAAAAAAAAGAGAGAAAAAAACTTAGTTGTTCCATGACAAAAAAAAAATGGAAAACGTTGTAATTAAGAGAATGCTGTTTTGAAGGCTGCCCAAAAAATGGGACGGAAAGTGAAGTTCTTCTCTTCTCAGGGACGCATTACAGGGAAGCAAACTGTACGGGTTGTTGTTTCTTTTAATTTACTTTAGAAAAAGAAAAAGATTTCGTGTTATTTTATTTCGACTTGTATCAGACATAGGAAATTAAAGAAAGATAAGTTATAAAAAAAAGCATAAAAATACGCACGATTAAAAGTTCTCTGAGCTATTTTTTGGAATTTTCGTACCGGGAACCCAAGACAGACCGTTTCGAGATTCCTATCTCTCGTCAGTTGGGTTATCCCAGTACTCAATAGCTCAGTGGAATCAAAAGAAACGTAAACAAAGGAGAAGTAGACAAAACAATGATTTTTTTTTGTTATTAATTTATATTTTAATGTTTTTTTTTTTTTTTTATCTTAAGGGTCATTGTTTTGTCTACTTCTCCTTTGTTTATGTTTCTTTTGGTTCCACTGAGCTATTGAGTACTGGGCGAACCCAACTGACGAGAGATAGGAATCTCGAAATGGTCTGTCTTGGGTTTCCGGTACGAAAATTCCAAAAATAGCTCATTGAATCATCGTGTGCGTTTTTATGTTGTTGTTTTTTTTTTTCTTGTTGTATATCCTTAATGCACGTTAAATTTAACTATTAAAGAGAGGTTATTATATACAGACGAATACTAAAATCACATTCCACTTCACTCAGTTACACATTTTGAAGTTTGGTTTATTACAGGCTCTAATTATTTGAGAAAATTAAAAAATCTTCAATTTGCTTTCACTAACCAACTTTAAGGAAATAATCACAAAAATATTCGATTATCTATTTTTTCTTTTAATAAACAGTGGATATAATAATTTTAATCTCCATTTCATTATTTGAAAGTTTATCAAAGAAAGCTTAGAAAGGAAAAATAAAATACACTGAAGCTCGGTTATAACGCGATCTTTCGGATCCAAGATTTCGAAGATCGCGATATAACCGCGATATAACCGAACTTTTATTACTTCGCGATGTCAAATGCGTATATCGCACCCTTTTATCGCCCACACGATTCCAAATCGATTTAAAATGGTCATGTCCCGATTACCTACATCATTCAGAGTTATGTGAGAGAATTTTATATTAATAAATACATAAATCATTACCTTTTCAACACTTTGATGGGTAATATTAGCCAAAATCGATTTGGCGCAGCCATCTTAGCATCTTGTACAAACGACGATCACGTGGATCGAAACTAGGTATTCATACGCCTATTAGATTACATGGGCCCCTTTACTAGTTGTCCTTGGCAAAAAAATAGATCTCAATATTCATTTTGGTTAAACGAAAAAGTCCACGATTCTGCTATTTTTTTTAAAAATATATTGTATTCGACGCATTTTCGTGACTTTAGGGTGGGTATAGTGTCTCAATTAAGGAAACAAGCATATTAATTTACATCTTTGATTTGATTTTAGGTTAAAATACGGTAAATTTTGCAATTTTACACCTTTTCCAAAATAGAAGGGTCCAAGACCAAATCGCGTTATATCCGAATTCGCGATATAAACGACCGGGTTATAACCGAGCTTCAGTGTAACATATTGTGATTAACGTGGGCTGTGAGAATTATTATAATACAAAGCTTGCACACTTATTAAGAATAAAATAACATAAAAGATTATTAAAAACAATAGTTGGATAATTTACAAACGAATTACACACAAAGCTAAAGTTAAAAAGTTTAACACATTAAAAAAGTTTCGGACTGCCACAATGCAGTCCTTTCTCAATGCTCTTTGAGAAAGGACTGCATTGACATAGTCCGAAACTGGTCAGCGCTTTCTTTAATGTGTCAAACTTTTTAACTTTAGCTTTGTGTGCAATTCGTTTGTAAATTGTCCTTCCAATTTTAAATCAATACGTAGTTATTCAGGATAAATATTAACATTTGTTGTAATAAAAAAAAAAAAAAAAAAAAAACACAATTTTGAAAAGGAACAAACACCAGAAAATATTTTTTCTTCTACTTTCTACCTGTTTACAGAGAACAAGAGTTGTCATGGAAAGTGATTACTTCTCTTAGGAACCATTGAGGCTTTGACTGAATAATCCATAATAAGGAAAGATATAAAAATAAATTAACTATTTTATGGTAGCAACTTATAAATATTGACAAAAGTTAGTTTGCAAAGAGACAATAAAGTAATTCGATAATAATAACAATAATGATAAATCCTTATTTATTCAAATCGAAATCCTATTTATGTATTTTTCCAAATCTGTGAATCAACTATTAGAGATTTGTCTGTGTCTCAAGTCATAAAAGAGGATTGGATTAATTTTGTTTTTTTGTCCTTTTCTCTTTAATAAAGATGCCGAATTAAATTATTATGCTGTATTATTTGTTATTCAATTTTACCTTTATTTATATAAAATGAAATTTAAGCAAGTTTTAAACGTTTGACAGCATAGACTCTTTACAAATGGTATTAACAAGCAACGAATGGTTTGATAGGATTTGATGATAGAAATATCGTCTCCTAATAACGGGAAATTGCCTATTCACAGCAAATCAAAACAAAATTCAATTCTTTTTAATGAATTCGGAATTTTGCTACAATGATAAATCAAACGTTAAAGGATTAACTTAGAAAAGTAATTATCCTAATACACATCTTCTAGCATTTTTTTTAGGATGAAAATATTACTTTTGTATGATTCTCCGATTCAAACTAAATGAGGCTAATTTAGAATAATAATACAAATAAAACAGAAGTAGTCGATACAGTATGTATCTTAAGCTTCTGTTTCTGTCAAAAGCTGAAATGATAAAGACAGGATTTGAACATCCCATTTAAAAAAAAATCATTACATTTAATTATGTGATGAGGAAAAACAAAATTTTAAACGAAACTTTATTTCATATTAAAATTGCAGCCTAATTGAAATGTTGTCGTGTATCCTTCCGCACTCTCTTTAATTCGGAGAAATTTAAACTAAGCACGTAATTTAATTACTGTTTTAATTTTTTAAAAAAATGGACTATGTAGATATTCAGGAGAAATGGGAGAAACTACCTTTATATATCGAAAACAGAATTTTTTTTTTCTTTTGCGATTATGTAAGAAATTCACTCAGATAAACAGTAATTTTAATTTAAGAATAACAATCTGAAAAACAAATAACAAAAGAGAAAAAAAAAGTAATATAACTACGATAAATTTCATAAAATTTACACAGTTAACTATCTGAAAAGTTAACAAGAATTCTAAAGAGTACGAATTTCTTCAAATATTTTTATACATTTAAAGTACATTAGTTATAAAGTAACATTTTAACATGAAATCCATCATGTAGAATACAGTATAAACTAGTTTATACGTATCCCAAGTCGAAAATTTTAAAGTACGCATAACTGATAATTACTTACAACTCAGGTTTAACTTAATTTTTAATTAAATTTAAATAATAACACTCGTAATGTATATCTGTGTAGTAGGTACATATTTTTCAACGTCTGATATCTGCATAACTGGAAAACTGTCAATTTCAAAATAGTGTATTCATTTTCATATAGGTTTTCTGATTTCGTGTTTTAAGAAACTTCAAGAGATTGAATAAAATACTATACACCCATTACACAATTACAGTTACAAGATAAATGAAAAGCAAAGACTCACCAAATTTTCACTAATTTTCCATCACATTGTTACTCACTTTTCCATATCTGCAATTTTTCCCTTTTGTTGACAGTTGTGCTTTATAGATTTTGAACCTAACTTTCAAAATTCTTCTAAAATTGACTCCTTATTACTAATGACTTCACGTAATATAGTGTAGCTTATATTGAAGCTATTCGCTATTCCTGCTTTTGATTTTTGCGGGTTGTCTTTCACTTCCCGAATAAATCTCACTTTTTTCTCTAAAGAGTAACTTTTATTCCTTCTATTATCCAAGGCTGCAAGAAAGAGACTGAAGTAAATGAAGGAACACATGTTTCATCAATGCGAAAATTCATTCAATTTTTGTCTCTGGTTGACCTTTCATTGAAAGCCGCCCAGAAACTTCATGAACGCGATAATTGTCTATCGATACGAAACGCCGAGATGTATATCGGTGGACCTGGATAATATATAATAATTCTACCTGTAGTTGAAAAATACGTACAATTCAATCTCGTTTTCAAAAATATACTATTATAAAGGCGAATTACGTGTAACTTAACTCAGTTACGTATACCTATCTCAGAAGTAATTTATATGTAATTAAATACAATTTTCGTCAGGACCTTCAAGGTGTAAACCAGTTTTTACTGTATTTGACTCGAACATTTGATTAACAATATTTTTGAAAAGGATGCTTTGATGAAACTCGAGTATTCTATATAATAATAACCAACTATAACTCCGTAAGAGCTCAAAGAATAAGTGTATAGCTGCTTATTAAAACACATAATGTTAGTTTAAGCTCCTTTTACTTTCAGAATGAGGAAGAGAGAGACAGTTTTTGACTCCTTTAAGAATATGTAAATTGAATGAGAAAACAGGATGAGGAGATTATGATTTTATATTTCTCTCGAGTTCTTAATTATACTTAGTCAAGTAATACGTATCCAGAGAAAATGACTTTATGTGGTAATTTGCTTTTACAAAGTGAGTTTTCTCAAGGAAAACAAGTCTTAGATAAAAACTAGAGTTGATTTGCTAATTGTCCAACACCGGTAAGTGTAACTCTGAAAACTGATTATTCAGAGAACTTCTATAAATCTACAATTAAACTTCTAATAACTTTCAGCTTTTCCAGATAATCAGAGATTATATTAATATGAAGTCATTGGATTTTGAGAAGAAGTTAATGGCCGTTTCTTTCTTCAATTTTAGATTAAATATCTTACTAAGCTTTTATCTCTCACTATCAAAAAGCCTGGCTTTGAGTAGACACGCGCACTTTATGCACTTTATTCAATACTAAGTACTTAAATAAATAATTTAGTGTATGATGAGGCAATTTAAATTGACTAATGCTACGACGCTGTAGAATTATTAGAAATTAGCAATTTTTGTTTCGGTTTCAGAACAAATGGTGCTTTTGTTATGGCCTTTCTCATGGCTTTATCCAAGTTTTTTAAAAACAAATCAATCTTATGAAATTTACAGTTTTAAGTGTTGAAGATATGATTGTGCACTTCTACATGGATTTCTACGAGGGTAACCAAAATTTCATATTTCTAGCTACTGTAGATTTTGAATAAATCGGTTCACAAAATGTGATCTAGTCTGGATCACAGACTATTTCATTTCCAATTGTTTCTGCTTCGGAGAAATTTTTTTTAATTATTATTATTTTATTTATGTGATATTTTTCCCTGAGATGAATGCTTCTAAACTATGCTTTGTTAGTGTTTCATGTTTCCATAAGCATTTATTTAAGTAAAAAGTATTTTAACAATTCGAAAGCTACTTAGCGACCAGCTTGGTAAGATTTCAGATAAATATAAATAATAAAATAATAATATTTATATTTGAATCCAATTGAAAAAATAATGAAGAAGAAGGAATAATAATGCAGAGCAAATTCATATTGAGTCAAATTAAACTCATTCATTTATACGATTTGTAAATTAAGTTTCGACTAACAGAACTTATTTGCTTAATAGTGACTGAAGTGAATCACATATTCATTATAAAGAAAGAAATGAAAAATGTAGGATATTAGATTTACAATAAATTATTTATTTTTAAATTTTCCTATTTTACAGTTTGCTGTTCATTCAATATGTTAGCAGTTTTTCATTGAAGATTCAAACACATGAGATTCCGTTGATGATGGTTGAATGGAATTCTCTGTTTCTTTAAAAGTTCTTACTAGTCACTTTTTAGAAAAGGAGCTTCTTGTGGATGGCGGGGGCACCAGAGTTGAAAGAGTAGCTGTGGGCTTCGAAGGGTCCAGTGCGGGAAACAGCAACATGACCGTTACCGTAGGGTTGGAGATATCCGTAGGAGAAGTGGGCGTTGTCGTAGACAGCTACGGGAGCAGCATAGGCATGGACGGCTGGGGCAGCGTAAGCGACGGCAGGGGCAGCAGCCACTACACCAGCGGCGTATCCAAGTCCGTGACCATAAGCGAGGGGAGCTACAGCACCGCTGTAAGCAGCGCACACACAGGCAGCCAAGACAACGAAAGCCTACAATAGAATTATAAGAGATTGTAAGATTTCTTAGGACTAATCTGACTTGGCGGATTTAATTTAAGAATGAATTTCAGTTGCGGTATCCAAGGAAAATGACTTACCAATGGAGACATGGTGACAAAGGTTTCCTGAAGTGGAAGTATGGAGGTGTTGATATATGAACAAGTAATTGTGATTGCAACTGGTTTTGGGCTCCTTTATATACGCTACTGATCGTTCAGCCGTGATCTGACCACATTCAAAATGACCTTCTTCAACCGTTCATTTTGAAGCAGGTAGTGAAAGTGTCTCAGGGCCAATAGCAAAGACATTGATTCGAATAATGTACGTTTTAATTAAGTTGGAACTCTATGCTAAAGCGAAAGCTTTTTTTTTTTTCTTTCCTGAAAACCTTACTTTTTTTTTTTTTTTTTTTTTTTAGCAAGAAACTAATCATTTAAAATTAAAAAAGGGGACCATACCACGGAGAACAATACACATATATTTAATAAATTCATAGTAATTTGTCACAAGTCATGTTCCGAGGCATCCTTACAAGCCCCTTCTTCAGACTACAATATTAGAATACAAACTAGTCTACAATATTAGACTACAAACTAAATATTGTAGTCTGAAGAAGGAGCTTGTAAGAATGCTCAGAATATGTGACAAATTATGAATTTATTAAATACCGGTATATGTGTATTGTTCTCCGTGTGTATGGTCCCCTTTTTTAATTTGAATTATCACACTTTCTTCATGAATAAACTAATCATTTCTATTAATTTTGCTAATTTGATATCTGTGATATCTTAATTTTATTTATTTTTTCACTATATCAGAATTTAAAGCTTTGTCTGAAGACATAATTTATGTAGAGTATTCAGGATTTAAATATCGTTTTTCAGAAGTTAATTGTTTCTTAAAATGTGCAGAAATTTTGTAACTACATCAATGATACAGTGATGCAAGTAATTAAGTCATTAAGTAGAATTTTGTTAATTTTTATTTTTATTTTTTATGCTGCGAATATTTTTGATAATAAAAAAATAAAAAAAAAAACCTTTTTTTTCAATACGATAGTGTTTGAGTATGTGAAGTATAGTCATTTCACTGCCATGGATGACAAAGTCTTTTATAATTTAAAGGTATTTTTTTAAAATATAAATTGAAATTGACTTTAAGAATTTAGTTTATGCAGGGTGTTTGGGAAATGGTAGACAAAGCGAAGAGATACGGGTTCTAAAAGTCATTTTGAGTCGAAAATGTTCTATAACATTTTGTTGTAGTTTTAAAGTTAGAAAATGAATGCTTTGGGAATGGTCCCTAATCAAAGAAAGCTGAGTTCACCTTAGGAAGTGTAAGTAAATAAGGCATTTAATTATCATACCTGTTTTTTGTCATGACATTTGTTATCCGGATTGCTTTTTGTAATAAACCTTTACCTTATTTTCTTACACTTCCTAATGTGAACTGAGCTTTCTTTGATTAGGGACGATTCCCAAAGCATTCATTTCCTAACTAAAACTACAACAAAATGTCATAGAACATTTTCGACTCAAAATTATTTTTGGAACCCGTATCTCTTCGCTTTGTCTATCATTTCCGAAACACCCTGTATATTTTACGACCATTTAATAAGTATCAGTTAATTTTCATTTTTTCTCGAAAATATAAATAAGAAAAAAAAATTGCATTCGAAGTGGTTAACAAATTTTATAGTGGAAGATAATACTGCTTGCCCAAGCGATAAAGACTGGGTTTGGCACACTGCCAAAACAATGGAACACGCCGAAGGGATGAAAGGAAGCTCTGGAGGGACGGAAAAGTACGCTTGGAATTTACGCTTGAATATGCTTCTCCCTTTTGCGCTTGTTTAAATTAGTTCTTTCTATCGTACTATCGTCATATCAGTAATTTTTCACTTTATGCATCTCTCCTTTATACATCGCATCGTTTGTTTCTGTTCTTGTCGGCACATACCCATCTCCCCTATTTTCACGCCGAGAAAGAAGTAGGAGCGACCACTAAATCACGTGACCAGTCTCTTTCGTCTGGCTAAGCAGTATGTATTGAAGATAATCTGAATTTCACTTTTACTTTCTAATGATAGTACTTACATTATTTTAAATTTTAAATGTGTTATTAGCTGAGAGATTACATAACAAGCAATCTTCTCTCCGGAATAGATAAAAATTTGGGGGGGGGGTCTAATTATCAAAACAAGAATATTTAGATTCCGTAGTATCAGATTTTTCTTTTGCAATAATAATTAACAATGTGTACTGAATAATTATGGGTGATTAATGTTATACTAAAAGAAGTTATCAATATTGATTGATGACAAAATTAAGTTCATTGAAAAATTTGGAGTTTTATGATGAACTTCAAAACAACGAAACTTCGGAAAGAAATAAGAAAGACAAGACTTAGAAACCAACATCTTTTTTTATATTTTTTAAATTAAGAAAATAATAAAAAAGTTAAAAATTTAAAACTTTTATTAAGTGTTTAAAAATAGCCATTTATTAAATACTATATATATATTTTCTTCTATTTAAAAGAGTATCTAACAGTTAAATATGTCTTAAAATTAAAGTTGTTTTTTTTTCTCAAAAATTTATATATTTTTTTCCTTGGTTTCTTTTTGTTTATAAGTATTTATTTAGCTTCTGAATTTTGTTAAATTAATGAAACATCTTTAAAAGAAATACAAAACTTCAACTAAAGCTTATATTTATTTACAAAGGAATTTATTTAATGAGGAAAAAAAGGAAGAATATATCATATTAAATTTTATTGATTTACAGAAGTTATTCTTTAAATTTCAAATGATTGTAATTTTTTCAATTTATTTTTTTCTTGATTAGATACGATTTAATTAAAAATATATTTTTTAATATACATTACTTTTTCCTTTTTGTTTATTAATGAGTAAACAAAACATTGATTTTTTTTTTCTGCCCCCTACTTCTTTGAAACCATAAGACACAGAAATACAAATAAAGTGTCAAATGTTCGGTGCAATATTGAGGATGTCTACATTTGATTTTTCATCGACGCCGAAAGTCACGTGACCTAAGATCAGCTTTTAAACCGTTCATTTTAGATGACCAAAATATAAAGACAAGTTGCTTCTCTCATTGAGACGAACATTTGACAAGTAGTCCCATCGCGATCAAAGGTCACGTGACTGAGAAAATGACCTCAGAATCGAAGGTAACGTGATTACTAAAAAGTTTTTAATAAACCGTTCATTTGAGATGACCAAAATACAAAGACAAGTTGTTCCTCTCAAAATTATTGCATATAATGAAGTTGTGTAATTTTTTTTTACTGATTTCGTAATAAACTGTATTTTATTATTGTCATTTTTGACGGGTTTGCTACTTTAATTACAAAAAAGTTTCTAAAACGATTTATTACAGTAAATTTGCAATTTAAGTATTTAAATAAAAAATTTTAGTGTTTAATATGAAAAACAACAAAAAATAAGAGCACGAATCTTATTCAATTAAGTAACTATTTCTGTCTTAACAATAAAAAATAAAAATTAAAAAAACTTCCTAAAGAAACTAAAGAATAAGCTGAGATTTCTGAGCCAATCTTTCGAAGTTGCTTATTAAGATTAATAAATTTAGGACTAAGTTGATAAAAATCTTTTAATTTGTAACTTGCCTTCAAAAAGTTCTTGAAAACCGGAATGATAATTGCTAGTTAGAAGCAGCTTTAACTAAAAAAAATAAAAAAAAAAACTTTAAATTTCGCATCAACAGTAGATTTTTAGAAAGTGCTGAAAATTCAATAAATTGAAATAAATGAATATCCTTGTAGCCAATGGGAGAAATCCAACCTACAAAACAAAAAAAAAATACTTTTTCATTTAAAAAGTTTCTATTTGATTAAACTTATGATATTTGATTTTGAAACACTCAATAACCCTTTTACTGTTGCCCCAAAGGCACATTCCCTGCCGCGCTGGAAAATGAGTGGTCGAAGAAGGTCATTTTGAATGTAGCTAGATCATGGCTACTGCCGATCACTATGGTATATAAAGGAGACCAACGAACGAATCAATCACTACTACTTGTTCACAAGACTAACAACTACTTCCTCTTCAGGAACTCTTACCACCATGTCTCCTTTGGTAAGTAATTCTTTATTTGATTCAGATTCTTAGTCAAATGTTATGAATTAGATTAATTTAGTCATTCTTATGAACTATTATCACTGTGCTTTATAGGCTTTCGTTGTATTGGCTGCCTGTGTGTGCGCTGCTTTTGGTGGTGCTGTGGCTCCCCTCGGCTACGCCCACCACGGACTTGGTCTTGGATACGCCGCTGGACTTGGATACGCCCATGGACTTGGATACTCCGCTGGCGTAGTGGCTGCTGCCCCTGCCGTCGCTTACGCTGCCCCAGCCGTCCATGCCTATGCTGCTCCCGTAGCTGTCTACGACAACGCCCACTTCTCCTACGGATATCTCCAACCCTTCGGTAACGGTCATGTTGCTGTTTCCCGCACTGGTCCCCTCGAAGCCCACAGTTACTCTTTCAACTCTGGTGCCGCCGCCGTCCACAAGAAACTCCTTTTGTAAACAGTGACATATTAAGGACTAATGACAATTCCAATCTGGTCAGGGAAAGACGATTCCAATCCAAAAATCATCCATGGGAATGAAAATCAGTGTCTCCAATGTAAAGCTACCTGTGCAGTCAACAATCGATTGAATGAACATCAAGTTGTACAATACAGAAGTGTAATAAAATAAGTTATTTTTAAACCTAATCATCTAGTAGTTTCTTTACATAATTGAAGTGAATTATAATTTACATTCTCCTTTAAATCACGTTGTCTGAGAATAAGGTTCAATCGAATGGAGATTAGACAAACAGAGTCGCGGAATGCGATACAACCAGTATAATCTCTTTTGCATCTCAAAGGACTTGGATGTTTAAATTTGAAAAATTTTTATTTTTTTTATTTTTGAAAATGAAAGTGAAAATAAAGATATTTTCTTTATTTAGTTTAGCCAACTTATTTTATATATACAATAATTCTTTATGTTTAATTGCCTTTAGTTATATTCTAAGAAACTCAATTAATATCAGCAAAAATTTAAATTTTATCGAATCTCAAAGATTTCTTAAAAATTGATAATTTTCATCGTTTACTTAAAAATTATCATTTTTTTTCTATTATTCTCTTTAACTTATTTATTTTTCTATTATTTCTCTTTAATAGAACAGAAATTAAGAAGAAATGAGCACTAAAAATTTTTTTTATATTTTAATGATTATAATAATAATAATTTTTTTGTTTTTTTAATATTAAGCAAATTAACTTTTTTCGGTTAATGCTTGAGATAATATTATAATGTTTCCCTCAAATTTTTTCCTCAGTTTGAAATTTAAAAATGGAGAAATTCAATTAGAGACTAATAATATAAGGAGATCTTTATCAAACCTTAATTCACAAAGATTTATAAAATTAAATATGGTAAATGTAGGAAAGCTTATTTTGCAGAGCTTCATTTGACGCAAAATATCTGATCCCACCCAAAACACTTCGTGTAAAATAAGTTGCCAAGACTCACATGTCATAATGCTTTCACTGTTAAAAAGATATGAGATCTCATGTAGAGCCAAGCCCCTAACTCAACGAGGCCTAACTCTACAAGCCCCAACTCTAAAAACCCTATATCTTGGTCAAAAAGTATGCCTTGGCCGTTTCATGGCTGTCACACAGACAATCCCATGGAGTTATGTAAAGGATATGGAGTATGCCAAGGCACACTTTTTGACCAAGATAGTAGGGTTTTTAGAGTTAGGCCCCCTTGTAGAGTGAGGGGCTTGGCTCTAGATGAGATCTGATAACTTTTTAACAGTGAAAGCGTTATGAGCATCTTGGCAACGTATTTTACATGAAATGTTTTGGTTGAGATGAAATAGTTCCATGAAACGGCCAAGCCATACTTTTTGACCAAGATATACCGTTTTTAGAGTTGGGGCTTGTAGAGTTGGCCTCGTTGAGTTAGGGGCTTGGCTCTACATGAGATCTCATATCTTTTTAACAGTGAAATCATTATTACATGTGAGTCTTGGCAACTTATTTTACACGAAGTGTTTTGGGTGGGATTTCATTTCTTTTTGTAGGATGAGATCTGATAACTTTTTAACAGTGAAAGCGTTATGAGCATGCGAGTCTTGGCAACCCCTTATTTTACATGAAATGTTTTGGGTGGGATTTCATTTCTTTTTGTAAGATGAGATCTGATAACTTTTTAACAGTGAAAGCGTTATGCGCATGTGAATCTTGGCAACTTATTTTACATGAAATGTTTTGGGTGGGATTATCTATTACAACTAAATTTAGTTTTAAGATTATTTAGAAAATGGATTTTTTTTCAATACCCTACTTTTCTGTTTTTCTATTGGTTAACTTGTATATACAAGCTGTTTGCACTTTGGAAGAAATCACATTATTACACTGTATTATTTAGGCCGAAGCATTGAGGGTACGACGTATTTCAGATCTTAATAAAATCCAAAGTATAAAAGCTAGATAAATGAAACTTAGCGTATTTCATTAGTATGGTAACTGCATCTTATCCTGAAAATTTGAGCTCTCTAGTATTATCCAGGCCGAAGCTATGATAGTTCGATAATACATAACCAGACCCCCCTTTATGAGGGGTTGGGGGGTGAAAGTTACGGATTTCTTAATTTTTTTGTTGTTTGTGTGCTAATCCTAGCCTGCATACCAAATTTCAGCTTTCTAGGACATCAGGAAGTACCCTAGAGGTTTTGATGATCATGAGTCAGTCAGTCAGTCAGTCAGTGAGTGACGGAATCGACGTATTTTAGGTATTAATAAAATCCAAAGTATAAAAGCTAAATAAATGAAACTTAGCGTATTTCATTAGTCTGGTAACTGCATCATATCCTGAAAATTTGAGCTCTCTAGTATTATCTAGGCCGAAGCTATGAGGGTTCGAAAATACGACGAAACACTTCCAGAAAAGGTACGTAGTGCCCTTCCTGCCTTCGGCTCGTCTTGGCGGGGGCACTGCCGTGCCCCCAGATAATACTGGTCTCTATCAAGAAAAGATTTTTTTTCCAAAAAAAAATGAACCACTTTTTCCAGAAATTCTTATTTCCACAAAACAAAACTAAAGTTTTCAAAAATGAAGAAATTAGATTTGACGACTGAAGAATAGAAGAAAAACAGGTGAATATTTATGCTAAAGCATAAATTTAAGGGCGACCCGTAATAATATTAATAATATAAAAAGTAATAACAATGAAAAAAAGAACTGTATTAATGAAAGAAAAAAAAAAAAAAAGTTAGGAAAATAAGAAAAAAAAAACTCACGCGGATTGAGAAAAAAAGATTGAGAGAAAGAAAAAAAAAACCACAGTAGACATACGGATTCGAACCGATAACCTTTATCACATGACTCTGAGACCTTCCCCCATCAAGCTACAGCTGTAACTGAAATGAGATGGTTGAAGTCCGTTGTCCTCTGAAGTCCTCTGAACACAATGGTGAAGTCCGTTTGTCGATCCAACTTTCCGTTCGGGAGTTGTTAGGGGATACAATAAAAAAATGCCAAATTCCCGAAAATGTTTGGGGGGGGGGGGGCCTTGGCCCCTGAAAATACTCCATTCCTAAGAGGTATTTAGGCCACTGAACACGATGGTGAAATCCGTTTGCCATAAGGCTAAGAACGCACTTGCATATATTCTTCAACGAAGTCATAAACGAAGTCTCCCCTCCGCAGAGGAGGGTTAATTAGAGAACTCTCAATTCGCCCGAGGTCTGAAACCAACGCGTACATATACAGCGAAATCTATATTTTTTCTACTGCAACGAGGGGTCATGACAATAGGAACAATTATTACATTGCTTAAAGCAGCAATAAAAGAGGAAGAAGAGGGAAAGAAGAGGGGAAGATTTTACGACTTCATGGATAAATATACGCAAGTGCGTTCTTAGCCTTAGGGAGGGATAGACACGGACGGACAGACGGACAGGACAAACGACAATAGCTACCGTTTTTGGTCGCTATCACAATAGCTCCCAAATGGTCGCGAGAAATGGGAGTAGTTAGACTGGGAAGGTTAAGTAGAAAACGACAGTTTTTGAAGATGAAAAGAAATGATAAGAATTTGGTTCTAAAAGACCGAATAAAACGGTGATAAATCAAGTGAATCAAAAGAAAAAGACAAATTCGAATTTCATCATTTTCGAAAATTGCAAATGGAATTATTATTATTATTATCAAAATGGTTTCCCCTGTCTGTAATCAATTTCTTATGAAAAGAGGTTTCGGGGATATCTTCACAGGCGTGAGTGAAGTCCGAATACAAAAATGATTAAACTTCAGGAACATGTTAATTGAAGTTTATTCTTCAAGATTGTAACTTGTTTCGATCGTCTTTCCATATACTGTATATGTTCAGACATACTGTTTTGATTAGTTTACTTTAATAGATATCTTAATTTAATATATATATTCCTGTATATATATATGCAGGAATTAAAAAGATATCTTACCATTAATACTAAATTAGAAGATTTTTTAATCAATTTGAATTATCTTATTAATGAATTTACAAATAATAATTTTCCAAACAAAGTTTTAAATAATTATATCACACAATTTCAGAAGAAATTTAAATTTCAAATTTACAAAAAATATAAAATTAAATATATTCACTATTTTATTTAATCATTTATCTTCAAAAAAGGACTTGTTGAATTTTCATCATTTAAGTTGTCTTATGACAGCTCAGAATTAAATCCTCTGTTTGAGGAAGTTTTGAGTTTGATTTGATAACTGTCATCTATTAATTTTCTATGTGTAAAAGATTTTAAGGAATTTATTTTTCTATGTATGTGTATGTTAAAAAGATTTTTTATGTATGTGTGTAAAGTAAATGATTATTCTTTGTATGTATGTATGTTGAAGAAATAATTTTTCTATGTATGTATGTATTTGAAAGAAATAATTTTTTCTACATATGTATTTATTTAAACAGATATATATAAAAACAAAAAAGTATATAAAAAAAGTATATAATTTCAAAGAAAATAAAAAAGAATATAAAAAAAAAAAAATTAAAAGAATTTATATAATAAAAGGAGCAATTTTCTTTAAATGATGCGTTATAATGACTTCTAAATTTTAGATTAGTTTCAAAAATTTAACACCAGATGCCGCTGATGAAGTGAGTAAATCAGAACTCACAGAAACAGCTTTCTGAAATTTGTATTGGGTTTTTTTTTAAATTTCAGATAGCTGTCCGGCAAATTTTATATATTATTGTATGTATATATAGTTATATTAGGGAAACTATTGGGAAACCTACTTTACCACGAGACTCTGAAGCTTGACCCTTAAAAACAAAAGATCTAAAGATCTGTAGAGGAAAACAGCTGAATGAAAACACTGCACGATTTGGGATTTGAAACGTAATGATACCATTTTGTTTGAACTAAAAGTCGAACCAATAACTAATATCCTGCCAAAATAAAGGGTACACTGGAATGGATGACGTTGGATGACCAAAACCTAACGATAAATGGTCTAGAAGGAAACCTGTGAAACGTTGGCATCAGACAATTGAAACCGCAACGGATCTTTAAGCCAAATGCCTGTTATACCCTGTTTTCACGGGAGAAGAAATCGATGTGTTCTGTATAACAAGTTCCGTGCTGTAACATATTTTTGTGAACGAGTTGTCATACCGTGAGCAATTTCACCATAGAGAGAAGAACCATTTTTCAAAGATGTGTCTTTGAGTGGGTCTGGTTTTGGGGTTATTGTCAACCTGTTGTTGTTGTTGTTTTTCATTTTCCGCTTTTGGGAGGGATCGTAGGTTCGATTTTATCCATTTGATAATTGGTGATTAATAGTTACAGAATTGGCGATTATTGAGGTATTACGTTCCTATTGATAAATATATGTTGGGTTTTCCATTTTTCTTCCTTTTTTTGTGTTTGGCTGGTTCGTTTCTCTTTTTTTTTTTCACTGGGTCTTTCATTACAAGTACAACATTTTTACTAGGATGTAGGCCTACATTATCATGCTTACTTCAGTCGCTCAGTAGTGGCCGCTGAGCGCGAAAACCTCTTCAGCTTTTTCTTTTAACTTGGGACATATGGTGTCTATTGCAATGTATGGAAATTGAGGCTATGGAAATGTAAGCTTTTGCTTCTGTTTAATATCTACTTGGATCCAACTGATCTGCCGGGTTATGAGAGCAATGCGTAGGGGGGTTGCGATCTGCGCTGAAACACATTGGTTGAGTCTTTGACGGCCAGTGTGGGAAGGATGCAACTCTACCTTGCGCATCCTCCAACTGCTAAATCTTGTGAAAATTGAGGGTTGCACCTTTTTTTTTTTTTTTCCTTGTTTGTCCTTTGTCTTTTGTGTTGTGTTGTTTTGTGCGGACACCAGAAACCTGCTCTGTAGGTATTGGTCTCCTTGTCTTTATGTACGACTTATGCCTTTATTATGATATACTGTATTTATATTAAAGAAATAGGTTCAAGTAAATATTCCAATATTGTTACAGAATTTATATCTGAATTTTTTTTTTTTGGAAGATTGCCTATCTTCTTTTTAATTTCGTCGCGGGATTTTCCTATTTTATGAAATGTCATTAATTTCGTTTTTACGTATATGTGCCAATTGTTTTGTTACCTCTCCAAATTTCGCTTAAAATCAATGTTTTACTGCATTATTCTTTCGTTAAAGCACAGTGAACGGGATGGATGCCATGTTGAAACCTCGAAGTTTTGTGGCCGTACTAGTTGTCAGAACTAAGATCTCACCACCGAGTTGTGAATGACCTTGGATAGGAGTTTCCTGAGCCCCGGGTGGTCACAAGGAGACAAAATGCCAGATAATTGGCGAACTTAGTTAATAGTTAATGTGAAACAGGATATTACGAAGATGATGATGATGATAAATAGAAATAACAATTACAAATCATCGTAATTTTTTCAAACTTTTTCTTTTCTATTTCAATTTCCAGTAATAATTCTCATTTTCTCTTCTGCTTGTCAAGTTGGCTCGATCGCTGACCACCATTTTGATTCTTCCTTTTATTTTCCTCAGGATTGCTTAATTTCTTCGGCTTCCCTGTCTACCTATCTCCATCTAACCCTTTCCATATCTCTATTTTTCTCGAAACCTTATTTGAATTTTATTTTTTTAACATTCTAAACCCATAAAACAAAACTTTACTTTATTTAATAAAATAATAATTACAAATTATTTAATAAAAAGTTAATATTAAACTCGGGCTAATATTGCATTGAAAGTTAAAAAGCATTTAAATCATGTAAATAGACAGGATTTTTTTTTATATCTTTTTCTTTTAATAAGTCTGTTCATGTTTCGAGCTTATATTGTTTTGTTTTTTTAAGATGATAAGTCTAAAGTTTTTAGAAATGAAGATATTACGTCATAAAGAAAACATTTATTCATTAAATTACTTGTTACTGTTTAATTTGTTACTGACTTAAACTTTTTATTTAAATAGTTTTTTTTTTCTTTTAGCTGCAAAAATTTTTTCATTTTACCTATTTTTATTCCTTTATAAAAAACCAACACAAAAAAACGAATAATCCGTTGTAAAAAATACCATTGTTTCTATCTGGATATGTTCTCTCATTCTATTAGCCTATTAACTTTTTTTTATCATGACTTCGTTTCGTATTATAAATTATTATAAAGAAATTACCAAAAACATGAGATTAGATTTTAGAAATAAGTTACTTTATTTTTAGTTTATTTTATTTTACAATTCACTGTTCATTCAATATATTGATTGTTCAGTATATTTTTGCATTGGAGATTCAGACACTTAAGGTTCCATGGATGACTGTAGAATGGAATCCCTCGTTCCCTGATAATGTTCCTAATATGTCACTTTTTAGAAAAGGATCTTCTTGTGGATGGCGGGGGCACCAGAGTTGAAAGAGTAGCTGTGGGCTTCGAAGGGTCCAGTGCGGGAAACAGCAACATGACCGTTACCGTAGGGTTGGAGATAACCGTAGTTGAAGTGAGTGTTGTCGTAGACAGCTACGGGAGCAGCATAGGCATGGACGGCTGGGGCGGCATAAGTGACAGCGGGGGCAGCAGCAATGGCGGGAGCGGCGTAAGTGACGGCAGGGGCAGCGGCAATGGCTGGGGCAGCAGCCACTACGCCAGCGGAGTATCCAAGTCCAGCGGCGTAGCCAAGACCAAGTCCGCGGTGAGCATAGCCAAGGGGAGCAACGGCACCACCAAAAGCAGCGCACACACAGGCGGCCAAAACAATCAGAGCCTGAAATAAGGAAATATGCGAGTTTGTAAGAGTCAGACTAATCTTAATATTTAGATTTCATTATAAAGAATTAATAGATAGAAAAGTTTTCATACCAAGTAAGACATGACGGCAAGGGATGAAGTTTTCTGTAGAGTGAAGAAAGTAGCTGTTGGTCGAATGAACTTGTGGTTGAATCGGGTGTTGGTCTCCTTTATATACGATAGAGATCGTTCGTAACCATGATCTAACCATTTATTATGACCTTCTTCAACCGGTCATTTCAAGTCTTTAGTGAAACTGTCTCAGGGCCAATAGGAAACGTTTCAAAGTCAAATCATACACGTTTTAGTCAAATCGAAACTGTTTAAAAGAAAGCAATTGATTTTTCTGAAATTATAATTATTTTTCAGTTCGTAATACTTTAAGTGGATGCGATAAGTGAATAATTTGAAAAAAACAAATAAATAAATAAATCTATTTTTCTGATGTGAGATCTTGAATCTTTGCTTTAGACTGGCTTTTTTATTGTAGTAATTACGATTCCGGTTCTCCCAAGAATATTTTGAAGTAGTTAAAAATTGAATAATTTTCAAATTACATATGAATTTATAATTTCCACTAAGACGGATTGCCTCCAAAAAAATTTTTTTATTGTTATTTTTTTTAATAGTAATTTTATTTCTTTCCGTAGCAAATATATTAATTTTACTTTTGCTTTTCTAAAATTTGGGAACCATGCTCGATGAGCAATCCCTAAGAAAAGAATATTTATCAAAAATCCAAAGGTACTTATTATAACTGAAAATTTAAAAAGTGACTTACAAATTTGTGTTATTGGAGCTATAATTCTCAGTGAATTTTGAACATACAGTCGGACCTTTATTTAACGAAGTCGCTAAATCCCGTAAGAAAGTTCGTTATATGGAAAATTCGTTAAATAGAGATTCACCTTTTAAAATTATTTTAAACTACATAAAACAGATTTAAAATACATAAACAATTAATATTATTAAAAAAAGTAATAATTTTAATGACATGAAGCATACATTACCACATGCGTACTTAAATTTTACTAATAAAGTTTGTTAATTTTGTCTAAGGTTTTTTTTTTTTTTTTTTTTTTGAAAAGGGGTTTTCGCTCGTAGTACGTCCCGCATCTTTGCAATGCACTAAAAACTCCTTCAGTATTTTCTTCAAATTGTAATCCGCGTCCGATTGTTTCAAATGATTTTAGCATTTCATCATACGAAGGTTTTTTTTGATTTCTTCATCATGATCATTTCCATTCATTATCTTCATCTTCATTACAATTCATAGTTGTATTGTTTTTATTTTTCACACTGTCCAAAATATCCGATTCAGTTAGTGTTTCCGAGGTCTCAACTTCAAAATCAAGTGAAAGATAATCATCAATCTTTATATCATCGTTAATTTCTTCTTTTTCCTTCAGCTGTATCCAAATTTCTTTCATTTCCTCT
This sequence comes from Thereuonema tuberculata, assembly GCA_023159025.1. Classification (NCBI taxonomy): domain Eukaryota; kingdom Metazoa; phylum Arthropoda; class Chilopoda; order Scutigeromorpha; family Scutigeridae; genus Thereuonema; species Thereuonema tuberculata. The sequence continues at coordinate 27,384,327 of JAFIDM010006943.1, forward strand.
AAGGGAATGTTGATAATAAAAAAATTTCAAGGATTACAAAAAATAGATACCATGAAAAAGTTCTTAAATAGAAAATGCACTTCGCTATTTGGAGGTTATTTTACGAAGAAATTAGCAAAATGTTCTTGGTTCCAAAGAAAAGTTCGCAAAATAGAGAAATTCGCAAAATAGAGGTTCGTTAAATAGAGGTCCGACTGTATATCTATGTAATAAGAATAAACTTCTAATAAATCTTCATGCCTTTGAAAAACTAAGCAAGTAATCTAATAGTAAAAGAAAATGAAAACACCTCAGATCAAAGGTGTATATAAGGGGGGGGGGGTTGAACAGATAGGTTTTCATGGGGTGTCTACTTAAAATTACTTAACCTTACATTAATCTTCGGCCCCCGCCCAAAAAAAAAAATAAATAAATATATTCTATATTCGCCACTGCCTCAGATGCAAATCAATGTGGCAAAATTTAACTTGCTTAATATATATATAATAATAAAAGGATAACAAGATAATTAATGCTTTTAGAAAGTGTCAAAAGCAAAGCGGCCCCATAATGTGCAGAATTTTTTATAAGCAAACTTTTATAAACAAAACTTTTTCGGATGCGACCACTTTTGATCCCCAACTTCCGGTCAGGATGTGATCCTAGAGGTCTGATTTTTT
>JAFIDM010006943.1:27393842-27412079 GCA_023159025.1 Thereuonema tuberculata
AGGGAAAGTGTCTCAGGGTCGAAAGAAAAGACGTCAGTGCTATGATTCAAAATCAAGTTGGTATCGAATCTTAAAAACTATCATATTTCCTTATTTCTAGAAGAGCTTTTTAAGCTAAAGATTATTTCTAAATCCTAGAGATTGAATCTGGCCAAACACTAAAGGAGTATTTGATATTAAATACGCTCGTACGATCTCTAAACTTAATGGATTTAATAAGTTACCAAAATCTTTTTCTTTGATTATTTCTCAATCACAAGCTGAAGAATATATATTGTATTATTTTCTCCACTGACTGACTGATCGGAGTCTTTATAATCGACACAGACGAAAATTGAATTTATATTTCATAGTCAGTAAAACAAAAATTTGCCTGCCTAATAATTCAACAAAATCGTGACTGCGGAAGACACAAAGGAACCAAAAAGATTTCGCATCTCGAGCTGTCACTGCTAGACGGCCGTTTCGTCCTCTTTAGGACTCACCAGCCAGACGAACTCCACCGATGACAGGCTCAGAAGGTGCGAACAATCCCACTTTCGCTCCCGAAAGCGGAACCCCACAAAAGTAAAATACAATAAAAAATACACAATAATAAAAATTAAAAAAAAAATCAAATCCTTGGCCTGCGTTTATCTTGCTGGTGAGTCCTAAAGAGGACGAAACGGCCGTCCCAAACTTCCCGGTGACAGCTCGAAGTGCGAAATCTTTTTGATTTCGTAGTTACCATTTTGTTGAATTATTAGGCACGTAAAATGTTATTAAACTGGTTAGTTCGAAAGCTTTGTTTTACGTTTTATATAAATTCCTTTTGGACCTAGCGGAACGCAGGCCAAGGAATTGAAACTTTTTCTATTGGTTTGTATTTTTGGTTTTGCTTTTGTGGCTTCCTGGAGCCAAAGTGTGATTCTTATATGTTATGTTCTGAGTCTGTCATCGGTGGAGTTTGTCTGACTGATGAGAACGAAACGGCCGTCCCAGGCTTCCCCCGGTGACAGCTCAAGGTGCGAAATCTTTTTGATTTCTTTGTGCCTTCCGTAGTAACCATCTATTTCTTGGTCCTTTTCCATATACTTAGTAATGTAATGCCGTACCCAAGATTTTGGATAGGAGGGGGTTTAAGAAAATCAAAGTCTCATTCTTTTCCGGATGGTTGGACAGACAAAACAAAACGATGAACTTTTCAACCAAAAAAAACCATTAAAGAGTTTTCTCGAAGTTTTCAAAATGTCGAAGTTTACTCACATCTTTGATTATGATAATTCATAATCTATACATTGTGGTTATGTTAAGTTTTACAGCTAAATCCCTACTGATTTTGATTCAAATACGATTAATAGATAAGGAAATAGATTAAAAAAAGTGCAAATAAGATGCTTAATAATCTCGCTAATATTTTTTTATTATTATTATAAATCTTACAAGTTAGAATCTCAATTGTAATAACAAGTGAACTTATTAGCAAACATGATCACGGTTAGTTTTTGATAAATTATAATAAGGAAGTCTCCCAAAAATGCTATTATCACGATAAATACACTTCATATTGTTTAGAAAGGATTAGATAGATCTGTCTTTGGTACAGTAATTTAGCTCTTACTATACGGATATTTCGAATGCTGCTACACCAACTATATATTCTTAAATAATTAAACTTTGTTGTTAGATATAATTGGATATGTGATAATTTTCCTTTTTTTTCCCCCTTTAAACCATCTATTGACAATTATGATATTTATTATGATCTATATTTATTCTTCTCGGATATCAGCCGATATCTATTGTTCCTTCTTGAATCAGAATAAGTCGTGACCAGTTTAGAATTTCCTAAGGATAAAGGAAAGCTTAGGAATCGAATTTGCTGGGTTTTCGAAAACGAATAGTTCCATATGTATATATTTAGTATTCAATGTTGAGCTGCTAACGATACTGCAGTCTATCGAAGCTGATAAATACACATTACGAACATCTAATAATTAATTTCAAATCAGCTATGACTTGTTAAAATACGCTCACGAAATCAGCATATTTCGTTTGTATTTCAATCCTTGAGTATTCTCAGGCTCAGACAAAAAGATATTAATAATCTATATATAGGCTATTGGACTGCAATCTGCATTTTCTATAGTCATTTCTACTTGTATCCAGCCATGAGAGTACATCTCTGGAACATTCATTCAAGACTTTCAACAAGGGATTTCGAAAGTTGTTTGGGTTTGTGGGAGTCTCTTTAAGTTGAGGCATCGTAGGAAGGATTTGTAAATTCTCGATGATCACATATCATTAGCGTAAACAAACAACTCATGTTCCACGGTAATAATTAGAAATTAAAACTACTTGTAACGGGCAAGAAATGACTTTGATTATGTCGATTGTAAATAACATTATAAATCCAATTAAAAATTCTTTGTGACTGTAAGATTAAATGAAACATCTGCTTCGATATAATCCGAACAAGTTTGTATTTTATTGGCCTACTGGATTAGAATTAATGTCAACTTACACGAACGCCTGCTGGAATCTACACTGTACACTGCCCGCTGTACTGTAGCTGTAATTTTAAGTGAAGAGGAGCTTTTATCAACAAATTATTTTGTATCCGACGTCCATCTTATTGAAAATTTGATATAACCCTAAAGCGTTGCTGACAATTAATCTCATCGTGACACAAAGAAATAGTTGAAAAACGGTGACTCGAACAGCATATTCATAATGCTTTTTAAACAACAAACTTTTTATGAGCCTTTATAAAATAGATCTAATAGACCTTTACATAAAGTGAAACGCCAAACAATTCATCTGTATTTTTAAAACGTTAAGACCACTTATTCACTTACTGTCCTACTTGTTCGCTAAATAAAAGGCTTTTTAAATAACTAAACAGCTTTTTTAGTTCATGCTCAAAGAAATTGTTTATTGATAACGATTATCCGCCAAAATTTATTATGAAGAATTTCCAAAAATCCCTTCATGATATTTACAATAATTTAAAAAGTGAAAAACCAAAAACAAATTTTTGGGCTGACGATCCCGTTGAAGGGTGAAACAGCTGTTCCCAAGTCCTCCCCAATAATTGAATCAGAAAAGGCAATTCTATTCAAGTGCTGAAGCTTTATGTTCATTTTCGATTAATATCACAGCACGTTAATTTTTTAAAATTTTTTATTTTTTATTTTAAATTTTGTTTCTATTGAATTTCATCCTACACTTTTTCCAGCCTTATTGAAAAAGCAGAAAATGACTTAATAAGAAAATGCATCGAGTCGGTCATTATTTCTGAATCCACTGATGCATACAATGACCAAGTTTCTATTAAATAAATATATCAATATGGATATCCTATTCGTAGTAAAGACTTATCTGATTTGTAAAAAAAAGTTCTTAATTCAAAGTTAACCAGATTTATTTTATAATTTCTTAATTTGGTAAAATTAATATATTTTTGGTTTGATCTAAAAATAAAAATGTACAAAAATACGTAAAATCATCTTTAATTTTTAAAAATATTTGATGTCATTTTATTAAAGGTTTATTTTAATTTTAAATGTCATTTTTATTTTTATTTTTATTTTTTTTTTTATTGTTAAAAGTCATGTCATTTAAAGTCTTTAATTTTGTCATTTTATTAGTTTGTATAATTTTTATATATAAAAAAAAAAAGAAAAATTTATCAAACTTGGAATATTCCATTTTCTAATAACACCAAAAACAAAAAGGTTTTTATCATTTAAAATTAACACTTCTAAAATTTTAAATGATAAAAACCTTTTTGGTTTTTTTTTTTGTTATTAGAAAATGGAATATTCCAAGTTTGACAAATTTTCTCCATTTGTGTTTACACACGGACGTTATTGTCATCTTCCCTCCAGACAGTGGTTTCACCTTACTACATCAGAAGATTCCATTGGCTCAACAGCTACGGGGTTACCTTACCCCTGCCTTCCTTTCTTTTTCTGAATAAAATTGATGTCTCTTGGTGTTTCCTGTAACATTGAGAAAGTTAAACAGGATAGTTTAACGAAACATGTATGTATTTTCTTTACTGTGAATTAAATTGTTTAAAAAAAGAAATAAGGTGTGTTCGGCAATCCTTTCAACATTAAAAAAATATAATTAAATAGGCCTACTTAACTGAGGCATTGAAATCAACTTCTAAATCAAAATGACGAGTAACTGACTTCGTTTTCTATTTCTTTTGCACTTTTACGTGTTTTACTTTTTCATTTGAATGTACGTTATGTATTTATTTATTTCTTCTGCTTTAAATATAGCTCCATAAAGGTGTTGAACAAGTAACGGACTGCGAATGTGTTTAACCAGCTGAGATTCCTTTAAGGAATAATTTAGTTGTTTGAAGGACATTAAATGGAACGGGTAAGCAGTTTACTCAGATTAATTTGATGACCTATTTCTTTTCTTTTTTTTTTTTCATTTAAGTTAAAGGAATATCGTCTTGAAATGTCAACCCATCCCAATCACATCTTTTTATTTTACGATGATAATTTCCCAAAAAGACATTATATATAACATGGAAATTCTTTAAAAACTCGCCCTAGTAAATTATAATACAAATGCTAAGCAAATACTTTTAATATTTTCAGGATTTTAATGCAGTAATATTTTTTTTACCAAAAAATAACACCGTCTTAAACAATATATAGATTTACAAACAACAAAATCTTCTTCATAAACGCCTTTTATTAACATCAATAAACTACAAAACTCCACAATCTTTTTCTTGTTTTATTTTGATTTTGGAAGGAGGGGAATGGATTCCTCTTCCCATGGTGTTAATATGTAGGCTTGAAAAAGAAAGACGTTTAGTCTTAACGAAATATTGCCGTTTGAAGATTGTGGAGTTTTATAGTTTATGGATGTTTATATATAGATATATTTAAATATACAATTAGACATCAGATATTGGATTTCTATTTGAAATATAATGATGAAATTCAAAACTTTCTCAAACTTTGGGGAGCAGAATAATTTTCTTTCATATTTTTAGTGTAATAAATTATTTGTAGTTATTTATAGTAAATAATTTTAATTGCTATTGTTTAATATTTCATAAGCTGTGCTGGCGTGGTCGTGCGGTCTCGGCGGCGGCCAGCCGTGGCGGCCAGTGCGCCAGTACCTGGGTTCGAATCCCGGCAGTGGCATGGCTGTTTCAATTTCCTTTCCTGTGTTGTCCAGCCTCTTCTTCACTTGCTCTTCGGTCTGACGTCATTCCTTAATGGCGTCCTGGGGAAGGCCACGGGAAACCACCCCAGTATCTTTCCCTTGAAATTCTAGGGAGTCTGCTAGGGGTTCGCCATCTTGGGAACACTAGCCCTCCCTGGAACACGGAGGCTTCGGATACGAAGCGCGCACTTCGGTGCGTACCGGCCATACATAATATTTCATAATTATATTCTTAATTTCTCACATATCATAGATCATTTAAATGTATCGTCAGAACCTATGTCACAGTTCAAAGAGCCAATTGCTTATTCGCCAACAATTGTAGTTAGTTATTCTTCTACAACCCTACTAATGAAATGAGTTTCAATACGTCAGATCACTATTTTGCTATTGGCGAGTGGCTTTTCAGTTATTCAATCAGAAACTCTCAACATCGGTTGCAATGTGGCCTATGGCACTAATCTCAAAAATATGCAAAAATTCAGCTTTTTTTTTTTTTTTGTTTTTATTTTTTTTCTAAAAATTTCTAAGGGGCAAAAAAAAAAAAAAAAAATGCCCCTTCAGTGGTGTGTGTTGATATCTGTAAAATGCGTTCTGATAATTTATTATTATTTTTTTGGGGGGAGGCGGTCTTTTTCTCGATAAACACTGGCAATGTTAAAACCGTAACAACGGACCATAGCAACGGGCTCTTTAAACTACGACGTAGGTTGTGATGACACCACGTAAACGGTCTATTACGTGGTTAATAATAGAGAGGAAAGAAAAGCTCGTTAATAAATTGGGAAAATGCTCATAATGGTTCGATTGATCAACAAAAATTTCGGTAGTCATTCTTTTAATTCTGTTTCTAGTATAATCGATGGATTGTTACGTTATATAAATCGATCATCCTCTCAATTCAACAACCATCCTCTTTCAAATGAGTGCAACTGTTGTCATCCCCGTATACACCGTTTCGTTCCCTTTACAATTCCAAGTCATTTTCGAAAGACACTTTTTACTGGGAAACTATGCATTGTAAGTCGAAAAAGAGCTGAACGTCGATTGGTTCCTTATTTAATCATTTGCAGATTTCGGCGCTTGCTCATCACTAATCGTTCTTCGGGATGTTGCAATTTCAGTTTTATCATATATTTGAAGTGATTTGAGTTTCCTCAATCCAGTAGATGACGTTTCGAAGCTATCGTCAGTGGAAGCATTCCTCACTGCTAAACAATTTTCTTCATAGCGAAGGAACTTTAAACTCGTATTCGTGTTTCTTATGATTAATTTCTCGTTACTCTTCGTTGATCTTACCGTGATCTTAAAAAGACGCTCATTTCAAATTCTCCGGTGATTGGCTTTGTGATGTTTCAGTTTTTTATAATTAATCAATACGAATTAACGTGGGAGTCAACGACTGCCGCCAGCATCGTTGTTTTGTTCTGTTCCGGCTGCCCTTGTTAAATGGCCTTTGAGAGTATTAAAATGGTTTGTCATTGTCCTAAGCTAGTTGGGTTTTACCGAGAATATTTCAAAGAATTCTACTTAGAAGAAAAGAAAGGATTAGAAACAAAGAAAAAGTTTAAATCGAATATCCCTGAATCAATCTTTTTTATTTTAATAGAAATCACAGTTAACTATTCGAAAGAGGTAATCATTAATTAAAAATTAGGTATCACCCAATTGGACTGCTTTTAAAATGATCTTTCAAAAAGGCTAAAGATAAAGAATTCACATTTCTGATTTTTATGATGTTATTTTTTTAATATTTTATCTGATTATGAAATGTTACTTTGTGTTCCATTCTGAGTCTTTTAAATAACTCTGGATCATCGGATAACTTGAATGAGAAACAAAAAATAACTTTGTATCAAATATTGCACATTTGCTTAGTTTCGAAGTAAAATTTTTCGTTTGCATTTAATTTTCAAGAAATCACTCCCTTTATGTAAATTGGCAAAAAAAAAAAAAGTAAAAAGATGATTAGGGCAATGATCTAATAATTTATTTTATATAAATCTTTCATCTATGTTTTTATTATTAGTTTGCTTATATTTAGGCCTACATCTTACTTTAGAGAAGAAAATTTTTGAATGTATTTTCGGATATTTTCTTTCTTTTTTATTTCGAAGTTCTGTAGTAAAATATGAATATGAATTTAAGCCAATCACAGCTTTAAAAAATATTGGCCGAGCGGTCTAGACGGCGGTGTGCCGTGTGGCCGATGTGTCGGAACCTGGGTTCGAATCCCGGCTTGGGCATGGCTGTTTCTTCCTTCTATCTCTCTCCGGATTCTTCTGACGAGATGTTTATCTTACTGATATCTTAGCCTCCCCCTGACGTTGTCAGATGACGCTAGTTCCGTAGTGCTTCGTTGGCCAGTGTCGGTACAAAAAAAGAAAGGAGAGAATCTAAGCTGTTATTTTTTATTTTATTTTTGAAAGTGGAGGAGAAAGATAAGGAAACAATTTGCTCTGCATTTCTAGACTTCGAAACTTTTTCCATTATTCTGATCCCTCAGATCGGGAAATCACCATCGATACAGTCCCAGTGGATGGAAGACTTGACTGGCTATGTGCAAAACTATTTTGCAAATACAATCTAGAGCAATTCCATAGTAATGTATGCATTCGATTTATCAATGCGCGAAGCACAGAAATTTTAGACATTGGATTAAAAAAGAAAAAGATACGTAGTTAACTACAAATAATGTTATCAAAACCTACTCAGAATTTCTTCGTCTAGATAACTTCGTAGCAGAACTAGTGTCTCCTGAGGCATTCATCTTCTTTTCCGATCAATACATGTTTACGCTAAGATATATATATATATATATATATATATACAGTAAAACCCCGTTATTACGCTCCCGCTTATAGCACTATCCCGTTCTTTACGCTCCTTTCATGCGGTCCCTGGAATTTTCTATATAACTCTCTATACTTTTACCCTCTTATAACGCTTCAAATCCCGCTTGTAGCGCTTTTTTATATCGGAAATTTTGTATCGAAAAGAAATGTAACACTGTAACGATTCTTTTCTTTCCCTGGTAGGAGGGAATCTTCGAACTCTTTGAAGCGGAAATCCCTTTCTATAAGTGAAAAATTGCAAATTCTTCGTAAGTACGACGAGAATTCTACACCAAATCAGAAGGTTTTCGCAGAATCTAAGAATTCCCTGATCCAGTCTGAGAACAATAATAAAAAATAAGAATGGAATTATCAATTCAGCGAAGGATGGTTGCAAACGTAAAAAAGTAGTGTGGAAAATGTGAAGATGCCGAGGAAATTCTAATTGAATGGATTCATCAGTCCCGTGATGCATCAGTGCCATTAAATGACCCAATCATTCAAGAAAAGGCGCATGAAATAGCGGGCAGTGCACTAAAACTGCTCCGAAAATATATTTGTATTGCTCCTAGTGGAATATCAATTGATGTTAATAGTTTCTTGAACCGCATTGAAAATGTCATAATTTATAACAGTAGCATACACACACGGCAAACCACAATCAAAGATTTTTTTAATAGGAAATAAGCTCACATTTGCACTATATCTATTTCAGAATCAAGTATCTTTCCTGTAAAATGGTGTCTAAATGTTTCCCCATCATATAAATCATTCCCCGTTTATAGCGCTATCCCGCTTATTACGCTTGTAGGTCACGGTCCCTTGACGAGCGTAATAACGGGGTTTTACTGTATATATATATATATATATATATATTTATTTATTTATTTATTTATTTTCCAAATTTGGAATAGTTGTAGAAAACGGGATTTTTCCAATTGTTTCATTTTAATTCAATCGAAGTTCACTAGACACTAATTTTGATAAATCAGAATTGCATCATTTTTAGTGTGGGGAATTGTCATTTCAGGATTGACCCGGAACACACATTTTATGCGATTTTCGTTCTATCTTCTACATCAGTCTAGCTATTATAGTTATTTTCTAGCTTATAATATGGTGATGTACGTTTTTAACCAATAACATGTTAAATTTCTTACAGTGTATACATAAAATATTAGTATGAGTTACGTAAACTACTTAAACGATATAAGTAAGTCATAGTTATGTAGGAATCTTACTTTACTGTTAAACGGAGCTTTTATTTAGGGCCAAAGCTTTGTTACGAAAATACTTACTGTGTTTCTACGAATAGAAAAAGTTTAGTAATTCCATTGCTATTTACTTTTATTTGATTTGTTAATTTTTTTAAGTATATTAAAATTAATAATCATAAAATAAAATGACAAATCAATTGAAAGTGGAGGTGGTAAATTAGAAATTTCATTTCTTAAAATATCTCATGATATTTTTAATTTCAAAGCTTTATCTTATCCTTCAAAGCCTAGAAAATTGATAAATTGAAAGGATAATCATAGATGATTTGCACTTTAATTTTAATGAAAGCAGATTTACTTTAATTGTAATAAAAGAATTAAGTTATATTCCAATCAAATTTATTTTAAGTATTTTATACATATAAAAAAAGGATGTTGTCTGAGAATATATAAAAAAAGTGTTTAAATATCAATAACACCGGGAACTGAAAAGTAATTTATAAATAATATATAAATGAGTAGATGGAATATAATTTTAAACATGTATCTTATTTACTTTTCAAATTAATTTAAATAATTACAAACTTTTTTTGTTAATTAACTTTTACTTTATAGCCTATATGCAATTTAAGATTTTACTTAAAACTAATTTATTTATTTAACTTTATAAATATAATGCATAAGAAAATATTTTTACTTTATATAAAAAAAATACAATATATTTATAGAGAGATAACATTGATCAAATGGTGAAATAGTAGTTCTGAACATTTCCAAGTTGATGCCCTTAACTTTTAGTTCACAGCTTGGCCACGTAGGAGTTTGGCGCTTTCTGTTTCAAGGTTGTTTGTGAAACTGGACTGGAAAGATTGGCGAAGTTGGTTCACTTCTCAGTACAGTGAATGGACTCATTTTACTTTATATAAAGAACTTAAAAAGATATATTTTATATTAATATGTAAATGCATTAGAAGCATTATGTGTGTGTGAGTGATACATTGACGTATAACACATAAGTTGTATATTTTTATAGTATTAATAATTATCATAAATTACTCAAATGTAATGTATTTCTGCTTTTGCGGAAATAGCAATATCTTGAAAATAGGTCTGTATGTTTAGAATTATTGTATAATAATTTTAGATATATAAGCCTACTATTAAGAGTTATTTGAGATTATGTTGATAGTAGGCTGTTTATCAAATTATATCTGCTTTACTTAACTTTTCTCTCATTTTGACAATTCTTTAACAATGTCTTAGCAATTGATCCGTCTCATTGATCGCCTGAATCCATATTTTCCATTAATCTTAAATCATTTCGATGAGAGACTTGACGGACGTTGGCATCGTCCTTGCCGCTGGGAATTCGCCTCGCCCCAAGACGATTAGCGATTCAATACAATGACGGTGTGAAGTTACGGAAATGAAAAGTTACCTCCCCTTTCGCCAACGATAGTTACTTATTCTGTTGTGAAGGTCTAGTAAAGACAAAAAAAGAAAAAAATCAAGGACAACAATGATGCCAAACCCAACCATTACTAGAAAGAAAAAAAAGAAACAAACACCCCAATTAAATTAAATCTCCTTGAACTTGTCTAAGAACAAATAAATCCCGTTACTGATATTTTTTTTTTTTTTTTTTTTACTGAGAAGCTGTTTTATCACAGCACATATGTTTTAAAAAATAAAATTCAAAGTTGAGATTAATTTTTTTGAATTTACTAACAAGAACACAAAAAGTAGGAGAGATTTTTAGATGAGCAAAATATTTAACAGAAGAATATTGTCCAAAAAAACCGTAAATTGGAAACTTTGTTAATTTGGATAGTTTGAGTTATGATAAGTCGTCCAGAATGTCAAACTCTAGGTATATCGCTCATCTTAGACAACTTTATTTGCATGAAACCATTCAATTCCTCTTGGTTTGATTTTGATGAAATTTTATATTTTAGTTTTCTTTAAAAAAAAAAAAAAAAAAAAAGATTTTAAGGACTTAAAAATTGAATTAATTTTGTGCTCATTTAAAATTAAAATAATTTTCAGGCAAATAAATCGTGAAATAAAGTACAAGGCATTAAGATAAAAAGTATTGAAAGGGTGTTATTGTAATTGTTTTTATTGTTATAAGAATATCAGTATTTTTAACCTAACATGTAATAAGCTTTTTTATTAAAGGTGTATTGCGTAAAAATAAAAAAAAAAAATCATTTACTAAAAATGAAATGTTGCTAAAACCATTTTTAATAATACTAGTGATAATATATACGCCCCGTCAACAACGACGGGATAACAATGTGACCGCTTTTAGTTGAGATAGTGATACGCTCGTCATTTGTAATTTCTTCATTCATGTCGAGATGTCTAACGACTATTCAGGTGGTCGCTGGAAAAAAAATGAACATTGAAATTTAAATTTTAATCTAGTAGGCTAAAATTGTATACTAAATTGTAAAATTAGTAGGCTAATGAGTTATTTTCTTTTTTTCTCTGGCTCTTCTCCCATTGCGCTACACACAAAGGGAGTGATAAGAAATAATAATTTGAATGTATTCCCCGTGGCCTAATGGATAAGACGTCTGACTTCGGATCAAAAGGTTGCGGGTTCGATTCCCGTCGCGAACGTTTCATTGTAGTAATTTTTTCACAGGAATTTAACAATTGCGCCGGTCAGACAGAGAAATAAAAGACTTTAGTAATATAGATTGCAACAGTTCTAATTATTTTAACTAAATCTAACGATAATATATTTTCATTTTAACAAATTGGACAAATTTCTTGGATTTCGTGAAGTGGTCTTGAATCAAAACTATATCAATCTTTTGGATGGGAGGGGGGAGGGCGGTTGTTTTTTTTTTTTTTTGTTTTTTTTTTTTAATTAAAGTTAGCCAAAAATACTGAATTTTTCAAACTTAACTGTTTGTTTAATCTTTCTGAATGATTAAAAATATTGATCGCGCATTTTCGATGGTTGCCAGTCAGATCCTTTGCTGCCAAACATCATTACAAACCAGTTTTGATTTTTTGTGCTAAAGCGTTTTTTTTTTTTCCCTTTTCTGTGGAGTAGGTCACACCAATGTTATTTAATTCTAGAACTAGCAGTGAAAGGACCACCTAAGATCAGTCAAATCTACTTTTTTTTTCTTGTTCCTCCAGTAAATTCATGTGAAACATTTTTCATCTCATTTTACTATCGTTTATAGAAGTTAAATATCTTTATTTAATTCTTTTCGATGGACCAGGATTGTACTGTTTAGGACGGAATATCTTTTTGACTTGAAATGATCAAAAATATAAAAGGATTCAACAATTCATGCTTTTATTAATATGAAAACCATTTCGCCGCTATTCTATTAAATGGAAAAATAAAAGCAGCAAGGACATAAAAGAACTTGAGCCCTACTTTCCTTAATAAGTTGAGTCGATCAACCAACCGGCTTTATTATCGTAAACTTCCAGAGGTAATAAGGCCGATTGTTCCACATCCCGACGAAAAAGAATTTCTAGTGAGACCGTGTGTTGTCCTGAATGACTATCATCAATTAGTTACATAAAGCACATCTTCCACACTAATAAATATAAATACATTGCAAATTTTCGGAAAAAAACAAACAAGATTTCGGAAAGGAAAGTCTTTCCTTTCTCAAGCTGATTTTAAAATTACAACATTTTCCGAAAAACAAATCGGTATCACGAACATGAATATGGTCTTACATCATGTAACACGTTACTACAGAACTTAATTAGGTTTGTATGAGGATTTAATTGTTAAAATTGGAACGCATGTATAAACATGAAAAGAAAATTCCGCTTATTTTCAATCCGGATGGAGAAAAACTTGCAAATTATGAAGAAAATAACGTTTAATCAAAAAGAATTATTTTCCTAAAGAAACTAATTTAACGCGCAGAAAAATTATGATAAATCAAAAACCAAAGCTGCACATGAATAAACATTTACGCCCCTGAGTTTCTCATCAGAAGGAATCGGGAACGGCCGTTTCGTCCTTGTTGGGACTCATCAGCCCCACCCGTCCTCCTCCAAGATAAACCCAGAAAGGCGTGAAAATAAATGGAAGTCACTTTCGCTTCCAACAAAATAAACAACAATAAAAACTTAGTGCTTGCACTCTCTTGATTTATTAAAAAGAATTGTTGAAATGGAAGAGCATGTTCGTGTTTACCGATCTGTTATTTGGAAAATGATGTAATTTTTTTAAAAACCAGCTTGAGGAGGAAAGACGATTAGATTTCTTTCTAAAAATGTATAATGTAATATATATTTATTAGTGTGAAGATATGTTTTGTATAATACTAGTCGGCTACCCGTCGCTTCGCTCCGGAAGCCTCGCGTATATAACGGAAAACAATTTGTTATTTATTAAAAAAAACCACACACACAAATTACATCAAGTAAAATAAAACTAAAATTTTTTTAAAGTTTTTTTTTTATTTTAATTTTTGATGTATATATTCTTTCAATTCACGACTGCTTTTAGAATCAGCGTGTGAATCATATATCTGTGATATATTTTTATTTTTTATAGAGATTAGAATGTAATCCTTGTGGTCTAATGCCTAAGACGTCTAACTTCGGAGCAGAAGGTTGCATGTTGGATTCCAGTAGATAACTTGTAGAAATTATTTCTATTTTTGTAAATTACAATAATTGCACCAGACCGAAACAGAAATAAAAGATTTTCGTAATATAGATACAATTTTCAGTCGCTTTTGAGCTACAAATAGTGAACTTTCAGCATTCTACTTAATAGAAATAGTGCTTCTTTCTTTCTTGAGTCTCTTTTTTTTTATTTCCATTGATACTTTACAGTGGTTTTTGAGTTAGAAATAGTGATTGTTTTTGAGTAACGAATAGCGATTTTTCAGTATTCTACCTAATAGAAATAGTGATTATTTTTTTTACTGTTCTTTTTTATCCAATTCCAATTGATACTTTTCAGTGGTTTTTGAGTTACAAATAGTGAAAATTATCTATATCTATTAGCTAGGCCATATTGTTCGATATAGATATTTGAAGAAGAGATTTCAGATGGACGTTAGTTGATATAGATGATAAATGAAGATCATAGCTTGTATACGAAATTCTTCGCAACAAATTGATTGTGAGTATTCTTTAGAGTGAAGATAACCAAATTCTGTTGAATTGTGACTCAAAGACCTAAAATTGTATGTGAGTTAAGACGACGTTTTCCAATTATATGGCAACTTTATTTAGAGTTTGTCCTTGAGCTTTATTGATAAATATCGCATCAGAAGGTCTGATCGGAAATTGTTTTCTTGTGAAAGTGAATGGAAGTAGATTACCGCATGGTTCCATAGACATCCTATGGATGAAAACAAAATCTCCTTTGTGAGTTCTGTTATAATTTCGGTTTCTATGAGATCATTATCGAATGAACAGCATTTAAGTTGAGTTTCATTGCAGTATGCAAACTTGCGATTGATGTTTCGCAACAATATTATTGGAGATCCAATCTTCAATGACAAACGATGTTGAGGAATTCCGCTGAGATTCAATGCGTTCAGACACTTGGGCATATAGAGATGTTCGTGTGATGGATTATCAGAAGTGTCAATTTTATTCGCACTTGTATTGTATGCTCTGTAGTCTCTCCTTGTATTCTTAGACTTATCATTCGATTGATGTTATCGACACTCTCGTTCATCTCGTTTATCAAATTCCAATTGATACTTTTCAGTGGTTTTTAAGTTACAAATACTGATTTCTCAGTATTCTACCTAATGACGTACTGCGTCTTTCTTTTTTGACTTTCTTTTTAATTACAATTGTTACTTTTCAGTCAAAGTCAGTTCAGTTTTGACAGATAAGTCAAAAAAGCAATATGAAGAGAGTTGTAGTTCCCATGGCCTAATGGGTAAGATGTCTGACTTCGGATCAGAAGGTTGCAGGTTCGATTCCTGTCGCGGATGTTTCATTGAAAAAATTCTTTCTATTTTTCATTCTCACAGAAAACTGCGCCGGACAGACACACAGACAGACAGACAGAGAAATAAAAGATTTTAGTAATATAGATTACGATGAGTAGGGAAGAGTAGAAGGAAATATGAAATTAAGATTTATCATAAATTAGTGTTCCTATGTTCACGAATATTCTAGTAAAGATGTCTTTAGACTTTTATAAACCAAAATTCAATAAATGATAAAGTATTAGATTATAATAAGAAATTATTCTGTTTATTATTACTTTGTATCAATCAAATTAGGAATTATCAATATCTAATAATAATTATCTTGAATTCAAAACTGTTGATTTCTTTATCATAAAATAATATTTAGGCCTATTGTTTATTTTTTTTTAATTCTTATTTTCATTTTACTAATCACAGAAGGTTAAAATGATAATGGTATAATTTCAAATTCAGGACATTTTAATACATTCTGTTTCTTAAAAAAAATAAGAATTTGTTGTTTATTATTAGTTTTACTCTTATTAATAATAATCTATAAAATATTTTGTGGTCTGCTTTTTTTTTTTTTCAGTCGTAACATACAGTAATTTTTTTCTCTTAGTTTTTTAGTATTGAAAAAATTATTGTTATTATTTATTATTATTATTTAATAAGACGCTCTTCTTTACCAATTGTTTACAAATCATGTTTTCATCTGATTCTAATTATTAACGAAGTTTTTCGAGTGATAAATTGTAAAATAATAAAAATAAAGGTTAATGTAAACGTATTAAAGCTCTAGTTTTTTCTATTTCCTGATTATCATCTTCTGATTTTGGTGATGGAAAAATTTTTATAAAATTTGCTTGTCAATACTTGGTATCGATATTCACGAGGTCTTCCAAAATGGATTCCCTCCACATCAATGGTAACTCGAGCTTATAAATTGAGCGTTTGTAAAACAGTTTGTTTGTTTTAAAAAGGCAAATCAAAAGGTAATGGGAGAGAAGGAAATAAATGACTTACAATTTTGTTTGTTTGTTTGTTTGTTTTTGCTTTCGATTTTTTTTTAAAATTTTATTTTCTGGAAGGAAAAGTCCAAATACTGAAGAATAACAAAGCAGATATATGGTATTTTTAGTCGAGACCGAACTGAAATAGGATGAAGTCAGCCTTGTAGGCCTTTTTTGTTTGTAGTTTTGTTTTTTTTAATTTTTATCATTTCCTCTGTAAACATACGCTATTTATGAGTATATTATACAAGAAATAATATGTTGATAATATATTAGTGAAATTGTTAATTTATATTGTGTTAGTTTTCTTACCAATTCAATGAGAAACAAATCAAAAGTTTTAAATTTTTATTTAATATTATTGTTGGAATTACGAATGAAGTTGCGAAGTGTGAATTAGTCTAGACTTCAATCTTGAAGGATGGGGTTCACATGTGAACATAGAATATCAGGAATCTATTTTTTGTTTTCAATTTTTGCATTTACTCTTAGTCTTACTTTTTGGGGTGCAAAGGCCCATGACGTGATAGATTTTACTGATTAGTGTTGATCTCTGGCAGCCTGTCTCATTAAGAGCCAATAACCTTGTTTAAACTATTAGTTTAAATCAAATAGGCTTTGCACGTTGTGTAACAAAACACACAAAATATGACAATATTGCACATAAGTTTGCTTTCGCACCCTTTCAATGCGAATCATCGATGGGAAGATTTCGTTCGTGTTAGAACTCAACCAGATTGACTCGAAAGTTTGTTTGCTTTTGTAAGGTGCCACTACAAGGGGCGGAGAGGGATCCCTAATCTTTCGCTCTTCCTGATCCTATCATTAAGGGTAAATCGGACCGATAAGTCCTGACTAGGATGAAACGGCCGTCGTAGATTCCTATCGATCATAGCTTAGGGTGCTATGAAATTTTGTGCACTAGTGTCCTTTTTTATTTGTTTTGTTAACCATACTGCTATCTTGCGCAAGGAAACAGGAACTAATTTCAAAGCTCAACATGATTCGGTTGGTTTTATTTGGATTTGAAGTTTTATTAGGTAGTAATTCCAGATGGGATTCTCGATGACATTCACAAAGCGAAAGATCAAAGCTTAAAAAAAATGGATATGTTTTAACGAGTAATGAAAAATCTCCGTTGTCCGTGTATTGGAGAGTAACTTTGAAAATGGGAAGGAACTTGCATCAAAGTTCGAAAAAAACAATATCAGGAAATTTTTACGTGTTTGTATAATTCTAATAAATAATCAGGCAAAATATAAAGAATCTTCCTTGAAAATGGGAGTAATCATTGTCATTTTCAAGAAAGATTTTTTATATTTTCTGCTTCCCTTTGTGTTGATGTAACATTGAAAAAAATCCCTTTGTAATGGATGAAACATCTGTTTGGCAAATACATTGCTTTTACTAGATTTTAATGGAATGGCCTGTCTGATAATTTCAAAATCAATGTAGTCATAGAAAACTCAAAGGATAAACGCATTTGTAATTTGGTTCATAATAAGACTGAAATATAAAAAGGCGAACTTAAAATTAGTATCAAGAGTGTCTTATGGTCTTAATTTTGAGTTATTTTCATTCCGTTGATTCCTTGAAGCAAAGTAAACTAATATGCCTGGGAAGTAATATGAGAGTGTTCGCAAGGTGTTGTATAGATAGGATTTCAACTATAATGAGACAAAGATTAGATCAACGATTGGAGCATATGGTGTTAGTGAAGGTATTGATTAACATTAATAATGCGTAAAATTTGAATGGTTGTATCTTTCGGACTTTATTTTTTTTATGAGGAACGATCAAGATCCAAACATTGTAAAACATAAATTAGCTAATTGATGATGCAATGATATTTGTAATGGATATTAATTAATCTTGGCTTTAGAAATTCCTAAATGCTTGAAATCTCAAAGTGTGATTCTGTGTTTTTTTTATTTATTTTTTTTCCAAATTACCCATATGTATCTCCCAGTAATTTTAGTAATTCTGAAAGGCTAATGAAATGGTTTGAGATGACAAAATAAATAAACTTCAAAAGAGAGTTTGAATTTTAAATTATTATATT
>JAFIDM010006943.1:27436399-27519717 GCA_023159025.1 Thereuonema tuberculata
AAAAAAAAAAAAAAAAAAAAAAAAAAAAAAAAAAAAAAAGAGAGAGGGGGGGCCTGATAACTCCCTCAGGTCATAATCTGCACTTACAAAAGCCATGGTTTTAAACTTAAAAATTTGTTACTAAGCCAACTAGTGTAAGTTTAGTGTGTGTCAGAGGAAAGCAATGTTGATACAACATTCTTTTCTTAATCTATACACTTTGACTGACATGTGGTAAAAATTTCACAGTGGTATGTTGATTATACACAGAGTTACGAAGTTTTTCCTTAAATACTACACTCCTGACGTGGAGCCTAGAAAACAGCATTTATGTGCAATTTTTCAAAACTTTACCATTTTTTATCCAAGAAAGTATGTGGCCTAGGGAGGAAAACTTTAATATGGATTGGCAAGTCAGTGGTAGTAACAAGTAAAAAAAGTTTCATGAAAATCTGAGGTAATGGGTGTAATGGCTTGGTTGAATTGACATGGAATGGCTCATAAAGGATTCTCAATCTGCATCATCATTTTAAAGAAACAATTGTGCAATGTTACATAAATATTGAAAGTCAAATGAAACTATATTATTAAAAACCATCAACTAAAACAATGATAAAAATGTATTACAAGACTGAAAAGAAATGTCATTTTTTCTTAATTTCGATAATTTTTCTGCCAATCTTTTGAATCCTTCATCAATATTTACCTTTTCCTTTTCATTGATATTTTGTTCTTTTGTAATTCTAATGAAATAAGTTTCTATTTAATTCCTTATACGGTCGTAAGGTTCTTGTATAATAATTTTATTATTATTAGAAATGAAACCCCATGCCCTTATTTAATACATTAAATTTCATCATTTGACAATATTCATCGATTTAGGATGATCATGTATTTCTTCTTAGGAAGAAAGACCATAGTGACGTTCATGTATTTGGCATAGTTTAGAAGAGAGATTATGGCCTATATAGTTTTTCGTAGTGATTTCTGATGTTCAAAGCTTTCAGATCTTACAATCGTAGAGGTTAAGAGAATGGCAAAATTATAAATGACAAAACAGGGGTTTAACAAACTATATATTCATCATCTCAAAACAATTAGCAGTTAGGTATATTTTAATTATATGATAAATATCAAACCTTGAAGTTACTCTGTATACTATAAGCATTCGTCCTACTAAGGAGGCTTAACGTGTGTGTGATGAAAAAAATAAAATGCACTTACTTACAAAAAGTTAAGAGAAATCTAAACATGGTAATAATCCGGCAGTTTCAGAATACTGCGCGTATTCCTTCATCAGGGACGGCACAAACATATAGGACATTAAAACAACATTTAGGACGACACGAGGTGGGAAGGCAAGTTGAAAGTGAGAGGTTTAAGAAAGTTTAGCATTAGTGACGGGCGTTTTGCCCACCGGTTATTGGGTTGTAAGCTTTAAGTTGGATTATATAGAAAGATTTAACTAGGAGACTGTGGGATAGTCTATTAAGGTGGGAAAGGGGTTCAGCAGCTGAGAAGTTAGGGGTATGTCCTGTCTCTTTAGTGAGTAACATTGTATGAGCGTGTGGGATCTATGTTTTTAAAGGCTTGATGTTCTTTAATACGTGTGGATATGGGTCGGGATGTTTGTCCCACGTAGCCAGAGGAGCAATGGCCACATGGGATCCAGTATACTGTGTTGGAAGAGTTATTAGGTTGCTTTGTTTGTGTTATGTTTATGTTGTGTCGTCATAAATGTTGTTTTAATGTCCTATGTTTGTACTGTCCCTGATGAAGGAATACATACAGTATTCCGAAACTGTCGGATAATTACCATGTTTATAATTCTATCAACTTTTGGTAAGTGCATTTTATTTATTTGTCCTACACATGTACACTTTTATTACAATTAAATAATGATACAGCTTAAAACAAAAGATAGGATTTAATTTTTATCCAATGAGAATCTCGACTGACTGCTTCTTCTTTTTTTTTTTTTTTTTTTTTTTTGTAGTTTCTTTTTGCATTTTTGGTCTTCAAATCGTGTCTGCAGAATCATGAGAAATTTGAGACCAGTCATTTGAGTGAAGATATTATTAAGATTTGTGTGTGGAAACCACTGCTTTCAGTAATTCTGTATATTAAACTTGAATATAACATTGATTTCAAAACTTTGACATCGAATTTTCCAGAGATCATATTCTTAATTCAAGCCTTCCCCAATTTATTAAATTATTCATTTTTTTTAAATTTTAAGACAATATTAAAAAAATAAATTTATTGCCGTATTCCCTTACATCTTCCATTTATAAAGATGATTTCATTTTTGATATCTTTGGTGAATCTACTTTGCATCAAGTCAACAGGCAGTTCTCTTTGGATAAGACTACAGATTTGATTCAGTTCAATAGGCAAATGTATGTGTTCGTGTTTTTTTAAAATCAACTATAGCCAAAAATATTAGATTCTCACCTGAGACAGCATTGAAGTTGTTTCTACGATAAACAACTATTGAATTTTAAAATTCAAAATTAGAAAATTTTCTTTTTTTAAAAACTATGGAAAAAAAAAAAAAAAAAGCGACCTATCACAATTTGACCCTTATTTTAGCATCATTTCAAGTTCTCAAATTTAATTTACAAAAATTAGGATTCAGATTATGACTTAATAATTATTACTGTTCAACCAACCAATATCATCTTTTATTAATTTATAATTATATTTACTTTTAGGGAGAAAAACTACATTTAAAAAACACTTTTTTTAAGAAGAACTTAACAAGCAGCAGAGATTTCGGTAAGTAGACATATTTTTTTAAATATAATAACAAACATCTTGGAATATTATGTTTTATCTCTGCAAATTTTAGTGTTTTAAAATTACATTATGCCTTTTTCTTCAACATTTTCAGTCAAATTGCATAATTTACTGATTTAATTATTTGCCACCAAAAATAACTTTTTAAGATGCACACTTCTGAAATCTAAAAATACTCCAACCAATAGAAATTGATTGGAGTAAAGTAGCTGAACATATTGAAAGAAATTGTTTAATGTAATTCTATCATTAAAACATTCCCAAAGAAGTCCAAATGTAAAATTGTCCCACACATTTTAATCAAATTCAATTTTGAAGCTTGATCTTGAAATTCTGCTATTCTCTTTAAGAGGCAGAAAAATTTTGGTGGGAATAATAATGTTGCAGTAGTCTCTTCCTTATTTATACAATACAGCCAGAAATTGATCTCCTTATTCAAGAGTTTGAATATTGGCCGGCCTTCGTAGAGACATTTTGTTCTCAGAAATTCCCATACTGTAATATCCAGTGCTCAAAAACCAAACATATGTAATTTGCAGTCATGAAGACTAAAATTTATTATGTATTTATTTTTGCATGGCATTGAAGATTTCTACAGTTATCCAAATGGATGGTAATGGGTACATCTCCCCTTCCTTGTGTGTCTGCTTTTTCAAATTTTTAACACCAAAGCATGCACCATTCACCTGTGATATATATATATATATATATGCAGAGTGCTGAAAAAATTTTACAAAATTTACATTTTGTGGGAGATTAGGAACACAAAGATGTACGTTTTTTGCTAATGAATGTATGTCTAATGATATTAGAGGGCACTGACAGATGTTGGTGGAGCTGATACAAAAATGAATAGATATGATTGTAAACATATTTATTCAATAAAAGGTATTTAAAGTGGTGACTTGCAACAGCAATGCATGACAATGTCGACTCCTGGCATTGCATGAACATTTGCAGCAGCAACTGTGATTCTTGCAACAAGGTCTTCTTCAGTCAATGGGAGTCTCATTCACGATGTTCTTCAAGTGTTCCCACAAGAAGAAATTGAGGCATATTAAGTCAGGTGATTTGGTGGCCAAACAACGGATCCACCCCAGCTTATTCATCAGTCCCCAAACGATAATTCCGATAATCTCTCACAGAGGCATATCAGCCATTCAGCAGGTATGAAATGTTCCATGTTAAATAATAACATATCTGATTTAAAGATGTCAATGTTTGTATTCTTTTCAACTTGCATCAGACTAACAAACTACGCCAATGTATTAAGTGAACATGCAAAATCATTGCATGACTTATTGGAATGTATTTCTACTTCTAGTGTACATAAATTGTTGTTATTGCATCATAAAACACTGCGCCTTCAGTCTATTCTGCCTGTCTGCCAGGGCACATATTTAACCCACATCTGCTAATGCCCCCTGGTGCCAACAGATGATGTCAGCAGACATACAGTCATTAAAAAAAAATGTTTGTATTTGTACAAACTTTTTGGGATGATCAGGAATAGTTTTTTTTTTTCAGCATCCTGTGTACTTCACAGGTGTGTCACAGATAGAAAAAAATTAGAATAAATCTTTAATTATAAAATGCAGCAGCTGTATTTTAGTAACAATTAGTTAACCCTTCATAATGTTTTTTTTGTAACCAGTATTGGATGGCTTGTATTATTTAACTAACTTACACTTGACAATACAGTTAGAGCACAATATAATTCGAAATCTGTAACTTTCGATCTGACAATTAAAAGAACCTTAGTAAATGTGTTACGGATAAATGCTGTTGATATTGATGAGATTTTCAGACAACTTTCAGGATCTTGCATCCATTGTTGGCCAAAGTTATCCAAATGGTAATGTCTGCCACGATAGTTGTTCATTATGTATTGAACAAAGATCTACATTCAAAAACTTAGAAATGAATTTATCCCCAATGACCAACCATTCCAGAAACTTCAATATGCCTTCTTCTTTCAACAATGTATTGTTGAACCTGCTCCTATTCTTAGTAATCCTGTGCCAATCAATGGCCAGTTGTTCACATATATATTCAATGTAAGCTTCTTTATTCTATCCTGAGTATGAATTTTACATTTTTATGCAATTCAAAGTTCAATTTATTCCGGTTATCATCATTAAGATGTTATTAATGTTTGAATTGGGATTCTTCATTAAGTAAAATAGTTTATTAGTGACCCATTTGGGAGCATTTGTTCTGTCTGTCCACCCCTAGCAAACTCCTGAACAGATCGACAAATGTTTTTTTACCATCGTGTTCAGGAGACCCAAACACCGTTGGAATGGGGTATTTTCAGAGTCCCGCCCCCAGTTCGAGATATTTGGCATTGTTTTTATTGGATTGCTACTATTAGCTTAAATGTTAGTGATGCAAACATCTCATTTCAGTTGCCAGCTGTAGCTTGATGTTTAAGGTCTCGGACTCATCGCATAAAATTACAATCACTTGTTTTCTTACATCGCTGTAATTATCATAAGCAGATCTACTATAACTTACTAACATTGTCATCTGTAAGTTTTTGGTGTTTCTGTTGCACTTCCCTTGCAATCGAAAAGCTCAGGACTCCTTGGAGAGTCCCAAAGGATATTCTCTGACTACTTCCTGGTACAGTATATCCTAAGTCGTTCTTGCAGCATTAAAAATCCGACACTGAAAATGTATTTCTATGTGCAAACAATAATTCTTATTGAGTTAATAACAAATAATAAGATCTTGGGTATATTGTTTTAAAACACTAAAATTTATTTAACAAGAAACTTGACCTGAATTATAAAATGGTTATTGGGTGAATGAAAAGGTAAGTAACAACAAAGATTTTTTTATTTTATTTTATTTATAACAAAATCTGTTCAAAATTTTAGAGTCTATTAAACTGAGATCCAGCTCATGAATGGGAATGTTGTCCAAGAACCAGCTTGAAAGGAGTCAGTGAATGAGTTGCCTGAGATCCAGCTCAGATGATTTATATTTTACTCAGAACTGAGTTACTTTTTTATACAACGTTAGAAAAAACAATTAAATCTTTTCACTTGAGGGACTGGCAATGTTGTAATACATGTGATCTGGAAACCGTTCTAATTCAATGTAGTCGGTATCACTTATCAACAGCTGTTCCAAAATATCAGATAATTCTGAGAAGCTAGGCCTGGCCTGGGCATCTTGATCCCAGCAGTAATACATGATGTTGTAGAACTCTCGTTTGCAGTGAACAGGTTTCTCCAATCTATAACCATCTCGCACCCTTTGCATTACTTCTCCTGCTGCCATTCCTGGATAAGGAGTTGATCCTAAAAATCAAAGAAGAGATTGGATTAGTGTATAGTTGGCAAATGTTACTTAAAGGAAAGGCAATCATAAGTGAGATTAAAATTAGTTTGAGGATATTCATGAATTACAATTGGTGCTGGAGATAAAAGTAGAAGTATACATTAATTTCCAATTGAAAAATCATGCAAATTTTATTTAACAATACTTAAACTCCCAAAGCATGACCGGGTGAACTGGATATAACAAAGGAAAGTTACCTCATGATTAAACCTATCAACTAGTATGTTTTTTACACAACACATGGTAAGCCTTCTCTTATTCATGTCAGAGAACAAGGTGAAAAAACAGTTGTATGAACTACACTGTGCTCAAAAATATCTGGATACCCCTCTGCATTGATATAAAAGAAGGCAAGAAGTCTGGTTTTGTTAATTGATACGAAGTAACAGCAGAGCTCAGTCACTTTGAACATATCTTAGTCATTGACTACCATCTGTCAGGGTTGTCGAGTGTTGAAGAAGGAGGTTCCTACAAATAGCCAGACATCGAGTGAAACAATCGCCAGTGAATTTTACAGTAATTTCTAGCCAGGGGTATGGGCTTTCATGGTCGAGCAGCTGCTCATAAACCAAATGTCTCCAAATGAATGCTAAGGGCTACGTGATAACTCATGCTATATAGCATGTGGCGAATGCCCGGGAAATGATATCTGCCATCATGTGCAGCGCCAACAGTAAAGTGTACAGAAGGTGACATTACTGTATAGGAGTATTTTTATAGTACTGAACTCGGCCCTCTTGTATCACTGCATGGCAATGTAAATGTACAAGGACATTTTGACCAGTTACTTACTGCCTATGGCAGAAAAACCATTGCCTCTATCAGCATGTCATAAAGCAAGATCGCTGGAAATGGACTGGCTTGCTCAGTGTCTCTAGCTGAACCCCATTGAACTCTTATGAGAGGAATTAGAATGGCGATTTCAATGTCTCACAGCTCTTCGGGAAGAATGGGCTGCCATACCTCCAGAGACACCTGGTGTAAAGATGGACCCACCCACACTAACATTTTCGGTTAGTATCCAGATATTTTATATCATGTAGATGTCAACAAAACATTGTTTAATCAAAGAACTGATTTCTATATATAAGTATTTTTTTAAATTCCGTAATCTTTTCTCCATAGATGGTATATTTGAATTAAGATTATGCTAAAACATTTATCTTCAAATAAGGTTTAATGCTTCTCCACATACACTCCTTACCATTTTTAATATCAAAGATGTATGACCATAACGAGGAAAAGTGAGAATGGATTAACAGAAAAACTACACTGCTCACTAAAGTATGGGGATATTGCGAAATGAATATAATACACCCAAAAAACATGTCGTAAAGCTACCCATTTGAGATTTATTAAAGAACATGATCAGAGAAGCAAATGGAAGTTGTCTCAATACATAAATGTGATGCAAAACGTTAATTTGCATGTTTGTCCACAACCCTGTATAAACAACAAGTGGCAGAATCCTTGAGTGTCACCTAAATCTGAAGCATGGAGAGTCATAGGCTTCTTGAAGCTAGCCAAAATACATGAGTGGCAGCAGTGGTTGGAACCTCCCAAATCTTGATTAGCAGACTCTGGAATCTCTTCAGAGAGACTGGCACAGTACAAATAAGACCAGGGCAGGGTCGCCCATGTGCCACCACTGCAAGAGATGCTTCACGTGAAACTCTTAGCATGAAGGAACTAGTAAAGCAACGTGACTAAGCTGCAGGGACAGTTTCTCGCTGCTATTGGACGACAGGTGTGTACTCAGACTGTGTGAAATTGACTCCATCACAGTGGACTGTATGCCCCGCATTCTGTTAACTGCTGAACATCGCAGAAGATAGGTTCAAATGCATCTTCCCTTGGATCCGTGAACAGTGGTCCACGGTTCTCTTCAGTGACGAGTCAAGATTCAACCTGTGCCCTGATCTTGTGTGAATGTGGAACATGGGAGAATTCACATTTCATGCAAGAAAGACATTCCTTTGTTAGAGTTGGAATCATGGTGTGGACAGGCATCAGCATTGGTGGTCGTAGCGACTTCCCATGCTGTTAGATATCGGGATGAAATTCTACAACCTATAGTGGTACCCTATGCTGGAGCATTTTGGCCAATATGTTAACAACACGCTGCAAGAGGCTAGAATCAAGCGTATAGACTAGCCTTCACATTCTCCAGACCTGAATCCCATCGAATACACTTGGGATGCACTAGGAAGATGTGCTGCCAGTCACCAATCACCTCTGCAACAGTTTCTCAGCTTGAAGTTGCCCTGGTGCATGAGTTGCCACAAATCCCACAGGAACTGCTGGACAATTTGATCTTCTCCATGCCTCATCACTATCCGTGTGTTGTAGCAGTCTCAGGTGACCATACACCCTACTGAACAGTAAATGTGCAACACATCCTGCTCAATCCGATAGAAGCAATCTTCTCTTATGTTTTTCTTTAATAAATAAACTCAAATGCTTCTGTTATTGGGTGTATTATATTCATTTTGCAATATCCCCTTTTGTGAGCAGTGTAGTAGTACTGAATAAGGGTTTTTTTTTTTTTTTCCCCATTGAAAAATTTGCCTTTTATTAGCAGAAATAGTGTCAGTTCTTTTTGACTTCTTTCTCAGTGTAAAAAGCTATTCCAACATAAGACTCCCAATGTGCAAATGGTAGTATTATTGGGAAGGCTAAAATTCCAGAACAACATGTTCCAATTTTCATTGCTTTAACATTTTTTTTTTCCAGAACGACGTTGGAGCAGATGCAAAATAAGTGGGTGATGAACTAGAAGATCTTGAATACTACTTGTAGTAGAGCCCCAGACTGGAGTGAAGTTGTGGAGGCTGAAGTCACGCACACTCCTGGAGCCATATTCCAACAAGACAACGCCCGACCACAAGCTGCGAGAAATGTTCAGGTCATCTTCGAAGCAAGGCAGATACCCCTTCTTCCCTAGCCCGTATGTTCGTCCGATATGCCACTTATTGAACATTGCTGGGATATGGTCACTTGGCAACTAGCCCATCATTGTCATCCAGCAGGCAACTGTAGGCTGCTAACGCAGTTACAAAGTGAGATCTGTATCCATTGTCTGAATTGATGAAGCTTTAGACTCTGTGAAAAATGCTAAGTACTGGATATTGTGAAGATCCTGACGAGATAGAAGCAGTAACCAACTCCCCCCCCCCCACCTACCAACATCAAGCAAGTATGGAGTTTCTACGGCCTCTGTTCTTACTGTCACAGATTCATCTCGAACCTTGCCACAATACCGCACCCACTGTCATCATTAATGCTGCAGACAACGCAGTTTACTGGGATCCAGCCCAAACAAGAAGCCTTCGAAAGACTGAAATTAGCCCTAACAACAGAGCCCATCTTAGGCCACTTCAGTGAGCAGAACTATGCGACCACCCTTAAGGATGCCTTGCAGTAATTTGGACTGTCACCGATCATCATGGGCCCTTCGGCTTCACCATCGTATACAAATCTGGGAAGAAACATCTTGATGCAGACTGCAGCCATTACCAATGAAATGAACCCCAGCTTCCCGTGGATTAGAACTACACGCCGATATTCTGTATAAAAGAAGGTATGAACCCACTTCAAGATCCCTTCGCACCTGCTCATCTAGGAATACTGCTGGCCAGTCCACTGAAGACTGTTCGGAGATTTGTAACCCATTGTTTACTCTGCCAGCACCGCAAACCTACAACCACTTCACAATGTGGGGTGATTAACTTGCTAGGTGGATTGTAGTTGCTCTATACCACTTTACATCTATGTACGTTGACCTAGAGCATAGAAATGATGTTGTCCATCAATCGAATCCGCCCAACGTGAAATTTGAGTGGGAGCTTTACTTTACGCAGACATTAAAATGTGTTTCGCTCAGTGCCAAACAATTGTTAGTCTGTCTGTCGCAGCTGTTTTAATAGGTTAATTAACTCAATAAATTTATTAAACAGCAATATAGATTTAAGTTCAGTTCCAAACGTGACTCGTTGTTCCTTCCATCAACAATAATTATACACCTGATACCTCTGATGCTGTGGCAACTGGATGAAGAAATCAATGCAGACCAACTCACACTGCCCAACAGTGTCATCTACGACATACCCTTTATAGTCAGTACAGGGAATTTTGAATCACCCTGTAAATGTACACATCATTTGAAATAACATGACCTTCCCATTGGTGATGGGCCACAGGGAAATAAACTGTCTTTTCTACAGGGCGGGCAAAATAAAAGCGGCCCAGAAAAAAAAATGTATAAATAATTTCAAATTTGACAATAGGACTGAACCTTGTTAATGAACAGAAAATGCTGGAAACCATAATTGCGATGCACCAATCGGTTGCTGTCACATGTTGGCGCATGCGCATCTCCCGCATAAACTGTCCCGAGTACGTCGCTGAGTGAGAGGAGCAGTCGTGTTTAGTGACCAGTTGAAAGCAACACAGAATGGTGCGCATGTTCATTATCATCGAGTGTTATGCGAAGCACGAGTCGCAGAAAACCTGTGCGGAACTGTTTGCCTAAGAGTTTAAGACTGGACATGTTTGGGCTAAACCTCCAGCAAAGTCTACAATGCAGAAAACGGACGCGGTTTCCAAACTATCCGAAAAGAGTTCGAGTGCAGGAAAGCCTGAAACAACGTTTATCTGTGCAAGTGGGAATTAAGAGATCGTCGTGTCGAAATATTATCAAACATGACCTTCATCTGTATCCTTACAAATTTACTGTGGTTTATGAGTTAAAGCGGCCAGACATAAATTCGCATGTTGAATTCTGCCTATGGTTTCTGAGTGAAGTGGAGTCAGGACTTTTAGATCCCCAGTTTTTCATTTCCTCGGATGAGGCCTAGTTCACCCTGTCAGGGTATGTGAACTCCCAGAACATGCGCCATTATGCATCAGAAAAACCCGTTGCATAATCTCAAGATTGGTGTGTGGTGTGCAATGTCTGGTGTCCGCATCGTAACACGATTCTTTCATCAAACTGTTAATGCTAACCGATATGTCCAGACACTGTTTAATCCATATGTGGATCAACTCCCAGAAGATGAACGACTGTATGGATATTTTCAGCAAGACAGAGCTACAGCACACACCGCCTTAACAACCTTGTCACGAGTGCATGAGGTATTCGGTGAGGAGAGGACAATCAGCAGAGGCAGTGCAATCAACTGGCCACCTCGATTGCCCGATCTCTCTCCCTGTGAGGCAAACTGAAGGGTCAGGTGTACTCCAATAATTGTCACACACTGTAAGTGCTACAGCAGAACATTCAAAACGCTATTGCTGCTATCCTTCAGGCAGAGCTTGCTACACATGTCTCACAGTTTGATAAATCGAGCACAGTGCTGCATTGTCAACGACTAAAAAGGGTCAGTCCTATCCTCAATATTTGAAATATATCTACACATTTTTTTTTGCCCACCCTGTATATATAGTTTGCCCAATATGCCTAAAAGGCTGAGAAGGAAGTATGCATCAACCTCACCTATCTCAAATCAGTTTCGCCACATCCAGCACAATTTATCTAGCATGCAACAAACTTTTTTTTTTTTTTTTTTTTATAGCCTGATCAGAAAATTAGTATTTTAATCAACTGGCTATTCATGCTTAATGTAGTTGTTAGTGATGGAATAAAAACTTACCTAGAGTGACAATTTCCCACATCAGAATTCCAAAGGACCAAACATCTGTCTTCATTGTAAAAATGTTGTCGTAGAGTGACTCTGGTGCCATCCACCGAATTGGTAAACGACCCTTGGAAAAGAAGAACAAAAAAATCATTGAACTGTGAAAGTTATTTTTTAAATGGAATAAATGCCATAGTTATGTAATTCAATCATGTCTCATCAACCCAAGACATTTAAACTTAAGGATAATGCATCCATTAAGAGATTGTGGACAGCAAATGAAATTAGTTTTTCAGACAGATAAAATATTTTACAGCTCTCACTTTATCAAAAAAACAAAAACAATTGAGATTGTTTGTACAAATTGAGTAGTTTTAATATTTTATATATTCTTAACAAAGATAGGCATGTAATCCTTTCCTCAAAAGTCTCTTAGATTTCCTCTATTCTGGAATACGCTCAGAATATCTTTATGTCCAGTCACTTAAATTTATAATTAATGATGTGTGATCTCAAAAGGCAAGTTTTTTTGATAAACAGACATAACCAAGAAAAACATTCAAAAAACATACATCAAAAACAGTTATCTTCTTTAATCCAATAAGACACATAAATAAACTCAAACATCTTCACTGTAGATACCAATATTTCGTTTTAATTTCTAAAACTTTTTCAAGGTTTAGCTTGATGAATTAAAAATAAAAAAACATAAAAAATGGAAAGAGAAATCTTCCTCTCACCAAAAGAAGAGGAAGATTTCCATTTTCCATTTTTTATGTTATTTTATTTTTAATTCATCAAGCTAAACCTTGAAAAAGTTTTAGAAATTAAAACGAAATATTGATATCTACAGTAAAGATGTTTGAGTTTATTTATAGCTGCACTAAATTAATATTATTGCTACAGTTGTCAGATGTAGATCTATTAGTGGTATGTGTACAAGTTCATTTCTTAGTTATGAATTTTCCTGCCATTGAGAAATCTAACCTAAATTTGAATTTCTAAATTTGAATCGATTCCAATCTAAGTGTTTCTGCACAGTGAATTAGATGTTTCTAATAAGCATAAGGAATAAAGATGGTCGGGAAAATTGTGAAAGTTTTCACAGATTTAGGTCCCTAAAGAATGGTATGATTGTTAAAAACCACAACAAATCATGATGTCACAGAAACATTAAAGTAATTTTGTTTTAACTTCTTCATACCCTTATCAAACAATGGAACAGGTTAAAGTTACTAATGAATACTATTTGTTACAGTGAAACTTTTGCACATACCCAATATGAGCATTAAATCGAAGCTCTTACGAAATAACTCAAAATTATTTTTACCTCTGATTTCCTTTCGTATACATGGTTAGCAATGATGTCCCGTGCAAAGCCGAAGTCAGCAACTTTACAAGTTTTGTTATCACCAATGAGGATATTCCTTGCTGCTAAATCACGATGAATAATCTAAATAAAAAAAAAATAAAAGCTGCTTTAAAAAATGTTGCAAGATTATTATCTTTTTTCTTAATATTCATATAATAATAATTAATAATTTTGCAAAGAAATGCGATACACATAATGTTTAGTTCTGTAAAATATTGTTGATTTACTAATTTCTCCTAAGAAGTGGATTCTGGGTGTTATCTTTGATTCAAAACTGTAGGTGTTTACAATTTTCTTGGCTATACCATCCAACTGAATCAGCCTCGTCAATGTAGTAACAAGAAATCACAGTTTAGAAGTCCTTCCAATGAATTTATCTTTGCATTAAATTCAGACCTTGAAGTAACTATATTGTAATTACAACTAAATCACTACCTACAATCTGTTACTGCTTTTCTACTTATATTGATAATTTCTCTATTCGGCAATCTATGCTATCTTCTTCAGGATATAACTTGCAAAATAACTTTCAGGTTTTTGTTTGATGTTTGTATTGACATAGGGGAGAGTGGTGACACTTGATCCCACTTTGCATTTCACGTTCTAGCTGCCAAACGGCCAGTGCCAACCATGTCATGTTAGTTTCAAAAAATAGGTCTGATGTGACTTATCAAAGAGCAATGCTTGTCTTTGAAAACAGCTGACAATTGCACTTATTTAATTTTCGTCCAAGCAGTTGCACATCTCCCTGCGAAGGAGACATGATCTCGTGGCATATCTGGCTATTTACGTGTTCTAGGTGCTTTGAAAGGGAAATAAATAATGCAAATCTGTCCCCTCAAACTCGATGGTTTATTTACCAGACTTCAGACACACAACTACTAGTATTCGTTGTAACTCTCAGGGAAAGTAAGAAATTCTGCTGCACATCGTTTAGACTTGTGATGTAGAGGACTCGGAAGTTTTACCACTATATCTCTCACTGTATAGTCCTTTCATTTCCTTTGTCAGGAAAATGTAAATGTGTTTGTTTTTTTAACAACCTTAGTTTTGGTTAATGACGATATTGTAAAAGTATCCGACTGGTGTAATGATTCAGCATCTTTTTGGTTGCTATCCGAACACCACAAAATCAATTTGGTCCTACGTCAAAGTTTGTGACTTCGTCAGTGACATCACCTTCTAGGTTTGCATATGCAACCTCAGAGCTGAGAAGACTATGATTGTCTTCATCAGAAGATACTGCTCCTCCTAAATAGGCGGGATTTTCCTGGTTGTCTTTCCTGTCCTTTGGAGAAGAACCCCCTTTAATTCTTGCCTTTCATGAGAGTCAGTTAGAATTCTACATTGCCCTTGTTTGGTATTTGTCCTTCACATTGGGAGAGGTGATCCCAGATCAAGTCTCCTGAAGGGAGAAATTGAAACTATTTAGCCTAAGAATACCACAAAATGCAATGAAAATTTGCACAAATGCTTTCAAAGGAACTGAAATACACTGGTCTTGGTCACATCGATGTCTATCATCTCCAGCCCAAAAATTATACCAGCAAACAAAAAAGTTGAAAACACAAATGCATATGAAGTCTATAAAGATGACAGCAGTCGCTCCAAACCTTGCTCACTCCTTTGCCCCAGTAGGCCTGATAGTCGTTATTTCTAACGCCAGCTTTGAAGGGGGATCAAGTGTCACCATGTTTCTTTATAGTAGTAAAGGTTAAACATATTCAAAAAACAAAACATATATATATATATATATATATATATATACAGCTTAGCCAGACGAAAGAGAACTGGTCACGTGATTTACTGGTCGCTCAGACCTCTTTCTCGGCGTGAAAATAGGGGAGATGGGTATCTGCCGACAGGAACAGAAACAAACGACGTATAAAGGAGAGATGCATTAAGGGAAAAATTACTGCACAAGATTCAGTTTAAAATTAATGCGAGAATAAAATACACACATTCAGAATAAGAAATACATGTATAAAAAACTTTTAGAATATAGTTCTCCCCTTACGCTTGTTCCATTGTTTTGGCAGTGTGCCAAACCCAGTCTTTATCGCTTGGGCAAGCAGTATGAAACAATCACTTTTTTTCCATCTTTTACCATTCATAACTTCTAGCCAATTTTGTTAATTCAAGACAATAAATATGATCTAATTACCAATAACAGTTATTCTATTTTACATCACAGCTGTAAAAGATGTTTAAAAGATCAAAAGCAAAATAAACACAAAAAAACACTGACCCCTTTCGATGATAGGTAAGACATTCCTTTTGCTACTTGGTAGGAGAATGATGTCAGATCATGGGAAGTGAGGGATTTACTGCTTCCATGCAAATTCTTGTAATAATGTTCAGCTCGATTACTTCTGAGGTAAGTCTGAAGTTTGCCGTAAGGAACATATTCCATGATCACATAAATAGGGTCTAAAAGAAAAGAAAAAAGTTTTCAAACATTTATGAAAAAGAACACTGTTATATTTCTAGCTAATAAGATCTGTAAGTACGAAATAAATGAGTATGATATATCTAATATCGTTATAAATCCAGATTCCTTTGGACCATTGTTAAATATCTAACAATGACACTGAGGTAAGCTTGTGTTCTTTTAAATCACAGAACAAAAACTTAATCTAAGTAAAATTCATTATAATGGGCAGGGTGCCAACAGAATCAGGGAATTATCAGGGAATTTTGCAATTATTACTTAAAATCGGGGAATTTTTTGGTTGAACAGATCGGTTTTTTTTTGGTTGAACAGATCGTTTTTTGTTTTTTTTGTTTTTGGTTGAACAGATCAGGGAATTATCAGGGAATTTTAAAAGAAATTGTTCATGAAATCAGAGAATTTTTTTATTCAAATTTTGTAGACACCCTGATGGGCGATTAACAAAAAGAAAGTATATATAAGCATTTTGTTAGCTATCTAATAACGGTCCACAGAAATCTGAGATCTAACAAACAGCTTACGTATTAATCAATTTTTTTGTTTTGGTGTCCAGTAATTGAAAATAAGCAGATTTGCAGCCATCCAACCTATCCAATGCCAAATGGCAGCATTAAATAGTGAGCAGACTTAAAACTGATTACATTACACATAGAACCATGCCTATGGTGAGGAACAAGATATTTCTATGATGCCCTTATATCTCTATTATATGGTTTTGTAGACATCCTTAATAGAAAGACATCCCTGCAAAATGGTGCCCGAATACACAGAGATGTTGTTTGGATTTAAAATTAGAAGTAGTAAAAAATAAAAATGTATTTACAAAGCAGATGGTCAGATTTCAAATGATCAGCTTCTGGTCAAAGTAAACAACATTTGAGTACTAAAAATACTACATCTCTTCAAATAGCAATCAGTGTATCACATACAACTTTTTTCCCTCCCTAACTACTGAAAGTTGGCACAGTAAAAACCTTTCTTGGCTCTGTTCATGAAACAGTGTTAAGGGAACATTTCTGAATGAAATCATGTGCAGCAATCTTTATGAGACGTACTGCTGCTTTGAAAGGAGCAAAATGAGAACTGAACCATTTCTACCAATTGTGGCCTTTGGATCACTTCATATGTTGTCTATTCCTATTTTAAAAATTTAATAAATTTAAATAGTTCTAATTCTCGTTTCATCATCATCATCTTCCTTCCGTGTCCTAGTAGAACTGTTACGGTCTACTAAAATTCTCACACCACCTCTTCATAGGACGGCCCCATGATCTTTTACCATGTGGGATGTATTTAAAAACAGCCTTTGGGATCCTAGTTCTCTTTTAACATTTAAAAATGTGAAATATAAGTAAATTAGGTCGTAAATTTAATTATTTTCAGATGCTTGTATTAGATGCTTTGAGACTCATTTAAGCAGTATTTAATCAACAATCAATTAATACCAGTATTTAAAATAAGAATGGCTTTGTTTTTTTTTAACCATTCACAAACACCAAAGAAAGAATTTAACAGGATCTGTGAAGGTAACACTAAGTCTTTCTCACGTCTTCATTTTAGAATCAAATAATGATGGTATATTCCTCCCAAGGAAATAAACCATTAAACAAAAAGACTGTAGATTAAAAAAAATTTAAGAAAAAAATAGGAGCGGTTTAAAATCTTGGTCACAAAGATACAGTAAGTGAAAATTCTCATATTTGTTTACGAATTATAAAAGAGCCTGTCTGTTATTACTTGAAGATCATTTTAAAATAAAAGTCCAGAAAGCTTGAATGGCATATTAAGTATCTAGATTGTAATGTGTGTATGTAAAATATAAATTATGACATGGAATCGAAAATTTGTTTTACCCACCTTTTTCAGTGCATGATCCAAGAAGTCTCACAACATTGGGATGTGGTTCCAGAGATTTCATCACTTCTAATTCGCTCAGCAAATCTTTAGTTTCTCTTTCACCAGCATTATCTGAAATAAAATTGACCACCATGAAAGAGCTTGCTTAAAACATGGACGAAAAGAAGGACAGATTGTTAAGTGGGAGTAAGTTTTATTTTGTTCATGACACTGAATTTCTAAAATTAATCTATTTCTTTTTGAATGAATTATGCAGGGCTGCAAACTAAAGAGAAACTTGAACTGAAAGGAACTGACATTTTTTTCTTGAACTGCAAGCCCAAACTGAACCTTTTACAAGAACGGATTAATTCTACAAATTGTGTAACATTTATTTATCATATGTATATGTTCAGAGTAAATAAATACAATTGCTACAATTAAGATAAATGTTTTTTAACTATAGACTTATTCATGAGCCACACCAAAATTTAATTTTGCTGAACCAGTTTCTTCAGTAGTTTGTAGCCGAAAAATTAACAAACTTAATTATTACCTTACATTGGTGACAAGATGTATTGAATTTGCTTTAAGTTATGTTAAACTATGTAGGAGATTCTTTTCCACAAGTGGATCAACTTTTTTAATTTTGTAATTTTGTAGCAATTTAAATTATTTGAACCAACAGATACAATAGTACAACTTGTTATTGTTTAATTAGAAACACTAAGAATATAATTATCAAATTATGCTGTATATAACTATCCAAAAACTTAGACCAGTGGTGCCCAACCTTTCGTAATATGGGGGCCAAAATTGACTTTGCTGTGAATCTCGCGGGCCACAATGTGGCGGAATCTCCTATTCAACAACCAAAAAAAAAAAGGCATAAAACAGCGGGCCACATGTAACACCTTCGCGGGCCGGATATGGCCTGCGGGCCGTAGGTTGGGCACCACTGACTTAGACCATTAAAGCATTTCTCTTCAGCCTTTCATGAAACAACATTTAGTTTAATTGACCACCAAAAGGCTCCTTACATAAATAGATTGTAAAAATCTACCATAAATCAATAAATACACTTATAAAGCATAGTAACTTTCATATTCTGCTTATTAAATTAAAAGCAAATCTCAAATATACTGGTGAAAATTATGTAATTACAAGAAACTTGATAATGATTACCATGGTTTAATATTTAATACTTTCACTTCAATGAGAATGATGGCACTGAACTGCTCGATGAATTTGTTAATACCAGCTTTTATTTATGAGACAAATTACTCATACTCGAGTTTGGGAAGTATTTGGTAACCTTTGATTTATATTAACAATGTTATAGAGTGGAACAAACTTCATTTGGCAGCCAAGGATTTAAGACCACTGCCACAGCTTCGAACACAATATTAATTGGTTTAAACTCTTCCTTGATAAACTGTGTCAAATATCATTTGGGTTGAATTAAAAATAAAACAATACAGTTATTACCCAAGAAAAGTAACGTTTTAAAAATCACTTAGCTTCTATCTATAATTATTTATTAATAGTCATTAATTTTAATTAAAAAGAATTACCTTTGAGTGTTTTGACAGCTACTGTTGTCACTCCTTCAATCCCTGCAATATTCCAGGCTTCACACTTGAATACTTGTCCAAAACATCCCTCTCCAACAACTCCATTCATTTTGAGTTGGATCCGAGGAAACTCCCATTTGCTCCTCTCAACTCCTCTCTGCAATTGGAATAAGACAAATAAACAATCATCAACAACTGCTTATACTATCAATCTTATAAAAAAGCATAGTTATTTTTTTCTCGTTTTTTCATTAATTAATGGAGTGCTAATGTACTGTTTACTTCAGAAAACCAAGAACAAACAAACCTAAAAAAAGTTTACTAGTATTCTATCATCTTCTGAATTTTCAATAATTTCTACTAATTGCAGTTTAACAAATAAATGACTCAACTACTAGACAAACAACCGAGAAACAAATTCTGAGGTTAAAAAAAGAAAGAAAAAAGTTTTAAACAGTCGTTAAATGTTTTAAGACTTATCTGCTTCAATAGATAGAAACTTCTATTATTATATCATTTGTTTTCTTACAAAGGATATAGAAATAAACATAGACTACATGTCTTCCTTTCCAAAAATATTATTGTAATAAAAAAATAATAAACTTAAAAACCAATGTGGATTAAAAAATTTTTTTTTTCATTTTTCTGTCTTGTATAAATCTATTAAGCCCATGTGTAATGTGGTATTATAAAAATATATTTAAGATAAATTAGGAAGCTTATTTATTTATTTATTCCAATGGCATTCATTTAATCTTTTCTCATTTTAACACATCTTCATCTTTTCCTTTATTTACTGTATTATGTTAAACAAATAATCCTCTCATAATACAACAGCTGAGAGGAATGGATTAGACAATTATCAATTCAACTACTTTCTAGTTCATTCCACAAATTAAAAGAAGAACTTGGTCTTCCGTGAACCATTAGGCAGAACAAAAACTAGGGGAAAGCCTTGATAAACAGATATAAAAAAAGTACGGATCACAAATTTCTTTTATGATCTTTTGGTGAAATCGTATTTGTAGCAGAAAAACTAATAAAGACAATAATTGGACAGAAAAGCTGTCACAGATGATAAAAGAAATGCTTAATTTACAATTTAATTTTCAAAAATATTGATTTTTGTAATATTTAAAAAAAAATAAGACAGATCATATATTTCATTGTCGAATCACTGACAACTGTATTCATCCAAAGCAACTTTACTAACTTAGTACAAACTTCGATTTATAAATTGTTTGTATATGGACAGAAAATTATATCTATTAGTATCAGGGTCTCACACACGTATAGTGTGGGCCTCGATATAAAATTAGATGACAGGATCTTAATATCAGATTCTTCTGAAAGTGTATTACAGTTTGCCATATATATGTATTTATATCTATGTTGTAGAATGTACTGTGGCTGTAAGTTTATATTTCTAATATATATGGAAGATTAGTCATTATCATTGAGGCCTCAATTTAAAGCTACAAATACTTAGAATTGCCCAGATCTACACAATAATTCTGTAACAATAATAATATTTCATCTCATAGTCCTTTCATATTTGTAAGCAAAAGAAAATATTCAAACCTGCAGTGTCCCCGGGACTCCCTGGCCCAGTAGCATACCACTGGAAATTTATTTTAGTAGGGGAGGGACTAATCAGCATTTTAACAATTTTCTGTTCATTTAATAATTAATCTCTATAGATCTGGAGCTACAAGTTTTCAGTGGCTTTGGAAAATTTAACTGATATATTTTTACAATGGCTCAAATCTCATGTAATTATTCAAAAATATGATTAAAAAAAATAAAAGTAATAATACGCACTGGCTCAAATGGTTCATACTGGTTGGAGTGTGCTCTGTGTAGGATAGGGGTGGTTGTAATGCTGGTAGGCGTAGTGTCCTCTCCAGTTCTGTTCACCCCATCTTTCTTCTCGTCCTCCTGGAGAAAAAAAAAATGAAATAAAATTAAACAAAAGATTGTTTATATAAAATTTCTTTATAAAAATTTTAAAAAGATTTTTTTTTTTTTTTTAATGAATCTTCCATTTTCAGATTTGACATAAATTATGATTTAAAATTTTTAAAATTCAGATAAAATTAAAAAAATAAAGGTTTTCAAGAGTTGAACTGGTATCTAAATTCAAAAATCCTTTTATATATGCCATCCTTTCAATGTAAAAAAAGTTAAGCAATCAGTAATTTTTTTTTTTTAATTTGAATGATTCCTACATAACTTCTCTATTAATTTGATATTATAATAAATTACTTAGAAAGTCAAGGCTTGATATCGGACTGTGAAGCTAGAGAAAGAGATGATGATAAAATAAGGATATACAGGGTGTCCCAGGAGGAAAGATCAATATTTTGGGAGGTGATAGTATCGGTTATTTTAAGCAAAAAATGTCATATGAACAAGTGTCCTATTCTGAATAGTTTCCGAGATAATTGAAATTGGCACAATTGAGCCTGCTGGCCGTTCTTTTCCTTCTCTTCCACCGCACGGTGCAAGATCTCCAGACATAATCCCCTTGGATTTCTGTTTATGGGGTTGAATGAAGAGTGAAGTTTACAGACGTAGAGTGAATACACGAGATGCATTGCTCGCTCGCAATATTGTTGCCATTGCGCTCTTAAAGGAACATCATGATGAACTCAGGCAAGCAACACATCATGTTCTCATAAGAGTTTAGAAAAGCATGATGTTGGTGGTGGAATTTTTGAAACTTTTCATTATAAACTGTATGAAATGTCTAAATTGACCAGTAAATATTATAAACAGTATGTAATATCTCTTTGTTATCATTCATTTTGAAACGGTACATTTAAATAGCTCTATCTTGGAAACCATTTGGAATAGGATACTTGTTCATATGACACTTTTTGCTAAAAACAACAGATACTATCACCTCCCAAAATATTGACCTTTCCTCCTGGGACACTCTGTATAATATTCTTCACTTTTCTAACAAACGCTAAGATTTAGTAAAGAGATGCTTTTCTTTCAATATGTTTCAGTTAATTTATTGTAATTTTATTGTTTACCTGAACATTGGCTTTTTGTATTTCAACTGTTGAAGAATTAGTTATAACATAAATCTTAAAATTTGCTAGAAGACTGAGAAATGTAACGTTTACTAATTTATTACAAATTTAAGAGTTAATACAGAAGATAATCTGAGATTCTTCAAACGAATAAAATACAAAACTGTTGCTATCAACAATTTAATTGTCTTTCTGTGCTAAGCATGAGACTGGGTAAATCTCATTCAATATACTGTCAAAAGGATAATTTAACTTGTTTATAACTTCAAAGCTGAGCATAGAGTGATTACAAAAAGTAATGTTTTTGATAATCATTCATCTAATACAGATTTTACATTGGTTACAAGATGTATAACACAATTATCTGAAGCAAGACATAAAAAGAGAAAGGAAATGATATATGACATATCTTACTTATGGTAAAAAATAAACAACTGGAAGACATTTGGAGAAGAAATACAGTGTGCCTACTATAGAAACAAACATCATATGGAGTGACCATAACAGCCGAAACGTTTTAAATATTCAGGAAATCAAATCTGACAACTGATAATGAAGATGAACAACAAACTAGATAGTTATTGCAAGAATGATCCTATTCAGAAAATAATAACTTGAGGAGGACTAAATGCATGAATATAGAACTTGACTCTTCTGTTAACGACGACCAGTTAAATTGCAAAGAAATTTAAATAATTAAAGAAATAAAAATAAATTGCACAACCATGTTTGAGATGAAGGTAATTAGTTTCAAGAATTTCAGAATAGTGATATCGTATACATGAATGATGCTGTTAAGATAGGGTGACCATGTTTTGAAAATAAAAATATGAGACATTTTAATGAAGCAGAAGAAATCAACCAACACTTTATTTGAACGATTTACTTGATTGGAAGAAAATATGCTATGCATGTAAAGACTGTTTCTTATAAGTCTCCAAATAGGTAGAATTGACAGAGGTTTACTATTGTTGCATCATTATTTTCAAATATTTACGTGTAACTATGTAACAATTTGCAAGATCAATTGTAATGGCTATTCATTTACTGATTACAACTTTAAAATAATACAATTTCATTTTCTCTTGTAGTTTCATAAACTTGTTTATAATTATGATTATTTGCAATTATATAATGGCATGAAGAAAGTGTTTGTTTAGGTTGAATTGTAATGGACACTCCACGTGTTAATATGAACTTTATAGCAGATACATGAATAAGACATTCTTGCATGTAGTAATTAATCAATCTAAAGTCTAAACATTCCATTGATGGAAAAATATTCATAACTTTATAGTGCTGAAAAGCTCGACAAGTGATTCAATACTGCACTGCAGAATCGCTCAATGCAGATGTTACAGTGAAAATACGTTTATCTCTTCAGTTTCTCATATTGTGAATGGCTGAAAATAAAACTAAGAAATGAAAGATAAATACTTCTCTTGAAATTGCATTAAAATACGGAACAGTTATGTATTCTGTATTAAATTTATCAGGACAACAGGACACAACTTTAAAAAATAGGAAAAATCCCATAAAATATGAGACGTCTGGTCACTATGTTAAGACATCTGTTGTGATGAGAAAACTGTAAGTGTCATACAAAGAAGTAATCTATGGCCTGTGGGCAAAGCTGGTAAGATGCAAACAATAATGCCATTGATATTCAATTTCACGTCGATATGTGGTTGCAAGGCTATAGAAAAAAATAAAAGCAAAATAAAAAAACGGAAGAAAACATGATACTATGATACATATCTAGAAAGCCTCTTATAGCTGCAAAGTTGATCCAGAGTTGGAAGTCCTCTTATCGTAAGATCAGTTATTTTAATTAAAGGTTTGTTAATCATATAAAGCAGCATAAAAAGTTATAGTGGTGAGGATATGACTGGCAATGAATCAAAGAGCTTACAATATGTGATAAAAACTATGAAATACTTTAAAATGAAATAACATAACTGACCTTTAGAAAGATGGATAATCTAGGTATCAATATATGATTCATCTACTAATTACAGGTTTGACAAAAAATACAAAAAAAACCCCAACCCAATTGAATTGCTATTTGGCCTATCTGATTTGAAAGTGAAAGTCTGACTATAAAAAATCTACTGAAAGGCATAGATATTAAAAGCGATGAATGAA
Source organism: Thereuonema tuberculata (assembly GCA_023159025.1). Taxonomy (NCBI): domain Eukaryota; kingdom Metazoa; phylum Arthropoda; class Chilopoda; order Scutigeromorpha; family Scutigeridae; genus Thereuonema; species Thereuonema tuberculata. Next base: position 27,460,582 of record JAFIDM010006943.1, read on the forward strand.
AATGAGAAATCAAAGAAAAGGTTCTAAGGCAGAGTTTCTCAACCAGTATGATGTGAGAAAATTCTGAGAATACATCTGTAATCAACATTTAATTTCACATTAGTCAAATGCTCGTATCTAGAATAAAATGGAGACATCAAATAAAGTGGCCAAACAGAAACTGAACTAAATTCTGTTTCATTCTAACAATTAAGGATAAAAAAGTACTAATTCTCATTCAAACCAGCTTAAAAAATATTTCAGTAAATGCTTAAAATAGATTCTTTTATTCATTTGTTAAGTTATAGGTATTTTTCAGAGGATTCTATTAAAGCAATGAATTTTCCACGTGCGGCGCAGAATTTTAGGAATAAGGTTTGGTGGGCCCTAGGTTTCTGGAAATACAAAAGTGCGCAGTGAAGCGAGAAAGGTTGAGCAGCACTGTTCTATTAGTTATTACCCATGTGGATAATAAAATCAGTAAGAACATCGAGAATGATCAAGTATTCATGGAAATCAAGGCATACTAGTGTAATAAAATTCCCACAATTCAACAAACTGGTGAAGCCAGTTATAAGCAGGGAAAGCCTTGAAATGATCCTGTAACATATGGTGCAAGTAACAGAATTTGAGGTGATCCTTCTCAGTAAAAAAGAACTTACATCAATCACAATCCTTTTTCATTGAATCATATTGGGACAAAAAGCACAACACAGAATGGGGATAATTCTTAGTCTGAATATTTCAATTTGGCTTTAATGATTAATTATTATTTGATATTAAACATAGTGTCTACGGTGCCTGTGCATTATTGTTGGTTTTTTTTTTCTGAATATAAGGTTTTAAAAACTTTGAAGGTAAAAGAAGTAAAAACATTGGATTTAGTAAAAAGTAATACATAAAATAATTTCATAATCTCAGAACATCAAATGTAGATTATACATTACATACAAATAAGTAAAAATTAAATAATAGTGCAATGTTTTTGTAGGGTTTGAGCTTTTGCACTTATTTAATAAAAAATAAATTTGACAAGCTTTTCTGTTAATTTTATTTTCAAATTAAAATTTATAATAATAAATAAATAATAATAATAATAATTGACCAAATAAACAAATTCTATTAACACAATTTAAAACCATTTCATTTTCATTCTGAATTCCATTATTCGTAATTGATTAGTAATTATAACCTATAATAATTAATACAGGGTGATTCAAAATTCTTTGTATAAACTTTAAAGGTAGTTAAGAATACAAAACAAACCTTATTCATAATGGAGCATATGTCCACAAAAGCCACCCGAATGTGCTAAGAGAGCTGTTTGGCTGCACATTAGTTGGACAGTATGAGCCATTGTCAATTGAGATGTTGACTTTGTATGAGTATTGCTTTACTAATGCTGAGAAGGCAGATATGGAACTAGCCTATGGGGCAGCCACTGTACGATTGTATTGCGAACAGTTCCCTAACAGATGTGTGCCTATATCTAAATATTTTAGCTCATAAAACTCCAAGCTTAAGTAACGAATGTCATTAAAAATTTGAAAATCAATTTTATGCAACAGTATATATATATTTTTTCTTTTTCTTTTAGGAATTATTCCCATTGTAAGACAGCAATTAGGAATACAACAGCTGATCTGGATTATCTGTAACTGGCAAAGGGCGAGGGAGAATGATCATAGATAGTAAGCTGTCAATATCAGAAATTTATGAAAACAAATAGCAGGAGATACATACATAATAATAGTTTTGTGTCTAGACAAGATTGGAATCAGTTTCTGAAGCATTTTATATCATGAGGTAGTGCAGAGCTTTTTAATTAGTGTACTGGTCTGCAGAAAGAATACTCTCTTCTGGTATAATAACATTCTGAAAGTGCATCTGTCGTAATTACTTAGCTACGCATATTTTAATTCTTGACGAAATTCTACACATCAAAGATCTGGGCAACAGAAAATTAAACAATATTCTATCTCATTCGAACAATGAAGGTTAATGAAGAATTAATTCACATTCAAATCAGCTTAAAAATATTAAATTTATTATAAATGTCAAGTACCTATTATTAATGTGTAAATAGCAGATGAATAATCCTTTTTTCAAAGGATTCTAATAAACACAGTAATAGAAATGAAAAAATTTGGTGTGTCGTAGAGTTTAGAAAAAATAAAATTGTGTCGTTATTCAAAAAAAGATTGAGAAGCAGAGGTAACCCACTCTTCAAAATGGAAGGTTCAGTAATTGCAAAAGATATAAGAAAATGTGGATTACTGAATCTCTTTGGTGGGTGTGCTGGAATGCTAAGAGAGCAAAGTGAATAACAGAATGATAAAGCAGAACAGTACAACTGTGATCTAGCCATTTAATGGATGTAGAACAGTAAATATGATGATGATTAAACAAAAATGAAAGACTAAATATAATAGTCGCTGTTAAAGACACCACTATGGCTTTTCATGGCGAGAAATTAAATAAAATAAAACTTTAAAATGATGGTTTCAGAGTTGGTGTTCTCTTCTGAAAATAAATAAAGCTAAAATAGGCATGCAGAGAAGAACAAACAAAAAATCCTCACTGTGGACAAGAAAGTGATATTCCATCATAAATTCTGCATGATACAATATGGTATGTGACCATCCAGACTCAAAATGAAGGTGGTCAACTATTCAGAGGATATATCTGTAGTATTTTTTTTTTTTCATAAGTTTAAGAATGGCATACATAACAAGATTTCCTGAAGATCTCTAATCAAAACCTTTTGATGAAAAATATTTGAAAACTTAACAGAAATAATAACAAAATTTTCAAGTGAACGTTGGAACGTTTATAACTAATATACACACTGATATAGAAAATTTTAAAAATTCACAATTTCTAGAATGCTAAGAAAAACGTATTAGCAATCTTGCAGCTCACTTCTTACTAAGCAAGAAAACAGAAACGCTGAAGCTTCACCAAAGAGAAAGAAGATGAAGCTGAAGTTGTGTTAGTGCTGCCAAGAAGCAGATGAGCAAGAGGAAGTCACTTACCTCCTCCCCCTCCTCCGCATTCTTCTTTTGACACCTACGCTTGATAAACCAGGCGCTGAGACCAATTAGAGGAGCCAAGCCAATAAGAGCAATAATGGGGATGACAGTGATGGTCAGATCCTTTCCAAAGTCTACCGACCTACCATCATTGACTGATTGTGAACGGTAGTAAACACCTCTACTTGGGTAGCCACCTTCACTGCTTCCCTGTTCACCAAACTGGTAGTTGTAGTAATTTTCATTAGGATGTTGCTCCCCATGTTTGATGCCTGGCTTATTGGGAGGGTAAACCATGGCAGGTGGTGGCTTAGCATTGCTTGCAGAGGGTAACTGAAAGAATTTCTGTTCAGGTTTCCGTACAACAGGAAACGGAGTGAGTGATGGAGGTGTTGTAACGGGTAAAAGAGTTGTAAAAGATGGGGGGAATCGAGGTGGCTTCGTCCTCCCATCTCGTGGCATAACTTCCACAAAAATCTCAGCCTTTGCCTACACAAAACGAAAAGAAAAACATTATAATACAGCAATAAATAAATGAAAAAAATTCTTAATATTTTCTTTTCTTTATTAAATATGTGCTACTGCAGGAAAATACTATATATTTTAAAAAAATAGAGTATGGTAAATATACATATATCACAATTTCAAACCCTTTGTATATGATAGAATTAACAACAATGGTTTAAAAGTATTCATCCATCATCATATATAAATAACAATGTTGTAATGCTACATATGATAATGATCAGTAAATGAAAACCTCATTTATATGTAGAGGAATATAAGTAAATTATATTCCTCTGAATATAAATGAGTTTTCAGTTATATTCTTGTCAGTATAAGGTGCGTTCTGAAATTATAAAGCCAACTAGTAATATGAGGTGAATGACAATGAATAATTATGAAAAGAAATTATATATATTTTATATATTCCATGATGCTCTTTTGACACTAAACTACACCTGCTCTTTTGCAATGGGTGTAATAATCTTCATTTAAATAATTTATATGAATTAAAACAACACTTATAGTGTCCAATAATCATAAAGCCACTATCCAAATATCGTTAATTAAAAAATCTGGCAAGAGATGGACCGATGAAAAAGGCAGAGATTAACAAATGTTTATTGGTAAGTTATCAGCGAAGTTTCGTATCTCTTACTTTAAACAATGCACAAGATAATTCATTAACAGACTTCTATGTGCTCTTCATGATTCTGCTCAGTCTGCTAGATCAATTACGAAGGCAGTCTCATATTGTTATTGACAATTATTTGAATATTGGTGTAAGTATGGGACAAAAAAAAGTCTCATACTGTAATGATTATTTTTACACATGATGTAATTATCCCATTTTTGTCCCATACTCATCACCAATATTCAAATAATCATCAATAAATATTTGAGTATTGGTGATAAGTATGGGACAAAAAATGGGATAATTACATCACATGTAAGAAAGAATCATTATTTGTGAAGTTACTGAAAGTAATACATCCATCAGAGCCATAACCATGCGTTTTGATATCCCTGTGTAGAAATCAATTGTTTATAAAATCATCCATGAGTATTAAAGCTCATATTCAAGAGGAAGAAGTCTCGACTCCGCTGAAGCAAAGCCACAAAGAGAAAAGGCTTCTCTGGGCAAAAGAAAAAAATGTCCTGGAAGGAGAGTGGAACAAAGTAATCTGGAGTGATAAAAAGAAATTTAATTTGGATGGTTCAGATGGATGCCAATTTCACTGGCATGATATTAGCAAAGAAGATATGTACTTAAAACATCAGTGTGGAGGTGGAAGTGTTATGGTGTGGGAAGCCTTTGGCTGGCACTATAAGAGTAATCTAGCATTTGGACAGGAAGGATGAATGCTATAAAATATCAGAAGTTGCTACAGGAGTACCTTTTGACATTTGCTGAGAGTACAGAAGGTAAATATAGATAAAATTTATCTCCAAAAACCTCATACAAATCAATGCCTAATCATGTTTTCAAAGTTATTCAGAAAAGTAGTGGTAACTTTATTGGAGATTTGAACAAATGGCTTTATAATTTGTGGACATGGTAGAATTACTAATATTGCATAACATTTTCTGTTTTGACCATTCAATTATGCATAATAATGTATGTCATTTACACAGGTATAATGTTGTGGTAACAAACATTAAATAATATTTTTGCTGTATTATCTTGTTTTATTTGAGACTTACTGTGTGGCTTTACAATTTCTAGATGCACCTTAGATGGGGTTTTACATAGCTTGCAGTTTAATCAATCAAATTCAATCATTTCTCTATGATTGTTCAAGACAATCGGCACCTATCACTGCATTGTAAAAAACTAAAAATATCAAAGAGGAAGACATGTACTTCTGATATTATCTATATAAGATATAATATTTTGCAAATAAGATCTACCAAGCGAAGTTGTAAGATTATTTGCTGAATTTAGACTTATTTCTGTAATTTGTTTCACTTAATTGAATACACCAACAAAAAAAATCGAAAGTTTGGTATGACTGTTTTACTTAGGGATTCATTTTATGGAGATTAGTTTTGTTCCACCACCCCTTCCAATAAAAAAAAAAGAGAGAGAAACCCAAAATCAAATTGTCTAGTCCCAAAAATGGCTATTAAAATAATTTGCTGTTTCCTGTTTGCCACTGAAATTTCTCAACAAAGATTTCAAATTTGAAATACGAACCCAACATTTAATCTGCTTACTATACTTTTACTAGTTTACACTGAGGCAAGAATTACGCTTCTGTCGGACAAGAAATTGAGGAACTTTGTTGCAAAAGAATGTCAAATAAAAACATAAGAGGAAGAGATGGCTAAAATGTCATCTGTAACTTGTAATGAAGCAATTTAAATGTTTGAATTCATGTTGCTGCATTTTCAAATATTCTCTTCAAGATCTTTTACAATTACAGAATTAGATAAACACATCATTTATATGAAATACTGGTTGTACCTGAAATATGCTGCCAAACTTAAAGGTTATATTCAATCGTGCAAAACAACGAATAAAATGTCATATAAATATGGGTCTGGAAATGCTTTATTTCCAAGATATGAATGATGCAACAATCCAGAAGTGTTGGCCGTGCAGTTGCTCAGTTTCACAGAAAGTGCTTGAAATATCCTCCACTGGCTGCAATGCACACAACACAACGTCGTTCTATCGACTGCCGAACACAGTCGAAGATGCCAGGTGCATGTCGAATTGTGTTGCATCAATCCACTATGCGATCCTGCAGTGCATGGGCATCAGAAACTTAAGATAACCCCATATGAAAAAGTCTAGAGGGTTTAAATCAGGGGAACGAGCAGGCCATGCTATTGGCCCCCCTCTTCCAATCCAATGACTCTACGATACAACATAAAGGCCAACACCTCTGTATCGTTTCATCGTTGATATCTTGGAAATAAGTCTCACTTATACGAAACATTCACTTATACGAAGAATTTCTCATTCCCGGCGAAACCCCCATAGTCCTATATGTAATTCACTTACACGAAATATTCACTTATACGAATAATTTTTGGTTCCCCCTCATATTCGTATAAGTGAGACTTCGCTGTAACACATTTCCAGACTCATGTTACATGACATTTATTCGTTGTTTTGAATGATTGAATACAACCTTTATGTTTGGCAGCACATTTGAGGCTCACCCTGTATAAGTATTACCGTTACTGAATTATATACAATCTATATGTTAAATATTATTAGATTTACACTTTTAAGTTTAGACATTCCTAAATGTTAAAGTATTGTTATTTTTTTTTTATTTTTGTAGAGGATGTATTTATGTAATAATTTTTAAATGATGTTTTTCATGTTATAGAAGTTTATGCATTTTAGTTCCTTGGTAACTTTATAAACAGAAACCAATATATCAATTGGAAAAGGCCAAACACACAGTTTCTAAAAAATTAACTTTATAAAAAAATTAAAAATACACAGACGTTTCGGCTTGCCGAAGTTACAAGCCTTTCTCAATGTGATTTACAAAATAGGAACAACACCTTATTTATACAGCTAAGTAAAACAAAAAAGAACAATCATGGGATACTACCCTGTTTTGGAGAACCCCGTAGCTAAAGGATCTGGTTCAATCAGAATGCAAATATTCAAGTACCAATCAGCGAATGAACTACAATGCCCTCTGTGGTAAAAAAACGAGTTAAATTGATAAATAACTTTACAAGGTTACATGTGGTTAGATCAAATTAAAGTAAACAGAATACAATCAAATAAAATTCATAACAATATCTCGGAAAAAAAAAAAAATAAAATTAAAATTTGCTTTTCATTTTGCACTGTTTATTAGTGTGCAACATAAAAGAATTATCACCTATTTTTACATTATCACATATTTTCTTATACATATCTACAAGATTAAACATTATTAACCCTTGTTTTCAAAACCATTGGTGTATAACATCAAGCTTAGAAAAGATATTTTTTTTTTTTTTTTTTTTTTACAACTGTGTGAATTCAATTGCAAGTATTATTTCATTTACAAAGTGGAATAAATTTAATTACCATTGCCTAATTTCTAGGTACTCTCATTTCAAATCCCAAAAAAAAAAGTTTTCTTTTCAAACCTCCCCCCTCTCAAAAAAAAAAAAAAAAAAAAAATCTTTTCAATTTGTTATTTAATTAAACCAAAACATTTAATAAAAAGTTCACTTGAAGTTCAGCTATGATGTAACTGAGATATAGAAAGTTATCGAAATCTATGACTACATGAAGGAACACCCGACTTAATAAATTGGCTAACACACAGTTGGCAGGGGAAGAACACAATTGAGTTTACTTGAAGCGTTGGTCTCTAGGTTTTTTAGAGAACCCATATTGGTATATTTCTCTGACCGAGATTTGGTCGTTGTAACTTTCTTCCGATGTGAGGATTAACACCGACTCCATGCATTTTAGGAGATGTATGTCCTTTTGGAGAACGGGGTTCTCCAAAATAGGGTAGTATCCCATGATTGTTCTTTTTTTGGTTTTACTTAGCTGTATAAATAAGGTGTTGTTCCTATTTTGTAAATCACATTGAGAAAGGCTTGTAACTTCGGCAAGCCGAAACGTCTGTGTATTTTGTATTTTTAATTTTTTTATAAAGTTAATTTTTTAGAAACTGTGTGTTTGGCCTTTTCCAATTGAAACCTTTCTCACACACGCAAAATAATTTTCCAAAGAAACCAATATAGTTTCTTTCTTTTTTTTTTTTTTTTTTTTTTTAGAACAAGCAGTATTTGTATATCAATGTTTAAATAATTATGATTATATTCTCTGATATTTAATGACACAAATATGTTTTGCATTGTAAAATCTAGTTGAAACTTTTTTTTGGAAACAAAATCATTAATTCATTAATGAGGAAGTTAATTGCAAACTATACACCAGCGTTATAAGTTATTTCAAACCATATTTCATTTCAACAACTCATTGTTTTTTTTCTCGTGCATAGTCTCCATGTACTTGGCTCCCCATTCCATGCCTGTTGAGGGTTTATAGCTGATAATCAAGCACCCGTTTCAATCATGAAATCACCTACCGAAATAATTACATTTACTAACTATGACTCACAAAATTTGAAGAAACAGAAATTTTGTAATAGTAAGCAACTTCAACAAATTTATAATCTGATCTATCTGCTCAACTTGTTTTTAAATTAGTGTTCAAGAAAATGGATTTATTCCGTCTTTCTTAGCCATCCCTTTTAGCTAATCAATGTCCATTTCATTTTTTTCTTTCGGAGATGAATGTTGTTGTTTATGTGTGTGTGTGAGACAGACTCTTATCAGTTTACTAAATTCAACAAATGACTAAGAGTTGCAAAAGTTTTCTCTTTCCCCTGGCATGTTTAGCAACATATAGTAAATTTCATAATTTGCAAACTCAAAAAATATACAATCTGAAGTCCTAAACAGAAAATCTACTTGTTGAGTTGAATTTTTTTATTTTTCAGCTTTACCTCGTCAAATCTTCTCAAAAGGAGGTTCTTTTCTAAATCCTTCCTACAATTTTGAAAAATTTCGGAAAGTTCCACTTCACTTACCTCATGGACTCCATCATCTGCTGTTACATACAAGTAAAACTGTCGTCCAGCCTAAGCAATAAAAAGAAAAAGAAAATTACAAATTAATATTTTTGTATTTAGTGATCTATAGTGCTTTTAACATTATTAAAACAAAAAAATAACTATTTTAATCTAACTTGAAAAAGATTCTTCAACTATTGTGATTCTTAAGATTCACTATAATTATGAGTTCAATGTAGAATTAAAAGTTGTATTAAAAATCACATGATGATTTATTAAAAGTCTGTACTGATAAATAAGCAGATGGATCCAATTTTTTTTTCAAGTAAAAGATGAGGAAAAACATCTTTTATGAGAATAATTTCCAAGCATAAGATTCAAATGACATGAGTTATTATTATAATTGTATAAGTTATATATTGATTTGTCACTAATTTGACCATAAAAGTTATTTTTGCTCTAATTATTGAATTGCTAAAAAAAGTTATTTAATATATTTAATAATTGATATTATTAAAATACTGTTAAATGTAAAATGCCGTTTACATCAATATAATAAATACCAATGGAACCATTGCAAGAATTTCTCTCCATACCATAAACAAGCTGTAAAAATCAAGAGTAAATTTACATCACAGCATTGTTATTGGAGCTACAAAAGGGATACTTCCAGAGTCTTAAAAAAAGATGTATAATCATAAAATTTAATGAGATCTAGGCAACAGGATTAAATTCCTAAATATGAATTTCACGTAAATCAGTAGCCTACATTATTATTTTTTTTTAACTAAAAGGCATTGTATTTGGGCTTTTATTTAAAAGTGACCCTTAAGTTGGGCTTATATATAGCAAAGTTAAGTAAATGTACACAATCATTCTAAATGTTCAAATATTAAATTACATGTAAATTAGTGCATTACTCTTTGAAAAGCTTACTAAGGACTCAAATATTTATTATGAAATGAAACTGTGGCTACAAACACCCAAATTTAATTAAGTTTGGACAACATTTAACTCTCAAATATAAAAATCCATTTTGCAAAATAATTTAAGTTTAGTAAGCACTTATGAATAGTAATTTGGCCCTAAATATTATGTTTGGACTGATATACACAAACATATATCATAAAAAAACAACAACAACAATCTAAATTTATTCAAGGCAACAAAAACATGAATTTCCTTAAAATCGAGACACGGAGTGTAGATTTATATTTTAAGTTTTAATAAATTAAAAGTGATTTGATGAATTAGAATAAAGCTATTTTGCATTTGTATATTGCTTTTCTTTTGAAATAGCTAAGCACTAATTTTAATCTTTTGAGAATTTCATCTGAACTTCTAGATCAATCTGTCCAATGAACAAGATTATGTTCATCAATGAAAATGGCTTGAGAACCTCTTGTTTAAAGAGTAACTGATAACATCATGCAAATCACTTTACTCTTGAAATTTAAATTAACACTAAACCTCTTTTAGGAAGGTACAAGTCATTATTTTTTTATACTTCTTCTGCAAAAGAGATTCTATAAAAATTTAAATACGCTTTCAAAATTCTGTTTGACAGTAAGTCATGAATGCAAGTGCGAAATAAAAAACCGTCTCGATTGACCTAGTGATTATTTCTTCCCTCCAATTTGTACAAGGTCTTTAATTGAAAGAAAATATATTCTTTTTCGGAGCAGGTGGAGAGGCCAATTATCCACTGGGAGGATCTCCATAAAAGCAATACAATTGAGATTTATTTGTGGATTAGCAACTGAAGTTTCTAGTTTTGTATATGTTGTTGAAACACAACCAAGCAAATTCTAAAAACGCTGATTTTTTTTTATTTTTTTTTTAACTAAAACTTTATTGGCCAAACTTAAAACCTGATCCTGATTTCTTCAAATACTATAAGAATTATCTTTGCTAACAAATTTTTGCAAATTTAAAAAGTTTTTGCTAATAAATGGCAAATTGAATTAAAGAATTACAGTCAGTGAATCAAATATTTTTCAGATCAATTCCAACCTTATATCATTGAGATAAAAACAGAAAAATACCCAACTTCCTTGATTTTAAATCAAAGCACATCACCAAGGATCCAACGTGCTTTTGCTGTTTTGCCTCTATATTATAAATAATAATAATAATAATAATAATAAATCCAAAATTGATCAGCATACTGGTGGCAGCAAGTTCAACATCAGTCTCCCCATAATCTCAAACCACCATCCCAGTAAAGTAATGTAACATACAATCTGAGTAGCAATCATGCACTATCTAATGAACATGGGGATTCGCGTTCCTGCTTTCCATCCAGATTTCAATCTCTCCTACAGAGAAACTCTGCAGTCATGTTCCTAGATTCCTTATTTTCTTTTGAGGAACTGTATGCTGTGATGTAAGCTTTTTATTATATATTAAAAAATATCTTAATTTACTTACAAAATAAAGGGAAGAATATATATATATATAGGAAAAATGAAATTTGTGAAAATGGAACGTAAAGACCAGGAGACCCATATATATATACAAATAAAAATATCCCTTTGTTGTCATTTTACATGGTTGAATCCAATTGAACCCCCCCTCCCATTTCTTCAATTGATCAATGCTATCATTATCTTTGAAGCGGTGGAGATGAGGTTGTCCTCTGCAATGACCTTGAGAAGGAGGGGGATGTTTTAAGTCATCCACCGAATATAATAGGCGCCATTAGGTGGAGGTCCGCCACGTGGCGTCATTGCCCACGGCCAACACGGAGCCACAAATCCTAATGACATCGATTCAACTGAACTGGTTCTCCACCTCCTGACTCGAAAAGGAAATCTTCCAAACAAACTGTTAAAAAGAGAATCTTTTTTTTTTTTTTTTTCAAAAAAGTTCGAGGAGTAAAAGTTGGATGCTCACAATGAATCTGATTCTTTTCCCTTTCAGCTAATATCGTAGCGACGACTTGTTTTTCTTCCCACAATTAACATTTTCAACGAAGAGATTTCTGTTTACAAGGTACCATCTTTTGGTTTTCTATTTAAGAAGTTTTGAATTAACATCGACAGGATCAAATGGGCGAAGAACGGATGGAGTTTATTAATACAACCATCACTCATTATTTGTAAAACATCTGTTAGCTAATCGCGGGAAAAAAAGTAGACATTAAAATTTAATGATAAAGAATAAAAAAAAGGTAAACATTTTACTAATTTTTTTCTTCTTTTTTTTTTAGTTTTTTAGTCTCGTTTAGAAAAGAAAATAAATTCAAACTTTTGTTATGAATGCTAATGACGTCTGAAATAACTCGAATTCCTATTGGTTAGAATTTAATTAAAATTTCTATTAAAAAGTTGGAAAAACTTCCTATTATAATATTTATGTATTTAGTAAACTATAACTCTACCATAGTACTATCATAACTTTGCTGTAACAACGATGCAGAGTATTAAATAAATAAATAAAAAAAAAAATTCCTCCGAAAAATATTTGAAATGACAACATCTTTAAGTTGTTTTTAACATCGACCTCCCAACCCAACCACCCGCATTCAAAGTTAACGCGAGCTATATAATCCTCAGACACCCAAGTAACATGCTAACAATGTTAATAACGCCACGAATTCCATCAACCAATGACTACATAGTAAAATTATGGCGATAAAGAACAAAAAGCTTTAATATTATTTTCATTAACAATTATTTTTAAATTTTAGTCGGATAATATCATTAAGAAATCACAATACAACGAACTTTTCAAAGTTAAATTATTTGTTATATAAATTTCTAGATTTATCTTGATATCATAAAAATGATTTTTTTTTTTTTTTTTTTTTGTCGAACTGTGCTGCATGTACAGGGCGACCAGATTTTTTCGATGTCAATCCGGGACAAGACAATGTTGATCATTAAAAAAAACAAAGCAACGTGTTCGTCACAATTTGTGTACGCGCGTGTTCCGTAAAACAATATTATATTCTGATTCCACAAAAAATCTCCTCCATTAAATGGATTGGCGCTAACAGAACTTACGTTGATTATTTACAAAATCCGGGACATATACTGAAGAGGGAACACTGAACTAAAATCCGGGACATCTGGTCATCCAATGCATGTACCATCTCTAACAACAATAATTACTACTTACTTGTTAGCCTATACTTCCAACGTGCAATATTGTTTTATCTCAGATGTATCGATTGAAATAGTAAATTTTTTCGTTTATCTGCAATCACAGATGGAAGAGAAGAGAGGGAAAGATGTGATATGATATTTATATTTTTTTGAGTTTCTATTATAAATTCCAAAGAAAATGGAATGAAATAGCCTTTTCTTTGAAAAAATTTACCTAATAATAATAATAATAATAATAAATAGGACTACAGTCAATATCAACTCCGATATTCAGAATTTAAATAGTTTATTCAGAGCAAGAAAACTAAAAACCTGGAACCAAAAACTATTACTTGGTCTCAGCAATTTTAAAAGAGTTAAATAACTTTGTTGGCCGTGGAAGATGAATTTCTTTTTTTCGCAAACATTTAATTCCTGTTTCACAAATTTCGGTAAAAATGTTCGGTCTTGATTCTTTTAAGTGTAAAAACATATGAAATCCACTTTCTCTTTAATTAAATTAGGAGGATGACAATGGATTAGGCTTATTGTGTCACAGCCAACACCCTTTCCTCTGATCCTCTCCTTAAGGCTTAAACGTACATCTTAAACGTACGTTTAAGACATCTGATAAGACATCTTAAACGTACTAGAATTTTCCCACAAATTCCCCAAGAAGTTACACAAATGACATTTACCTGAATATTTATGTCACTGTCTACCCCGCCCATACTTTCAATCATTTCTTTTCAAAACATTTATCATTCTTTCTTCTCCATGACAGAAGCAAGGCGTCCATTACGTCGTAACCATTTCCTATTAGTGGGAGGGGACAGACTACAACTTGGACTTCAGAAATATGGACTAGGCCCACGCAAGGAGGAAGTTCAAATGAAAAATCATCTTCCTTTTTTAAATCTTACGATGTTTCCTTGTTATTTTGAAGATGTAAGTGATTTATTCAGTCTGAAACCCACAAAAGATTTATCAATGTTGGTTCTTGATGTTAAAAATTTGAGGAAACAGTTTAACATTCAAAACAGTTTAACAAATACAGTATTTAATAATTCCGAGCAATAAATTTAATATTGATTTTTCAAAACTTGATATAGCATTTTTATTTCATTTATTTATTTTTTGGGAACAGTGGTTTTACGAAAGTCGGATCAACGCACATAATGATGAAATGACCGATAACTACTTATTAAAGTTATTTTTAATATTTAAAAAAAAAAAAAAATCATTCGAAAATTTAAGGTCAATTTACAAACTAAAAATATAAGTTCCTAAATTATATAAAGTACATATATTTACTAATTCTCCTGAACTTCCAAGACTGGAGACCGCCATTGTATTTCATGGCTTCATTGTCTGAATATTATGACAGTTATTTTAGAAGATTTAAGAAAATAGTTATTTGTAACAGTTAAAATTTTATTTTTTTATTTGAACTTTAAAAATATTAAGTATTAAATTTTAAAAATAAATTATTACAAATTAAACTCCAATTCTGTCATGCTTTGTAATGACAACAAACTGTTGGCAGCTAACGGCCAAATTAGAAAATTACGGAAAATATTTTAGAAGAATGAAAAATAATGAATTCATTCTAAATATTTTTAGAATGAATGAAATGAAAGATAATTTTTTCTAAAAATATTACATCGGGAATTATTGTTAGTATATGATTCTACTTCAATTTTTCAAAAGAGTCGACTTATAATTATACATACTTATATAATATTCTGTAAGAATTTAAGTGGGTAACGTAACACTGCTTTCAACCTCTCCCCCTTCTGCTGTCAATGAGGAATGTCTCAAGTGCCATCTTGATTCCACGCTGTGCTACACGAGGGTGATAAGCGTGAATTCCCTTGTATTTCTTCGATTAACAGTTGACAGAAGAAAGAAAGCAGTTTTACAATTAAGAACAAAGGAATTAAAACAAAGGCTAACGATGTAGCTTAAACAAAATAGTGTAACCGCTCAATTTACATTCAGTAGCATCTTTAGAAAAACAGGATATACACGACACTACTACGATTATTTTGAGAAAGAAAAAAAATCAAATTCAGATTATTGTAATTACTATTTAAAACTTAAAAAAAAAATCATCATTCTGAAATCCGGGTTGACATTCTAACAATAACAAAAAAATGATAAAAAAAAGAAAAGGAGAAAGAAGCGATCGTGCATCAACAGAAGAAGATCGTTGTTCCGTAACACTTCAAATTACAATGTTTCATCGTGGAATAGAAAAGGATTCAATTGGAACAAGCAAATTCCTTTCTATCATTGGTTCCAGTCTTGTGATCCCTGAATATCCATGACTACTTTAAGAGAGGGAGATTCTCCACCAGATGGAGCCACCAAAAATTCGAATGGAAGTAAAGAGGAGAAACAAATTTAGAGTTGTTTTTTATGAATCAAATCTTTGAAAACATAATTGTGAGCAACCTATGGGAAGTGATTTTTATTCAAATTTGGTAGGGATGAAGTAAACCCAGTAGGATCAGTCTTTCTCTCCATCTGTCCTTATTTCCGTGGGATAGTACAATAGACCTCCGGTCGCAGTGCTTGGCTTCTCTGCCACCCACATTCACTACATAACATAAACCCAGTAGGATAGTTAGGATCTAATTAAGAAAGAAGGAAGGATTATTGTCAAAATACCTAACAACTTCTATAATAGTAGGCCTACTGTGCAGAAAAATTGAAATGTAGGTATGTTTCACTACACATACAATATTCCTAAGGAAATATTGCGTGAAGTGAATGTAACTAAAAGGAAAGGTCAATCTATAAGCTGCGTTGCATTCTGGGAGGGTCATCTTTGAGCGCACGGATAATACACTTTAAATTTTCTTCAATAATTTTGTAAATAATCAATTATTTTGGAATTGACGCCCTTAATCTTCTCTGTTCCTACGCCATATTATTTTTAAGGTTATCTATTGCAAGTTGGTCAATGAGGAATATAATTGAAGTATTTTTAAAATGCAGAATTTACAATTTATAAATAATTTTTATAGCATTAGTTTTACATAAAAAAACAAAACAAAACAAAAAACCACTGTTCTCATCTTAATTCAGAATAGTAAAATTAATTTTCTTTTTCTTTTCGATATGGGTGAGTCGTTTCTTGTGAAACGACCTGAAACGCCCCTCATTGGGTTCCATGAATTCGCATCTTCTCCTCTTCTTTCTTAAAAAACATTCGCTTACTAATTCATTGCCACTTTCGCTTTAGAAACAAAACAAAAACTGAAAATAAGAAAACTACGAGTTTTAAAATAATAATAATAATATTTCTTTTCAATGGAAAAGTTGAACAGCGATATCCGTATCTAAGATCTGCTTCGAGAGTAAAAATTTATTAAAAAAAAAAAAAAAAGTCATGTGATTTGATTAATTTCATTCAAGGAACGGAAAAGGAAATCTTCCTCTGGCTGTAGCTCAAAATTAATTTTGCATTTGCAAACAAAGGAAGTTCAGGGTGTCTACAAAATCTGAATAAAAAAATTCCCTGATTTCATGAACAATTTCTTTTTAAAATTCCCTGATAATTATCTGATCTGTTCAACAAAAAAAAAACCTCCAAATCGATCTGTTCAACCAAAATAAAAAAAACCTCCACACCGATCTGTTCAACCAAAAAATTCCCTGATTTTAAGTAATAATTGCAAAATTCCCTGATAATTCCCTGATTTTTTCCAGAATAACAAAATTCCCTGACAATTCCAGGTTTTACCTGATTTTCCGGTTCTGTCGCGGTTCTGTGTCTACTCTGAAGTTGATATTTTCTGTCGCGAGAAAGTTTTTTTTTTTGCTAGCGAATTAATTTAAATGATCACATTTCGACTGTTGCTATCGTCTTCTCCAAGGCTCTTACTTAATTCCTTTTTAAGGCAGTGAATAAACGATCAAATTTTGTCATTTTCTTTCATTCTTTTCATTGAAATTCTATTAAAATATATTACTTAAGTATTAGTAATCTTTATATCAATACAAGGCAATGCTTTTAATGTTGTCACAGATTTTACATCATTTCGTTTCAGTTTAAAGTCGTAAAACCTAACAAAATTTCATTAAGTTTTGACCGTTCAGACAGATCTTTCACAACGAATCTCCATTGATGTAATGGTATAAAACTGGTTGCAACTTTAGTGTCTACACTGCGATATGACACCTTTTAGTTACCGTTTCATTTATGTTTATTTGCTAAGAAAATTAAATCCACTAACCAATGGATAACTTTAGCTGATAAAAATAATATAAAATAAAGTTGACCTTGATTCTTATTAAAGTTAAAACAGATTTCGCTTAAGTGAAATTTTAGTCATAAGCTTATGTTAACCCTTGTCTTACGACGTACTTCGATTTAAAAAGAAAAGAAAAAAGAAAATTGTAGAAAATCGAATAAAAATTATTTAAAAGGGACTAGAGGAAGAAAAAATTTTTATCCTTAAATTTTCCAAAGGAAATTTTTTATAAAGGAAAATTAGAAAAAAACAAACAAAAAAAAATAACTTTATTCCTATATGACATTTAATAGTTTCTTCAATTTTTCCTCAGGAAAAAAGCCTTTATGCCACACCTACATTCAGTAACTTTTATATTATTATTCATCCACGCCCCAAATATCAGCCTTTCTTTTATTATTGAAGAAGCATCAGGTCCAGCGGTTAAAAGTGGCTCGTCCTTATTTAAACCTGAGTGTAGGAAATTCCTGAGAGGCATTGATAAATGTAGAAGAGCCCTTTCTTCAATCGAAGCCACCTCGAGCAACTCATTGCATTTAATTACTGTCATCAGGGGCAGCTGCTGTAGGGTGACTGGCGTCTTATCTTAACGTGTCTCTGGCTATTTTTTTGTCTCTTAATTCAGGATGCAACAGGCGACTCGTATTAATTAAGAAAAGCCTTGAACTTACTTTAGCAAAAAAGTGGGTGAATCCATTTAGAAACTGGTCTCTTCAATGATCAGTGCCTTGATTTTCCCATCTCTTCTTTAATCTCAACAGAAACTCTCCCTTTTTTTTTTTTTTTGACTGAACAGAAACGCAATTGTCAATCGTCTCATTTTGCGCGCCAAATCAAACGAGTTCTTACTATATTTTGAAAATCAATAAAAATATTCAAAAGGCATCTTCAAGTATCTCCAAAAATTCATTAAAAGCAGCATGAAATGAAATATAAAGTAACTAATTGCCTAAAATATAAGTTTTTATGATGTGGCAGTTCAGAAGGACTTCAGATGTCGTAACTTCAACACAACATTCTGGAGGTCATTACAAATCTAAAAGCTTATATCAATTAATGTCCAAATCATTAAAAGACAGAAATTAAGAAAACAACGAATACAATTGCTGTTTTACATAGCAAATATCAAGGTAACGAATGTTCGAAAGCTCTACTTAAGGCTTAGATATCTGATCAGGGCGTTAGAATAGATATATCATTTGTACAAGTCATGACAATAGATATCTGATACGGCAGAACTTAAAACTACTTTTTGTGTTTTCACTGTAATAAACACCTTTCATTGTATTTTTACTTGTACGTATTTTGATAATCTGCTTTTCTTTAAATTGCTACATTGAAGTTACAAAACATGTCGCCCTGAATCAATCTGCAGAAGCATTTTTAATTAATATTAACCAAATAAGTTGAGGAAAACCAGACAATAGATGAAATAAACTTCATTATGATGTTTATATAATAGAAACATATCTATTATGTATATCATTATTATACAGTTAACAATGCTATGAAGTTGAATTGTTTCGACTGCAGTATCCAATTGAAGGATGATTTTGGACTCATTGATAATAAAAAGCTTCTTTCTGAAGGCGATTGTAAATCTCGACGAAGCTTTCGACGTCTCCAACCAATTTATTTTATTGAAACATGTTTTTACGATTGAATGTCTTTTCGACGCCAAGCGTAATTGGCAGTTGTAGCGTCGGCTACAAACGTAGAATTAGGCTAAAGATAAAGGCCATTAGAACTACTGTTACGCTCTACACAATGCGATATCTGCAAGCTCCTACAGCAACATATGATGTTCAAAGTTCCTATTGCCGAATTACATTTACAATAAAAACTGTTTTATTTATGTTTTTATAACTGAAACTGAACAATTAAATAGAAAGAAATCGTAGATAACGTCGTCATTAAGAAGTGAGGACAAGAAACAGGTAAATATAAGAGAAAGTACATCTGAATTTAAATTTAAAAGTTATTTACAAATGTTAGGAATAATCGAATTTCTACTGATTGCACAGCTTGGTATTTATTAAATAAAAATATCTGCAACGATCACTAGGACTCGAATACAATATAAATATATTTATTTTTTGTTGATGTTACAATCTTGATTTTTTTAGATCTCATTACGTATACATTTTGACGAAACACATTTGAGTTATCAACCAAAATGGCGGTCTGTTGAAAACAAAATGTTCAATTAAAGTAGAACAGAACAAAGAAGTTTCTGTTTTTTTATATATTCTAACCCTTTTTTTTGTCGCAAATGTTAGTTGCTTCCAAATAAGTAGTGGTTAAGTTTTGCATCAGCCTAAGTACTGGGGGAGGGAAACAGCCTCCAAGAGTATCTGCTCTGTGCGTTTGTTTCAACGTGAGGCCTCTTCTGAAATCCTGTTTCTTATTATTCAAAGTAATAATCTATTCAAAAAAAAAGGCCTCCTCCTACCGTCTTCTTAGAACACCTGTCGCCCAACACCAGTGGTTGATCCACAACGATGCAAATTAATAGTTTTCGAAGGGTGTGTTTGGAAGAGGGGGGGAGAGAAAACGACAAACGGACGATTTCACAATCATAGACTGCCTCTCTTTCGTTCTCTTTTTTTTTTTTGACAAATAGTCAACAGGAAATTTGTTTTTCAAATAAAAAAGAAGAAACATTCCTTCGGCAAGAAACGCTCTTCACTTGTTTGGAATGAAATACAAATCATCTATTAGACAAGACAATGGCACCTTCTGTACATCAATTGAATTTTTAAAATTCACAACAAAAGGGTCGCTGAAAATGATCGTAACCAGAATTTCTAGAGATTCGAAGGCATTTTTGTGAAGCATTGTAACACATAAAACCAACAAAAGAAAGTAAAGAAATACAAGAAAAATTGTTACCCGAGTTTCTCAAAATAAATAAAAAATTAAAGTTTTTGATTTAAGATCATTTCTAACTGTAAATACAAATCATTACTGGGATTTAAATCTTTATCAGTTATCAGACGAACTTACGTCTGATAAAGCTTCATTAAAGCTTCCGTCATTTTTTTTTTCATTTTTCTTAATCAATTACATTTTTTTACAATTTATACCATCATTTAATTAGAACCTTTTTTAAAAAACTTTCTTCTTCTTTAGTTAATTTCTTTGAAATACAACCATTGCATTTCTTTGTGAGATCATATTCAAGACAACAGATTAAACTAACATGTTTGAACAGGAAACAATCAGCGCAAGGTGTATCGACGTTAGACACTTATTTTCTCAGATTGTCCTTTTCCTCCTTCCATTCTCAATGACGAAGAAAGACAAAAGGTGCAAACATTGCAGGTAAATAAATAAATGCTTGATTTTCTTCATGCTTCATTTCCAATTATCATTGGAAGATTTTCAATAGTTAATAGATTAAAATATCTCTAAATTGAACAAATCTGTGATTCCATTTGACTGCATTCAACAAACAGGTAACTTAAGTCCAAGATATCGGATTGGGATTTCAAGGCAGTGAAAAGAAAATACAGTATTATCAGTTCTTACGTAAGAAGCGAAGATTAGAAAGAATTCAGTGGATTTCACGATGAAATTTGGATAATACAGTCAATCTGATTTGATATTATTATAAGAAAACTAAAACTGAATGGGTAGGACATGTAACAAGACGAAACAAGGATATGGATAACAGAAATTCGAAACTGATTCCAAGGACTGACAGGAAGCTATAGAACGCCCATGAGGTAATCGGTGCACGAAATTGAAAGTTTCTGAGTGAAAAAGAATTGAAAAGACCTTTGAGGGACTTTAAATCTGAAATGGACTGAAATTGGCTGAATGTGATGATCGTTATACATATTGAAAAGATCGTCTCCTTTAAATCTCGTAATAGGATCAGAACGACAGGTAGGGGCTTACGAGGGAGATATCGGAGAAAGGGTCATAAAAAAGGGATATTTATGTACATCATTCTACGGCTCCTCCCTAGCTATATCAAAAAACGTTGAGAGATTTCCCTATTTTGATCGACTTCACGAGGTATAAAGAAAAAACTGAATTGGCTATTATCCATTCATATCGGCTGAAAACAGCTAAATTTACTAGAGATTTGTCATTAGGAGACTAGCACAAGCCAGCCACTACTATTTAAACTATGAACTGTGTTTCTATCGCAACGCAGGCAAAACTCAATTTTCAAAGCTCTCAAATGCTCTTAAATGTATCTCTGCTGATGATACCAAGCAGATAGTATCGTTACTTCAGCTCTTACATTGAAATGGACTTCAAAAACTTCAATTTTCAACTTCGATATTTTCTTTTAGGAACACGCAATTCGAGCCATTTTTCTTGAACAACTGTAGATTACAGTTGTTCAACTGTAATCTACATAGAATTCAACTACCGAATACTATGTTAGGATTTGATGTTTCTAGATGTTTTCAGCCGATATTAATGGAAAAGAGACAATTTTTTAATTGAGAGCCATCGAATGATGTATATTAACGGCCTTTTTATGCTCCGTTACCCTCCTCGTTAGTACAATGTGCTACTGCTTGTTGCTTTTGATATAAATAGATGGTTGCTCGCAGAAAGTATCTATCACTACCTCCGAAGATACTGTTTTACGAAGAACTTAATTTAATGAAAAAGTCAACACAATCAAGTTCTAGAACTGAGGTACATCAAAATACAGAGGACTGCAGACGTGTAATATAGGATTGCGAAGAAACCGTTCCAAATTAAATCGTTATTCAGAAAATAAAAGAGAACCAACTTGAGGGTTTTGTTGTAAGATTCTCTGCATCGTACATTTTTTTTTTGTTTCACAATTTAAAACAATATTTACTTTTATTAGTCAATTTACTCAATGGAGAATAAAATAATTTAAATTATGAAGATTTAGTTAATTTGTTCTTTGGATTAAGAAGGTTAAAGTTTAAAGCGTAAGCATGTATCCTCACACGGGGATGGATGACACACGAAGATAAAGGCTTTTGCAATCAGCAGCCTAACAAAACGAAGTCTGGAAAAAAAAATCAACAAAAAAAAAAAAACAAAAAAAAAAAAAAGTCGAACAACTTTAAAAAGTTTTTTTTTCTTCATTATCATTACAGAGATTATATCAAACATATAAGTAAAAAAAAAAAGATTAAAATCAGCAAAGGAAGGCCGATGTTCCTAACTTTTTGTATTCTATATTAAAAAATAAATGATAAATTAAGTGAAAATCTGTTTAATATTAAAAAATATTTTAATTACAATTCTATTTAACAAGTTGAAGTCGGTTTATAAGTTCATACATACTAAGGATATCATCAATTAAAAAAAAGATATCAAGTAATTTTCTGTTTATTTAAGCTCTGGACCATCATCAGCCAATTACTCACTGAGCTTGAAGTTCGAATACAACAATAAAATATCTATAAAATTAACTTATTACTAAAGTTTTTCACTGTTTTTCACCCAAATGACTTGACAAAGCACAATACATTTTTAATAATAAAGAAGAAAAAAAAGAATCAAGCCTCGAATTCCTGCGATTAACTGTCCAATAATTCAACTAGATGAGATGAAATATTACGTGATGTTTATCAACGGTCTTGTGGGAAGAAAAGAAAATATGTCTGTAGATCCTTAAACAAATTACAAAAGCCATTAGAAGACTGGTGTCCGTTGAATGTTTTGTTTAATTGTTGTCTCAAGAAGTTACATCCTGTGTTGAGAAGATTTTCACTAGACATAATGGTTTTGTTTTGTATCTGAATTAACAATATATTAATCCGATTACTTCAGTGGAAAAGAATTCGAAGAGAGAAGAAGAATAACAAAAAAAAAAAAAAATTCGAATTGCAAATGGGAAAAACAAGAGAACAACTCAGTGATGCTTCAAGGAGAGTAAATAATGAGGAAAATCATTAGATGAAGAAGAATAAGAAACAATAAGTAAAACTTTCGAATTTTCTGTCTGCACTTTTCTTAGGATCACCCAATTGGAAGAATTGTCTTCTTTTCTTATCAAAAATATTGAAAATAAAAATAATCTTATGAAATGAACACAACAAAGATGGCTAATGCAGGACATAAATATATTCTTTAAATGGCCGTATTTCCATTTTTCTTATTTGGTATTACAAATATAAAACAATTTTATTGAAACATTGTTGACTCTTTAACTTCAAAATTCCAGAATTTTTATACAAAAATGATTGCTAATGTATTTATTTTTTTCTCCACTTATCATAACATTGTAGAATGAGGCAGAACAAGGATAGGCTACATGTCGCGACTTTTGATTGAATTTTGTGTATAGAAAAAAATTGGGAATAAAGATAGTTGTTTTCAAACAGATACAAATCCTTTAGTTAAATGGGTCTCAATAATACGGAATTAAACTACCCTTATGGATAGTGCAAAATGTTTCATTTGCCAATGAGCAACTTCCCTGACATTCCTTAACTTCAAAGTCAATTGACTAAAGAATCTAATGATATAACGACAAACGAATCACACTGAGATAAAAACACACTGAGATGTAAAGACTATATATTCTGATTGTCTTACCTGTCCTTCGAGTGAACGATTGAGGTAAATGTCTCCGGTGATGGAGTCGATTCGGAAATACTCAGAGCCATCGAGGTAACTGCCTGGTTTGATGCCGTACACAACAGGAGCCAATTCCGCATCGTGACCAATCGCCCGTCCCATACGAGCACCTACACAAACAATAACACAGGGCTGTATTACGCTGTATCTTGCAAGGCATGACGCTACCTGTACTCTCAATATTGCTTTTACATTTAAAAAAAACAACAACAAAAAATGCTATTTTTCTCTAAATGGTAGCATACCTAATCAGAGCTGTTAAATTTTTCTCTTAATTTATTAAACTGTTTCTGATTTAAATTTGGCGTAATTAAATATAATGTATCTTTATATTATAAAGTTATTTTAAATAAAAACATAATTAAACCATCTTTGAACATCTGCTTCCATTCAAAGGAGGTTCTTAACCTACATTCATAAGAATATTCCGTGACATTCAGTCACTATTAACAGATCATAACCTACCGATAGGTTCATTATCGGGGATTTTGAGGTTCCGTGGTTCAAATACAATCGTAGGTGGGGCGTTATTACCAGGAATGGAGACACCTAATAAAGAAAAGAAATAGATTTTGTTAACAGATATAAAATAAGCTGAAATGATTACTTTAAAACTCTCCTACGTTAGAAATTAAAAGATTTCTTAATAAATATAAAAAGAAAGTTTAATCCTACAAATTTCAAGAAAAAAAAACCTTTAAATCTATTTACAATGTTTTAGTAGACAAATATTATATAAAGAGACATATTCATTTAAAAATTTAAAAGATAAATGAGAATTTTTACAATTCAAGCATTTAAAAAAGAAACCGAATTTAAAAATAGACAAAACCGCAAATTCTCCCAATATTAATTGGGATTTTAAAGAAATGAAATTTCAAATATTAATTTTCTATAGAAATGTTTAGTAATTACTTATTTGCATTAAGAATATATTACTAGAAACTATTAAACTTAAAATGATTTACTACGTTTTCGAAGGATTTTCCTAAACGTTTGTTTTTTTCATCTATTCATTCTTTAATCACACTTTTACAGGTAGCTTTTAGTAAAAAAAACTTTAAAAAAAAAAATAATATCTTTAAATAATTCTTCAGCTATTTTCAAACGTTATTTCTTTAACTTAGAAATGATAAGAAGCTTCTGGGAAGGTTCTTTTGTTTTCTTCTGTTGCAGTTTCTTTTATTATCGTTTTATCAAATAAAAGTAGAAGCTGAAGTGAAAAATTATGTTTGTAATAGAATTGCTTATTTGGGCTTAACAGAAGCTAAACGAAGCGAAAATGTAAGATTTGTAAAGTTTAAAACTAATGTGCGTACATCTTAAACAGATATTCTTAATTTCCAAAAAATAGTTTAATGTCGATAAGAAAATAATGGATAGCAAGGGGAAAAGAAAAAAGAAAACCGTAAATTTGATCAACATTACTTCAAATCTAAAAAATTAATTTATTTTCTATTTTTTTCTTTTTTTTTTGAGATACAAATAATATATTAAAATTTAAAGTAAAATTACTTAAGTTCCAATCTCCATTTCTTTAGAATGTAGGTACGATTTAGGTTTTTTAGCATTAGTTAGTATATGAAATTCTCGGAATAGTGGTTGTACCTTCTTCGATGCTTTCTTGTTCCACTCGACCGATTTTCTCTCTAATTAGTGTTTATTATTTTTACTTTCATTTTCAAATATTATCCTTTTGCTATTTTAAAAGCAAGGGTTTGTTCTCGAGGTAAATACTGATTGAAAACTCAATTATGAAAAATATAAACATTATTACCTCATAAAAAAAAAAAAATAACTTTATTTAATTAACAGGATTCCTTTCGAATTTTTGGTGATTCCAAGCTTATAAAACCCTAATAAGAGAACCGGGGTTATGAAAACTCTGAAGATCTTATTAATATCCTAAAGAAGGATTTATTTGAAATTAAATTTAAGTTTCTCTGCTTTTATCATCGTCCAATTGCAGTCAAAAAGACATTTATGAACGTTAGAGCGTTTTATATTATTCAAAAAAACATTGTGTGAAACGAAATAAGTTTTACTGAGACGATTGATTATAAAAGGACAAAAAATGTAATTAGAATTTATTGTATTTATTCACTGCATTCAATCTGATCTATTGAACAATGGGAAACTGAAGCTGAAGAGAGCAAATGATCTCGAAACAGATATTCTCAATCCTATTAATAAAAAAGTGGGTTCGGATACCGAGAAAATATATATTCTAATTCTTTTATGCCGTTTTCTATTTTTTTGTTCAAAAAAAATAAAAATAAAATAAGATCGGCAATAAGTGGATTGAAATATTGTCAAATAAAAAAACCAGAATGCCATTCAGAAGAAATATGAAAAATATTTTAAAACTTCATATAGTAGTATTCCAAAGCTTCAGATTTATAGGTTATCATTCACAAAACTACTTTAACACACAAATGATTTATAAAAGATGAAAAAAGTCCTTAGGAGTAATTGTACAGAACATATTTTCTGTGATGATTCTTGTGAAGGAGAAATTCCTAAAACAGTCGTTGAGAATCCCTCGAAAAGAATTCGGTTAAGAAAAGATCAGAACTCGGAAACTATTCGATACAAGAGTCTTCAAAGCACGTGAAGTTCAAAGCAGGAAAAAAAAAAAAGAAATGATAAATAAAATTCATTATTAAGATCTAATAAAAAACAAACAGCAGACATCAAGGTTAACCTCATAATAACGGCCTCACCAAAATGTCTACGATATGCGTTAACTCAAAATGAAAATAGTGATACGAATTTTGGAAAATCTAAATCTAATGTGTTTTACAGTTAAAATGTCATTACGTGATCGCTGTATTGCTATTTACATAATTATAATTTTGTCAACAAATAAAAAATGAACTATGTTATTAAAAGTATTTTATATTGTTATATTACTTTATTTATCAATCTGAAGTTTAAATTCAGAATCATTTCAACTAAACCATATAACGACATGATTCATAACATGAGGTGATGTATTTCATCAGATTATTTCTTTCTTATCGGGAGTTTCTGTTTATTTAAGACTGTATTTATGAGAACATTAAAATATGGCATAAGTAATTAGAAAAATGTTGATTAAAAATAATTAAAATTGCATTTGTAATTAACAGATTAACGGACTTCATCCTCATCACAGATTGTCTTTGTCAATTAATCTTTTTATTGGAAAATAATCTGCAGAAGGACTTGAATAGACGAGGATGAAAATAGAGCTACGTAAGAGTCTAAATAAAATACTCGTCAGGCAAAACAAAATGCATTTTTTCACCAACAATACAACAAACCTTTTTTTTTACTAGAAACGGAGATTAATGGTAGGCATTTGTTTTATCAAGGTCACTACACGACATAGAATGTATTTACTAACGCCTAAGCTGCTTCCATCTTCGCCTTGGGATTTCCCAACAGGTGGGAGTTCATCCATCGCTACAAGAGCTCCAAAGAAACTTTCTATTATAGTAACTCAATATCTTTTATTTTAAATCCTTCTCGTTTGCAAAGTTTATTAGTTATCGAGGTCTGTCTGATTTAAAGCATTACATTGATAAGCTTCGACTCTTTTTCTCATTTCTTTATATGGATGAAACGAGAACTACACTTGAATTTTTCAAATCTTTATCATCATCAATCTTAAAAAAAAGAAGAGGTTTTTTTTTTTTTTTTTTTTTTTTTTAAAGAATAGCTAATAAAAATCTTTGACGATTTCCCGCTCTTTTAAAAAACTTAAATGTACAGAGGCTGATGATGAATTCTCGTTAGGGGCTCTATAGGACTTCATTTCGGCGTGAACCAAGTTAAGAAGCCGATCTTCCACAGCCAAAAATAAAAATAAATAAATAAATAAATAAATAAATAAATAAATAAATAAATAAATAAATAAAATTGTCTCAAAAATTATGGGTGTTCAAGGGAAGGGACAAGATCCTCTCAACCCATTCCTCTCAACCCACCATCCAACCAAAAAAAAAAAACCGACAGAAAAAGCTCCTACACATTTCGAAATTTCCCTCTCACCCATTATATACGCCTATTGGTAGAGAGACTGAAGGATTCTATGTTTCTATATATTTTTATCAATTTAAAATCAAGTATGTTCTCCATTTCCTTCACGAACACACACACATAAGCCTACTTTTTTACATATGTCAAATTTTTATTTCACAATTCCGTTGAGTACGGAATGTATTTTTCTTTCCTTAATAATTGGAGCAGGATTCCTACAAATAAACAACTTTAGTTTCTGATTTACATGATAGTAAAACTCAATCAAAATGTGGGATTTAATAAAACTATCTCAGCAAATAGATTTCATAAAGTTTACTGATATCACAAGGATTTGATCGAACAAGATCGAGGATATTGTTTAGTAATGAAGGAAAAAAACAAAAAAAAAAAAACTCAATCATTTTCATTTTTACTTAATTGTTCTATTTAATTAGGAAATACAATTAAAAATCTCATGAAAAAATAAAATTAAAAAAAAAAACAAAAAAAAAACAGTCGGTTTTATAAACACAAAATATGCAAATAAGGCTCGTTGCAGAATAAGAGGAAGTACAAAGACTGAAAATAGTGGAAATGGTTTTCATTGTAATGAAAGCTGTAGATCTCATAAACAAAAACCTCAACAAATGAAAACTCTAACTGAATCTCAAAACCATCATCGTTAAAATGCGAGGCAGTTGTCTTGGAAATCTGCCAGATTGTCCTCAAAGTCCTGAATATTCATTAGTTTTATTATGGCTGAGATCTACGAGATAAGATCTGTCATTTTATAAATTAAGAATGAGATATCTTCGGAAAGTAGAAATAACGACAATAATAACATCCGAACAAATTAAAGATAACAAAACTACTTTTTTTTATTAGTAGGCCTAATGATTTCTAGCGGGAGTTTACTAAAACGTATTGAAGTTTCTAAATATGCTTTATTTATGTAATTCTATTGATCTTCGGATAAGTTTTATTTATTAATGAATTAGCATTTTTTAATGATTAATCTTCGTTTAGATCAGCGTTCCCTTTGGGTACCACCCTTCCATTAATTCTGTAATGGCGTCTTTTGTTTTGTGTTTTTGGATGGTTGGAGTTCGCGAGTTAAAAAATAGTTAAGAATCGCTGGTTTAAATGTTAAAGACTTTAGTAAAAAATAATAAAAATAGATTTTTTTTTTTAGATTTAAAGAAATATATAACAAATCTTTCTTTAATAAAGAAAGGGAACTATATATGAAACTGTAACAATAGCTACAATCCAAACTATCACATCTTTTTTATTCACTATCTTCTGTATTTCATCCAGAGAATGTTTGGACTTCCTCAGGCTTCTTTTTGAAAATTATTAATACATAGATTCAAATTTATAACAATTTGCAACAATTTAAATGTGAATTTGACTTTAAAACAAACTTTTTTCTTTCGACTTTAACAATTTTGCTTTATTTTTAATATTTTTTAAAACTTTCTACTGAAAATTTATTCACTTACAAAACTTTTTGTTAAAGTCGAAAGAAAAAAGTTTGTTTTTAAAATTAGATCCATAAGAAATCGTTGGAAATTGTTACAAATTATATTAAAAATTTGAATCTATGTCTTGTTAATTTTCAAAAAGAAGCCTGAGGAAGTCCAGAAATTCTGTGGATGAAATATAGCATATAATGAATAAAAAAGATGAAATAGATTAAAGCAAATGAAGATAGCCTGAATGAAGATAGCTTGAGCTATAGTCCAAGTTACACCATTGTTGAGTGGCAAACAATGATTTCATATTAAATGTAGTTTTACATTTTAATTTTGGTGTGATGTTAGAATGATTTCTTTCTGTTAGATAACCATAATAATTAATTTTATATAGCACTATTCCTTACAGCAAACGTCAACGCCATTTTTAGCAATCCAATAATCATCTACACAAACTTAAAACAGGCTTGCAATCACATATAGCTTTTGGATTTTTATTTCAGGCAAAGTCAATCAGAAGTCTGGCTGCATTTAGTTCCTTATGGCTCCTCTTACTCCTACTACTAAATATTTCCCACACAAGAAATGCTATTTCCTTCAAAAATACTTATATAATTTCCCTGATCTCCTGCAAAGCGAACGTCACTACATAGTAATGTCATAAATGGAGTGAGGGAGGGAGCACTGTATGGCAATGGCCACTGACGTCATTGTTGGTTTGCCGCTAAAACTTGCAAGGTTTTCCGGCAACGGATTTCTTTTTTCAACTATAGAGAGAAACGATTTTTAAAAAGCTTTATCTGGTTCGTAATAATATACTGTCCTTTAATTCATTTCAGTACTTTTTTTTTTCAAGGACTGCTTTTAAACAAGGACGAGCAAGTCCGAGCATTATACAGACAAAAATTGAAAGAAAAATCTACCAAAAAGATTTTAGAAAATCAGAAATTCTGAGTACGGTTTCAACATAAGAAAGGTAAAGATGTTCTACTACAGATTCTTGGATGCAAGGGAAGTTTAGACCATTGAGCTTAATTCTGCATAATAAGCTAACATACATAAGGGTCCAACAAATTGCATTTGCCTGGGGCCTCGCACATACTAGGGACGGCCCTGCTTTTTTTAGTTATCAGTTATTTATTCTACGTAATTGATCTTCTGAAATAACTGATCAAATAAAGCAAAAACAAAAATTTTAATTAACAATTATGATTCTCAATAGGAATTAATTATAAAAATTGACATTCTTATAAAATTATAAAAATATAAAGACAAGGTTTTTGTTATTTTTTTTTAGACTTTTTTTCTCATTTGTTCTTAAGTAGGTCACCATTAATGACGTCACTGAGTAAACAAGGCAATTGCAGTGACTGGCTTTATTCTTTAGTTAAATTCTTCCTTAAAATCCTTTTCCTGTAAATCATCTTTAAAATTAACTATTTCAATGGAGATTTAATAACAGCAATAAACCAGTTGAATTCTCATCTTTTTAGTCCATTGAAACACTGGCCTCAACCCGGAAGGTGTTTAGGTTTTTTTCTGCTGTGACCTCCTTTCAAGGTCTTAGCGTCAGACCTGAAGGGTAAATAGCCTCTGACCAGTCCACGTTTTTATTCTAAAAATAAAAATCGCTAATTCAAACACAACTATCAAAGTATTGTTCGACTCGAGATTTCATCCGTTTCAGAAATTAATCAGAAAAAGAGTATGGATAAAATCTACCAGCCTGGTAATATTTCCTTTGTGATCAATTGTTCACTAAGTTTCAATATTTCAGCAAAGTTGTAAGTATTTTCTAGTTCCATTTCCATGATACCAATGATTAAAGGGGAATTCCAGTGATAGGATCGAATAAACCCTCTTTACTGTACTGGTCAGAATTCAATAAACCCTTCACACCCGAAGGACAATTGGGAGCTAACAACTGCTTCGAACTATCCAGAATATTTAGCAACAATTTAGTTGAAGACATTTTCAAACAAAACTTTTCATTGGTAAAATCAAAAACAAAATAATTTAATTACAAAAAATAATAATTTGAAGAACTGTTATAAGAAGCCCATCCAAATTAAGACCTTAAAGTAGTTTGTAATAGGGCTCTGAGAAGTAAGCATCAAATATGAGTAGAACATGGCTTCGCAATCTGGTAAATTGAAACCTCAAACGCCATTTTAAGCTTCGTCATTTATTTATTTTTATTTCTAACTTTATACGAACATTTTTTTTTTGAATCTCCATGGATAAGAAGCTCCAAGTTTAGCATTTTTAATGTAGCCTTAAGCTTTAGTATATGTTCCATTTTTTTTAGTTGCAAACGAGTTACTTCAAGGACATGATGTATACTTTCGCCTCCAAAATTGTTAAAAAATTCCTTCTTGTGATTAATGCTTCGCATTTATTAATGAAAGTGCAGAAAAAGGAAATAAAACAATATAAATCATTTCCATGTTATAAAACAACTTAAAGCACTTTATAACTTAAAGCTTCGAAATTAGAAAATTCTTTATAGGTCCTTTTTTTTTTTTTTTTTTTTTTTTTAGGGATTTTCTTTCTCCAGGTTGAGATATTACCTCGATATTTCGGCCCGGTGCCTTGGGCCTTTTTCGGGAGATGTATAAATATCAATTGATATTTGATGTAATTGATATTTATACATCTCCAAAAGAAGAGGCACCGGACCGAAATATCGAGATAATATCTCATCCTGGAGTGAGGAAATCCCTAAAAAAAAAAAGGACCTGTATAGTATCATGACTTACTCCTGCTTCAGGACCAAACTATAGAAAATTCTTCTGCTTCGACCACTACACAATGAAATAATAAGCTTATAAAATGAACTAAAGCATTATAGAAGATGCATCGTAGAATTTTATGTTTTGAAACCGATATCCAATTTGAGCTGCTGTTGATTTTGATATAAATAAGACGCAGAAAAAGGACCTGTGATAAAATAAACACCCATAGATGTAACCTCTTCATTATCCTCCAGTGAGAAAAGCGTTTGTTTGCCACAAGACGGTTGTGAAGAGAAGAAGAATTCCTTACAGTTGTGTCATTAATAATAAGATGCCTACATTCCTCACATGTTTATGAAGAATGCTCATGAAGGAACAATGACATCTCCCGATTGTGCTACTGGTCACACACAGACAACATTATGAAGACGTTGCAAGAAACAACCTCATAAGCTAATATGAACATCCTAAATATTTCTATATTTGAGCCTAATAGCTGCTGATCATTTACTCAACTCTATTTATTCTCTAGTTCACTTTCTTCTTGCAACCGAGTTACTTAAATGACGTCACATATCCTTCCGCCTAGTAATTATTAACTTTTTAAATTCGAAATTCCGGTATGTAATTAAAAATAAAAGGAAAATAAATTGAATTCACTGATTGATAAAAATACAAATAGAATATTCCTAATTCTAAACAGCTCTGATATAAGCTTTGAATTGGAACTATTTTCTTGGTAGCATTACATAAAACAGTTAACTTCTGCAAGTTCATAGTGAAACAACTGATATAAATGACTTATTAATGTAATGTTGTGTGAATGTTAACAATTCACTCTTAGGCCAACGAAAATATACAATACATTTCGCTTCGGACAATATCTCTTAGGACTTTCAAACACAACCTAAATGACCAACGAAATCCTCATTATTTAATTTAACAGTCCTTTATCTTAGGTAGGCCTTTTGTATAATACACATTCTGTAAGTACAAAGTATAATTAGAATCGTAAAAAAAAAAAAAAATAAATAAATAAAATTTCTGAAAGATAATAATCAAAGGTTTATAAATAATGATTTTTTTGCCCCCGTATTCTGTTGTTTTTTGCTGGAGAAACTCCATATTAAACGAAAATTCTGGGACTTATTAAGAAAGCTTAAGTAAAATAATGCTTTCGATGGGTCACGGATATATCAAATACTTTTTAATTGACTGAATTCCTAATAATATATATAAAACAAATGCTTTTAAGAATTTTTACCAATGCTATTCAACGATGACTTTATTGTAAATATTTTTAATATACGTATTTATAATTTAGAATTTTTGAAGATAATTTTAAATAACGAATTGTGTTTCAATAGCGCAATAAAAGTCTGGAATTTAATAAAATAAAGCAAAAATTATCATCATTAATTCATTGATGTAGAAGTTTAGACATAATAGGTTTATTTTCAGCTTTTAGAAATTCTTCGTGATGCAGTAATGATTTATATGTATTATTGAAAACTGTGACTTATTCTTACTTCCCTTTGTTGTTTCGAAATAGAAGACAGGTTTGACGTTTTGTGAGGTTCCAACAGACCAAGTCATTCACCCACGAATTGCAAAATTCATCGGAATAAGAAAGAAACTTCCTTTTCACTTGGAATTGTTAAGAATTAAGATGGGAAAATGAAGAGAAGTCATCATTGTGTTGCCTTACAATGAATTTGTTTCTAATGATGAATTTCATTACAGTGAATTCTAAATGTTAATCTAATTCATTTAATTTGCATTGTAATGAAATGACTGTCTATCTAACAAGTTCGTTATAATGGAGATTCTATTGCCAGAAATGGTTTTATAAGACGAACAACCGTTTGAACAGTTTAGTTTTAATTTTTGAAGAGCTGACTGCAATTCTATTTGCTTTCTATCCAGAGAACAACGTTGTTTTTATTATCTGGAAAGATTAAAGAAAAGAATCGTTGACTTTACGTCATTAATTAGTTATTAATTTTATCATTAACATGATTAAAATAGTTTTAAATAGTTTTATAGAAAAAAGTTAAATCATATCTGATTGGTGAGTGTACATAGATATTCATAATTTAAACAAAAAAAAAAGAATATTTTAATAAATAAATATATAAACAGATAATTACTATTTAGGAAACATAAATTCTTATCCAAACATTACTATATTTCGCAGAAAGTAACTTATTCTGCTTCTTCAGGCATAACTTCTCTTCTAAATTTGTATAAAGTAATTTAAACAATTTTGTTTGTTTAAATTAACTATATTTGTTTAAATC
This sequence comes from Thereuonema tuberculata, assembly GCA_023159025.1. Classification (NCBI taxonomy): domain Eukaryota; kingdom Metazoa; phylum Arthropoda; class Chilopoda; order Scutigeromorpha; family Scutigeridae; genus Thereuonema; species Thereuonema tuberculata. Next base: position 27,495,099 of record JAFIDM010006943.1, read on the forward strand.
GCTTTGTACAAAATTTGAAGATAAGATTCCTATAAAAGAATATTTTTATTTTTTGTTCAGGTCAATTTCGATGCTAAAAAATGATTTGAAGTACGCTGGGAGTTGAAGCAACCACATTACAGTTTAACAAATATGAATCAATTCAAATACAATTGTTGAGTACAAGGAATTCCTAGGCATCAATCAAGGAAGTTTTAATAGTCGAAAACCAAAAAGTTAGAACTCATAAGAGAATTAGAGGATAAATTTACGTAAAGAACTGTTTTTATTTTGACAGTACAGTATAGCCGTTATGTATAACGGCGCTTCTATAAATTCACTATTTGAATCTGAAAACGGAATAAATTCAGATATATTTATAGGATGTGACCGTGTCCTATTTGGAAGACTGCGATTCATCACTATTGAACCTGAAAACAATTCCTCAAGGGTATTTACGGGTCAGAAGATCCACAGGTGTTCTATCCGTCTATGATTAAAAAAAAAATCAAAAGGACTTAAACCTCAATCCACGAAGTGACAGTTTATATAATAAAAAGCAATGGAGAGAAACACACTTACTTATTCGATCATCATTTTAATTGGATATTTCCACAAATAAATAAAAATGGAATAGGAGACAACCAATGAAAAAAGCATCAATATTCATTTTTCATTCTTAACAAAAACGAAAGGTGTTTTTGACTGTTTTTCACGTCTATTAATGTAGGTGTTCATCTGCAAATGAAACGAAGATCAATCTTTCTATTGAACTCGTGAATATCTTGTTCAAATAGCTTTTGAAGTTCATTCTGGATAATTACTTAGCTGATATCTTCTCTTTTAATCTATCGGTTCTTTATTTCCCATATGGTAAGGAGGGCTCCCAAAGGGTATTTTTAGGTTTTCTTCAGAGTTTGTAATCTTCCTTTATATGTATCATAGAAAGAGTGGATTAACTAGTGTTAGACTGTAGTCTAAAGTCAAAATACGATATCCATCTATTAGGATAACTCAAAGACGATTTACATTAGAAACTTTAAGAATAGAGTGATGCCATCAACAGGATTTCCTAATTAGAAATCTCAGAAACTTCTCCTTTATTGTTTTTGCTAAAACTCTATTTTAACGGAAAAAAAAAAAAATAAAAGTTATCTTACGAACTTGAAAATGTTCTGATTTTCAATGACTTACCTATTTTCAATTTTCGAAATAAATTAAACCCTTTAAGAAATAGTGGAAAACTAACCACTATTTGCACGAGTTCCAAGCACTGGCTCGAAAGCTGTCATGCCAATTGTAATTCTCGTCGTTTTCTGGTTCACCATTTCACATATTTAATATTCTTTTAGTTATTCAATGGAATTTTGAAGATAATTAAAGAAAAGTCTAACATATTTTTCCTACATATATATTTGCGGAAATTCGATTTCTGTTGGCGAATATCTCTATCAATATTCATTTGACGAAGTGTAAAAGAAATCACAATAATGATGCCGCTACATGCAGTGTCAATAAATAATATAGAATGTAAGAACCAAAAAAAAAAAGAGCGAAGATTAAGGAAATGATTATTTTGAAGACTGGATCTGAATAAATCACAACAGAATCGCAGACTATCATTCTAATCTTGTCACAGATCAAAAGGTTTTCTTTTCCTTTCCTTTTCGTTTCTAAATGCCAACAGGAAACATCATTAACAGTTTACTTCTATTAACTACTCTCCTTAACAACTTAATAACTCATCAACTTGATGAATGATGATAAAACAACAGTATTACGTATGCAGTTTAATTCATTTACATGTTACACCCGAAATCGTGACGACACCCAAAACCTAAAGATGAAAATATGGAGGAAAATTGAAAGTGAAAATGATTTACAAGATTTACAAGAGACTAAATGCAGCAAAAATGTCAGAAGAAAAAATGAGATTAAATAGAAAAACAGGGATGTATTTGGAAATAAAGAAATGGCAATTGTATTTGACTATAGATAGAAACGATGAATAAAAAGAATAAAGATAGGATGAAGTGAAGATGTCCAATTGTACTTGATAAAAACAAACAACAAAAATACGTAGCATCTACTACAGAAAAGATACCAGATGTACAAAAGATAATATACAAATATACAAGATCCTGACTGAATGATTTCAAACTGATATTTAAGTCATTTATCCAAGACCTAAGCTAAAATAAATAGCTAAAAAAATTGAAATTATAAAAACGGAATCTTCAAAATAAAATATTAAAACAATGTAGTAATTTTGCTAACTTTATAAGAAGTTGTAATTGATTGTTAATTGGTAGAATTAAACTTTTTATTTAATTTTAAATACTAAAGTAAATTTATAAACTTTAATTGCCCTTATTACGAATCAAATTATGAAATAAATAATGTGAAAGTTAAACTTTCGGTTTAAATAATATCATTATTTAATCCTATTTCTACTATTTATCTTCCTCACACCTTGTATCCTTTCCCAAACTACAACAGGGATATTATTACCTTACTTTTCTTTTTTTAATTTTAGTAGGAATTTAAGAAAATAAATGATGTGTACAATATAAGTTAAAATTTAAAATATTCCTTACAAACGTTGTTACTCAACCATAATATAATATTTAAAAAATGTAATTCTTATAATTCTTCTTTAAATCTTAAATAAGGATTATCTTATTTTGGGAATAACGATTACTTAAAATGACTTTTTTAATTGAACAAACGAAATGCACGTGAAAGTGCAATTTCAATTTGGTCATAATGAAGTTTTAATGAAATTCCTCAGCGTCGAACGCCACAAAAAGAAAGCAATCTCGGTTTTTGATAAGATTCCACTCTTTCATATTTTTGCATCTGATATTTTTTAGAATAAATTTTAAAAATAATAAATTAATTGCATTGAAACAAAATATTCAAGAAACACTAAGAAGGCTTCGATTTTTCAACCTTTTGCTTTCATAGAATTAGTCCCCGAGTGACAGCCTTGACTCCAAACACAGAAACCTTGCCCCATTCGTACCAAAAGACAAACTAAAATGGTTCTACGGCGCTGTCCTTATAGTAGACATTGATTACTTCAAAATAAAACAAAGTTCTTCGAAATAACAACTGATTGAATAATTGATATTAGGATGACTTGAATCAAAATCAATTTTCATCTAAATCGAGAATTCAAACCGGATTGTTACCTAAGTGCCCTTCTGTTTTCTTTAACAATATTTCGGGTATTTCTGTTAACAGAACCATAATAAACCCCCTTTCCTATCTAAATATTACCTAGCACCTGTTTGCTTTGAAAATGCTGGTTTTCTTGCAAAAATCAATCTTTATAGCTCCAATTATCCAAAGCCAGTTTGGAATCAACTATTTACGACTACGCCTAAATTAAGTCAACCCAGACGTTCGCTATTTTTTTCCCCTAATACTTGTACCCATTATTTTAGGTCAATTCAATCCGCAGGAGTCATTGCCAAACGTTACTCGGAACTGTAGGTTCCTCCAACATCGAGTGACCCATTTTACTTTACAAGGGATAAGGAAGAAACACCCACCACTTCCAAATACAACAAATCAACAACAATTTACACACCTTAAATGTTAATAGGAAAGAATAACGTTGTCACAAGAAAATAAATATTTCAGTTAAGACCAACATAGAAAAATTCTATAAAAATTGTCTTTAAAATCTAAGAAGTTATTTATTCCAGGAATTATCAGAGAAGTCACCAGTTCAGTAGAATTGCGAAATGTCATTCGCTTACTTTAATCCCACACGTTTCGAGAGCAGGATAATAACCTTTCGAAATTTCAAACTTTCACACCAGGAATATAACTAAATATGTTTGCTGGGAGTTTATGAGGCGTAAAAACGACAACTAAATATTGACTGACAAACTAACAGTGCAAAGAAACAAAACTTAGAATATTAATCAGTGGAGGTAGTTCTGGTCGAATATTTCCCCACAGAATTTTAAATTCCTAATGTATTTTATTTAAAAATAGCGGCTGTTAGTAATTATTATCTTATAAGGGAAAATATAACCAGGTTCACAAACAAATCGAAGCCTCGAATCGACAAGAAAACAAATGACGAGAAGACATCTTAAATAGTGTTAAAGTCTTCCAACAAATCTTGTAAACTAATGTATGCATAGAAAGATAGAGATAAATATCAAAACATAATGAAGTAGTTTGAAGATATCTGTACACGATATATATCATATATATTTCTGCAAATCTGACTACGTTTTGATACGGCAATTAAGATGTGGTAAAATTTCACTATTTCTATTTCAAATTCCTTTGGCATCTGAAAGAATGTTACTTGTATTTTGTAAACATCCTTCCTTTAAAAGTTCTACATTTGTAAAATATATATTCTAAAGATCTCTTCCATGTCCAACTCCTTGCCATTGTTAATAACAATCATGTATTTAACATATCAAAAACAATTTACAAGCAGTTCTCATTATCAACATTAACACAACTTAATCTGGAGTCAAAGAGTCAGTTTTGATGGAATCCTTTCTACCCAATAACATGTATATTTTAGATCTACTTCAGACCGACTCGAATAGAAGCAAATACTGTTTTTCTACTGAGGCAAAGCCATCTTCTCGGCTTGACCTTGATTGCACCCACCTGTGACGGACGGAAGACAAGTCCAAAAGAAAAGTTGAAGCAGAGTCAGCATCGAATCGCGCTCTTCTTCAGGGGTCCCTGGTTCGGATCCGGCACTGGGGTTGTGGCGGGGGTATTGACGACGATGAGTTCATCGGGTTGTGAGGAAAGAATAACACTAACGCTGGGTTCCTCGAACCCATTCGGTTGAAACACGAGACCAACGGCGACCACCAACTTCCAACGAGCACTTGGAACTGCGCATGCGTGCAGCGCAGGAGCCAGTGGAACGCCACTTAAACGCGGTGGATGGCCTCAGGCGAAGACAATCGTCGACTGAAAAGAAAATAGATGATCAACACACACCAACAGCAAAAAAAAAAAAAACCCCACCCGAACACACTTCGATGCCACGAAAGACACCCAGTGTCTAACAGAAGGATTTCAATTATAGACTCGTGCTATAAATTACGTATTTCAAAGCGCCGAAAAACCATTTTCCTATCAATGATACATTTTTTTAATTTACATCAATGATATATTTAATTTGTAATTGCAATGAATTAATAAATTTTTGATACAGTTATTGCACAATGTTAGTTTTTTTTTTTTTTTTTTACATGGAGTTAAAAAAGGAAAAAAATAATATTATACATTTACGTGTTTATTATTCCTTTAAGATCATTGCGCGATTTCTCATGTATTATTCAGGACAGAAATACCAAATATTTTAGACTAGGAAAAAAAAAGAAAAAAAAGAAGAATATAAAAGATGTCTACTAGGCCTATTTCCGTTTGAAATTCCACGGTTCTCCAGAATAATTTGATTTAAGAATATGTAATCGTTAATATTAAATATAAGAGAGTTAAAATCAAAACAAAAAGTTATTTTATAGCCAAGTTATAAAATCGCCTACTGGGGACTCAAAAGTTGGGCTCAAAATAAGGTATTTAACAAATTTTTTGGAAATCTGTCCAGTGGTTAAAACATTATACAAACAGATAAGAAGAATGTTCAAATGGTAATGTAAGACTGCGCATGCTCAGTGAATAAAACAGGGGCTCTGTCCCTTGGACGCTTGTAGTTTTTTTTTAATCCTGAAGTGAAACTTTAAAGTTTCAAGCTTCATATAATCAAAATAGTTCTTAATAAGATGTCTACTGATTATTATTGCGTTTATGTCTCATCAGAATCGGCTTAACCGCTCAAGAATAATGCTAATATTGAATACCTTTAGAATCCTGATGTCACCTGCGACTAATTCCATTCCAAGAAATTGATGATACCGTCATCTCAAGACAATTCAGAAGTGGATTTTTCTCACGATTCTCAACTTCACCATCGAATATCAAAATTATCACGACTATTCTCTATTCTCTGCAACTCAAGATACTTATCTAATGCCTCTCCGTTACTATGTCGATCCTAACTATGTCAGTTATCAGAGAATTAACAACAATTCTTCTTTGTGTGAATCTCAATAATCAAACAAAGTAATAAAAAAAAAAATCGCAATTGCATCGCTCTGCGAATAGTATTGTTCCGTCCATCATAACTACTTATGTCGTTTGTCGTTACAATTAGTAACTCATCTTTCTAAAGTAAGAAAATCAAAATATAAATCTATCGAGACTCCTTCGCCTTATGGAGTATCCTAACTATCTCCGTCGACGATAATACTCCATCGCCTTGTCACGAAATCCAAAAGTTTTTCCTTTTTTTTTTTTCAATGAACCAGCAACAGATAAGAGTAATCGTGTGTGCACTAATGAATTTGAATAGAAAAGAAATACTTAGCAACAAACATTCTGATTTTGTTAAGGGAAGGCGGGGATTGGGCTGATGAGTCCGTAGAAGGACGAAACGGCCGTCCCCAATTCCTTCCCATAATCTAATCAGAAAGGTAATTTCTCCTTTTATTGAAGTACTGCGTTTCCTTTCCTTTATTTACATACCAACAACTTGAAAAAACTTATTCTCAACAATAAACATTAACACGTACAACAATAAAACACTGTTAAAACACTTTCTATGCTTCATTAAATTACAACGAAAATAAGATTCCAAGCCAGTCAGGACATTTGGGTTTAAACTATTAATTATTATTCAATTGAAATGAATAAGAAGTTTTCTTAATCTCAATAGGATTTCTAAATGTTCGGATCCATAATAACAATAAGTTCCTCTTTTTATCCTATTTTAAATTATTATTTTCAAAATGGTCGGAAATGAACATCAAGGGTCGATAAGTTTTTGTATTTCTGACCCAAAAATAATAAAACTTGTTTATGAGGTTTTGCGAAAATTAATAATGAGAATCGGTCATCTGATATTAGCGTAATAGTATTTGAGGCATGGGTCTTAAATATAATTTGGAGGGAGATTCATTTTCACGAATTATTAGTAGTTATTTTATTATCTTTTAATTTGCTCCAAATGCCAGTTGCTTCCTCCAATACCGTATTTACTCGCATAATTTCCCCTTTTTTTTCATCAATATTTTGAAAAAAAGGGGGGTGGGGAAATTACGCGATGTTTTTCAATTTGAGGAAAAAAAATATGGTGAAAGTGTAAGGAAAACCATGTTAAATATTGATTTTTAAAGCAAGAAATGTAATTAACAACAATTTTATTAACACGCAACATTTAAAATATAAGAAATCACATCTCAACATTTGTTTTTTCTTCAAAGTACAGTTAAGCAATAGGCATGCACGGAAGTGTGTGTGCGGCTGTGACGTAATTTCGTAACTCACGCAGCGCAGCCCGCCATCTTTATAGCTGCTCACCGCATGACGTCAGCATCAGCTGCCTGCTAATAGAGAACTTAACTTTATTCGCGAACTTCACGTTTTCACAAAACACTCGAAATTGTTGTACTGATTCAGAAGGAATCTGCTCTTGTACTGACCGGGGTGGGGGTGGAATCTTCCCCTAAAGTAGCGTGGGATAGAGAAATGCGGAAGTAACGGTACATTGTCGCGTCGTCGTGAGTTGACCGCCAGTCAAGGTCATGTTGGAAACGCGTTGAAGTAGAGGTGGGGAAATTATGCGATAAAAATAAAAATTGAATTTTGTAATCCACAAAAACTGGGGTGGGGAAAATATGCGATGGGGGAAATTATGCGAGTAAATACGGTACTTCCATTATTCAGCGACGAAAAGAATTTTGACAAAATTCAGCAGTCAGTCATCTAATCATTTAAGATATCTTCGAATAAATATCTTTAGGTCATTTTTATTAATTAAAAATAAAAACTAATTAAGTCCATTTAGACAAGTTACTGAATCATTTTGAGCAACTGGAATGTGATGGGACTTATTCAATGCATGTTATATTGTTCCTTAATAATTAGATTATATTTGCAATTGTTAATTTCTAATTTCTATAGAAGTTTCTTTTGTGTTACAGTATTTCATGACTTATACAGTTGCATTTTTAAGGAACGTAGGCTCCAAGTTCTTCAGTAACATCTCTTTTTTTTAATATACAAAGATATTATCAGAGAAGATATTAGTAAAATATTGGAATTTCCCAAAAGTTCGCAGTAACAGAAATTAGAGAATTGCTGATTGATATAATACAAACAAAACCAATATTTTTATTGTTATTCAGATTCTAAGTAACACTAGATTATTATTATATCACCATTACTTAAATAATTATTATTAATTGAAATAGCTATTGTTATCTACACAAGTTACAACTTTTCAATTTGATATGCTTATTGTTCAATTTTCATCTAAACGGATGAAATAATGTATACAAAAGCCCAAAACTGTGATTATAACTTTGTGCCTCTGTCATTGTTTCACTGTAGTTACAATCCAATGCTAAGAGTCTCGTTAATACTAATTAGTAATTATTCGCGTTTAAAGCAACGTTTTCCAATACAAAATGAACGACTTCTAGTCTGAATCTAAATAATTTCTTGATGATAATGAAACTAAAACTCCCAGAGTGTTTTCTATTGGCATTGTTGTCGCTGAAGCTAGATGCATCTAAGGAGGACCTAAAGGGCCCTGTTTCCTCCCCTCCCCGAAATGTAAAAAATAGGTTCTTTCTTTCTCTTTTTATTTTTGATTGGATAGCTAATTGAGAGTACGAAATTCTGAAAACTTTTGTTTTCTTTTTTGAGGGGGTTGTTGGAGGTCGGCTTCCTAATTTGACCCATTCCGAAATAAAATCCTATATTCGCCCGTACGCTGAAGTTATTTAGCTGAACTGTGATGCTTTAAGAATGTGATTGTAAAATAGTCTACGACAAAATTTGACTCTTTCCCAAAGAAAAAGGTGAGAATTATTATCTTGATTTCATTCTCTAATTCTATTGGTGGACTTGTTTTATCATTTTGTTGCTTCAAGATGAAATTCTTCCTTACGACCAAATGAAAATGGGAAACGCCCTGTGCAGCTCCGTCTCCCCCCTCTCGAAAGAAAATGAAGGCGAAAGAAATAACTCCACCTTCTTCATCTCTCCCCTGAACCATTTTTTTTTTTCCTCCTCTCCTTTTCAAAGCAACACGGCGGGGTTTTTAACCTCGGGCAGCCACGGAATGAAAAAAAAAAAGATTGAATGTTATTCCCCCAGCGTAATAAACAGCCAAAGAAAACAGATCACATTAAATGAAATACAAGAAAAACCCTGAATGTTATCTGTCTCATTCGAAGATAATTCACTACTTCTTCAGCTAAAGCCACCAAAAGGTTAACAGCTCAGAGAAATAGCAAACATCTGAATAAACACAAGAGGAAAACAAACAAACTAACAAACCTTAATAATAAAGAATTTTAAAAGGAAAATAAATATATAAAAAGAACTAGATGACATTCTTTATCAAACCTACTAAGGTATTTTGTTTATTGAAAACTGGAAATTTAATGACAACTTTCTTATACGAACATCTTATTTAATTTCATAATTTTTTTTGAGAATATTATCTTTTAGATCAGTAAGCTAAAACAATTTTTTTCTTCCAATTACAACTGCTGCTTTCCTATAAAAAGTACAATTTTCTTTAGAACAGCAACAGTAATAAGACAAATAAACAGATAAACAAAAAACAAAAAGTGAAAGGCACTTCCTACCAAATCACTTCTCACGGTTGTTTGGAAGCGAGATGAAGATAAACCAGAGAAAAGAAAAATACATCAAACCCACTTGATTTAAGAAGTTAGTAATAGAATCAATTATCTAAGCTTAATTATTTTCTGAAACAAAACTCTTCCACCAGATCTTATCTACTTCATCCTTTTTTTATACATTTTTTTTATATCTAAAGTGAACTCTTCTATTGAATTTTAATTTTTATTCAAATTTTTTTTTATTCCAGAGAAAGCCGAGAACATTAAATCAAGGGTCCAAAGAGGTTGTTTAATTTAACAACCATTTCAACTCGGCCACGCTGTAGTTTCTCGGAATATATTCTTCTTTTTTTTATGTTAACGTCTCTGGTCTTGTGTAGTAGTTGTTAATCTTTCTTAATCATCATCTTTTCTTCATCTTTATTCTTGTTTAGCGTGATGGGTTGTTTGTCTCCTTTTCTTTCTTCGTCGTGCGACGTGAGGTCCTCCAGGATGCAGCAGCAGTTGATGAACGGCCCTTGGGGGAAAGTTGTCTGATGATAATAACGGAATGGCCGCAGGTCAACAACCAAAAAAACAACAGTGAAAGTGGGCAACGAAAACAACCCATTCGGTCTCTGGGTTAGAAGATTTCAGATACAGCAGCACAAGAAGACAGTCGTTAGTTAAAACAGTGTCGAAATTACAGAATAAACATTCACAGATTTTAATATACAATTAATTAAAAATTTCACTGTCTGTAACTAAGAAAGAACTGTAGAACATCTGGTCTTAGTATTAATATCTGCCTTATAGAAACATTTGTTTGAATCAGTGTTTCTCATTTGGTGATTCGCGAACTCTCTGAGGCTGTGCATGGAATTACATACAAACTACTTGGACAAGCTGCCAAACATTATGGAATGAACATAATATACTGTTTATAGGCTACCTTTATTGACTGCTTAGATTAAGAGGGATTGAAATATGACATTAAAAGAATTTAACTCTAAAAAGATTGGGAATGGTTAAATTACTGTGATTTAAATAGTTTTCTAGTTTCATTCTGGTAAAACAGATATTACAAATAGATGTAGAAATTTAACGTGTGGAAATTAATGGAGTTTTAAAAAAATGCCAGACATACAATAATTAAAAAACATAAAAACACATTAAAACCTTATCTCGACAAGGTTTCGATCGGACTTGCCGATCTTTTTCAAGTTACTTCATCAGATATTACAAATATTTTAGAAATTAATGTATTGTTATTTATAAATGACGGGATTAAATTACTGTTCAATAATTAAATTGGGTAAATCACCCAAATTACTCAATTTTAAATAAATAAAACTTACTGCTTATAACAATAATCTAAACATAAACACAACATTTATTTCAATTGACAGTTTTTGAATTATTGTGATTAGACGGACGGACGGACGGACATAGTTATTTCAATTTAAAAAGTACATTCTGTTCTAATCCTTTTTTTTTGCTCTCTTTCTTTCTCTCCAATGTTTATTAAACACAAGATCAAACTTGCGGTAGCTACACTATTATCATGCGGGATAACAGAAACAACATATTAAAAATAAAATTATTATTCACAAAAATTTTGTGCACAATAATTCACAATTTTTTTTTTAATTTTTGAATGCAACAATAGTATTTTTACCTCATATTGTATTTTAATTGAATATCAAGTATTTCTTAAGGAAATTCGAGAATAAGTTGTAGATTTTTTTTTTTCTGTGGCCGGTAAAAACAGAAATTTAAATTTTATTACTAACATATGATGTGATTAATTTCGTCAAGAAAACAATATTGGCCAATGATAATTTATTTTCCTAACAACAGGTGGCGTAAGCGTCTGTTCAAAAAAAAAAAAAAAAAAAGAAGTTAAGTTCTTAATGGATTCCTTGAAACTTCTAAATATATGGAACCGTCCCTCAGGCTGGAATAAATTAAAATTTTATAAATATTTATTTTTGGCAAAATTTCGTGCCTGAGCTACACGTTATTTCCGATGATAGTTACATAGAAACAATTCTAAAAACTTTTTTAAATTTTTAATTGTAATTTCTTTTTTGTTATTAATGTCACCGATATTTCAAAAAGAATTAAATAAGGGGTCAAAACATCAGAACAGGACGAATAAGAAACATGCAATGTCAATTTGTAATTTATTTCTATTTAATAATAATTTCTTATTTCATTTAAGCTTTTATAAAATATTTATGTAGTCCTTGGTGGAAAATGTACAATATACAATCTATGCCATTTCATTCTCAGTCGATTGTAAAAATAATTAACTGTCTCTCATTTATATAACTACTGAATGTCCTCCATTGTCGCAGGCAGTGTTTTTAGATTGCTGGACTTTTATTAGAGAATTCTTATTTATTTGTAAAAATACTGGCAGATGTTCTAGTCATGATCTGGTGACGGCAGTTTTTTTATCTTGACGTTCCTTTGAGCTGTTATTGCGTCATAGCTTCCAATATTTGCTATGGATATATAATTTGAGGGAGCTTTCAAATGCGTGAGGATGGGGAGTGACTGCTCATTCCACAAGCTATTTAAGTTTATCACAACAACTGACAACAAAAGAAAAAACTAAGGGGAAATTTATAATTCAACAATTTTGTAATTGTAACGGTTTTTATAATTACAATTACAAAGCAGCGTCAAATCCTTAGCCCCCCGCTCCGTGAGCCACGGAGCGGGGGGGGGGGTTAAGGGGGCTGAAGACCCAAACCCAAAAATAAAAAAACAAAAAACAAAACAAAACAAAACAAAAAAAACCTTTATTAAAGCACTGACGTGTCTGTATCTTATTATTTTGGAAAGTGATCTTTGAAATCAATTTATTTTTAAATAGGCCTACATTTGAATGGACTCTTTATAACATCCTTAGCCCCCCCCCCTCAAACTTTAATCCTGGACGCCCTTAATCCTGAGCCAAAGAGATAGATTTATAACTTTCAAAGACAAAAAATTGTTCAAAGGCTCTGACTCATGTTATCGTAGGTGAAAGATACACAGTTTAATGTTTGGAAATCTAATTGTTAGATCTGAAACAATGGAACCCCCACAAGAGAAAGGCTATTCAAAATGTGAGAGTGGATCTGTGTTCATAGATGAAACCAATGTTTAACATTCTTTAACTATCATAGCTTGAGATCGCATCCAAAATATTAAAAATAAGACATATCCATTGGGTTAATTACTCCATGCGAAGTTTGTTTCCTTATGTAACGTTTAAGATTGTCAAAAAAATAAAAAATAAAAAATCCTCCCTAAGGTAATTTCTCATTGGAAGAGCAAGAGCAAAGCACTTGACGTTTACATTCCGTCTTATATCAATATTTGAACATAGCATTACGTCACATTTTACAAATTCCGTTTAAGTTGTTTTAACTACTTTATATAATGAATAGACAAAATAAATGTTGACTAACCAACATTTCACGTTCAGTTGATTTCTTTTAGGGATTAGAACGCCTGGTTTCATGCTTTACACTTTACAGAAACAAAAGTCGTTATTTAAAACGAGGAATTAACAAATAAAACAGCATCCAGCAGTTGAAATTAGGATTAAGATAATGTATTAATGTCGATTTACGTTATCTTCTGGCTTAAAAACAATTAGTTCACTGGGTTAGGTTGTCTGTCAAAACTAAAAACGTTGTAAATTTCAGTTTCGGCAAAAAAACCTAATCCAGTTACTTTGTGATCTGTCATTATTTTCAAAAATTATTTTCGTGTAACTGATGAAAAATCAAATATCAGGGAATGCAGGAGAAGCTAGAACAGTGGTTCTCAACCGGGGTCCATGTACTCTTCTTCGGGGTCCACAGGGATCTCATTGAATCACACTTATTTTAAAATGGTTTATTATGAATTATTTACCAGTGTGCATAAATGCTCCATAGAATTTTATTAAATTAGTTTTCATTCAAAATAAAGTATAATCATTTATTATTTCGTTGATTATTAATATAATCCCTTTACTTTTTCTTTTATCGAATAGGTATGAGGGGGTCCACCAAAAAAAAAAAAAAAAAAAGAAGGGAAAAAGGGTCGATTATAGGTAAAAAAAAGGTTGAGAAACCCTGGTTTAGAACAATCAGGCATCTTGAGTGGGGGAGGAGGTTGTCCACTTTATGAGAATGCTGTAGAAGGATTGTGAAGAAGTTGAAGCAGTCAAAGAACAAAATAAAATCTCCTACACTACAACAATATTGGTAGAACTGAGTAATTGTAAGTAAGGTTGAGTTTAATTAACTTACACTTTAATATAACATACAAGTTGTAGGAGAATGAAATTGAACTGAACGCATTCAGAGCTTTTGCGTCTCATAATAACACAATAAATGAAATATAACTAAAATACGAAGAATATTCAAATGAAAAAGAATCCATTGGTGTCTTTAACACGGATCTAGAGTAAATTAAAAGAAGCGCATTAGAAATACTAAACACTGCACCTGCAGCCAACATTAAAGCAAAAGAAAAAAGCTATCAGTGTCAACCACTTGGGAACAAAAAGAGAACTAAAGTTGAATAGAAAATCAACTATAGAATACACTTTATATGGTTAAAGTATCTTTTTTAGTAATTTCAGATGGTCAAAATGCAATACATTTCTTGAATTTTTTTATCTGAATGTTCTATTAATGATCTAAAATAGAAAAAATCATTGTTGCTAACTGTCCTCTACTAAATAAACAATATAAGGGAATTGATCTACACTTCATCAACATTCCAAAAAAAAAAAAAAAAAAAAAAACCTCCCTGATCAACTGATGAGATATGATGTAAGATATGTAGGCGCCTTGTTTGTATTTCAGAAAAAAAGATGATATAATGTTTTATTGTTAAGAAATGTCTCATTTTTCTCTTCTTAAGCATATAAGTCACTTACATACTTTTTACGGTCTTACTCCTGTTAAATGTTTTATAATTTTTTTTTTGGAGATGTTACATTATTTTCTCCTAGAAGAAATACTGTTTCTATATTCACTTACCATTTCTCCATTTATAACAACATTTACATGAATGAACAATAACTGTCCTCCTGATTGGATTCCGTTATCAACTTAGAGAACAAACAGTTTTCATTAAGTAATGTGTGTCCGGTCTTGCACCGATACGACGCTACAGTCGTTTTAGTGTTGTGGCCTTTGGCCATGCGCAGGAGTCCCAGGGCCTCCACGATCGCCGGATCTTAATTCGATTGACTTCTTCTGTTGGGGCCATGTTTAGAGCCTCGTGTACCTGTCGATACAGTAAATGAACTGCGTTGATGAATTGACGAAGCCTGCAACACCATCCGCACTACACTTGGCATTTTTGAACGAGTGCGGCAGTCAATGCTCCGGCAATGCCGCTACTCTAGAACAAGAGGAGCGTCACTTTGGTGCATAACACTCTAAATAGGCAGGTAGCGATGACCCTCCCATGTATGATTATCTACCAGCCACAATACTACAATGACTGAAGCGCCGTATCGGTGCAAGACCGAATACGGTCTTAATGAAAAACTGTTTGTTTTCGAACCCTCTATAAAACTACTATATTCTTCTGTAACATAAGTTTGGAAGCTCCTGTATATATATATATACTTTTTTCTTTTTCAACAAGTCCCTTTCTAAACAATTATAGAGTTAAAAGAATAAAATAGGAAAGAGCGATTATAATTGCATAATTAAAATATTTTTCACCCCTTTCTTCTTTTTTTCTCTACAAAAAATGCTCACTCTGTTCCCGAGTCTAACCGAAATGATGTTCCCGTCATTCATTCACACGAAACCCAGTGCAGGATTTGCTTTCGGCCTTGGATTCACATTAACAATAATATTCAGAGTGAGATTAATGAAGTAATGTTGGATATTTGATTGAAGAAAATTCGCCAATAAAGGATGTTAAGTAGTACTACATAATATTTGGTCAACTTTACTATCATTTATCAAATTTCGAACTGCGCTTAAATGATTCAGCGTTACCAATGGTTTCCCAATAGATGTTTTGCAACTACCTGACCTTAGCATCCGACCCCAAATAAACATTTCATGCTAATGTCTGTTGTGCGATTGATCGATTTACACTCGCATCACAACGTTATCAACCTAAAGGTGAATGAACAACCAAAACTTTAACCATGGTTACAAACAACTGAACTATCTGCACAAATCCCACATTAGTGATTCTAAATGATTAGGAAATTCCAAATAGGAGAGTTACAGGATTGAAGTCGCGATTTTTCAGCTTTAACATTATTTTTAAGGATAGTGACTTGTCCAAATATTAAAAAAATGTTTAATTGAAGCAAAGTAAACTCAAAGCAAAGAAATAACTTAAAAACAGAATTATTAATGAAGGAATCAACATGAAAATAAAATATCTCTGCCGCGCATCCACAGCGGTAAGTGTATTTCCAAAGTGAAAATGTTTATTAAATATACGCCTACTTATTCGGCACGAATTAAAAATTAAAAATTATTCCAAAAATTAAAAAATCTTTCAAAAAACGCTTCGGAACTTCAGTGGGTCAAGTTCCTTCTTCAACAAAAAATCTAAAAAGTTTTAAAAATTATTTAAAAAAAACCCTTGTAAAAAGTACCCCCTACCTTGTGTAATTATCCCTTAATATTTCACGACACGTTAAATTATTTCTTCCAGTAAGAAAATGTTTATGTTGACAACTTTGAGATCCCGCCTCCCCTAATAACCCGTCAACAAATATCGACTTTTTTTGTTACCTGAAGTCATTTATAAAGCCATACACCTGAATATGTTTGCACAAAGATAATTTATACAAAAATTAACTACACAAATTTAACTATTTTCTCCGTCGAGAGACGGTATTATCAAGTCTTAATAATACCGTCTCTCGAAGGAGAAACTAGTCAAATTTGTATATTTAATTTAAATTGACTTCTTGTTTTCTTTAATTTGTATACTTAATTTTTTGTGTAAATTATCTTTGTGCAAACATATTCAGGTGTACGGCTTTATAAATGATTTCAATGAACTCCTGTATACGTAAAGCTTTCCATATATTTTTGTGTTTCCTATTTGTAGTTAAACCAATGCCCTAAAGCTGTAAAAAATTTGTGGCAAAAGTTGTGAAAACAACGTCAGGATAAGGTTTTGAAGATAGGAAAAACGTCAAAAAGTGGAAATTTCTATTGGCCACCATTTTGAAACGGGTGATCCGATTTGGCTGAAATACAATTCCAGTCGAGTCCTTAACGATATCTAGCGCACATAAAAAGTTTTAGCTTAAAAGCTCAAAATGTACGTCAGTTATCCACGTCATAACTTTCAGGTAACAGAGTTTAGTTCCATTGGCAGGAAGACTTCTCCGTAAAGTGTTCATCGAAGAAATGTTTTACGGCAGGATCCCACCGAGAATAGAATCGTGGTTCTGAAGGTTTTAGATATATTAGGTAAGATATACTACAGATATCCTGCACAGACACAGTGCGCATGTCCGAACTTACAACGTCTCCAGATGGAGCGCTCCGGCCGGCTATCATTTCACTATTCCTCATATTATCAATTACAGTGAAACATTGCATCCTGATACGTAATAAGGTAACAGCATTTGATCTATTGGGTCTCTCGAAGAAGCTGAGGAAGATCACTGGACCAGACTGAAATAGATCAAATGAACTTTAACATTAAAATAAATTAACTGAAAGAAGAAAAGAGAAAAAGGCTGTAGTTGCCCAGAAATCGAGGAGGATTTTGTGATACTGCATCTATTCTGTGGTTTCTTTTTTTCCATATCCAATGAAAAGACGATTCATATGATGGGAGAGTTTCTCAGGTTCCTACTGAAGCTTTTCTCTGTTTATGTCTTCGTCCTTATAATCAATGTTTAATAGCGTACACAAGCGATTACATAACTATAACTCTATTAATTATTCAGTACATCAGTGTATCAATTTGAAAAGGGTTCAGAAATTGTTGTACCTTTGCCTACACAAACTATTGTATATATTGATAACAGTACTGTAACTACATTTTAAACTACAGTAATAGTTTCAGCACCCACTGTATGTTTGCCGAGTGAACTGCACTGGGTGACGTGACTGCTAATGTACAATACGTATTTAATATAATACATTCCGGTTTATCCGAAACGGGCGCTATCCCATCAGATTTGCATAAACGAGTTTTTAGTGTAGGCCTAAATTCATGCGAAGTTTCCAATTTGTTTTATATTTAATGAGAGTAACTAGAATAAACTAATCAAACATCTGTTCACCAAACTTCCTAAACAAAATAATATAAAAAAAAAAATAAATAAAAATAAAAATAATATGCCTTCAATTTGTTTTCTGAATGCTTCTCAAAATAAAAACTGGAAATTGTTGGGTAAATCTTCCCCCAACTGACAAATAGTGAATATCTAAAATATAATGTTTTTTTTTAAATGAAAAAAGAAAAAGTTGCATTTCCATAAAAATGTTGACTCTGATGCTGTGCGTCATAAGTAAGTGGGTGAATGGATTATTTTCTCGTTTAAATGATATTCGTGGATGATGTACAATTACTGTTCTCTGTGAGACTCCATCCACCCGAATGCCTTCGCCGAACGCCTGATACTCGTGACAGTATTTGCGGATCTAAGCTAAGCAAGGTTATATTTACGACAAACTCTTGTTTTTCATCAGACATGTTTTATTTAAGTAAACAGTGTCGTAAACCCTCCGATGTATCGCCTTAGAGAAATTTTTTATTGTTTTTGTCATCTTACAAAAAAAATATGAAAGAACGATATCGCATTGCTATTGATCTCAAGATTTTGTTTCTTTTCTTTGCCATCAGAATGGGGGGGTTGTTACCCCCCCTTCCCCCCCCTTGAGGGGAAATAAAATGAAGAATGGAATGAATTCTTCCTTGATTCCACACCTTTCCAATTTCTTTCTCTCTAGAACTTTCCTCATTTGAACACATTTAAAGTTCTTATTTGAATAAATTTTTAAATATAAAGCACGAGATGTGTGCTCTGACTTTCTATTTTCTCTGGTTCTTTCCCCTTTAGTTTTGGTTCTAGGGTTCACCCAGCCTTCTGTCGACGCGAATTATTGGGCGCCTACATCTAAAGCGCCCGAAATAAGGCATTAACAATGTGTATTTTTAAAATCACAAAAAAATCTAAAAATCGTTTCGGATAAACGAGTTTTTTGTGTATGTATATTGGGTTATAAATTAGATGCAATACGTAAGTTTTTTATAACTTACGTATTGCATCTAACAAAACAGAAATGAACACATTCAAATAGCCTTATTATTAACCTATTTAGTAAGGAATTGTTAGAGAAAGGAAAAAAATAATGAAGTTGTTAATTTCACATAATAAATAAATATCAATTCATTCCTATGCTGTTGATCTTCACATGAAAACAATAGAGTGATATTCTTAAATCATTTTATTTATATTGCTGCTCTTTTAATAATTGTTATTATTACCACAATCATTGTTATAATGTATGCACGCAGATAATTTCGCAGAATTACTATATTCCCTTGAATTTCTGAAATCTCTTTTAGCCTAGTTTATAAGGAAGGCTTATAAGATCACTGTGTCCAGTGGCGTAGCAACGCCTTTGGGGACCCGGGGCGGGAGTTCCATTATTCCACAACCAAAAAAAAACGGAATCTCCTATTCAACAACCAAAAAAAAAAGGAAATACTTGGGTGGATGGGGCCCCCTAGGCTTGCTTTTACAACAACAAAAAAAAGGGAATTTCCTATTTAACAACCAAAAAAAAAGGAAATAAGCTGGCTGGTGGGGCCCTTCCAGGCGGGGCGCCCCCCCCCCCTTGCTATGCCACTGACTGTGTCTGTATACGAGTGTTAGGGTTTGAACCAGTGAAGCGATGCATCAGTTGATCCTTTAAAATGTATGCGCTTGCGACTGAAACATGTTCTTCAAAAATTAAAATTAAAAAGAACTGTGACCCGTATAAGTTAGGTTTAACTTAAATTAATGCTATCTGCAAGCAAACGAAATTCGAAATAATAATTAAAAGAAGTAACAGAGTCTCTCTTTAACACTTTTATTTTAAGACACTTTTAATTTAATTTGAATTTCCTTCTTTTTAAAAAACTCTACCGTTTTAACATAATCTTCAGGAACTTTTAATTTCTAACGGCTACCAAGGTATTCGACCAAGAAAAATGAAATTTCCAAATCCTAAACGTAGAGGAATAATATACATTTCAGCATATATTTAATAATTTTAATATTTATTCATATGGTTCACCATGTTATTCTTCCTTATATTCAGCACGTGACATATGCTTGTAACGTTTCAGCAAAGACATATATATATGTCTTTGGTTTCAGTATCACTGCTTGTGATTGAAGACCTCCTGTTAGAGCGAAGACACTGCTATCTGTGCTACGTCGCCATTTCTGCAACGATATTATTAAGATATGAATAATTCGCGTTATCTCACCACAACATACACGAGCGTCTCCATTTCCGATCCAATGCATCCATGATTTCTGATTGGGAGAACATTAATATATGACACGACTTCAGTTCACAAATCAGATAAACATTTACGTATCCTGTTCAGAATTAATCTTTTCAATTTATTAAAATTAAAAACATGGAAACACAGTGAAACCCTCGAAGAATGCAAGATTAGCACCAATACTCGCTTTGCTAAAGCTGATCTGAATGGTGAGAAAATGCAAAATTAGGTCACGTTTGCGATCTGGAATTTCAGGGTTTGCAGGAAGAGCTTGAAGGTTACTGTTGGCCACGACTAGTGTCAATCCACACGAAAAACTAAACGGAAATAACAGGTTTTAATCTTTGTTTTGGTCTTCAATCATCAAAACATTGTAAAGCTTACTTCCACTTATGGCTTGGTTTTAAAGGAGATCACTTACTTGTCAGCAGATGTAGAAAAATAGACAATTTCCAAGGAAGAAATACAAAAGGTCAAAGGTCTTAATAACTGCTTTAGCAGAGGACCTACATTAGCCAGGATTAAACATAGTACTGACTAACTCATTGTAAATGAGTATTGATTATTAATTATTATTATACATTAATATTTCCCCAGGAAATGATAAAAAAGAAATATTTGGTTCTATGGCCAAATTAAGTCTACCTAAGACGAGCGAATGAGAAACACAGGAGAAAGACAAACACATACGCCAACTCAAAAGATCGAATCAAGTCCCTAAAACCACTCCACTACGTCTCAACGGCAAGTGAACAAGTAGGATTCGTTCCTAAGTAACTAGATACTGTACTAGCAAAATCTCCGTTCTTCGTACGGGTTACAATGATGTGGATGAGAAAGAAATTCAAATTGTAAGATCACTTGGAAATGACAGGGGAAAGCATTGCACACCGCTTAACTCAGATGTACTGCGGGTTGCCGCCACACACTTGATGGTCATATTCTCCCCCCCCCCCCCCAAAAAAAAAAAAAATTAACAAGTTTATTTTTATACTTTTTACATTGTCTACATTGTGGAACCTACCCACAGGCCAAATTTTAAGTTTGTAGAATGTTGGAAAATATGCTAAACATTTCAAACAGGCACACATAATTATCCACAAATTTCTCTTTTACATTATGCTAGGCGAATACGTAGCAATCTGCGGCAATATTGTGGGACAATATTGCCCCTTTTTATTGCTGACAACCGTTGTCAGTTCAGATCACGCGCGAACACGTAATTTTTCCGCAACGAATATTGCCGTGACAATTAATAGTTACGGCGCTTCTCACTAGGGCGAGCCAAAGAGAGCGTGTTTCCGTACAGAATTGCTATAGTATTTAAACGCCGTCCCTCTGTAGAAATCAATTACAATTCTTTCATTATCAATCGACAAAATGTTGTTGTTGGAATTATCTGTTTTGGGCCGATTCATTTTGCTGATTTTAATCCTTGTTTCTCAAACAAAATGGCCGGCGTGAGTGACTGAAATGCCGATTTTGAAGCCCCGCCTCCTTCGACGTCACCGTTGTCACGTGATTTCATCCGTTCATGTGATTCGCTCTCGTTCCAGCAATACGTTGCGACAACTGAAATTGTTCCTTTTTTTCCGACAATCTCAATTGTCTTGAAATGGGCAATCTTTGACAATATTGTTCATTTTTATTGCCGCAAACGGTTGTCAGCAATGAAAAGGGACAATATTGTCCCACAATATTGCCGCAGATTGCTACGTATTCGCCCAGCTTTATAGATATGTCAGATGTAGCTGATAATGATAGAATGACTTAGAATATATTGGAGAATAGGAATCGGGTTTTGAATTGAAATCTTACAAAATTCAAATTTACTCTCTGGGCTTATAAGCATATAACAATTTTAATATTTATTTGTATTTATTCCTGATCTTCTTATTTGGTTTCTATGTAATCTGATTTCTAATAGTTCCCTCAATGCCATTATCTTATACTCTGTAGTAGTTTATTGTTACTAATACCGTATTCATCAGGTTATATAAATTGGGATAGTTTTATATGCGGGACTAAAAAAAAGGACCTGCAAGCATAAGAAAAATAAAATTTATAAGTTTAAACAGAAATTTGAACAAGAGAAATAGAAAGATAGCAGTTTATATTAAAAGAAAAGCTGATTTATTAATCACCATTATTTTCACTTTTTAGCATTCTCAGAAATTCGTGAATTTCTTTTAATCAGTGTTTTGAATTTTATGATTAATATCCTTTAATAGAAATATTTTATAATAATATTTATTTGTAGGCAAACTGAAATACTGCAACTTTTTGTTCTATTATTTTGCAATTTGGATGTGAATTTCTACGCAAAAAGTTTAAGTTAATTCTATTTTCTGAAACGTTTTCAAAAACATTAGCAATTCAAGATTAAACTAAAAACTATCAATATAGAAAGCGAGCGAATGTTAAAATAAACTCGAAATTTCCCAGCAACATTTGTACAGAATTTATTCTTTTAAGTAGTTTCAAACTTAACGTAGATACATTCTAGATAAAGAACATAGCTACATAATTTATTTTTGATTTTATAATAAAATTATACGAGGTATTTTATGTCTATTTGTTTATTTATTTATATATTATTTTCTGTTCTCAAAACAACAGAAGCTTCTCTGCAAATCATGTTTGTAATATAGCCCTACTGTAGATATGTAATTCTAGGTACATTGTAAATTTAATGCTATACTTAAAAAATTTAAACATAAAATTTAAACTGTTAAACTTCAGGATATAAATAATTTTCATTTAAATTTATTTACTGAATCTTAATTTTTTTCGTTTCTGTTTTTCCAAATTCAACAAATTTTGCAATATGTTAAGATGTGAATTGAAGAGGAAGTATGGCTTTAGAACTTATTTTTATTTATATTTTCTGTAGATATCCTTTTACGTTTTTTCTATAACTTTTCTCTCCCTTCAGTTTCTGTTCAAATTTGAACATTTTGGGAAAATAAATCAGTTGAATTAAACAAGATTGTGGAATCTTTTCATTAGCTGAAATTTCTATAACTTTAGTAGTTTTTGTCCTAATTCTGAACCAGTTCTCTTTTATTCCAGATATGTCGCTGTGACTATGGTATTATATGTCGCTGTTCAAGTATTACGTAAACATTGAAGAGGGGAGGAGGGGGTTCAAGATTTGCTTATTTTTGCTGATAAGGGAAGTGGGGGGGGGGGATCACAGCAATGCTTACGTAAGACAGACAAACATTTTTTCCCCTCAGTATTTCATGTGTATTTCAGTGGTTTTTACTGTTAATGATTTGGCCAATCTTAAGTAAGCACAAGGGGAGGGGTCTGGCATCTGCTTATTTTTGCTTACAAGGGGGAAGGGGGGGGAGGTCTAAAAATGACTTAAAATGTGCTCACGTAAACCTTGAACGTCCCCTATCTTACCTTTTGTACTTTCCCTTTAGAGTTGTTGGAAATTGGCTGAACCTCATTCCTAGTTAGAAAGAAGTCCCAAAAGAACGTAAAATTTATTTTCCGAAAATTTCTCAAGTACACACGTAGCTTCTGTTTCGTAATTATGCTGTCAAATTATATGAAATATATGGCGATTTCATTTTTATTCATTCATTTAATCCTGAAGAAAAGGTATCAGATAACAAGTATAATGATTTTACAAAGTCTATCGTGAAACTGAGTCCAAAGAGATCCATTTAATAAAACAAAGTTAATAAAGAGAACACAGTAATGATAACTGCAAGATATATAAGAACGCAAGCTAAGCAAGAGCAAATACGGGATTTGGAAACCATTGCGTAAATATTGTATTATCTCAAAAGAATGTAATATCGTGATGATTCACTCGTAATTCTTACATAACATTCTCTCACTTATAAAACGAACATTTTCGACGGAAATTAGTTTTAAGAAATGCGAAGAATTAGATTAGTTAATTGTAGACGGGGTGCGAATTGTAGAAGAGATGGGTGGAGGGATGGGACTCTCCTCAAGGTCTTTCCACATCCTTCTTCATAGATTCATTTCCAGTAACAATTATTGAGAGAAAGTAGTGGAACAGTGACCTTGAAACACGCTTGTTTCTTCCAAACGTATTTAACTCTATTTAACCAACTAATTATTCCATTTTTTTTTTATATGTAATGTCAATCATTTATGGAAGATGGTTGGCCCCGCCCACCCACGGCCAATGACCAATCATTAAGAAGCGTCTTCTCCACCCACTCTTGAGTGCCCTTCACCTAACACGGAACTAGTGGTCACGATGCCCAAGATAATATGCCCGTAAACACAGCAGCTTCTCTGTACAACGCTTAGACTCAATACAAATCAGATTTAGGCCTCTCTGGGATAATCCGTGACTTTAACTTTTCATTAGGATTCAGTCGCTTCACCTCAAGGATTATTTCTTATAAAAAATAAATAAATAAATAAATAAATAAATAAATAAATAAATAAATAAA
>JAFIDM010006943.1:27519727-27554221 GCA_023159025.1 Thereuonema tuberculata
AAATAAATAAATAAATAAATAAATAAATAAATAAATAAATAAATAAATAAATAAACAGTGTTTTAGAATTGCTGAAGTCTAAAATGCTTACCTTGAATTTTGATATTGAGGAATTTTAAACGTTTTACTTAGGGTACCATCTTATGAATGCAATGATGAATTTCTTAAGCAGAGGAGATGCTAGTTTCAATGACTTAGATGATAATTATGCAATTTGAGAATTACATCTACGACTGAAAGAGTTTTCGTCCAAATATATTTCATAATTAGCCATTAAAATTATAATCACTATTAATCGTATAATACTATTTTTAAATAAATACCAATGCATCCATTTCTCTCTCCATACGCTAATTTCAAATTTTCGCTACATTAAATTTGTCAGTTATTTAGCCAGAAAGTTTTACTTCTGAGCAAGCGTATATTATATTATACTACAACTATACTACATCTATACTATATACGTACTATAGTTAGACTAAAATCTAATCATATCTGTATAATTTAATTACATTTTTAAATATAAAATTTTATATAACATATTATGACAACTTAGCATTTAATGGTAAAGTAGGTCATTAAAATTTTGTCAGATTTAGTTATTACAACTAACAGCTTTTCTTGCTGAACAGTGCATTTTCAAATTGATTTAATTCAGAACTCAAAAGTGCTTCTGGGCCATACATTGGGCTGTACAGTAGATCAGCGGTTCCCAACCTTTTTCAGTTGGCGACCCACCTTTCCTTATCAGAATACCTCCACATATATAGGAATAGAAGAATATAGAATAAAACCATATTTGTATCGTATCCCTTCCTTATATATGATCGATTTTCGATTTTTCTGATCTTTTCGGATGGTTTTTGATAGTTTTAGGATCAAGTCGCGACCCACCTGTAACCCATCCGCGACCCACTAGTGGCTCGTGACATACCGGTTGGGAACCACTGCAGTAGATAATTAAAAACTCTTTACCTTTCAGAATTCTGAACCTAATGTAAAGTGGCGCAAAATATGAGTGCAATTAGATTGAGTCAATATGGCTGACTCTGTAAAGTTTGGATGTGGATTCATTAGTGACTTTTTTTCCTTGAGTTATTGTGCCACAAAATTGTAAATACTATACAAACATAATATACATATACATACACAGATATACACATATACCAATTCTCAGAAATCAAAATGAGCAGAAGTATCTAAAAAAAACATTTTTTTTTTCCGCCTTTATCTCTTGTGTAGTTTTCTACATCTGTCTGTGTCTAACGCACTTCCTCTGTGTTTGGAAAATACTTTTATTTTTTGCTGTGAAAATAGAAATAATTTCTACAATGAAACGTCCGCAGGAATCGAACCTGCAACTGTCTGATCCGAAGTCAGACGTCTTCTCCATTAGGCTAACGGGGACTTCATTCTAATTATTGTTAAATAACTCTTATCACTCCCTCTGCGTATGTAACGCAATGAGAGAAGAACCAGAGAAGATAAAAATAACTCATTAATTTTAGCCTACTAGATTCAAATTTAAATTTCAATGTTCATTTTTTTAGCCTACTAGAAGCGCATTAGATATAGAAGCTCGCCATCAGCGACGAACTGAATTCGACATGAATGAAGAAATTAAAAATAATATTCAAACAGAGAAAAAACCTTCTACTTAAATTACTCTATCTCAACTTAAAGCCGTTATATTGTTTTACCGTCATTGTTAACGGGGCTTATACGCTAGTATTACAACAATTTCCCAATACCGCCAATATAGAGAGAGTGTAAATGCCAACGAAATGAAATACTTTGTAATTATCAACTTATCCCAGCCGTGGGATATGCAAGCAGCGCTATCGATAAGGACACAGTGCATTATTAGCTACACTACAACCTCGTTTATCCGGCCCTCGTTGATCCGGATCTCCGGATAATCCGGATTAGATTTGTAGACAATTTTTTTTTTTTTTATTTAATGATCACATAGATAATAATTTTCAACTATGATAACAAGAACGTAACTATAAGTACATTCGCTTTTTATTTTGATTAAATGTACAGTTCCTGCGTAGATTGTACAATAAATTATGGTAATAAAATACTTTTTGTCGAGTTTAAGAAAGCTTTACTAGAGTAATTTTGTTATAAAATATAGTTTTTTATCGTAATAAACGGTAAGTCTGCTTATTTAAGAATTTGTTTTGCTTATTACCCATATTACCCGGATTATCCGGATTTTCGATTTTCCGGATTGCCTTTGGTCCCAGTTAGACCGGATAAACGAGGTTTGTAGTGTATTTTATCTAGCAGTTATGATAGAATTACAAATAAGATTAATTCGAAGAAAAACGTATATCCGAAATTTTTTTTAATACAATCAAGGTTCAATAAGATGTGGAGGAGGAAGATATGATTTTCAACCTTTGTCCACGTATGACAATTCCCGCTCCTAATACTAAACGAATAAAAAAGGACAACTCCACAAGTAAGTTTGAGAATTACAGATAAGTTCTAAAGATTACAGGAATCTCTAAACTTCTCCAATTTATTAGCAACTTACTAATGTTTAGATTTGGTTCATTGTAAAAGAGATAAATATTTTGCAATTGAAAATCTCTTAAAAGAATTACGAAACATACGATAGCAGATGGTACAATTCAGAATAGATGAAATCCAGCTAAATTTGCAAACTGATATTTTTGACCAACAGAAAGCTTCTCCATTCTCTGAAAGATAGTAAGAAAAATTTCTTTTATTAGCTGTTCCTAAAAGAAAGTTCATGAAATTTATCCATCTTATTTAAAAAATTAACATAAAAGATCGTTTTCATTAGAAGCGTACGATTGAATCCAACTTGGATTCTGTCAATGAATTTTCTAAATGCTAAAATGTAAAACTTCAAAATCCAACCAGGAATCGAGTTATTTCTGCAAAGGGACGGACAGAGATGAAAACAACACAAGTTTTTATGTAAAGGCATACAGAAAATATAAGTCAACGTTTCTGTTGTACTGATCTGACTGCAAATAACGTGCAGCTACATTTTAGACACGTACGTTTTATCAGGCGTTGTTAAATTATGGAGGAATCTTACGTTTTTTCTCTCTATTCTGCATTAGAAAAACAAACAGAAATCGAAATAAATCGCCTTCAACGAACTTTTTAACGATATTCGTTCAATATGTTTTGAGGTGCAGATCTTTTATGTTTGAAAGACCATGGAGTATTTTCATAATCATTTGACAAGTATTTTCCGAATTCCATCGGGTCAACGTCTTAAGAGCTCTCGTTAATTCCTAACTAATTATTAACCATTTATTAGACAAAAGAGAATGATAATCAAGAGAATGATAATTGGTGTCCCAACTATCGACTTAGCGCATTAAAAGTATCGTAATGCGCTCCAAGAGGAATTGAATAAAGATGACTTTTAGTTCTAACTTTCTCACTTATACAATGTAGACGTAACCGTATCCCGTTTTCTTAATGCTCTCTGTTGCAGTTTAAGGTCTGGATGATGTGATTCTTGAATATCGATGTTCCTAAATTCATCTGGAACGTCTTCTTTAATCCATCTTAGACTTTGGGTCATTTATCATCGTTCAGTCTCTGCATAATCATGTAACTGGAAAACTGAAATGTCGACTTTCTCATTGAAAAACGTTTATTATCAGAGCTTTAACTCTTCTATTACATAACTTAGAAGTTTCAATGCATTGAAACTAAACTTATAGTCCAACGAATAGAGGTGTTTTACCTTACAAAAGGTCCGGTAGTTCTAATTTTTTGATATGTTGTCTAGGATGGTTAGTAAGTGTTTAAAATGCAAAATGCACAATTCCTCCCCCGCCGCGCCCGCCGCCATCTTAAAAAAACCAAAAAAAAATCGGCACTTTGTTTAGATTTTGGCTTATAATGTCTGTTTGATGCATTTTAGCTACAAAAGAGTTCTACGCAATGTTGTAGAGAATACAATTTCCTACAATTTAGTTTTTAAATTTTGTTTCTAGGACTGATAGTTACGGAGATATGCACTTTTTGAAGAAATAAACAACAACGCACTTTCTGGAAACTTGTCAAACCTCTAACTTTAGGACACAGTAATTCAGTTATGGCCTATTCTAGGGAAATAAGTATCAGAATAAAATGTGTAGGGAATTTAATTACCTACAAAACGTATGTAAATTTTTTGACCCTACGGAGAGTGGGGTAAAAAAAAATCAAAAACAACGGAATATTGTGGTTTTTGTTATTGTGACGCACAGAGTATTTAAATAAAATTCACCAATTACCTTCCAGTGTTGGCTTGAAATTGGAGTGTATACCAACCCTACTTGAGTTTCTGACATGTTACAGCGCAATGTTCGTGAGGTAGGTACTGTTTCACTGGAATACCTACTGGTGAGAGAGGATGTTCAATTTACAATATCCCACCAATATAGCAGATACATTTTTTAAAGATGCATGTATGTAAATAAAGTAAGAACAAAAGGCATTAATAATCGTATCAAAATCGTACCAAAATTTAATTGAACTAAAACTGAAAAGAAAACAAATTTACATCCGCTTCGCTCGTTTTATAGGGGGTGAGTTAATGAAGTCGGGGTCTTCATTTTCGTCAAATGGCGAAATTACTCGATTGGCGTCGTCTTCGTCGTCGACGAGGACCTCATTCCTTTTGTCACATTCTTGGCCAGCACAGAATTTGCATAGGGCGGAACAATTGAGGCCACATGCCCCATACAGCCAGCTGTGCATCTGCATGAGATGGTCTTAAGCAGGTTTGGAGGAACTACTCGTCGCTACTCGTTCTGATGGGTTCCAGTCCTCGAGCTTCTCTACACCAGCCCCACTCGATCGGGGTCTTTGACAATCCCCATCCACTCCATGACCGGCTGGTATGAACTCAGGAAGTGGAAATGTGCTGCATCAGTGGTCGGAGGTAGTTTAGCCAGATTGGTGGTACTAGTCATGAATTTGCTGTGGCAAAGTGACTCATTGACTGTTCGATATTGCCACCATACAGGGATACCAAGATTTTCTCCCCTGCTGCTGAAATTTCGTGGGGAGTAGTAGCAAGGTCCCCGAACCTCTCCGCCTGCTACAGCAATGATGGGTCTTTCCTAAAAAGTTGGCAGAATTTATTCTTTCCAAACCCAAAAATGGTTGAAGTGGTGTTAAACTTGTAGGAGGAGGCGGAGTAGATTGCGTCTGGCTGTTTCCCTCTCGCTGGTTTTTTGAGGTAGACATTGCTGACCACAGGTCTTGTGCCAGTCAGCAGGACGAGTAGGTCAATGTCTTTACCGACAATGACGATGGCGTCGTACGTGGGGGAGAGGCATTTAGCTGTGGCAACTATCAACTTGTCAGCATCTTTAGTTTCATGTCAGAAACTCAAGTAGGGTTGGTATATCCTCCAATTTCAAGCCAACACTGGAAGGTAATTGGTGAATTTTATTTAAATACTCTGTGCGTCACAATAACAAAAACCACAATATTCCGTTGTTTTTGATTTTTTTTTACCCCACTCTCCGTAGGGTCAAAAAATTTACATACGTTTTGTAGGTAATTAAATTCCCTACACATTTTATTCTGATACTTATTTCCCTAGAATAGGCCATAACTGAATTACTGTGTCCTAAAGTTAGAGGTTTGACAAGTTTCCAGAAAGTGCGTTGTTGTTTATTTCTTCAAAAAGTGCATATCTCCGTAACTATCAGTCCTACAAACAAAATTTAAAAACTACATTGTAGGAAATTGTATTCTCTACAACATTGCGTAGAACTCTTTTGTAGCTACAATGCACCAAAACGAAGTTATAAGCCAAAATCTAAAGAAAGTACCAATTTTTTTTGGTTTTTTAAGATGGCGGCGGGCGCGGCGGCGCGGCGGAGGAGGAATTGTGCATTTTGCATTTTCAACACTTACTAACCATCCTAGACAACATATCAAAAAATCAGAACTACCGGACCTTTTGTAAGGTACCCCCTCTTTGGTCTGTATTTGATGGACTAGTGCGTCACAATAGCAAAAACCAGCAATATTCCGTTGTTCTTGATTTTTGATTTTACACAACACTCGTAGGGTTGGGTCATAATAATATACATGCGTTTTGTAGGTAATTAAATTCCCTATAAATTTTATTCTGAAACGTGTTTCCCTAGAATAGGCCATAACTGAATTACAGCGTCCTGAA
The DNA here is from genome assembly GCA_023159025.1 of Thereuonema tuberculata. Lineage (NCBI taxonomy): Eukaryota > Metazoa > Arthropoda > Chilopoda > Scutigeromorpha > Scutigeridae > Thereuonema > Thereuonema tuberculata. The sequence goes on from JAFIDM010006943.1 coordinate 27,525,909, forward strand.
GTTCAAAGTTTGACAAATTTCCGAAAAGTGCGTGTTTGTTTTGTTTTTCAAAAAGTGCATATCTCCGTAACTATCAGTCCTAGAAACAAAATTTAAAAACTAAATTGTAGGAAATTGTATTCTCTACAACATTGCGTAGAACTCTTTTGTAGCTAAAATGCATCAAACAGACGTTATAAGCCAAAATCTAAACAAAGTGCCGATTTTTTTTTGGTTTTTTTAAGATGGCGGCGGGCGCGGCGGGGGAGGAACTGTGCATTTTGCATTTTAAGCACTTACTAACCATCCTAGACAACATATCAAAAAATTAGAACTACCGGACCTTTTTTAAGGTAACCCCCCTTTTTTGGTCTCTATTCGTTGGACTATTATCAGATAGAAATAAGATAAACACGCTTAACTCTAGGGGAATAACTAAAGACAACTGAACTGAAATGTAAGCGTTAAAAGCTCCGACAACTGCGAATTATTCTATCTAAGACCGACTTCAATGTCGTTGAGGAATAGATTATTGTATTTAATCTACTTCGAAGCAAAAGCGTTACATATTCTTAAATGTTTCCCTGTAAAGGTCTATCAAAGCTATTTGTCACAAGGCCGCTTATAATCGAAATTTTTTCATTTTAGAAATATTTGTATTTTAATAAAGAGAACAGGCAAACGATGACATTGTTTTGTATCTACATTTAGCAATTGAGACTCACTTTATAAATAATGTTCACAGCGATTTAATATAATTTTTTTTACGCTTATTGACGATCGTCAGTTGCGGTCAATCACACGTGAATATTCCAAGCCTCTATACAGAGAAAGTTGAAAGAAACATTTCTTCGACGCATTTTTTTTTGAAAGAAATAAAAATTCCCTGCAGATAACTTTTATTTTTGAACCTGTTTAAATCTTGAGGCTAGGTTTTTTTTTGTTTTTTTTTTTTTCTTTTTCTACGATATAGCTAACTACTTGTTAGTCATTCTTATTAACATATTTATCTGATTCTTTTTCTTCAATTTGGTCAAGCTTTATCTCATTATTGTGCTCTAGTATATAATAAATTTACAATACAAATAAAAAATTTTTTAAAAAAATGTTGTTAGTTAGTAAATTCTGCATTACTACCTAATTCCGCCTTCGCAGTTCGTTTTAATTCTCTTTGCAGCAAAAGTCTGTTAAAAATATTTTTGGGAATGTCATTCACAAATTTTATTATGAAATATCTTTTGGTTGAAGATATTTATTTATTAATTTGTCTTATGTGGGGGACAGTTTCAAGGTCTGGTCCAAAACTAAATGTATTCGATCCTTTTTGAATTCAGATGAAGGTTCTGTTAATTGATGAACAGCAGTCGAGCGATTTCTCTTTTACACTCATTTGAAAAAAAAAAAAAAAGCAGGTACTCAAAACGAATGATTCGGGAACGACAAAACTAAGCTTACGACACTGTCACGGATAGTTATACCACTGATTGCAGTTGGATTGCGATTGACCGCTGAGAACTGCCACCAGGAGCGTTAGTATCGCTACGGCTGTGAACATGTGAACGATCGTCATATGTTTATAGTCAGTGTGATTGAGAAGTGCAGGTCTCAGCATTCCTCGACGCAGTTTTGAACAACTGTCAGAGTTTGAGTGAGGTCGAACCGCTGGACTGGGAGCTGGTCGTCCCGTCGAATTGACGTTTCCGACTGAACTGTGTGACGGTGTTGGGAGCAATGCAGATATGAAGGAACACCTATGCGCAGGTAAGGCATTGGGAGACCTAGACAGACTACCAGAAGAGAGGATTATGCCATCGTCCGACAGACACGAACTGATCCACGGGAGTTCCTGTCCACCACCCAGAGACATGTAGCGTATTACTAAAATCCTGTGTGTCTACCAACACGATTGCGAGGCGACTTGCAGAACGAGATTTGCATTCTTGATAACCCTGACACTGTCTGGCATTAATGCCTCGCCATTGACGCTTCGTTTGCAATGATGTAGTGAGCGAGTGGCATATAGACTAACAACGAATCGTGTTTAATGACGAATCCAGGTTTTGTTTGGATACTGTTAACTATCGTACTCGAGTATGTAAAAGCAATTGGCAGCTCACAAATCGGGCTTCATTGTTGAGCAAAACACCACTAGGACTGGTGGCGTCCCAGTGTGGGGAGTCATCTCTTACGATTCTCGGTCTCCGCTGGTAGTGATGGTTGATGGTGATACGTTCAGAAGATTCTGCGGCCTCATGTGCTTCCCTTCATGGAGCAACAACATCGGTCCATTTTCCAACAATATATAGCAGGTTTTCCTTTGACTGCCTCCGAGCTTCAGGCGGTTTGTGGTAGCCATCTTGGATGAGTCTCTGCCAGGATTGGCTCAGGGGGTGCCCCACCACGGTTGTTCCTGAGAGAACAGCCCGCTGAGGGGAATGGTTTGTAATTTGTCCAGTGGAGTCATTGTGTTCGGACCCTGTTCTCTCCGGGTGGTTTCCAAACTTCGATTTGCTGGACGTAGTTTTCTTTTTAAGTATGCAAAAACCCGCCCTGCCGAGTATTATATGCATTATCCAGTCTGTCTGTCGACACCCTTCCTTGGCTCGCCAAGTCTCAGGACTTGTCGCCCATTGAACATTTGTGGGACCAGCATGGACGGCAGCTTCGGCAAGAGAGCGATCTAGAGCGGCAGCTAAGAAAGGATCTTCCGCATGATTTATGACTCCATACCAAGCAGTATCCAAGCTATAGAGAAACTATTGACCTGTAGTGTTTTGTCCGAATAAATGGCCCATTTGCTCTGATATAGTGATCAGCTATTTGCTTCCTCATTCTCATTGCCTATGCCAAGTGTCATTCTATTTCGGTTGCTTCTTTTGGATGCGCTAATTTTTTTTGCCAATGAGTGCATTAAGGATTGTTTTAAGATATTTGTCGAACAATTGAGGAATGGGACAAAAAGATTCTTGGAATGACAACATCGAAAGGCTAATGAAGACGAAAAAGGAATTAAGACTTAATACCGAAATTAGACAACCCAAGTGCGAAACATAGGAGGCACCCCAAGGGTTAAAAAAAAACAATAAAAAGAAAAAAAAATAATATACATATTTACTTTAAAAGAGAATATATTAATAACCTTATCTTATAAATTATATTCAGACGATTTATGGCAGATATCTAATAAAACAACTTATCAAAAAAAAAAAATTGCGGCTGACAAATAAAAACAGATAAAAATAATTTGACGGAACGTTGGTAAATCAAAACGAAACAAGTAGCAGGTATCTGTACAACTAACTATTGCTACAGATGATTTTAAAACGAATAGATGCTATTTTTATTAACTGTTCATCAAACATTAACACACTTGTATCTGAAAGAAGAGGAATGTTAGCATTTTAAAGTGTTTTATCAAATAATAAGGAAACATCACATTTTGTTCCGTATGGTGTAAAACCAAACCTGAACCATTCGATAGAGGATCAAAAAGAATTAGGAGATGTAAAGTAAAAGTGGATCCGATGACAGAAATAATCAAGGGAGTAAATGAGACACAAAAATCAATGTTTATTGAGTTTATGGACAAAATCCGCATAGGATCTAGTCAAGCAAGCGGGTAGAAACCAAGAGATGGATTTAGGTCATTGGAGACACCAGACAAGCGAAATCTTTATTTCAGTCTGAGGTATTCTTACATCTCACCCCTGTCGTTTAATAAACACGACGCTGGCTTAGAACATTTCATCATATAAAACACAATCCTGACTGATTATCAGTAAAAAAATTAAAGAAGGTCCTACAAACACGTTGCCTGCACCTTAACCTATCAAGTCTGTAAAGAAAATGATACAATGCCATAGTTGATAACGTGAACATTGAATAAACATTGTAGGATCAAAATGATATTCGACTGGTGTCGTAAAGAAATAATATTTGGAACACAATTATTCAGATTTGTTGCAAAGAGTGTTTTTGAAATTTCTGCACATTGGGACAGAAAATTAAAAATACTGACTGATAACTGATTGGAGCAGAAGGAACTGTTTTGTTGAATTTTTATGTAGGTTCTTAATCGGAATTGTACAGTATTCTGTATAGTACATTTTTAAACAGTAGTCAGTTACAGCATATTACTCCCATTTCATATTATGGTTCCATCATTGCCTTAACTGCTTAAAATTTGTGAAAAAGGAAAAAAAAAATTATTTTACATTATAATAATAATTATAACTACGATAATAATATATTGACATTTTAATTTTTTTATGGCTTCTAACAATATATTAACGGATATCCATGCATAATCCTCTTCTGCAATTAATGGATATCCCCTCAACTTTAACTCGAGATATTAACTTCATAGAAACTTATTTGTAATATAGTTACAGAAAACAAATCAATAATAACTGTAAATCAATTAATAGAATAATTAGTTTCAAATTACTATAAAATATACAGGTACATTCTCTATAAAGTAATTGTTTATTTAACTCTCAGAATTAACTCCTCCACTCTAAACACAATCTCAACTGCTCCAAAAGAAATCAACCTTTTTTTTTTTTAATTCCAAAAGCTATCACCTGAGGGCGCCACGGAGATGATGAAGGGTTGTTGGCTAGGTAACCAACGATGCCGGAACTTCTCCAGGATGTTGTAGTACCTCCACCCCCATCACCAACCGAGTGGGGTTGCCTGAATCTCCCCTCACAGCAAATAAAAAAAAAAACGAGATTACCATAACGGGAATAATGGCCGCGATTTAAATTCTGTAGCAACAATAATACATTCTAAGAGACTTTAACCATCGTGTTTTATCTCAAGTTACAATTCATAACAAGGACAATTTATCCGGAAAATCAGTGGATATCTGGGCTAAAGACCTCAGGGCCAAATTCCTTGATTTAGAATATTTCAGTAATAAATTTCAAAGATTAAAATCATTAAAAAGAAAAATAAATGCAGTTGCAGTTTTTTGTTTCATTAGGCCTCTTCTTATTTTTTTATAGTTTGCAGGAGAAATAGAATTCAGAAGCAACTTCATTTTATGAACGTGAATGATGCAAAGCTTTTAGGAAAAGTTATTCCGAAAATACTGAAACATTTATGTTATTAATTTAGAGTCCATACATTTGAAGCGATGTTAGTACAATTATAATAAGAGAAATCTTAATTCAAGATGCAATGCATACTAACCATTCAATTATAAATATTACGATAAAATTTATGATAATGGATAAATATGAATCTTTTAAACCATCGCTATTCCCTGCAGTGATAAAAATAAATATATTCTAAGGTTTATTAAGTTTTTATGCTGGACTTCGTTAATCTATATAAAAATGAAATTAGATGTGATTGAAATAAATAAATCCTTAATAAATAATGTTAATCTGAATATCGAAAATATTTGCTTATAAATTGATGTAAACATCTGGAAATCTAGGCCTCATTAGTTCAATTACACTTGTATACACGAATATTTCATTGTAAAAAGCAGATAAGTGCTCGAAGGTTTATTTATTCTAATATTTTCTTCTGTATTCGTGATTGATTTCTTTTATATTCATTATGAAACACATGTATCATTTTCTTTGGCTGTCACAGTAGCTCTATAGAAACTTCACCATTGTTATCATAACATATAATAAACTTCTGTTCTAATATTGCCTTGGCTTTGTTGAGCTTTTTCCATTTTTATATTAGAAAATCTCTGTTCTTGTTTATTAATCAATAATATTAAGCACAGATAATACAGAAGGTATCGGATTACGCTAATTGAGCGGAAAATTTTTCATTGTTTCCAATGCTTCTACTTCAACTAGTGCTAGTTTGGCAAATCGCTTTTTTGATGAACTTAAGGACAACTTAAATAGGAATACGTAGATATTCCACGAGTTAAAGGTGTTTTCATCGTTTGATAAAATAATCTTCAAACAATTAAATCTTCACAATTTACAAAATTTACAACATTTTCATTTTAAGAATTTGCAGAATTTATGCAAATAAATAAGATTGTCACAAAATACATTTCTATTATAAAACTAAGAAATCCCAGATGCCTAAGATATTCTATTCGTCTCTTATTTTTCTTAAATTTTAGAAATAATATTTTATTTTTAAACTTTTCATTATGAGATTTATTAAAATACTAATTTTTGAACAAAGAATCCACTCGTCTGTTTGAGCAGTTATTAATGAATGGAAATAAATAAATACAACCTAATCACATTGCTATTCGTGACAACAAGGCAGGTATTTTATGGTTTTAAGAGTGTTTGAAAATCTAAACGTGCAAAAAATATAATGGGGAAAAAAAAGGCAAGTTAAACGATTAGATTGGGAACATAAAAAACCAATAAGAGTTAATGTACTTTAAAATACTCGTACATTAATTCTATGTTTCAGAAATGGAACAAAATAATTTCAAAACAGGTTTTTTTTTCTACAAACTTTTCGAACGATGTTGAATGTTTGTGCAAACTGAACCAATCAATAAAAAAGAATTTTTAACTTTTTATTTTGATCGATTTAAAATGATTTCAATAATCTATTTTACATTAGGATCAGATTAATATTGATCAAATTAGTGGGAATTACGTTGATCAGTTTGTGACGACGAAAAGAACAATATTGAGGTCAAACTACAATGCAATAAAACTGGATGATATTGTATGAAAAACTATTGCTCCGAGATAGGATTGCTTCTTAAAAACTTCAAAACACGACTGGGAAAAAAGCAATTTTAAAACTGCTCCTGAGAAACTCATTACGATGAATACCCGAAGTATCCATCAGATGCATAGAAAGTTTACAAGAGAGGTAACGGAGAATAAAAAGGAACATTTACGTACAATATTCGATGACTCCTCTAGGTCTATTCAAAAACGCAGACAAAATATATATGATTGTAGCAGAGCGTGGTTATAAATCACGGAATAAGAGTATGTTTACGACTAGCAAAAAAATTGTTCAAGACTTATTCTTTAAGTTTAACAAGAAAAATTTAATCAAAGTGAATTAAAGCAACTTTTCTTCTTTCACAAATACAATTGCAAATATTCTTCACTTATAAAGTTATTTATGAAAGTTCTTTTAGGTATTCCTAAATTTACTAGTTTGATAGACTTTCCTGCTTATCAAGTTCATGCATTCTTTAATCACAATAGTTCTTTTACTTTCAGAATAAATTGGCGCACTAGTTGATTCCGATATATCACTTTAAAATAAAACAACAGTGACTTTAGGATTCAATACACGAGTTCCATATCTCCTTGCCAAGTTGATTATTCTTACGCTGTGTTTTTGAATTATTCTGTAAATATGTGTCCTTTGTATTATAAAACAAAAACACTTACTTCAACTCTTCTAATGCACGATAGCCTGACCTTTGTGATTATATCCACCGTTGCAAACGTAACTTTTCGAAGAGATTGTTTTGCAGTCCATGGTCTGAAGCCTCGCTCTTGTGGAATACATCCTCTGTTGTCCTTAATCTCTTGGAAAACGATAATCCTATCCGCTTTCCCGTATTCGACGCTTTCATTGAAGATCTATGCGGCTTGCGGTTATTCTAAGAAAGTAATCTGGAACGTACTTCGTATTCAAACATCCTTCTGGAAAGTTCACCATAACATCTTGTTAAAACGAATCTCAATTATTGATTATTCGATACGTTCACTTTACAAATTATTTATATTCACATATTGAATACATGTACCACGAATAAAGCCGTTTGTCCAAAGCCTACTCGTCCGGAATCAACATTTTACTTTTACGTACATCGTCGCCCAGCAACTGCAACGAATTCCCCACTTTTTAATCCTTTCTTTCCGTTGTCATTCTTGTGATTGTTTTCCTTTCAGAACAGCAACAATCACTCCAGCCGTGATTATGCATTTGATGTGCAGTCGTCTTTTGTTTATTCTAACAATAAATGATGTCACACTGATTACAATTGTTTTTCCAAAAAAGTCAGTTCGTTATTGAATTATTATCACTTAGATATTATTTTCAGGCATAACAATAACCGTACAGAACTGATCCTCAAACATAGCAGCTTTGGTTGTTATTTGGACAAAAGAGGAAACTAAAGCAGCCCGCACACGATGCAGCTTTAGCTGTGCAACTCGATGCAAATGAGTTGCACAGAAAAAGCTGCAAACTATAGTCAGTGCGCAAACGATGCACCATTGTTAGCGCCGCCGTGCGGACAACAAACGAAGCACACTATGAATTTGAATGATGTCACTGGACATGACGTCAAGGATCCTGCTGTGATATCGTTCCAAAACTAAATATTTGTGATTTATTTTAAACATATGAGAAATATTTTTATAATATTATTAGCCGGAATGTAATCGCAGTTGATGGCAATAATGCGATTCACGAATAACAACTACCAACAGCCACTAATAATCCATTGCTCACTGAAACAATGACGTCACGTGGCAGTTTCCGGAAATGGTGAATGAGCGACAATCCGCTTCCGATGTGAAATATTCAAAAAATCGAGGTTTTTAAAACGTTCTGATATATTCTGCCGCATTAAATTACTGCATTTACATATAAACTGTATTTATGTGTGAAAGAAACTCGAAATAATCTGATATTTTTTCTGTATTCGCGATTCGCCCATCTGAAGCGAAGGAAATCTGTTTCGACGCCATGTTTCTTCCTTGAGCATGACGTCACGCCTGACGTATAAAAACGCTGCACTGTGATTGGGTAATTCCATGCAGCTTCCATGCAACTTTCCGTGGTGCACCGCCGTTCTGTGAAGCTTTTTTTCCATGCAACTTCCATGCAACTTGGCCCATGCAGCTCAAAAAACCGCTCTAGGCCAAAAGTTGCATCGTGTGCGGGCTACATAACGATATCAACTAAAACACAACATCTGGGGGCACGGCAGTGCCCCCGCCAAGACGAGCCGAAGGCAGGAAGGGCACTACGTACCTTTTCTGGAAGTGTTTCGTCGTATTTTCGAACCCTCATAGCAGTTACCAGACTAATGAAATACGCTAAGTTTCATTTATTTAGCTTTTATACTTTGGATTTTATTAATACCTAAAATACGTCGATTCCGTCACTCACTGACTGACTGACTCATGATCATCAAAACCTCTAGGGTACTTCCTGAAGTCCTAGAAAGCTGAAATTTGGTATGCAGGCTAGGATTAGCACACAAACAACAAAAAAATTAAGAAATCCGTAACTTTCACATTCCAACCCCTCATAAAGGGGGGGGTCTGGTTATGTATTATCCAACCCTCATAGCTTCGGCCTGGATAATACTAGAGAGCTCAAATTTTCAGGATAAGATGCAGTTACCATACTAATGAAATACGCTAAGTTTCATTTATCTAGCTTTTATACTTTGGATTTTATTAAGATCTGAAATACGTCGTACCCTCAATGCTTCGGCCTAAATAATACTGTGTAATAATGTGATTTCTTCCAAAGTGCAAACAGCTTGTATATACAAGTTGACCAATAGAAAAACAGAAAAGTAGGGTATTGAAAAAAAATCCATTTTCTAAATAATCTTAAAACTAAATTTAGTTGTAATAGATAATCCCACCCAAAACATTTCATGTAAAATAAGTTGCCAAGATTCACATGCTCATAACGCTTTCACTGTTAAAAAGTTATCAGATCTCATCCTACAAAAAGAAATGAAATCCCACCCAAAACACTTCGTGTAAAATAAGTTGCCAAGACTCACATGTCATAATGCTTTCACTGTTAAAAAGATATGAGATCTCATGTAGAGCCAAGCCCTAACTCAACGAGGCCTAACTCTACAAGCCCCAACTCTAAAAACCCTATATCTTGGTCAAAAAGTATGGCTTGGCCGTTTCATGGAACTATTTCATCTCACCCAAAACATTTCATGTAAAATACGTTGCCAAGATGCTCATGACGCTTTCACTGTTAAAAAGTTATCAGATCTCATCTAGAGCCAAGCCCCTCACTCTACAAGGGGGCCTAACTCTAAAAACCCTACTATCTTGGTCAAAAAGTGTGCCTTGGCATACTCCATATCCTTTACATAACTCCATGGGATTGTCTGTGTGACAGCCACGAAACGGCCAAGGCATACTTTTTGTCCAAGATATAGGGTTTTTAGAGTTGGGGCTTGTAGAGTTAGGCCTCGTTGAGTTAGGGGCTTGGCTCTACATGAGATCTCATATCTTTTTAACAGTGAAAGCATTATGACATGTGAGTCTTGGCAACTTATTTTACACGAAGTGTTTTGGGTGGGATCGCTTTTACAGGTAATAAAGTGTCAGTTTTCTGTTTCTCCAGTGAATTAGTCATTCTTTCTTAAAATTTTTTTCATTTTGCCAATACTGTTCTCATAATCCTCAGTAGAATTAGTAGACATATCGACTCTTCTTATTTAATTTTCTAAAATGTTCCTATTAATATATGATTTCTTTATTAATAAACTGATTAGAAATTATAATAATTTTAATATCAAAGAGTCAAATAGAAATTGGGAAAATAGAATTATGCTACCGTATGCGAATAAGAACAGTTTAAAATTAAAAGAAATTTGTAAAAAATATGGAATTGAGGTAAATTTTGAATACAAAAACAAATTCAAAAACATTTTGTGCCATAAATTTAACCAAAGTGAAAAATTAACCAAATGGGTGTTGTATATAAAATTAATTGTGAAACATGTACAAATTTCTACATTGGAGAGACAAAAAGAACGGTTCGGGAACGAGTTTTTGAGCACGTAAATTATATAAAAAACAAACAAGTAGATAAATCATAATTGGCTGAACATTGCATTAATTTTGGGCATCATATTGATAAGGAAATTGAAACCTTATATACTGAAAAAAATACTAAATTAAGGAAAATTATTGCAATTTTAGTTATAAGAAATTCTAAAGAAAGTAATATTAACAGGAATAACGGAATAGTTTTGGATGAAAGATTTGTAAAATTAGCGAATGATTTGATAACTTATCTAAAAAACAATCTAACAGCAAAATATTTGTAAAAAGATTAACTCAATAATTATCAATTATCATTTTGAGGCCTTAACAATTGGCTTTGTTGTGTAATATGATGATATTAATAGTTTTAATTTTAATTTGTTTTAACCCATTATTATTAGTTAAAAAATGGATTACTTGAAAAAGGAAGGACGAGGTTTATCCTTCCGAAAATTTGTATTTATTTTATATAATATCTGAATAAATAAGAAGGTAAGAAGAATGTTGTAGGGTTTAGCAACAATGGCCGATGCATAGCTGACAAGTGGTCCCAAGCAGTGCGATTTTAATGAACAAATTGAGACATTTATTCATTAATTCTAGAATGTTCTTCATGAATTCAATGAAGATTGACCAAAGGAATGTAGTCATCCATACTTTCACATTTTCGCGTTCTTATGTAAGATTTTTAAGATTTTTTTTAAAATGTTCAATAAATAAATTAATTAGCCACGAAGTAATAATAAAAGATTCGTAATAACCTGAACAGTTACCTTTGATTTCACCCATAAATTGAATTAAAATAATTTAATTTATTCTGAAGATTTTGTTATTGATGTCTTGGTTGTTTCGCCATTTTTTTTTACATCTGTTACTAACACCACCATCAAATACAAATATTCATTCTTTTTTAAAAGAGATCAAATATTTACGTAGAACTCTTTAGAACAGATCAAAATTATTCAACGGAATACAAAAATAATCAGCTTTTTTTTTATCTTTCATGTTGAACAGTAATCGAGACAAGATTTTTTTTTCTTTATTTCCATAAATTATCTTAAAAAAACAAAACAAAACAAATAACTCTAATGTTTACTATTAAAACAGTAGAGGACAGTTTTAATCATTAACAAAAACAAAGAAATAGCTACTTCAAAAGCCTGAATTGCTCAATAAATATGTAATCTAGCTACATAATTTAATAGGTTTGTACGCAACCTCCACTTCCATAGGCTTTTTCCATTTCCCGCTCAATTTCCATTCTCGTGAATCAACAAAATTTATTAACGTCTTAAGAAATAAAAGCAAAGTGATCTATTACAATGGATAAAGAGGTTCATTGATTTACTAGCAGAATTGATTCCGCATTTATTGAAGCTTATCTTTGACTTATTCTTCAGCCTTCTTAGAAACTAAGTCCAAAGAAAGGAACGACTTGAATAGCAACGACATTTCACTCCATAATTAACGTTACCGAAATGTATTGATATTAAATAAAAGTGAGCGTATTTTAATACCTTGTGATATGACGACCTTAAAAAATTAGCATTTACATCTACCATAGCATCAGTGAAGCATAGTTTCTAAAAATCTACATTTATATTCAAACTAGCTGTACCCGGCATGCGTTGCAATGCCCCTCAAAGAAAGAAAGTGTTTGTTTTTTAATTCTGTTTATTAAATTAAAGTGCTTTTGGATACACAATATTTTTTGTTTTTCCGTCTGGTGCAATACACGAATAAATCAGAAGGTTTTCCGACGCGTGGGCAGGCCACATACATGTGTTGTCCCTGTGCTTTGTTGATGGTCATTGCAAATGCGAGTCGCACCGGAAACTGCAAACGTTGAAACCGGAAATACACTCATTTGTTGAAACGCCTGGCGCACCAGATATTGTAAAATGGTTCTACCAATTTAGAAACCTTCGCGGGCGTGCGCACAACAACTCACCAAAGTTTCATCGCAATCTGATGAATGGTATAGGATCGCATACGTGACAAACAAACAAAGAAACATTCATTTTTATATATAAAGATATTGGTATTAAAAAGCTTTGAAGTTGAATCTAAGTACTTTAAAATTCCATACCTCGAATTATTTAATGTTTATAATTTTCCCCAACATTTTAGGAATTGCTATAATTGCGAAACAATAGGTATACGAGGTAATAGTAAATAGTTATAATTGTTTAATGACACACATGGAAAGAAAGTCAATAATAGAATTGTTCTTTATTCTATATTATAATTTACTAGAATGTTCTTTAATCAATCATTTTTAAGAAATAACAAGACTATCTTATTTTCCTTATCGAAGAAGAAGAATGTTCCTAATTCAGTATATGGACTAGATCTAATTGCAACCCACTCTGAAGAATTTTTTGAAATTATAACATAATAATAATTTTCCGACTTTTATTTTTCTAGGTTTGTGAATAACTTTTAATTTCTTCTTTATCCTTTGTTCCATATTTCGTCTCGCAAAGACTTTTCTGGAATTTACTACTTCGTAGGATTTCGCAAATAAAATACTCCCAAAATTCAAAGCTGCTATTAGTGGATTGATATCATCTTGAATGTTTTGTCTTCCTTTTTATCAATTAATGAATTCTAATACATTATCTTGTGTTTTTTTAATCGAATCGAAATTCTGAATTGGTTTTGCGTCAATCACAGCACACGCAAGTTTACGTTCATCGAATACAAAAAGAAACCAAAATAATCTATGGCTTACCTCACTGATGACGGTGATCAGGAATTCTATTTCTTTCAGCTCCTTCTGAAGGCGAGGAAACATCTTTTGTTGATCTTGAAATTCAATCCCATTCTTTTACTGTTTTCTCAAACACTTTAGTTAAGTTTGGAGACTTACAATTAAATCTCCTGCCTAGGTTTTATTTCTTAGGTAGAAACAAAAGCAGCAATTTTTAACAGAACTTAGGTCTAATGCATTGAAGGTCCACGAACGTCTATAAACAGCTCAGTTGATAAATGCATGGAAGAGACACTGGGGGAAAAAAAGAAAAAAAAAAAGTTAGTTCAGAAAATCACAAAATAATTAATGGTTTGTGTATAGCCCATTTTACTAAGAAAGTAAGACTCATTAGATCACTCAGTCTGTGAATGTGTTCCTACTAACAACGAGTGATGGGTCTTCTTCAAACTTAGTATACCTATTAAAGGACTAGAGGTTATTGAAATCAAGTCAAGAAATTGGCGCGCAAATGATGACAAACATTCCCATTGAAAAGCATTGGAATTTAATCAGTGGATTTCTGTTATTATTTCATTGTCTTAAACCGTGGAGATATAATTATATAGGGTGGGCAAGGGGACCTTGCCGTCGGAATCTCAAAATGTAATGCCTTACTTTCCTTTTTGGTTCGATGGCAAGTTAGCTCCCCCGAAATTTTGAAAACGACATTTATTTATTTTTTGGTTGTTGCAGGTCAGTTCCATAACTTGCCCCCTCCCCCCCCCCTTCCCTGAAATAAATCCTGTCCCTGTCTTAAACAATACATTTCAATTCTTTTATCGAATTTTCTAATTAGTGCAAGGGTTGATATGATTCAAATGAATCCGATTTCGACAACTTTAGGAATAAATGCGGATTCATTTAATTATTTCCAGAAAATGGAATATTTTTATATTCAGTGGAGATTATAATTTTAAAATAAACGTAGACCTCATTTTTGTTGTGTCTACCATTAAAAAAAAAAAATAAATACAAAGAAAATAAATGAAGAAATTAACATTTTAAGGAGAGCGGGCTTGGAGTTCTTTCAAACTTCTTGTTAACAAATAAATAAAAAGTTTTCAAGAAACGAATATTTTCGATTTATCTTTCCTTGATGAAGTACAAGGCAATAACCTTTTGTACATACAGAGATGATCTAAGCAGGCTGGCGAGTGATTTTTTTTTTCTGCTAGTCTTTTGTTTTTACTGTAGCTTTGTCATTTTTGTTAATCTTGGAGAAATAATATTAAAAAAATAAAAAAGGAGAATTCACATTTCAATCACGCCTTGTTAGGACTCACACCCACAACTCAGAAAGAGCAAAAAGGCTAATGGGGGTTTCAACGAGTCGTCGTTAAACATTTTAAATTTCTTTTTATCAAAAGAAATTTAACGTGTGGAATATAAATAGATAAATAAAGCCTTAATCATACACACATTCGTAAAGATATGAAGAGATTTAATATAGATATGGACACGTTAATTTCGACAGCTATCCGTCTGTCATTTTCGAGTCAGGTGAAGGGATAAACGCACTACTCCGTCTTCCGTTATGTTTCCGCAAGAGAATTGTTTAAGTGACGTAGTTACGTATTCAGGGTCACCAGAATTGAGTCTCATAAGACGTAACGGAGATCTTCAAATCAACGAAGATCGCCCTCTGTAGAAACGTAAGGCCAGCCAATCCGATCGTGTGTGTGAAGCAACAGCCAATCAGAGAACACTGACGTATTCCTAAGGATTTTTAAGATTGATAGCAAGTTCGGCCGGCGCCATTTTGGCCATCGCTTCGATTGAATCCAAGGCTATTATGAATTAAGTATCAAAGTGAGATTAAATAAAACAAAAAACAAAAAAATGGAGAAAATTACACGAATATACAAAATAACAATAATTTAAAAGAAAAAAATTAATAAAAAAAAATCAGTATTAGAAAGAGGTTGTCCCAAAATCGACGATTTTGGCCCCACTCGGATTTCGCTGAAAATTGGTATGCAGACTCCATAGGGGGTGTATGGTCTATAGTAGCAATAAGAAGTGTGACCGACTTCCGGTTAGACCGGAAATGGGTGAAGTTTGCTATTCATTTCTATGTTGAAATATCAAAATGAAACCTATGACAATCGATAGAGCTCGTTGTGGTGAGTAAAATGATATGTCATATGTGTAGCTGGCACTTCCGGTAAAAGGGATATTTAAGTATATTCTCATGAGTTTCATGCCTTTTCTCGAAAATTCTAGTCTATTCAAGAATGTTCTAGAAAAATCTCGTCAGATTCAGAGGCATTTAGGCTCTCTGTCTTGATTATTCTAGACAATTCTAGAAGTTTCCAGAAAATGTTAGTGAAAATTCTAGAATTTTCAAGAGCATTCTCGAATTTTCTACTTTGACGTAGAATGAGGCCGGGAACTGTCATGAATGTTCTGGAACTCTCGACAGTTTACCACACTTTTCCACAGATTTCTAGAAATACCTCAAGAGGTATATAAACCCTGTGGCTTTGCACGAGCACAGTCAGTTACGATTTCAACCTTGAGCAGGTCAGTACCACTTTTAACTTGTGCTAAAATGATGGAGGTGGTTAGCACAAATCCCTCCATCTTAATATAAATACCGGCATTCAAGAATGATATTCATTGTTTTTTTTTTCTATATTTAAACCAGTGATTTAGATTAAAAAATCTTCGAAAATGGCGGACACCAGCAATATTACTGTGAATGTTCCATGGAAACGTGTGACTTTAAGCCACCGAACATGCATTTTCAAGTGCAAACGAGAGTCATCGTATATGTTAGTTCCAACAAAAGCCCGGAAAGAAGCTCTCAAGACTTTGACAATCTATATTCCAGTTAAAGCACGATGCTACAACAGTCATATCAATCCAGGAAACGATCTTTTTCATCGTGAATGGTTCGATCGTCTTTCATCAAATCGTGTTATCGAGCAAAAACCACTGCTATGTCAGGACAAAATATAGCTGAATTGGTTGAAGAGTTGTTAGAAGAAGCCATAGAAGGTGAAGAGCCGGGCACAATCTTTGATGATATGACATCTTCCTGCAATTCCGGTAGGAAAAAAACGATGATTCACTGGACATTAATGTAGCTGCTGCCGCCCAAGAACAAGAAGGCTTCTCTCCTGCAGAAGATGCTTAAACAACATTGTATATACAATACTTCAATCAAGATGTATTCTAAAATCATAATAAAATCACTAATAAAATCATGATACACCAATACTCTTTGGTTTCTGCATTTTTCTTTCAGCAAACTTAGTTTTACCAATTATAATGGTCAAACCGGAAGTGCCAGCTAGACATATGACATATCATGTTACTCACCACAACGAGCTCTATCGATTGGCATAGGTTTCATTTTGATATTTCAACTTCACCCATTTCCGGTCTAACCGGAAGTCGGGCACACTTCTAATTGCTACATACACCCCCTACGGAGTCTGCATACCAATTTTCAGCGAAATCGTCGATTTTGGGACAACCTCTTTAGAACTCACATGTAGGCCTACTTTAATTAAGTCCGCGCAAAATATGCGTGCCTAGGACCTCTCAAAAGCTAGGGAGGGCCCTGATTATATTTAATATTACTAATATTAAATTCCTAATAATTAGAAATAAATGTAACTGATTAGGGAAAATGAGCGTTATTATTATTTTTTTATTTTTTTTGAATTCATCAAAAGATGAGGAAATACAACAAACTAACTTAACATAAAACAAATTAATGTTTTGAAATAACTGAATAATTTCAGTCTTAGAATTGGTTTAGTTTCATTTGTATTAAAAAAAAAATGCATTGACGAGCAAATTAAATTTAACATTTGAGTCACTATCTTTAACAATCTAAATGTACAATTGTCGGATTTGAACAACTCACAGTCCTGAGGATGCCTTGGCTATCGTACGGTGGTAGGATAACCCTATCATAATATCTTGCTTCTGTGCTTTTGTCTACCTACAGCTGTTGAATTTTAATTTTATACTATTACTCATTACGATTTGGTCTAATATCTCTTATTTCCATTGATAAATGCATTCCCAATTGCTAGCCATTGCTTCCTTAAATGCATTTTTCTTGTCTAACTATTTTCACTTCACTACTTCAGATTAAGCTCTTCCAAGACGAGGGGAGAGGGTTTTAAATAAATTCTGCTGGACTTTCTTCTGGATTGAGCCTATTTTTCATAGGGGTTGTCAAGAAATAGCGTAATTACATTTGTAAAACGACGTTTTTTTGTTAACTTTAAAGACAGTTTTCCGACATGAGGAATTTATCTATTAGGTTTAAAATCTAGCATGACGAAGGGGGGAATGGGGATTTCCAAAATTGAACTTCGAAAATTAGAATTGAAATTAAAGAAATATCAAGTTACTTCAATTATAGAATGGAACAGTAATAGATAATAAACAGCCCTTTTATTTATTTATTTCCAGCGTGACTTTTGATTTTAATTTGTCGAGTATAATTTGAAGGATGAAGTGTGTGTGCAGGGATCTATGAAGTCATTAAAATCTTTCTAATACGAAACTGACCTGTTTCTTTAGCAATTTTCAATTATGATCTTGTGTTATTAATTTATACTGATTCACAAAACAATTTGTATTAATACAGATCATTAATTTATATATTTATAGAACCATCGTAATGTTAACGTCATAAGACAACCTATGTAACCCGACTGTCTGCCGCCTTTCTAATCAACGAAGAGTATTGTAGCGCCATCTTTTGAGAAGGCCAGAAATCATTACATAATAAACAGCGCATTATCGAACGGACGTTGAATTCCCTTCACATCGGCAGTTATTTTGCCAAAAATAAAACAACAATTAATAATTTAGTTTCAGTAATTAAAAAAAAAAAAAAGAAACATGATTTTTATTTGATTTTTTTTATGTCTGCTTTGTTTTCAAAGAAAATTTTCAAATCTAAAATTTAAATTTCTAGATTTCTATTAGAATCCTGTAATTTTTGACTACTTATAGGTTGTTATTCATTAAAACTTCTTTTTAATCGTAAAGAATATTTTCAAAATTCTAATAAAAATTCTATGTATAAAATTTCAAAATATTTTTTATAATATAAATTTTAAATTTAACTAAAAATTATCGATTTTTCTTTTTTTGTAGGAAGTTTTTATTACATAGATGATTTATTAATGATGTTTCTTTCCTTAATTGCTGATCGAAAAATTTTCTATAGAAAAAATATTTTATGAAAAGATCACTTTGAAATTCGAAGCAAACTTTCAATGTACCCAATTGAAGAACTATTTAATTCTTCCGATGTTATTTCGAGACTTTTACATAAAATTTGCAATTGCAAACACTGTTAATAAAACAAGTTTTAAATTGCCACTTCATAAAGGTCTAAAGTTTGTAAGAAACAGCGAAATACTGAAATCATTGAGAAGTCATAAACATCGTCGATTGTGTCTCCACCTAGTGGTGATAACAAGAACTAATACCATGAAATTAGAAAGTATAATTAAACTAAAATTTATATAGTAATCGATTAGAAAATGACTTTTTTTTGCTAAAATTATAATTTGTGTGGTCTGGATAATTTTATTAAATTGACATAGCTTAGAAAATAATATTTAAGAAATTTAAATTTAAAAGATCGCTCTTTCAAAATATATATTGATATTTTATTGAAGAGATTTCCCTCCCGATCGTCTTCTGTCACACAGATACAAAAATTATAAAACAGTATTTGTTATGTATATCAGTGTCTCAAAAATTGGTGGTCGCATCTGGCTAGGAAGCGACTTTATACGACCACCAACGTACTTTTGCACTCTTTTATTTCTTTCTGGTTCTATTTATCAAATTTAAAAATCAAATCCAACTAGTTTTACTAAGATATTTAAGTGATATTACAAATATTATACATTTAATAATGAGGTACTCCATGTTTGGGTTATTATTATGCTATTATTTAATGTTTATCCGGTGTCTTCATTTAATCCATTTTTTTTAATTTTCATTATTATGTAATTTTAATGTGTAATATTAATAGATGTTATTATTAATTATGAGTTAATGCTAGATTTTTTTAAATAAATTAATTAAAATTTAACTAAATGTAATAATTACTACAATTTTAAATAAGTGGCATTTTTTAAATTTCGATGTAGTTAAAGGTTCAAGGCCAGCGCAATTTTGTTCAAAGGAGTTATTTTTTGCAGTAGTTTAAATAAACCACCGAACATAATTACATATAAAAACAATACTATTTGTAAAAAAAAGTTTCACAACCGGTTTCAAGGAGTTCAAGTTACTCCTCTTCATCAGGCGTTTAAGAACAAAATTGTCATCTGACAAAGCTAAATAAAATGGAAGATAACAAATATGAAATACAATTTCGAAAGTGTGTATCATAATTTTTTTTTAATCAAAAATTAATTTTTGTGAGAAAAATCATCGGAAAGTATGCGTTTAATTTAGTGTTGTAAGTTTGTTATTGTGTAATATTGGAAATAACATATACACTTTTTTACATTTCTAATGTCTTTGTAGAAGAGATAAAACAGGACAACACGGATCTGCAAGATTTATTTGCTTTTATTGCTTTTTCTTAAGAGACTTTGCACAATATGTACAGAATGCCATTCCTCAGAATGGAAATTGACCAATCGACGTTGGAAAAGAGAAAGAGGCTGGAGATGACTTTTCTTTAGTTGTTGGCATTGTAAGACAATGGGACATACTGCTTGAGATGGGGTTTGAGAAAGAAGGGCGGGGGAGAGGGTTATGTGAAAGGGGGGCAAGAATGAACAAAAGGTTGATTGGTGGAGATGAGATAAACAGTACCAGTACTTTTATTTTGATGAAAATAGAACAATAATAAACAAATACTGGACATTTATTCAGAAAGGCAAGGCTTGGTATTTGTCTAGGAGTCCTTGCCGAGTCCATTGAGAAATATTATAGAAGCAGTCAAAAATAACTCGGGGGTTTTTAGCAGGAAGGTATATGCTTTCATATACCACTTTGTTACTTTACCACAGATAGCTGCCATCGTAAAAAGTAGAACTGAATAAGGGAAACGGGAGAGGAGAATAATTACAAAACATTGGCATCTGACAGCTGTAGTAGTTATGCAATAATGCTTCATTATTAATTATTATTATTAGAGTATAGTACTATTTATATTAATATTAATGAGTATGTCTACAGAAAATCTACCCCAACCTTTTTGCTAAAGTAGTCCACCTATTTATGGCACCATCCTTTGTTTAAAATATGGCAATGAATTACTACAGTTAAATTGAATGATGGATAAGATTATAGACTATTTACACTAACATGGACCCCCTTAAAAGGGGGACCAAATGGGGGGAAGGGGATATCTAGGAAATCATTCTGTGAAGGAAGGTTTTGTTTGAAGGGGGAGGGGGTTAAAAATGGAGAATATCTACGTTAAAAGGTTTGACCACTCTTCAAGTAAAGGATAATTTGATTGTTCAAGACAAACCACCTGTTCTGATCTGTAAATGGAACTTACAATACCACGTCTATTCCATTGGATTCAGAATAAATTGACAAACAAGACAGAAAATGCTGTTTTCCTCAAATTTTCTGAAAAACTTCAAATTTAAAATTTAATATATAAAAAAAAAAACATAAAAAAACAAGGGAAAATACAAATTTTGATTCAAAACATACTTTCAACGTAATGAGTTATGATTAACTAATTACGTTAATTACGAAATTTTGCCTTACTGTGACAATAAAATCAAAATATTATACGTTATAAAAAAAAACTAATCAACAAAAAATAAAATATTAAATTTTGAAAAAAAAAAGCAAAATAAAACGAAACAAAAAACAAAAACAAACTAATCGAATCGAAGGAATGTAATGTACAACTGCTCATAAACAGCATTTCCTCTCACACATAAGCAAATGGGAACATTGGTGTTATTTAAATACAAAATATATAAAACCAATTTATAATTACTTTGCATTAATTATAATATTAAAATTAGGATTATATATCCTTACAAAAATCTAAGCAGATATCAAATACAAGAAATAAGTAATGGATATAGAAAAAGAAGTGTCATTAGATAATGCGGTTACTACAAAGATCAAGCAAAAATGAAATTTCTACAAGTAATAATGGCACTTACAAATTATCGAAAGTACGGGAATTATAGAAAAAACTGTTTCAATTTTATTCAGTTGTCACAATGAAACAGACTTTTTCTGAATCAGGTCTATCTGTCTAGGTTTCAATTTTTTTTGTTTATGATTATTATTATTATTATTTTTTATGAAAAATGCATTCTCAAATAACAGTTCCAATATTTTGATCTTGATCTTGATCTCAACAAATCCTTTTATTTATAAGACACGCAGTTTTTTCAAAATAGCCATGTCCAACAGCCAAATGCTCCATCAAAGGGAAAGAAAAGGAATGAAGGAAGAAGAAAGAAAGTAGGAAAAAAGAATGAAAACAACAACATTCGAGGGAAATCTATGGAGCCGAGCTGACGAGTAAAAGCACAAAGTTACTCTTGGTTGTTTAATTTCCCCCCAAGTAAACGATATAAGAAAGATATCAGAAGAAATAATGTTCCAGTCCCCAAAGTGGGGACATTAAGAAATAGAAAAATCATCGTGTTGAGTAAATTCTTCGAAGTTAATTTTGTTCGATTTGTTTAATAAATCACGTGGGCACCTCCTCTTTATATTTGCCGGTTGCACTGTAATGTTGAGTTGACAGAGTTACATTATATTTACTAGTGAACAAGGAAAACTATATACGTACGCATATAGTAAAACTGACACAAATTTGTTTTTGTTTTTTTTTTCATATTTTTTTTTTAACATTAGGACCTCTGGGGAGGTTAAGAAATTATAATTCCCAAAGGAATTATAATTCGAAATTTGTACTATGACTGGGACTTGAATTGCTATCAAGAATTAACACATTACGACATTTCACTCACTGTATAGGGGTAGGGGGAAACGGGAGGGAGACTCACAGCAGGAAAGGGATGGGGGAGGGGTATTTCACATCAAACATTTCTTTGACATACTGGATTTCAAACTGATTGCAATTTCTTGTTGGAGAATTCCAATAATGACATTGAAATACAACTACTGACAAATACATTCACAGTCGGTTTTTAGATTTTTCGTGAATGATCTGCTTGAAGAAGTTTTTTTTTTTTGTTTACAGTGAAATTTTTTTTACGGAATTTGCAATTAGGAATGGAGGGAGGAGGGAGAAGTGTTTTTTTATTTATTTATTTTATTTCTTCGAGGCCCACTTGGATAATGAAAGATAAACGGAAACTAGAGAAAGAGATTTGAAAGAAACTATATACTAAAGGTTTATGAGGTAACTAAAAAAGAGAACTAAGTGAAAGTGAACTCTTGATGGCAAAACGCTTCACTCGTTGTCATTATGATTAGGCACAAGGACTCACTTGGTTACTGACGGCTACAATATGAACTAGGCCTAATTTATAACCACTGAATTTTCCTGTTATTTAAAAAAAAAATGAAAAAGTTTGCACTACGGCAATGCATATGCGCATGCACACGTACATTCACACATGCACACTCACAGAAGTCGGTGCATCCCCATGAAGGAAGATGCGAATATTTATTAGTGTATAAGTTTAAACTCTCTTATTGTACTTGTAGTCCGTCAGGGTTTAAGCTGTTGCTTTTTATTTGTTTTTTTTTTTGTTATTACGTAATTTGTTCGTCAGCCAAATCTCTACAGCGTCTACTAGAATTAACAGACTTCTTTAAGATTTGGTTAAGAAAACTGAAAAGCCACATTACAGTAAGAACCCCGCACCTATGAAATCAAAATCCTAACTTTTTTTTTTTACACTTTTTTTTATTTTTTGTTTTGTTTTGTTTGGTTTCACGTGGGTGCGTGGATTTAAGACTAAAACGATTCAGCAAATGCTGTGTTATTGCAGTGTGACTTAAGTTATAAGCCGTGTATTTTTTTTTTTAACATTGACGAAATAAGTCGGTAGGATTACACTAAGATAAATTGTGGCGTAGCAAAATGACTCTATAACCATGTGCTGGGTTTTTTTATTTTTTTATTCGTCGACATCAAACAACAGTGTCTGTCTACAGTTGTTTCGATGTGTTCGTTTTTTTTTTTAAGTTTAGTTTCGTTTTTGGGTTCGCTACAGTTATCTGATAAGATATTGAGAGAAGATACCAAAGTTTATCATTTATTTAAAACTGCTGCATGTACTTCGCTGCTTTTGTATTTATATGTACATACATTCGTATCTACATTCCAGATCGTACGTAGCTTAAACCCTTGGACTTTTTTTAATTATCTAAAAAAAAGTCACGATCTAGCGACAGGAGATTAGCAACATTCATCTCTGCTGTATAAAAATGATTTTTCGTGATGGGATGATGTGAAAAATGTACAGAGAAGTTCGATTGGATGAATGAACAGGAGAATGATTGGGAGATGGAAAAAAAAGCTCCGCCAGGAGAGAAAGACATAGGGATGATGATGGTGGCACGGAGCAGAAACTCGTAGTAGTAGTTGGTAGAATGGCAAATGAATTCTACCCTACCTTTCCTATATATTTTTTTCTTTTTTTTTCCTTTTGCATCCAAACACATTGTGGCAATGCGTTAGAAATGAGATTCACATAAAAAGACACACTGTACATCTATTTGGATTGATATCAAGCAATTGTGAAGATGTGCTTGTATGCTTCTCTCGGTACTACATAGTTATATATACATATATTTATATATATATCTTACATTAATTAGTTTTTATACCTTTATACATATACCAACAGAGTTTGTTTTGTTTTGTTTTTTAAGTTTTCCTGGATTGTAGGAGCAAACTGTAAGGACCGCAACACAGGCACCTGATCAAATTGGTTATTTGGCACCTAGGCCGATCAAAATGCAAGGGTTAAAGCAAAGAAATAATTAAGACTGGTTAATAGCTATTAGTTTTATCCAATTGTTAAAGCCAATTTAATATATTTTTTTTCTCTTCACGAATTTTGCATTATTACCAACGAATAACAAAAGCAAATACTTTATGGAATCTATTCCATTGATGTATAGATATATATTCATGGAAG
Source organism: Thereuonema tuberculata (assembly GCA_023159025.1). NCBI lineage: Eukaryota > Metazoa > Arthropoda > Chilopoda > Scutigeromorpha > Scutigeridae > Thereuonema > Thereuonema tuberculata. Next base: position 27,550,478 of record JAFIDM010006943.1, read on the forward strand.
TTTTTTGAGTCTTAGAGAGTTCCCAATGAGAGACCCAGGATATAGAGGAAGCTGACCGCTGGAGATTATAATTTGTGAGATAGTATTTGAACTGAACTGTCAAAATGTGAACACGAAGAAAATGAACGAAAAGCAGAACACTGACAACAGTAATTAAAATGAGGGCAAAAATGTTTGAACTGTAAAGATGAGAATAAGTGGCAAATGTTGACAAACCATATTTGAAGACATCAATCAAAGAGATCAACGCAAGGCAGTTGCCCTTGTAACTTTTTAAAGAAAATTCTACTTTTCTTTTGAATTCATATTTGACCTCAATGCTTTTGGTCATATTAGTCCTACTACAGAAAATATACTTTTCAAAATGTATCCCAGAATTTAAAAAGAATCGTTACCAGATTACAAACAGCAATAATTGAGAACCTTCACCGAAGGGTTCATTTTACCAGATGGTCGACATCCTTTTTTCTTCACTTATCTTCCCCTTGGAAACAAAAAGGCATAATGGTTCGGTCCAACACTCTGATACTTTTCCCCTCCATCCATCCACCCTCCACTGACAAAGTGACCTCTGACCTCGGAGGTGATTGATGGAGGTGGAGGTGAATCAGAGAGTATAAGACTTCTTCCGAACGGCAATGCCTCGACACCTGCCATTGCCGCTGGTGCTCTCGAAGTACTATTGTGACAAGGAAATAGCCAGGCACTTGGACTCTCAGCAAAGAGATTCATCCATTTAGATGGTAAATTACGAAAATCTTAATATACACCAAAAACTGTTTCGAATCAAGGGCAGTTTTATCAAGAAAGAACATACCAGTCCAGAAGTAAAAAAAGTCAATAAATTTTAAAGATCACATGATCATGAACTCTTCTATCCAATTTTTGAAAAAGAAAAAAAAAAGGATTGTTTTTTTCACATGTTTGGTAAACCAACGTTCCAATTCCAATGACGAGGAATCATATTAGACTTCTGGACAGTTCTTTGGTTTTCAAAGTTTTAGTGCTGAAGAGTGTTTTTCAAGTGCTTTCCAGATGTTACAAGCTCAGGAGTAAATATTTTAAAAGAAAACGTTTATAGATTTCAAGTTTGGAAACTGAAAGCATGTTTCTAAACTTCAGAAGCTTCTGTTCAACCACTGCACTTCACTGGTATGGCTCCCGGTATCACACCTTAAATCAACACTGACAATTACCAATCTCTGTGCTTTGTCTCTTACGAATATCTTATGGTAAAATTTGTAAGAAAGCTGATATTTGTTTTAATAACAACTGTTTGACTTAAGTTTGTCAATTCAATTACATTAACTTCCACTTAATTTCTATGGATGTTACTTCAATCTACTTTTTTCATTTGATAATTTAAGGTATTGACTTTTGAAGGCAGTATTTCTAATTCAGATTATTGAAAGCAGTTACGGAATTTTAGCTATTGCTACGTTCATCTATGGCTACAACTGCTTCAGGTTCTTACAGTTATCAGCCGCAGAGACATTTGGACTTGCCATACTGATGAAGTAAATGACTAGAGCTTCTACTAGCTCTGCAAGTTTTGTTCATCGGTAGTAAACACATCTTCCGTTGAAAACAGAGCTTAAATGCAGTGAGCTTAAACGGGGGGAATGGGGAAGGGCTTCATGGAAACTCTAGACTCCATATTATCCAAGAGAATAACTAAATCAACCAAAACATTGCATCTGATCGGCCCAAAATCTAAAAGAAAAATTACATACTAAATTCTACCTTGTATGTTTAAATTCGCTTTTTTTTTGAGATTTATCTTTGAATTTCTTTTTTCATAAATTTCAGTAATTTTATAAAACTCCATAACTGTCAACAATAATTAAAGAAAAAGATAAAAACCAAAAAAAACTTTCTATGAGCTTCCATTTAGTTATCAGGTTTTCTCTGCATTGGGCCCTAAGTTGCTTAGTGATTGCAATCACATGATATGAAAAGGGGTTTATTTTTTTTTGTTTTTTTTGTTTGTTATTTATTAAAAAGGGTTGTAGCATCCTTGACTGACCTCAAAGTTTCATTGGCAATTTTGCCTCTAAAGGAGTGAAGAGTTCTTAATTAAATATTGATTCAATACCTTGTTATTTTCCCAGCTTCGGTAAAGTAACTGAGAATTTAGGAATACAAATTAAAAATTTAACTTTCGTTTCTTAATTCAAAAGTTTCAGCTAAATATGACAAACGTCTTTTTTTTAACTATTAAATCAAATATATATCTAATCTATCTGCCTTCATTTTAAATCCGATTTCTAAATAAAAATCTTAACTCTTAATATTTAGCAATACAACTGTTTAGTGATAATTAAAACGAAATCAATGTTAAAAAATTTTGTAACTGACACTAAAATTTTGCTTATTTCGGCCAAAACTACCTGATGAAAAGAAGGTATTGTATCGTAACCTTATAATCACTCCAGTTACCTTTAGAGGACTTTTGAACTCTCACATCAACTGAGTTGCTTTTTTTTTCAACTTTTGCTACTAATCACCTGTTGGGAGGAAAAATATATGAATAAGAAAAAGATTTTTTTTTCAGTGTTTACACTGACAAAAGAATCCCAACAGGTGGAATCAAGTCATCTTGCAATATTCACATGGTTTTAACACTTTTTGACTGAATATACAACAAATGTACACTTTTGTAGTGTTTTTTTTTGTTTAAAGTTAAATACTCTTACATCGTCAATAATTTTAAAGAAAATAAATTCTATAAGTTTCTAATAGCAATTTTGGAATGATACGTTTTCTGTAACCTCAGTGGATATTGCAAAATGATCATAAGCTGACTGGTGGCGTTCTCTATTGATAGGAATAGAGAAAATGTTGAATTATATTGAAGGCCCTGGTGGAAAAAAAATGGAGAACGAACAACACCGGTGAGACACACAACCACATATGGATACAAAAAAAAAAAAAAAATTACAAAAAAAAATACATGTAGCCTGGTTGTCTCAGGTCCGTCGCCACACAGTCACGAGCCCCGTTGACAAGCTTCAGTTGTAGGTGATGCAGAAAATTGGAGAATCACTTTTACACTGAGAGCGTAAGGAAGTTTGTGCAAATTCTGGGTGAATTCAAGGTGTCCTTCCCGGATTGAGGGAGTCCAAACAGTTCTTCCCTGTCCGGACTTGCACTATCCGTGAGTTCAGAGGAAACTGGCCAAATACGCTGGAAGAGTTCTTTGACCAAGAAACCCAGAGGGGCAGCACATAGGAAAAGCAACACTGTATAAGAAGAACTCTTTTTTTTTTTTTTCTTGAAAAGTCTTCAATCAACTACAGTGAGTGGAGCGGAGCTTCAGGATTTCTTTTCATTTCATCAGTTTCGTAGCGGGGCTTTTTATTTTATATTTTTATTTTGCACGAGAACTTGCCTACAGCTGCAACTTGCACCTCAGATGTAAGAGTAAGGTCCATCGGTCAAGGCGCTACAGACTAAGAGTCAAGAGTTGTCATCTTTGCCTGAACCTCGGTTAGGCTTGTATTCCAGGCCAGGGTCAAACTGCATGAGCACAAAAACCTGAAGAACAAAACAAAAACAAAACAATCAATTCATTTGGTCTTTCTTTAACTTGCACAAGAAAAAGCTGAAAAGGAATCAACTAGGGATGGGTAGTTCGTGAACGAACTAGTTCATTGAACTAGTTCGTATAAAAGAACTATAGTTCATGAACGACCTTGTTCAAATGAACTAGTTCATGAAAAGAACGACTTAGTTCAAATGAAC
>JAFIDM010006943.1:27554231-27623253 GCA_023159025.1 Thereuonema tuberculata
TAGTTCAAATGAACTAGTTCATGAAAAGAACGACTTAGTTCAAATGAGCTAGTTCAATAAAAAGAACTATCTCAAAAGAACTAGTTCAGTAAATAGAACGACTTTGCCCATCTCTAGAATCAACATAAACATGAATTCGTGGTCGTTTTGAATTGGTGCCATAAAGATTTACTTGTGTTCAGTTCTAAAGTAATTGTTACTTACTTGATCTGTTGGCAGAAGAGTAAAGTCATTGGGGGGGTTGGTAATCACGTATCGCTTCGACGAAGCATCCGCCGAAGAACTTGTATCCCGAAACCGGTACAACCCAATACACAGCATCCCATAACTCCTGAGGGCTGCAGTGAAAAGGTCCTCGTACTTCCCACCCTCCTATCAAAAAGGAAAATAAACAGTCCTAAGAGATGGCCGTACTTCATTAACAATGCTTTCAATTGCTATAAATAAAAATTACGCTTTCTCAATCGAGAACCTGGTATAGTCCTTAAGTTATATTTGTACTTCTTTACAAGGAAGACGACATTTTGGATAGAGAAAGGACTGTCTTCAAAGGATCACTGATGGTCTATTAGAAAGTGAATGTGTTTTATTAATAACAATAAAATAATCCTTATGTTCTTTCTAAGCTTAAAGAATAAATTTTTATAGTAAACTATTTCTTAATCACACAGGGTCTTTTTAACCAGTTTTCCATTCGCATTTCCAGTGTTCTACAAATTAGCTCTTGCGTTTTTCGATCTAGATTTTATTTAATTAATTAATTATTTAATCCAGATATATTTGAAAACTATGAGACTTAGACCATGGAATATTAGAAAATCGTCACAGCTTCCTAATAATGTATGTGTGAATTCCATCCATTACGATTTGATTTTGGTCGAAGACAAAATGCTGTTGTTGTTTTCATTTTTTTTTTCTGTAATACATTTCACAAATTTCGCTGCATATCACCAGAAGGTTTGTCCGGTTTCACTGTAATAAAATGAGAATGAAATTTCAAACTTAAGAAACAATATTTTGATAACTTAACTTTTTTTACCTGGACATTACCTGCCGGTTATTTTTCCTATTTATAAGTGAAAGAGTTTCGTCAATTTTAAAAGTGTTCTAAAACAAGCTGAACAAGTGTCATTTTGTTTTTCTTATGATTTAGTTTTTGGTTTTGTATATTAAATTTTATAATGTTTTAATAATGATAATAATGCGTTGAAAAATGAAATGAGAAAAATGTTACCAACCCCGTATTGAGCAAGTGGCCCATCATATAGTGAGATCTGCCCAACTCGGCACCTGTCTCGATTTGATAAGGTGTCAAGAGTGCTGTATCCACCACGTAGCCCAGCGCCCTCTGCCAGGATAAGCTCGAGTTCAGGTGTGGCGCCACCGGTGATCAGCGACCGTATCAGTGTCAAGGCATTTTGGTTGAAGTAGGTCTAGAAGGAATAGAAAATGAAGCATTATAACGAACAGGTAAATACCTCCAATGAAAGCAGAACAAAAGTAGGTAAATCAAAAATTAAACACGTGCAGAACAAAAACAAAAATCAACAACAACCAACAAAGCCTAATGTGCTGTAATGAGTAAACATATGGGATCTTCACTGGATTTTCACTATGAAAACTTATGAACACTTCATCAGTTTTGGTTTCTTACACAGAAGATATTCCAAATACAAACCACTGTGATTATTATTACTTTTTTCACTTTATTTCTTCTTGGTTTCCTGAAATTTAAATGGGATGGTTAGACGTTTCCTTTATGTATTCTGACCATTGTTTTCAAGTGATGTCAGTGTCAATCTTCATTGACATTGATCTCTATAGTTATCTGTGGAAGAATCTTCTGAATTAAAAAAAAGAAAAGATGTGGGTATCAAAAATTTATATCCTTTGGTGTTTAACAAACCATTACAGTTACTATACATAATAAAAAAACATAATAAAACTGTAAAATTACTTAAAAAATTATTATATATTTTATTATTATATATTTTTGGTAAATGAAAACTTCATTTTAAGGAATTCTGCTTATATTTCGTGGAAGACTTAACTCTAATACAGTATACTCTCGATATCTCGAAGTCGAAGAGACGCCAAAAAAAAAAAAATCGAGATAGCGAGTTTTCGAGATAATAAGGTCGAGATTTCATGAATATGTAATATCAAGGGTAAAATAATTATTCGACATATCAAGGTTTTCGAGATATCGAAGTTCGAGATATCGAGGGTACGCTGTAAATGAAAATTCTTCCAATAATCTTCAAAAATAGATTAGTTTTAGGATTTTTTAGGATGAATTTATGGATTGCTTTATGTTACGCTCTTAAATAATTCTGTTACGTTTTAAACAGTGGCGTAGCGTGGGTTTCAGCCGCCCGGGGTCTAGGCCAAATTCGCCGCCTTTGGCAGGTATGAAAGCCCGTAGTCGAACTCGATCGAGGTTGAAGTCCTGTTCGTCAATTTCGGTTAATACATTCGGTGTTGCCAGTCGCTAGAGCGAGCGAGATGACTACACTCACTTAAATAAAGGGGATTCCCCGGTTCCGTCACAGATTAAATAATAAAAAGTTCCATGCTCATTTTAATGGGTCCGAATTGTAGGTGCGACAAAAATATGAAAAGAAATGGTTCACATTTTTAGTTCAGATTACAAGATATTATTATTATTTATTGTGAAATTTTGCCGCCCCCAAAAAGTGCCGCCCGGGGCGGGCCGCCCCCACCACACCCGCCACGCTACGCCACTAAAGAGTTGAAGTTCATTAACTTTAATAATATTCCTTGTTTCCAACAGACAAATTTAAGAATTCCTACTTGGGACATATCTGTTTTCAGTGTCTTGTGCTATTGAACAGAACAACTATACAAACAAAATGTTTTAGAATTACTTGGGTGTAAGACGCTTAATTTAGGGATGTCTTTATTTTGTAATGCATTTTAAAATTCTATGGTCTTTTAATTTCCTTTGAGTTATTATCTCGTCTTTCAAAACATGAATTAATTATTTTTTATTTATCCTGTTTTGATATGGTTATTATATTTTAAATTGAAAACAATTGACATAAAACAAGAAAATTTCCTGGTTTTTATCTTTTTCTTTTCTTTCCTAGGTTGCCAATTTACTTAGTGAGTGGTTTTAATGAGGAAACTGTGTTTGGATACTGATTGAGAACTCTTTTTCCTTTCTCATGTTGCCCAAATAAGAAAAGGATTTGTAAAAGAACAAGGAATAGAGAGGTTTCTTTTCCCACAGAAGAACTATTTACTTCTAATATTTGGGGAAAACTTCCTTATTATAATATTTTAATTTTTGTTTTTATGTAAGTGGTAATTATTGTGAGATCATTGTAACGTAATTATAAAAATTCTTAGAAAATTAAAAAGATTAATTCTACTTTGGGAGAAACTTCTATCTTTGAAATAAAGTTAGGACTTATGTATCATAATTTATTCAGCAGCATTATTAAGGCGATAATAGGTATCGTCAGATGGGGATATCATTTTATCGTGATCAAAGAAGATGAAGAGAAAAATATATTCCCTTTTAATGGAAGGACAGCAAGCTGTTAGGCCTATCTTTTATAACCCTTTTAATAAAATAAGAAGCGATTATCAACACGCCGAAAGATGATAAGAATTCTCCCAGAATGCAAAGCAGATTATAGATTGTCCTTTCCTGGTCGACCGCTAACATTGAAACAGAAGAGAAGCGACCTTTCTTAGCGATCGGCCAGGAAAGGACAATCTACAATCTGCTTTGCATTCTGGGAGGTTCATCTTTCGGCGTGTTGATAGTAAGGATAAATGACTTCATTTAATAGAGCCACAACTACGAACTGCGAGTTAAGAATTTATATACAGAGAATAATATTATCTAAAATCTAGAATAACTAAGTTGTCATGGAGACTAACCGTGCTCATAAGTGAGTCCAGCACACTGACGGCAAATGCTGTACCGCAAGCAAAGGGCTGGGTAAGGTACAGTTCTGTGTCAGGATCGTCGTCATCATCTTGGTCCAAAAATTGGACATTGGAATCATTCACTAAAAAAATAAAAACCAAAGCATTAAAACATTATAACAATTATATTTTTTTCATCAATGATGTACAAATAACAAAAATCCATAAACATTCATTATAAATTCTAACTTAAAAGTTTTAAATATCAGTAATTTTACAAATCACTACATTTGGATTTAAAATCTGACGTGATCAATATTTATTTATTTATTTTAAATTTACATTACAATCCCGCTAGAGGGATAGACATATAAAAAAATCCCTCTGACAGCAGGTTCTGAAAATTGGTTGCAATTTGTGGTAAACTATATTATTACATTTTAATTAAGAATTTATTACAATCTAATATATTAAAGCTTATACATTAAAGCTTTTTCAATTACGTATATTTTTTTTTTTTACATTTATTTTACAACTTAATCTTACCATCCATAATGTTATTATATATTAGTATTTTCAATTCTTTATAACTTTTTGTTTTGAGGATATTTTTGGGAATTTGGCTAAAAATAATATTAATAATTCTATTTTTGTTTCTAAATCCATAATTGTTTTTGGGAGGGTCAGTATTAAAAATGTTTGTAAAATTCCTTCTAGTATTGTGTAAACTATTATAGTTATTTGAATTACATATGATTTAAAATTTTTTTTTATTATTATGTTAAAATAAATTTTTGTTTAAGGTATAAGATTTTGTATTTTTTTAATATTTGTATTTGTTCTTCTTCAGTTTTGGTTTTAAAGTCAACCAAAATTAAATTTAATATTTTGTGATTGAAATGTTTATGCAATTAATTTCTGTTTTATTTAAATGAATCCGATTATTAAGTCCATAATTTATGATAGAGTCGACAAAAGAATTATATATTATTATTTTAGTTTTAATAGGAAATATATCTTTAGTATGTCTAAAAATATAAATAATTGTACTAATTCTTTTTAAAATAGAAACTAGGTGGTCATTCAAGGTAAAGTTATTATTTATAATTAATTCTAAATATTTAGCTTTTTTCTATTACCTCAATTCTATCACAGTTACACATATTCTTTTTATGTTGATTTTTATGAAATCATTCAAAAGAATGAAAAATAATTTTAGGAGTAATATGTAATCTTTTGTTTTTCGTTTTAATAATTAATAATTTATGTTTTTAGGTTAATTTTCATGTTATAATCATGCGACCATTTTATAATTCTATTGAAATGTTTTTGTATATTATTTTGTATATTAATATTGTTATTGTTATTGCAAACAATAAAATCGTCAGCATATGCAAAAATTTCAGAATATTTAATGTACAATGGACCCTCGTTATAGCGCTGCTCGCTATACCGCGCACTCGGTTATAGCGCGGGCGATGTTCGTGATAATTTTATACAGGTCCGTGCGGCGTTAGTGAGTATCGCATTTTATACAGGTCCGTGCGGCGTTGTCAGACTATGACTGATAAAATGATTATCGAATCCATTTGCGGTGACGAAGATTGTCAAGAAGAAACAGAAGATGATGATGAAAGTGCCAGTGGAATAGCTGATATACCGCCACCAACCAAAGAAGCAATAACAGTCATGGAAACTGTTATAAATGGGCTGAATCACAAGAAAATATTAACAGTGTCAGATTGTTGCAATTAGAATCTTTCAAAAGGGAAATGATACAGAAGTTATCAAAAAGCAAACAAACAAAAATTACTCACTTTTTTAAGTGATGCTTTGTAATTGAAATGATGTCGAATACATAGATTTTAGTCAAGTTATAGATATTGTTTGTTTGTGATATTTTCAAGCGTACTTTATGTACATAAATAAAATAATAAATATATGTACTTATTAAGATGTAAGGTATATGGCCCAAATATCGCCCAGGTTGCTAATACCGCCCAGGGCGATGTAGGACGGGATAGTGTGCTATCACACGGGAACCGATGGAAACAATTTGCCATTCCTTCCATTAGCACGTTTGGTGGTGTTAGTTCAACCCGTTTATTTTTTATGAATTCTTGAAGGTTTTTCGTTCTGGTAAGTTATGAACCTACTGTTTCTTTTAGTGCTGCAGCTTATGAATTATTCATGCCATCGCAACCATCTAATATCGTGAAGTAGTGAAAGAAATAACCTATCTGTTGATGTCTGTCTGTCACTTGTTAGAGGTAGCCGGTTTGTCTGTAGCGTCCCCCAAATTGACAAGCTAGAGAGTGTCCAATATCGCCCACCTCGTTGTTCCATATATCGCCCACTGTGCGATAGTTTATTTTGGTTTATTACAGATGTCTCAACGTAAGACATGGGACAGAGAAGTTGTCACAGCTGTAAAAAATAAAAAAATGGGCCTTCTGAAAGCTTCCAAAACATTTAATGTCCCAGTCTTGTGAGTGGGTCACCATTCACAATTGCTCTAATGAATTCTCTCAGCAAAAGGAAACTAAGTCCTAAGGGGCTGAACTTAGACGATCCAAAGCAAAAGAAGCTCGCAACACCCATAAAGAATTGCGAAAAGATTAAGAAAAAAACAAAAAAATGCAAAGAAGTGCAAAAAAACAAAGTATTTAATGGTGTGGGCGATATTTGGAACACTTTCACAAAATTCAAAATATGAGGTTTGCCTGAACAAAAATTGAGGAAAAATACAAAATAATAGTTATATCTATAATTGGTTCAGGAACATGTAAGTGAAGGTTCATATGATATATTGTAATTGTTTGCAAGCAACTGAGACGATAAATGACAAGAATATGGGCAGGTTTTCTTAGATGGGCGATATTTGGGCCATATACCTTATAACTATATTATGTGAATTTTAATAAAACACTTAATACTGTAAATTGTTTTTTTTTATTAAAATACATATGTATATAGTTGATGGGATGTTTCAGTATATAGCTCAAATCGTTCTGAGTAAATTTATTGTGTCGCCACTGCGCCGCTCGGTATAACGCGGTTCACCTTATTACGCGGGTGTTGTTTCCCGCCCGACATGCGTGTTATATCGGGGGTCCACTGTATTGGAAAATTGAATTAGTATGTAACAAAAATAGCAATGAGCCGAGATTTGATCCCTGAGGTATGCCTTTTTTCATATTGTAGAATTTACTATACGAAATTCTTAATGAGATTTTTATTTTTCTATGTTTTAGGTAGTTTTTTAATAATTTTAGTGGAGTGCCTCTGATACCGTAATTGTTGAGTTCTTGTATTAGTATATCATGTTCAATACAATCAAAAGCTTTTTGTAAATCGATAAAAATAATGTAAATTACACCGCTTTTATGTAAATTTTTATTAATGTACTCATTAAAGTTATCTAAGTTGTGCTGAGATGTTTTTGAAAGGCATATTGATTTTTGTTTATGATGTGATTCTTTGCAATGAAATTGGTAATTGAATTAGTAATATAAATTTCAGATATTTTAGTTAGGTTTGATACTAATGAGATTGGTCTATAATTAGCAATTTCGGTCTTTTTCGCAGATTTATAGATTGGTTTTATTTTTGTTTGTTTTCAAATTTTTGGGAAAATCCCTGTATCTATAATAGAAAAAGTTATAATACTGCAAAAAATTGAATAAATTTTCTCAAAATGAAAATCCTAGATCCTTTAAGAAAATAAAGTAAATTTTATAAAACCTAAACATTTTCTCAGTTAGAATTACTCGAATTTTCAATAGATAATCGTCTTTGTATTAATTAATTGGAAAAAATTAACTATTTGTTGCCAAGCTGTAACGAAAGATTCTAAGTTTTAATGAATTTTTATTTTCATCATTTCCGGTATTCCATCAGAGATATAAATAATTAATTAAACTATAGTTCAACTGTATTGACAAAAACTGATTATTTGATTTGAAAGTTTCAAAACTTTTTCAAAACTTTGAAAATAGCAACTTGCAAAATATTAGTCAAATAAGTAGTCTTCAGCGTGCAACAGTGTACATTTAAAAAATTAAAAATAGAAGCATTTTTGTTTTCTTTTTTACTTAAATTACTTTCATATCTTATCCATATTTCGATAACACAGTTGGAAAGGGCATTATAAAATGAATATTTCTTTGGGTTTGAACCGAAAAAGTAACCGTAAAAAAGATATTCCACTAATTAAGATATAAACATTTTAAATGATTAAAAAAACTATTGTAAAAACTAATAATTTAAATAGATAAATATTGTTGCAATTTTTGAGTTGAAATAATTCTATTCCAATTATTTACCTACCACTTAGTTTTCTAAATGCAGAATATTCTTATTTAATATTCTTCATATTTCTATTATATCTTGATGGTTTGAGGATACAGTGGTGTTAATGGAGAGAATTTTTATTATTCAGTTTATTTTATATTTGAAACAGAATAATATAGATCTCATCTACACTTTTATCTAAACTGAGTTAACAATGGCAGTGGTGACAAGCTATAAGCTAATCCATAGCAATTAACGTGTATCTTTTATTAACAGTCTTCTCTTACTACATTCTTCTGTGTTTTTAGATACGAGCCAGTTGTATGCCAGAAGAAAATGGCTGCCAACCAAAGTTTAAGTCATTGTTTTTCAAATAAATAATAATAATGAAAGCAGAAGTTATAGAGAGCTTTCCTATAAAGAGTTTTTACTTAGTGAGTCATCTCACCTTTCTGATTCATGTAGATGTAGATTCGAAAAATGATTTATTAAGTTGCTAAAGGCTTGTGACCTTTCAAAAAATGTGTGTATGTTGTATAGGATTATTTCCTTTTCAAATAGTAGTAAAGTGGATATTTTACATATCATTAAACATTAAGAATTTAAGACTTTCAATTAATCTTCCACGTTAAACAAAATAATGGAAGAAATTGTATTGAGAGTGTTTATTTATTATTTTTTATATACAAACTAAAATATGGCTTTCTTTGATAGGGATTTTATGTTAAAGGTTTTTGAGACTTTGAACAACTATTATCTGTCAAATTAATTAATTAAAGAGAGCCATTATATTTTAATAAGGAAGAGAAAGAGACAAAACTTATTTCGAGAACAACATCTTTAAATGGAATAATGGTTCAAGTTTAAAGCCTCTTATAGACAATTATATAATAATGCAGTGTAGAAAACATTATCAGATGCCAGTTAAATATATTTACAATAATACGCAAAATTTCAACACATCAAGAGAAAAATATCCTTTAAGTGAAATCCTGAAAAACTTTTTCAATACAATGATTTATCAGAAGAAATGTGATAGTAGCATTTTGGGGCACTAATGGATGAAAATGTGATTGATGCAGAACGGGAATATGATTGAAAAACGAGGCAAACTACGGTAATAAAATGGTTCTTTTAAAATCGTATGATACGGCTGTCTTGCAATACGAGAGGTACTTTGTAAAGAGGCTAATTTTATTTGCTTTTAATAATAATTATCATAATATTCTAATAATGATTTTAAATGTTAAAAATAATAATTATTTAGTATCGGAGTTTTATAATTCTAAAACTTTATTTTTAATCTTTCATATCTTAACAAACATCACTTTGATCGTAAATATTCGGAGCAGAGAAAATAGATTACCAGGAGCACAACGTATTAAAGAGTTATCATTGCTACAAAGTCATCAAGGACCAATTGATATGATAAAGGAATTAAAATTCGTGAAAGTCATTGACGTTATAGTGTTTTTCAAACTTTTTTCTTTTCGTTCCTGATAAATTTCTTTTTGTAGCTATAATCTTTGAATGTGTGTTTCAGTGTATATATGTGTCTGTGTGTGTGTGTGTGTGTGTGTGTACTGAGAGTGATGGATATACAGTAATTCAGTTTTGATTTTACGATGAATTACAAACTGTATTAAGACAGATAATATTGGATGAAGTAAATACTCACCTAGCTCAGTTATCATGGGAACATTAGCACCATAGACTGATCCTCTTCTTTGTAAAACAATGGGGCTTCCAACGGCAGGGGCAAAACTGTCTGGTCCAGTTCCATCTGAATAAAGAGAAAAATAACCGTTTCATTATTTTACTATTTCTACTGGCAACAGATAATTATGTTTCCAGTAATATAAAGCGTTTAAGGTTATTTATTCATTTTAGAACAACTTTAACTTAAGATCTTTCTTATCTACAACGAAAGAAGCAAACCTTGACTTAAAACACCAATAGTATCATCAAACGTCATAGCTTTTATATTAAGAGAGGCTAGAATGGCCTCCTTATCTGCCAGCGTGGGATCGTCATTACTAGGAATCTTGGCCGAGAGTATAACGCACATATCACAGAGATTGACATTCACAGCGCGCAAGTCTGCACGACTCAGCGGCGACCCCTGCAAAAGTAAAGAAAAAAAACCAAATGCTTTTGATATAAACAACCAACTTGCACGAGATAGTTTGTTTTTGTTGTTTCAAAAAACAGAGAACAGTGATTTTTATTTTTACAGAGGAGATGAACTTAAATGATTTTAAAATCTACGGCTTTGGTAGTTTTACAAATCAGTATGTATTACTAATCTTATTTATATTGAAGGATGATGTAAAAAGATAGATATTTATTGTTTCTGGTTATAGAAATACTTCAAATAATTTCTGTAGAATCTTTCACAGAACACTTTCTATTTATTATCATTATTTTTTTCCCTCTTTCTGTTTAGGTTAGAAATTACAGCTTATGCAATATTTCTGTTGGTTCTTACATTGAGAATTGAAATCTTCGGCAGATTCTGCAGCATCTTCCATTCCCTCCGGATGTAGTCGACAGAGCCTACGATGACAACGTGCTTGAGCTCGTGATAGTGGAAGTTGCTAGCTCGCAACGGCATTACAAGGTTGCGCAAGCCTATCAAGGGCGAGTCGGGATCAGCAAACAGGCAAACCACTACATGACCATTCAACACAGTCATGGCTGCCTGGTTACGGTCCTACAAGGAGCAAACAAAAGACCAATGAGACACATGGTAAGAAATCTATGGATTAAATAGAAGAAATCTTACAACAATTAGCTGTCAGTGATACTATATTTCCAAAACAATCATCTTTATACTTTAATATACATTTTTCACAATTTAAATGATAAGAACACACGCAAAACTTGTGTTCCGCAACTGTTTCATTTCCGAAAACATTTTATAGAATTACAAAGGAATTTAAGCTATTAAGTAAAGTACAATTCTTATTCAGAATTTTGTTGTGTATAAAAGTTATAGATGCTGGATAAATCAAAGTTATAAAACATATTTATTGTATATAATTTTACAATGTTATGTTGTTCCATGTTTTTTTTTTTAAGTGAGTCGTTTCAAAATTAGATATTTTTTGATATACACTGTTCGGCCACTTCATTAGGTACACCTACCTAGTAGCGTGTTGGGCCTTCTTTAGCCCTCAAAACATCCTGAATTCGTCGAGGCATGGATTCCACAAGATGCTGGAAACGTTGTTGTGGTATTGTGCACCACGCAGACGTGAATGTGTCACGCAGTTCCTGAAGATTTGATGGAGGGGTAGGCCTGGAGCGAACAGCCCGTTCCAGCTCATTCCCACAAATTTTCAATCGGGCTGAGATCCGGGGACTGAGCGGGCCACTGCAGCAAGGAATAGTCATCGTCATGTTCCTCAAACCATCCCATAGTGATGCGGGCTTTGTGCACCGGCGCATTATCCTGCTGAAAGTAGCATCTGCATGAGGATAAACTGTTAACATATGCGGTGGCACTTGGTCAGCTACGATGTTTAGGTACGCTCTAGCATCCTGACGTGTCTCCAGAGGTGTCAATGGATCCAACGTGTGCCAGGAAAACATCCCCGACACCATGACACTGTCCCCCACCGGCTTGAAGAGTTGTTTTGAGACACGACGGGTCCAGACTTTCATGAGCACAGCAGGAGTGTACCTAATAAAGTGGCCGGACAGTGTAAAACTGGCGGTTTTTCTGAGCATATAATTGATTTTCGCATAAGACATAGAAAAAACTTCTACAAGCAATAAATGCGATATAAAACACGATAAAAAACATGGCGCTTCACAGTTCTGTTGTACATAGTTCAGTGCAGTAGCGCCCTCAGGGGACTTTTTAAATTTGGGAAGGTCAAGAAAATTATTTCGAGAGACTCAGTATCATTATATTCTGATCTTCACTTAGGAGAGGAATATTTTGATTTAAAAATATATTTTTATTGACTTGAATTGAAATACCAACATATTTCCAATGCATTCTTTTTTGGAGTAACGGAGACACTTAACAATAATTATTAATAATACTTACTTTGATAATAAAGAAGGATTCTATTTTCCATTTCAGCTTTTTTTTTTTTTCACTTTACTTAAATAGAAGATTTTAGTGTTAAATTTCATTCTAAATATGTTTTTATTGTAAAAAAAAAAAAATCCAAAAAATTATAACATGGATCTTTTATTCAGAACTGATTCAAATAAAGAAAAAAAAGTACGTACAACAGTTTTCTAAATTTTGTAAAGTTTCGCCCACTATATTTCTACAATTAAATTTAGCGTGTTTTTGATGTTTTTTATGCCTGGGACGAAGATGTACAGCACAGGCATAGAAGCAGAGATAAAGAAATACATATTTTACATTTTCCTTCTTTGAATGTAACTTACTTCTATTTATTCTTCTTATAATAGCATTGTTTTTCTGTTACTAACACTGCTAGTTTTGTTTTCTAATTATTTTATTAAAAAAAAAAATATGACTAAACCGCCATTAACCATTACTAATCTTTGGACGATAAACCCTTACCAATATGCAATCCTCGATGGACCTTGCTGGGCACCAGTGAAACATCCCTGTGGAATCATATTTCATTTCAGTCTTCTCGAAGTCAAAATCCTTAGCCTGGTCATCGGCGAGCCCCACTGGCAGGCCGCGGTCAATTGGCTGAGCCATACCTGAGTTATTATTCGATCCGCGGCTGGTGGGCCTTAAAAATACCATTATATTAATTAGATATGGAAACAATTGTAAGAAAGCTCTTTTGAACCGTTCTTATTTTTATAAATGCGAAACAAACTTTACAGACGCTTCCTGGAGTTCGATCCTAGTTTAATATAAAAAGACAAATATCTGAATGAAGTAATCCTGTATATTACACAGCTAAACATGTAGTAAATATTTAGATACTATCATAAGTGTATAATAATTTAGCGTGCCTTTTTTCTTGAGATTAACATAGACTTGACTGTCACAAAAGCACAACTTTTATTATGAAATTCTCGTGTAAAAACAATAAACAAACTTCAAACCAAAAGGAAAAAAAACCTATTTGCTTTCTCATTGTAAATAAACAGCCTTAGTAGATTTCTTTATCGTTACTTGTGATGTTATAAATAAACCCTAATAGTAATGTTAAGTACAGAAAGTAAAAACTCAACGAGTTTCGTACAATATAATTCCAAAATGTAGATAATAGATTAGTCAGCTTTCAAAACTTTCTTATCAAAAAAATCTTAGAATATGAAGCTGAGATTCTTCTTAATAAATTAACATAGAATCTCAATGCAGTAAAACCTGACAACTTTCTAACTGACACAATCATGAATGGTCTTGAGTTTAATCACTTCTAAATTCTTATCTACTTCAGAAATGCAAAAGAGCAGATTTCTGGCATAAAATACTAGAACTTATTTTGGATGCACAATTAGCAAGTAAATCTCTGCAATATATATTCTGTTAAATTTCCCTCAGAATTTTGGATATTACATGAAAAATACAGAAGTAAATGATACAACTGGGAGATAAGAGAGTTCATTGTCAACTTGAAATGATCTGATTTTTAGCTTTTGAAGAATTGTGATGTTAGCGAAAACCTGGAACTTGTCTTTAGTATAATAAGGAATAATTTTTCCAAAGTCATTAAGATCATTTCAGGGTTTCTTAAATTCTTGAAACAGTTTGATTGAGCTTTTTCTGTTTATATTAGCCTTTAAAAAACAATATTGTTGGCAATTTTCTAATTAGTTATTTATTGTGGAAATGTATCCACGAAATCGTAAGTTAGCATTAAATGTTAATGTAAACTTAATGCATTAAAAGAAATATACTTATTTATTCAAAGTGGAAAAAGAGTTGATCCTATCTATGTATAATTAAGCTATTTGTAAAATCTATAATTATTGTCAGGAAAGAATAATCAAAAATTAATAATCACATAAAAAAAACAAAGAATAATGATATGGTTAAAAAAAAGCAGTTAACTACGTTTAAAGAAAACATATTTTGTAAATAAAGATATCAGGAATTCACTAACACTTATCAATAAATAGTTAATAGCTTACCAGAAATAAGATAATAATAAATTCACACAAAAATACGAATTTTACTAAGAAAATGACACTTACATGATATAAATAATACTATCTTGAACTGCGACTGAATAACCAACAAATTTCCTTAATGTAATTACTCCCCCTTACTTAATAGGTGCTTTATTAGTTAGGAAAAAATAATATCTCGTGGAGCTCAAATCTAATAGATATTCATTAAATCAAGTTAAAACCCAACCTCTGTAGATTTCATAAGAAATCAAAAGATTTCTTAGGGCTATCTTGCATATTCAATGACAGTTCAATATATAAAAAAAAGGAACACTAAAACGATATTTAAATAATATCGATGTACAGTATCGTAAAGAGATTTTTTTTTTTATATTAGAATTTTTTTTTTTTTTTTACTTAACATGGAACAAACTTTCTCTTAAATCACGTAAAATTTAAAATAATTTCCGATGCTAAACTACCAACAAAACACTTACAGACAAAATAAGACAAAAAAGCAATGAATAACTTTTGCATCCTCATGAAAACACTAAAAATGTTCTTTTTATTTTGAAGGATTAAAAAGAAAGACAGCTACGCAAGCCTATTGTTTTAGTTACAACTGAATGAAATAAGCTTGTAATTAAAAGGGTGGGATGTGACCTGCTAATGAAACTGCGAAACCTCAAAAATAACATCGTTTCATTAAGGACTACTCCAAACATAAATGCAACTGCTTAACATTCTTGTTCTGGTAAGTAAATTAAAGTGACGTACAGCCACATGAATGTACAAGCTGTCTCTCACTCCAGCGCAATCAGCACTGGTTTCAATCTAACGTCCATTAAATGCAATGGTCTCCTCCCTTGAGTTCTGTGATTTTGCACTGGAAGGAAGCACAGCGAAGAGAAGAACGGGAAATGACTTCAAGACTTAACATTTCATCAGCTTTACATCTTTAGACCATAGACGATTTCGTTTATTCATTTCATTAACATACATTATTCCGTTCTTAAAATTAAATTCATATTCTGCCTTAGGCATAGGAATACTTAACTTTTTCTTTTTTTTATATATATTTTTTTGAAGTCAAAAATTCGGAATTACGTAAACAGTTATACGAATTAAGGCGCGTGCAGACCGAAGCTCCAACGCATACCAACGCACATGTGGATAGATATTTGGATGCGTTGGAATCGATGGCGAACGCACCCCAATGCATTCCAACGGTTTCCAAGGCAACCGCTGGCGATGGCCTGCGTTCGGTCGCTTACCGGTACTTCAGAGATATGTTTGATTTGGTGTGGACAGTTAAAACGTTTTCAGTCGTTGGCAAGTATTCCCTGGTGTGGGACATATTGTCTATTTCGTGTTTCGATAGGGAATGGGACGACGATTTGTGTCTCAAACTAATTCAACTATACCGGGATAATCCTATATTATGAGATCTTAGCAAAAGAAATTATTATCTCTCAAAAAAGAAGTTAGATATTTGCCAGAGTATTGCAGTTGAACTTCGAAGCTCATTGAGCAAATTACTTGTATTGTAGGCACTTCTATTTTTATATGGTGTTGTCACCCACCAGCGTCTCGGTTTAGTTGTTTTGAACAAAAGAATTCACAACTAAAAATCCGGCATTTGCACATAAATCATCATCACTTGACGACATTACGAGACAATCTATTCAATACCTTGCCGCGTAAAATGACCGAACCACAACCAACGGTTTCCAATTCAAAACTAAATCCGATGTAGATGACAACATTTTATCAAAATCAAAATCATTTCCAATCGTTTCCAATTTCAAAACCAACGAACACATTCGGTCGAGTTGGCGTTGGTTTGCAATGGAACTTGGTCTGTATGCACCGTTATATGTAGTGACGCCAACATAGTTGCTATAGTCTACTATATGTTTTTTTACGTAGAGAAATGCATTTAAGAGCATAAATATTTCTGTGTACATTAAGCTGTATTAGTGTAGATTAAGCTTTCAAGAATGCAAAGGATAGCAATCATAATTATTCCATTTCTATATAAACTCTTTCAATTCAGTGCGGCCTTTCTCTTTTCACAGTGTATTTTAAAATTGCTAAATGAGAGACAACAAATACATACATTTTCTGATTACATGAAATAATAAAATCTCCAATTCACTAAATCTGGAAAAATATTTAATTTATAAATATAAAGTCCTTGTTATTTTATTTTAGTTAATTATTTAATAGGCTTCACTTCTTAATAAAATCAAATCTTTAGCAGCTCGAAGAAGACATTAATAAATTAAAATTTGCTAAATATGACTACATTTTAAACAATTTTGTTAAATAAAAATCAGCATTTTATGGATAAAAGCATTAAAAATAGCTTTAAAAGTATAAGTTCCCTGGAAAAATAAATTGATTAAAGAATGTAAGGAAATTAATCATTATAACTTAGTATCTGTATATTAATAGCACTATTAATTATAATAATTTCAATTTAAATTAAAAAGAAAACCAAAAGAATTAAAAAAAAAATGAAGGAAAAGCATATTACTAAAGTAAGAAAATATAATTTAATATATAATTTATTAAAAATAAGAGCCTGAAACAAAACAAAAAAATGAAAGAATATAAAGTATGACAGTGATACAATTTCATCTATTTATTATTTTTGAATAAATATTCACCAAACATCCGAAGTAGTCAAAGTTATGCAGCTTCGTGGAAATTTAACTCCAAACCGGATACACACAATGTGCCACAAATACTATCTACATAAAAGACGTACGTTCCCTTACAGTTGTTAGCAGACAATGAGCGATTCTTCTAAATTATTCTGTACCGGAGGCAGGCGTTGCTTTATTTGTATATCCTTGTTTTAGTTGTGGCAAGCTAGAATACCAAGTGCAAGAGGCCATGCAGTTAAGTGCGCGAAAGGTTCATGCAAGTGGCACTCAACACAAAAAAAGAAAAAAATTAGGAAGACTTGTTTTACATTGGAAAGTAAAGTTAGTTTACGAAAAAGAACAAAGAAAAGAAGACATAAAAACAGAAAAAGCAGGTAGTAACTCCTCTCAAATGAAAAAAAGCCTTTATTTCTAACTGAATTAAAGAAAACGTAAACAAATAAATAAAGCTGATTACTACAAGAAAAGAATTATTGGGTAGTCAGTTACCTATACAAGCAACTAAGGACTTCACCTAAATAATTTCTACAGCATTTCAAGTTGTAATTTTTCAAGTACGAAGAAAGCAAATCAGAAACAAAAATCTTGTTATATAAATTATTACAAAAAAAAAGAAGCTCAACACTAAGGCATACGATTTCAAGACCAAGTGCTGTTTTAATTTACATTTTGTCAGCTATAAGCCTGTGGAGCCTCTTGAGACTTCCACTGCTTTTCCATCGTATACATTATTTCGTTGCCCTTAATAATGAAAAGCAAGCATTGATATATAAAACATCAATTTCTAAAAAATAAAAACAAAATGTAAAATGGGAATGTTTTGATTCAATTTATTAAAAAAAAAAGAAGATAACTGACATGAAATTGTAGCATAACAAAAATTATGAAAAAAAAAAAAAATAAGCTTTTGAACTAATTTCGGTTGAGATTAACATGTAAAATTCTGATTTTGTTAGTCGTAATTGAAGCAAATTTCTTTGACATAGACATCTTGTTCATTTTCAATAACATAGTTACGGTTGCATCCATCAAACCTTTTTGAAAAAATAGATTTAGCAAAAACATATTATGTTCTAAAAAATGATTAACAGGTCAGTGAATTGAAAAAAAGGAAGCAAAGATTCTACTGCTCATCTTAAAATTATCCCCAAAACTTAAAATGCTTAACTTCAAACAAATAAAAAAGAAGAGACAGGGATAAAGGAAATAATTTTGAAACGTGAATGAAACGTGAATGTAGCATAATTTTCTCAGATCTATCGTAAATTACATTTTCGTCCAGAAATTGCCTTAAAAAGGATCTGCTCTTGTAATTGGATATAGGATTATATTAAGATGTAAACAATTCTTTCTGTTGGCCTGAGAGCTTTGAAAATAATAATAAAAAAAGGATGATGAGAGACGACTGACTGCAAATTCTCGTGCTGTAGAATATTTGAGGGTAAGATATTAATCAAGAACAATGTCATCAGATGCCTTTAGAAGAATGTTATCAAATAGATAAGTGAAATTCACTGGCATTATATAATGTGAATTTAAAGTTAAATTAAAGTTAAATTGAGCCTGGATTCTCATCTCAGTAAGCAATAGGAAAGCAGTTATGTGGAATGCACAGTGGTACATTCATGTTAAAAGTTCCAGTCATCCACTGTTGGCAGAAGCTGCAGTTAGTTAATATTAGGTCAAACGTAGCTCATCCCAGACTTGAATTGTTCATTTGCAGATCACAAATATTTGCAACTGTAACTGTGGTAAAGAAGAAATACAAGATGTTCCATTAATAAGAAAAAAAAGGAAGTAGTTTGTAAATAAATTAAAAGTCATCAATGGTTAAAAGATATCATTGAAATAAACTAAAATTTCATCAGATTAATGTTAATCCTTTTGCTTGCTTGCCTTCAATAGATTTTTTTTCCTATGAAAATTATCTTCACTTAGCAAAAAATTCTGAATATTTATTCATTATCAATTTCACAGAAGTCGGCTAACAGCAATTTTGAGCACTGCAATAATGATTGCAGCTTATTTTTTTTCTAAAATTTAAAATAAATTACGACATATCATAATTGAAACTACACATTTTGGGTTACCTAATCAGTCCAGTTAAAAAAATTGAATCTATCAAAATATTTGATTTTTATTTAGGTTGTTTAAATAATTATTTATAGCAGCTTAGCATTCGTCACCTAAAGGGAAACAAAGATTAAGACCCTAAAAATGTAACTGAGAAATATAAGAAATGTCACAAGTAACCAGAAATTGTTGTTCTTTAATTTTATTGAACTGCTGTACAAGAGAGGAGAAAGACATAAATAATAAAGTGTTTATTTATGAAGATCGTAGAGATTAATGTGATGGTGCTTTACTTTCATGAGGATGCAAGAGAACAGGATATTTCCATTATTAGTATTTTGCAGAAGTAGTTATAGCCAGTGCAAGGAAAAGAAAAGGAACCTTTTTTTGGTAGACACTCATTAATTGGTTTCGTGCGTTGAGTCTTGAAAAAATTATTTAAAGTTTAATGATAAATTCTAATATGGTTAATGAATCTTAAATAGATCATTTTCTACATCTTTTGTTTTCAACTCTCAGACGTTTAATAAAGTTAAAAAAAATGACTGCAAAAAGAACATTAATTATCCATAAAAGTACTTATCTGAATAATTTGTTAATTTTAATTAGCTGAAAGGTTGTCTTACTGATTATAAATTTCAATAGAATTTTTGTCATCAGTAACTATGGTGTCTGTGATGGATAGGATTTTTTAATGTAAATTGAAATGATCATTGAAATATCAGTTTGTTGTGTAAAATGTTGTTACGGCTGAAGAAAAAAAATAATAAAGAATAACTTGCATTCTTCCTGATTGGAAACAGTTGTTTTGTGGATTCAAAGGAGATTTCAAGAAAAGATTCCGTATTTCACTATAGATTTGATGCAGTCTCTTCAGTTATTCAGTTTTTGTTTGGGAGAATCGACATAGAATCAACTAATATATTGTTTGTAAATGAGAGGAAAAAAAATATGACTTTATCCAAACCTACTGGAAGGGGGGTAGACTGTCAGACTGGTGGCAAAATTGATATTCAAAAGGATTGTTTGGAAAGCAGTGAGGTTGCCCTTTCAGGAAATGATATAATATTGTGGTCTCATTGTTAAAAACACTGAGATTGACCCAGACGCCATGCGATTTTACAAAACTTCCACAACATCTAACATGTCAGCCAAGATTTGAACCAGTTCGTGCGATTAAGTTTATAAACGGACGAGAATTTCTGGCCACTGTCGCTAGTTTATTTTCCTACTGTCTGATTGATTCAAGAAATGAAAATTAAAGGATTGTGAAATGAGTGAAGGAAAAATGTCAGAAACACAAGAAAACTTCTTTGTGGCTAAGGAAATCGGTTCACTATTAAGAAGAAATAATCTTAATTTGGAATTCTATTTAAAGAAATTAGTTAATGGCCCATCTGCAAATCTCATCAGTATTAGCAGAACATGATTTTCCCGCGGTATCAAAGAAACCAAGATATAAATTTAAAGCAGCATACGGTCACCTCTTTGGCCAAAAGACAATAGAAGCACCATTGAAGCAAATAAAGGATTTCAAAGTAAAACGTCAATATTGCTATTAGTTCCCTTATTTGGTTTTCCACCATGCAGGGAAAGGACAAATGGAGAAAGTTGTGGTTAAATGCATATCACAAATAAATTCCAACGACTGGTAAACGGGAGCGTTGTTTCCCAAAGAAGTAAATATACATAAGATACTCAATGAGTTTGCAGGTTGCTTTGACATATTTGGTTCCAAGTCGTTTTCTGACCCTAGATGCCATTTTCGCAGCACTAAAGCAAAAACCTCTTATTAATATATTTTTTAATGAAGTACAAGAGAAGATTTGCGGTAATGGGTTAAGCACTGCATTAATTCCTAATTTCATGATGGCTCATTTGAAATTTTATAATGTAAGAGATTCGGCCGAGGGAATTTTTGCTTTTGAGGGAATTTTTAGTGTAAAAAAAGGAACCTTTATAATCAATTATGAATGCAAGGTGACATGGAAAGCATTTCAATTAAATAAAGCAAGGCGAATCTTTTGAAGATGTAATTTTATTGCAAGATTTGCAAGGGCAACACGAGCAACTGAATGACGGTTGCTTGCACTATAAATATAAATTTATTTGACCAAAAAAGTCAGTGAAGTAGACTGAGGCTAAGAAATAGGTGTTTTGGCGGATGTGAGAAGTAAGCATATTCTGGTGGCAAACCTTTATTGTGCAATGAATTCAAATCACAATCTATGATTGAGTTCTCAGTGTGACTTATTAAACAAATTAAACCTACCTTTTATTCTTCTTTTCGAGTTTTCTGTCCGTAAATATTACAATTAAAAGTTTTCTTCATTATGTTAACTTAGGCTTGAATGCTATCAGTACATACATACTGATTACAATTTAGCCCAGAATAGATGCATGTCAGTTAGGCCTTGCAATTAAAATGATTATAGTTTCCTTTTTAATGTAACTTAATAAAATTTAATAAATAATAACAAAATGTATTAAAATTAAAATATAACTTCTTTTTAAAGTTTTTCTATCTTGAATTATGAAAAATTAACTAAACAGAAAATTAGACATTTAGAATTAGTAGTTATTTAAAATTTAAAATAGTTCTCCTAAACTAATTTATTTTCTGAAATATTTTTGCAGAACTGAAATTATTTTGTTAACTTGTTACATTAAAATTCAACATTACATAAAAATATTTAGTGTGACAATTAAATGTGATGAGACAACACATACCTTCATGAAAACTGAAGAAAACAATTGAATAAACAAAGCTTTAATAGATTGTTTGATGGAATATTCTTATATAGGTTACCTTGATTGAAATGAAAGTTACTGATGAATAAAACTGAATATTGATCCAAGATAGTCATTGATTATTTTATGCTTTTCTTACCCTTGCATTGGCATTCAGAAAAACAAAGAAGGAAAAAAAAGGCACTGGACACTGGTAGTGAGAATTTGTGACTTAATTATTGTGATATAGAAAGCAAAAACAAATGAGAAAAGATATAGGGAAAAAAATGAAAGCAAAAATAAATAAAAAAAAAGTTACATATTGAAATAAAATAAAAAGGAAAGGCCTACATGAGCTTTTTAACTTCATACGCTAGGTGATAGCCTGCATACGTGTCATGGCCTTGCTTCTTTTGTGGCCCAGTAGGTGTACCCGAAACAGGACTGGAAAATGGACACAAAGGTTCACAATGGATACACTGCACAGTGACGATGGGCTGTCGTGCAAAAGCTTAAGTTTTGTTAAATAAATTGGATATTATTAGTCAATTCCAGGATATTCTTACCACACCACGAATAAAGGACTAATCATGTGATATAGAGCATGTAGTCCAATGGTTAGGATTATAGATAATTAGTCATTTATTGAAAAACATCACATAAAAAAAAGGGAAAAAAAATCCAAAAGTAAAAATGAAAAGAAGAATTTAACTCTTTTATCTCTGTATTATCATTTGTTGAACAGGATTTCCAAAGCTATTTTTTTCTTTATTTTTACTTTAGATTTCTTTGTTCCGCTTTGTACATCATTTATGCCGTTTATTTTTAATTTTGAAAATGTATAAATATGTCTTGAGAATTAATGTAGTACCAGTCTCTAATATTAAAAAAAGAACAATAAAGTGACAATGAAAGACAAGTTGATAAATTCATGTGCTAGGCTTGCACTGGCCTCAAAGGAATTTCATAGTACATTAAAAAAGAGAAAAAACAAATAAACATAAAATTATTAATAAATATCGACGGCTGATACCCTGTTGTATCAAGTAACATCCTCTTTCACGCTTCTTAGCGATCATCAAGTAGGAATAGTCAGCAATATAGTTCCAGGTTATCACGTGAAAAAAACATTTGGCTCACCAATTGATGTTAATTAGTATTTTGTAGATATGGTACAAATAGCCATTGATATTACATTATTGGATAGTACAGTTATAGGAATGTTAGAGTACATTTTTCTCATGACTACCATGGGTAAAATGGTCTCAAAATGACAGAATCGGTATTAGATCACTGAGATTAGATCACTGAATGATCTATTTCATTCAGACTGAATTCAATTGGAAATTACATTTCTATCAAAATTGAAATATGTGTTTCAGGAGTAAAAAGTGGCGTTTCTTTCATTTACAGAGTTTGATGACAATTGTTCTTAGCTGTTTATTGGCCAAGCATAACAATTGTAGTTCTTCAATGCACAATGCCAGTTTCCAAACAAAACAAAAACAAAACAAAACAAAACAAAAAAAAAAAACATTGAATGAAATTGGCCAGATAACAGTACTTCAATAGTGCATTTTTTAGGTATTTTTAGTAATCGAAATACTACACCTTAGTCTTAGTCCTTTACTTTCAGTGATTAAACTGATTAAGTCCGAAGACGTTCCGTGTTCACCACGTGACATTATGGTCATTCGTGGTTTTGATCTCTTATCGATGACATACTTCTTCAATTAGTTCTGAATGACTCTTGAATATTTTGTCTTGGATTATTAGCATTTAATTTTGCACAATTACTAAGATTTCCTTCGACGATCTGTTTGACCGTCTGGCATCAAAGGTAAGCATGTGGTAAGCATTGCTATTGTGACAGACTGCAGTTGTGATTTTGAACGTGAAATACAAAAATGATACAATTTACACAGCAGTTTTATTTCTGATGCTAATAATGATCTTGATTGTGGTTCCCAAAATACGAATTATGAAATGTTCTATAATAAATCAGAAATTTTTCGTCGTATCCGTTTTTTAGTGGTAAGAAGACTTTTTTTTTTAGTAATTGTTAGTTATGTCTTGATGCATTGTGTGACTATTATTCTAGTTAAATCTAGTAATCCCAATTCGTGTTACTGATCTAATGCAAAGTCCTTCTGATTTCCTATGCATCTTCGTTAAATTATAACAACACTAGCTGAAAGCCCCGTTCTTCTCACGGTTTACTAAAAACAGATGTCCTGATGTGGATCAGAATATAAATTGAAATTGTCAGATCACTTCGAAAATTTTCAAGTTCGTACAAAAATCACGTGATACATACAATGTAATGTTATATTAATATCGAGATCATAGAATGTAAGACTTCCCACCCCTTTCTCCCTTTCTCCACAACCCTATCACATCAAACCATCCCCAGATGGTAATCAATCACGTGATCTGTACAAATTAATGTTATATTCTTATTCTTGCAACCCGAAAACCCCGTAGAACTTTCGTTCAACAATATTTGCCACAGAAATATTTTAGTTCTAGTTTTAGCCACCAGGTTACTGTTTGGCGCTGTTATGCACAACAATATTTGTATAGTTCACATTGTCGCCACCAGATGCATATGGGGCGCTATTTCAGGGATTTCAGCTTTTTTCAGGGTGGTGTGTCGAGGTTCCAAGCTAGCCTATATTTCCCGCAGGGTAGTAAAGAGTAACTATGCAAAATTTGATCAGTCAAAGGATGCAAAATTGTTTAGAGAACATACAAATATAAAAACTTTGACTTTTATATATGTTATATATATTTTATATCTGTAGCACCAGAGCTTTGTCAGTCCACGAATTGTTACACAAAATTGAAAGAACAATTCTCTTTAGGAATATCATCTGCCTAATCCATATAGATGTATGTTATTTATGATTTTATGAACTGTATTTATGTTTATGAACTGAATTTTCTATTCAGATTTGGCTTTTCGAGGATTATTTTTAACTAAATGAGAAATGCTTTAGAAAGATGTTCAACAAATGAATATCTTAATTTCCATTTGAATAGTAGATACCATTTGATTTATCTGGATTTCTAAATATTTGTCTTATCTGTGAAAGACGTTTGACAGGTGAAATGACCAAAAATAATAAAAATTTCAATATTTCCTTTTAACCCCATTAAAAAATGTTATTCTGCAAAAGAAAATTAAGGTAAAGGAAACAAATGACACCTTTATTATAAAGATATTACGGGATTAAACTGATGGACAACTTCTGATTCGAAATTTCAGTAAGTTCTGAACAAAATTTAAATAAGGCAAGATAAAAAAGGGCCATTATTTCAAAGTTTGGTGTTTGGTTCCATCTCTGCATGTTATTCTTCAGTCTGTAATGGTTGGCGACTGCTGTGGCATTCTCTTGCTTTCCTAAGGACCTTGTGGCCTCAAGAAGGGAAGATGGAAGTAACAGAAAATCCCTCCAAGAACTTTCTGATAACAAGGTAACATCAGGAAAATATTTTATTATTCTTCAAAAAATTGCAGTAATGGATAAAACAAAAAGAGAAGACACTTTCTTACAATGTCTGCATGCAAAACAATCCATTAAGTATTGATTGAAGTAAAATCAAATTCTGTAATTTATTACAAAACATGCAGAAAAATAACAGTAATAAAAATACAGTGAATTATCAAAAATTTTAACGATTTTAATGGTTAGTAAAAGAAATATCAAAAACCAAACAAGCAACTGATTGGCAGCCCATTGTTTGCTTGCATGATGTCCTGGGATTCTTCATGACACTTAGGTTCTTTGTTTGCTAAGATCTTAAAAAGGAAATTATCATCAAGAGATTATCTTTCCTTTAGGGAACCGATAGACTATTACACATAAATTTCTATACTTAACCAACATACCTTCCATAGCGTCCCGACGGTGAGTTAGCAGGTGATGCATTGTTTGGCCTGCGAACGATGTTATTGGAGTTCCGCGCCTTGGGGATTGGCTTGGTTGAATTGGCAAGGTTGGATGATGAATGGATAGAATGAGGAGGATGTGGATGATGATGATATGGAGTATGAGTATTTTGTTGCTGATTGTGGATGTTTACTGAAACAAAAAAAAACCGAATACAATAAACAATTAAATAAATAAAACAAAGTGAAAATTGTTTGCTACTGTCAAAGGAAGCCGCAAAACTGACAAAGAGTGGAGAAAAAATAGCATAAATTTTAAAATCATTGCTTTGATAAAAATATGAATCAATGTTCATGCAGATAAAATGAAGATAAGATTAATGTAATGTATAAATAATTTCATGCTTATTAGCTTAGGGATCAAGAATTTTCGTGCAAATTCAAAACTAATTGACTAAAGATTCATATTTTGAAAGCTTTAACTTTAATATTAACAAAGTAAATCAAAATTTGGGATTAGAATTATGCAGTGTTATATTGACTGGTCATGTTAATCACTTCAAATTTTAGTAGATAATTCATGACAACTTTCAGACAACTGTTAACAGAGCTATATTATAATAAAAGTCATTCACTGCACTGTAAATGTACAAAACTTTGGTGTAATACTTATTCACAGGAATAAAAAATTTTTAACTTTAATTTCACATTGTTAGGTTCGATAGTTACACAACCTTTTAAATTCTACTTCTATCTTTATCGGTGAAAATACAGCTAATATATAGTTATCATAGAAATACTGCATTTAAATAGGATACAATAATAAAAGTTTTAAGTCAACATTATCATCATAATCCTAATCATAATCCTTTTTTTTTTGGGGGGGGGGGAGGTAATGAAGCGAGAGAAAAACATTGAAAAATGTTTCAAAAATGGATTTAACGTATCATCACATATCATCTACTCGTTTTAAAACTTAACTCAAGCCCTAAAGAATCTAAAAAGAAAAAGAAAACAAAAGGAAGGTAAACTATTTCGAGATGAACACCACAATATCTAACTGGAGTTTTCTAATTCTATCAAAATTTTTATAAATGGCAATAAAAAATGGCGGAAATACGTGCAGGCAACTGCAAGAATCATTTAATTTCTGAATATAAGAGCTGGGATAGGGTGATAGGAAATTAATTGAATAAAAAAATTGTGTAATAATATAATAAATAAAAAAAAAGTAAGAAAACAATAGAAAATAATTTAGTAAGTTAGGGCTAAAGAAAGGGGAGCTGCGTCTACCAACCCAACTTACTGGTATCTTCTCTGTCTCTGGAACTATCAGCTAAATTGAAAAAAAGAGGGCACCCATTGTTTATACAGACTTGCGTAGAGTAAAATTAAAAAAGATCTTATGTTTAAAATATTAAGGAAAGGATGAATTTAATG
This sequence comes from Thereuonema tuberculata, assembly GCA_023159025.1. NCBI lineage: Eukaryota > Metazoa > Arthropoda > Chilopoda > Scutigeromorpha > Scutigeridae > Thereuonema > Thereuonema tuberculata. Next base: position 27,581,295 of record JAFIDM010006943.1, read on the forward strand.
GTAAAATTTTATTGCTAATTATTTTTAAAAGAAATTGATCATGCAGTACTGATAATAGTAAATGGAAAGTGAACCCAAGTGGGTAGAAAGGCAATTCAATATCCCTAAGAATATCAGTGCGTCTAAAATTGCGATTAAAAACAGTGAATGTAGAAATTTCCATTGGGGTTCTATAACTTAGAGAAATTACAAAGAAAGTGAAGGGAAAAACAAGAAAATTTCTCTCCCTAAGAAAAGTTTAGTAAATACTAAAAATAAAATTATTAATTTCATTGATGCAATTCTAGAGGGGTTACTACGTAGTTTCAAAATGTTTATTTCAGCATCAGTCTGAAAAAGGGTCTCAGTAAAATCAGCTTCAAAAGAATGGATTTTTTTTTTAAATATTCATAATGAATCGTGTTCTGAACTTTAACAAACTAATAACTTTTAGAGGTTCTGCTGAAAGATTCGATTTTTTTTATTTTGTTTATATAAAATATATTTTAAAATTTGAAAGTGAAATTATTCCCTCTAATTGATTAGACTTTCCCAGTTTAGTATTCATCTATTAGGCTGCTGTATCTCATCCTTCACTGGAATCTCAATAAATGACATCCTCTGTACAGTTCAGCTGATTTCAATTCTTTAAAATCTTTATTTCATTTTGCTGTTTTCTTCAGTTAATCGTTCCTTTTCATTCAGAGTAGAAAGTTTTTGTACTCAAATTACTTAACTTTCAATTTACTCCCGTGGATTTCATTCTTGTGTATTTCTGTTGTAGTCATCCTCAGGGAAGGATAGGACTTCCGGATGAGATTCTTACATCACGTGATGTAAATGTCCAATCAGGAAACGAATAATACTACTATTTGGTATGAAGCAGTACGTGCAGTGAACAATATTGACCTGAAATGCTTCTTTAATTATTTTCAAGCTGAAGATTTTTACTTTATGATTTTTAAATACAGTGTAAGCGAGTGACTGCGACAGAAGGGTGTGAATGTGATTTTTTTTTTAAGAATTTAGAATTTATTACTTACAACATTTATAGAGGTAAGTAGGATTATAGCTAGGTTTTTTTCCTATAAAGTAAATGTTTAATTGAAAAAAGTTAAAATTTTTATTGGAAAAAAAAGTGCTTTTGTATCTTTGCAATAAAAAGATATTATTAGACTTACTCTTTATAAAATTAATTTTGTGATTAAAAACGATGGAATAGAATTTTTTAAAATTTTCTTTTGCGTTTGTTATTTTTTTTTATCGAACTAAAATCTGCAAATATTTTAATAAAAATTTATAATCTAATCGTTATTTCAAAGTAATTCAAATAACTATCTAGAAGAATAGAATTTTTAAAATAAAAATATTTCCTAGATATTATTATATTATTATTTACTAAATAAAAAGTATTTTAAGTTCTCTAGTTTTTTAAATTGCAATTTTTCATTTTCTTTCTTAATAATAATACAAAATTCTGTAAATAAATAACCTCGATTAATTGAAATGCAAGATATTTCTTAAAAATAAATGTATTTCCTTTAAGAAAGCTCTTGCAGTTGAAGTCAAAGATTCTAAATTTAAGTGGGATTATGTTAGATTAAGTTAGAATAAATTGTAAAACAAATGTATAAATTTCATATTCGATTGATATATTAAACTTAAGAAATAACTTTCTTTTGAAAGAATTATAAAAACAAAGTCAACAATCCAAACTGTTTTGTGAAGGCTCCGCAGTTTATTAAGCTTAATGATAACGTTAGGTTCTCCACTGTTAAAATATAGAACTATTTAGAAGTATAGAAATATAGAACTGTTAGAAGTATACGGCATCCTTTGTAATCAGCTGATTTCAATTCTTTAAAATCTTTATTTCATTTTGCTGTTTTCTTCAGTTAATCGTTCGTTTTCGTTCAGTGTAGAAAGTTTTTGTACTCAACTTCAATTTACTTTTTTCATATTAAATCATCTTATAGCAATTAAATGCAAAAAGTACTGTAGCAGCCTGTACAATTTACAAATTATACAGACTGATAAACTAGTTTTGCATTTATCCTGATATTCATGAATGTAACTATTTCGGCGTTTCCCTGTCAGTGATAATGTATGAAATTTTGACTGCCTGGATACTAATGTATCTTAATAAGCAGTAACTAAACATGTTTTACTTCGTTATTAGGCCTAACCATATAACTTGCAACTCCTTTGTAGGATTCCCGAATGCTGCTGATGTGATTTAGATAAAGTGAATCAGAAGTATGCTGATAAGAAATCCAGGGTAAGTGTGCGAGGAAATGTAAAGGGAGCAAAATTGCCTGATTTGATGTCGTGATGGTGTAAAACTTGAGAAGCTTAAAATACATAGTACATCCTGTCAATAGTAGAAGCATGATTCTCGAGTGTTCCATTTTATCGAGAAAAGATTGAAGAAAATGCTTGAAGAACATTTTTTGCAGGATATGTGATAAGGAATAATGCTTCGTAGTGAAAGAATATAAATAACTTTTTTCATCTTCATATCATTGGAAACGTAAAAAATCTTCTGATAGTACAGACTTTAAGAACAATTCATTAAAATAATTTCTGCAAAGTAAATCAATACCTGAAATAAGTAATAAAAAAGGTAATAAGAATTAAAAAATAAGAATTAAAGGGCATGTACATTTTAAATGTACTAGATAATGAGACATCCAATACTTACCTGTTTTCCAAATTTACAAGAACCGATTAATACAACAACTAAAAGGCATCAATGACAACACCTAAACTCCAGCTGAAACATCAGTTTAACATCACAGCAAAATTTACTTTCTTTTTATTTCACAATAGCCTGAGACATGCAATAAAAAGACAGTATAAAATAGGCACCTTAACAACACACTGCTACACATACATGCTTTTCACTCTTTCATTAATATTTCTATTAGAGCATGCAATAGATTGACTATAGGCAAATATTTTAGGAAAATTAACTGTGTTTGTATTGTTTATCCTTTCAATTACATATTATTTTTGTATTTTCCAAAACGTTTGTAACGTATAGGGAAACATCAAAATTTCTGCAATGGGGAATTTTGATTTCTACAATAAACTAACCAAAAATAGAAATGCAGAAAGAGTCTAGGAATGGCTGAATATTTATTCACCTCATGGATTTCCACACGAGTTTTCACACTATGGAAATAAACCTTTCGATTTGGAAATAACAATTTGTATTGTAATACAGTCGTAGAAGGGTTTGGTATTAGTCTATTATGGTGTATGTATATAGATATAATATTTACCATCTCGTACATTTGTCAGAGGAGATTCTACGATAAGTAAGCTCCTGTATAATTCATTTGCAGAAGGTTGTCCTTAAAGATATGCTTAATGTATAAAACAAAGAATAGTCCAGTTTTGATGCTAACATAACTATCTCATTTATGTTAATAAAAAAAAATTATCTAGCACCAGTATTGATTTGTAGTTGAATTTTGCAAAATGATTTAGAAATTACATGACCTTCTAGTAAGTGAAAATATTCCAAAAATAAAAGGTCGTTTATTAATAATTTTAATTCTATTCAATTTCTCGAACTTGTAAATTTTCTTTTTTGCTTCCATGCTAGTTGATGTCTTGTAAAACTCTGTTAAATAAAAGTGGAATTTCAGATTTCATAATTTAATACATACTTATACAATATTATACCACCCAAAGATTTTAACTGTTTAAAATGAAAGATTACTTTAACCAATTTAAATCCTCAAGCATTTAAAGAAACTGCTGCTTGATATTACAATATTTTAATGGATACGAGATTACGGTTGAGAATCTTCATAAAAGTAGCAGAAATATTCAGATACAATTTCTTTATTAGCTGATTATCTGAAAATGTTTATTGATACATTTTAAACACTCAATTTGCTAACAGAATTATTAAGCTGTATTTAAGAAACTTCAATACAGTCTTATGATTATTTATATAAATTCAATTTAAAACATGAGACTGTAAATTCTTCCTTCAAATTTTTCTCTGAACTTCCACTGAAATTTCTGGTAACATCACTATCGAACCTCGTTCAGTCTTTTCTACAGACTATCCTCCTCTGTGCATTAGCGCATTGATTTCTATGTAAATTCCTTAGCTAGAATTCAGTTAATGTTGGAAATCTGCCTGCACTATAATTTATTTATTTCTATGCTATCTCTTACAGCACTTTACTGGAATTATCTTATTAATATTTCTGCTATAATCATTATCGTTTACCATTTCTATAGTGAATTACTCTCAAGACTGTCAACTGTCAATCTTAGCAAGATTTATTTTAGTAGAAGAAATATTAAGAGAAAGTGAAGTAGATTGAGGAGAAAGTGGTGGATTAGTGGATGAGTCTGGATATTACTATGGTTTTCTTTCTTTTCATAATCTGGATTTTCATTACAAGTCTGTAATATGAATGCTTGGGCAAAGCTATTCCAGTAATAAGGCTATCTGGTTTCTTCTATACCACAAGTAACTACTAGCAAAAAAACAGAGATCACTGAATAACCTATACAAAATTACTTGTGCTCATCAGAATACATTCCAATTTGAAACGATTAATATGTAAATGGTTTCTTAAGTGCTTCAGAAGAAAATGTTCAATTAAGCAATTTTAATTTTTCTTATTTTATAAAGCTGCAAATTACTTGCAGAATTTAGAATGCCAAGGCAAATTGCCTCAAAAACTTCCAGTCGACCCCCAGTCTGTATCGCAAGTACCATGGTATTTGAACCAGGATTTCAAGGATCCCCGGATGTTTGAGGAATAAAAAATAAAGAACGAGCAGATAAAAAAATATTGTGAAATTTATGATTAGACCATTGATTAAATCTGTAATGAGACACAGTGAATTTGTATTTATTTTTAACAGAATATTTATAGAATGTAATAATTTAATTGTTTGTATTTCTAATATTACACTGTAACCACAATAACAATGCTCTGTACGTTCAACATGCAGTCGCATTGCAGTTCAAAATCTACTAAAACAGATATATATGGTATAATTCTAGGGTTCCAGAGGATATACGGCCTCTTTTGCTCATTGTAAAAGTCATATATAGTATCTGGCCATCATAAACCTAGTAACATGTCTCGACTTGCATACAATGATGGATTTGACTGCTTCAATTGACACAACTTATTTAGCATGGAAGCATATTTTGGAGAAATAGCGGAAATTAGTTACACTTAAGCTTTAAAACATCCCGGCTTTTTAAAGATTGTGTTCTAAAGATGGGAGACAAGAAAACCATCATCATTCTATAGTAATTCTTCATTTCGTGATGTGATTCCTATTATTTTAGTTGTATCACAGAGCGATGATAAAAATCTTGTTTTTTTTTTTTAACTTTACATAACAGCCAAACAGACACCTAAATAAACACCAGTCACATGACTAATAACTACAATAAACAGAAACAAGACAGAAAAGGGAAGGTTAGATAGCAGTGGAGGAGAAGGGAGAATAAGAAAAGGGTACAGAGATTAAGAATAGAGATATATACCTCGTAGCTTGACTCGCTTTGGTATTTCAGGCGGAGTGAATGTTGGGAAATGGAATTGTTGTTCATCTGAAAGAGATTGAACATCCCTGCGAGTCAGGTATAAGGAAAGTCAAAACTTTCTTTTACACTCTCACCTTTTGTTCTTAGTTTTTTGTTAATAAAAATCTGACATGCAGGATATGTTAATTATAACATGCTATTAATCTTAAATTATGTTGGGATAAGGCTGGTGCTGCTAGGGACAAATGTCATGGTTTGGAAATTAAGGACAAAAAGGGGGATGATGAAAAAATGGGGGTTAATATTCAGAGCAAGAACGATATTCCCACAAATTGAGTAGGTATTTCGCTAGCGGTGTAACGAAAAGCGTTAACTTTAAACTATTTATAGTTTTTAAAAGCTACAAAAGAAAAGAGAAAAATCGTTTTTTGGGTAATGGAAATTAAGATTAAATAATGCAGAATTTTAGCAGGTATTCTTAAAATATAATAGATAAGAAAAGAAGAAGTAAAAAAGACATTTTTTAAAAAGTAATTAACACTCGGGTTATGTCACAGCATTTTGCTGTTCTGGGATCAGTGGTTGAGAGCCCACCAAAGCAACACTAGCCTTTCCTTCAGTTTCTGCAAAACAAGTAACAAATTAAACAGACAGAATCTACAAATACGCACTTAGTATCTATCGGATTCTTAAGAAATGCAGCAATTGTTTCATTTTACAACTGACATAAGGAATTAAAGATGTAAAGGTTAAATTTTTTATGACCAAAAAAATCACAAAAATTTAAATAAAAAAAATTAATGAAAAACAAAAAACAAAAACAAAAAAGAAACCCTTTAAAATATCATAAATAGCTATCATATCAGGATGTTATATTAAAGACTGCTATAATTATATTTTTTTTATATAAAGGTAAGTTTTCTGCTGCAGAATTTTATTATTACTTTTAATTTATTAATATAAAAAGTAAGTGAAAAAAAAATAAAAACTGAATTCGAAATAATTCAGTTCAAACGAAGGATTTTTTTTTATATATATATTTATAAAAAATATTTTCAATATTTAGAATTCACAGATAAGATATAACAAAATGCCAATCAAAAACATTAAGGTATATATTATATATATATATAACAATGAACTGTTTTAAAGTCAGAAACGGAAATAAAAAGAACAAGACTTCATAATATTAATTAGCAAAAATGTCGAAATCATCGTTAATTACTAAAGATATAACAATGAGAAACAAAAAAAGAAAAAGAAAAGATTAAAAATAAAAGAATAGCAAACACATTATTATGTGATTAAAAAATCACTAATAGTTTATAGGAAATTAATGAAAGAAAAGATAATTTTTGGTGCACATCTCTATTGAATATATAATTTTTTTTAATACTTAATATTTTTTTTCCAGAACTGTGCTATTAATGATATTAAAATAAGTGCAAACTAGAAATGTAAAAATTTAGGTGAAGAATATCAAATTGTAAATCGTGTCTTTCAGGGTCCAACCATGATTATCATTAGATACTATAAAACAATGCAGCCAAAATTAAGAAACACAAAAAAAAACATGTTAACGGAGCTAAGTTCCTTGCTTAATATAAAAGGGTCGTATTTGGAGAGAAACAGTGAATAGATGCGCTTTTTATCACAGTTTCTTCTATAGCATTTAAAATATTTTGAGCTAAAAAATTTGTGTAACTTGAAATTACAGCTAAAAAGCCTATGTTTTATTTAATTGGTTGATTTTAATTCGATCTTTTTGATAATGGGTTGTATTTTAAAATCCCCACCTCCCCTTTTTTCTTTGAAAATAAAATAATAACAGGGGAAAAAAAAATAAGCAACATGCGTTAAAATCTGACCTAATTAAATAAACTAATAAAATAAATTAATTGTCTTAAACTCCATTCTTTAAAAAATAATGGGACTATCTTTATATTAATATACGCTCAAATCCTTTCCAAAGTTAAAAAATTATAATTTATTTATATATTTATTTATTTATTTTAGCACAAAAGTAAAATAAATTAAAATAAAAAAAGTTAAAAAAAAATATCACAGAACACTAGGACAATTTAGAAAATAAAAATACAGGAAAACAAAACGACATCAACCCAAAAAATATCTAAAGAAACAAAGCCTAAAATTAAAAGGACGGAATGTAATATGCTTGGACCCTCAAATTGATAATGAGAAAGTGTGAGAAGTAGTGATTCCATTATTTTAAGTTTTTTCAATAATTTATTATCATGCAAAAATTAAATACTGGAAAATGATCGAATGTTTAGCCATTTGGAACGAGTTAAAGTAAACCAAAACCTAATAAAATTCGGAAGAGTTTCATTCTAATGATTTCTACAATACTATTACTGATTATAGAGATAGTTTCATCAAAGTATTACTTTTTGATGAAAATATATGTATTATTAGTTTTATGAATTTTTTAAAGCAACATCCAAGGATTCTCTATGTCTAACAGAGTAGAAATGCAGTGTACGGAGCTGTCAGCTTACTACGTACCCATCTCTTTTCACTCCAACAGTAGATGTACCTAATAAACTGTCATCTCAGTGTATTTTGCAACTGATCTTGTTATGGTTTAATCCATTCTAATTTAATTTCATTTGTATAAATTTGAATACTTTTTACGAATAACATACGAAATTAGAAAAGTATTTTTATTCTTTATTTCAAGAATTTTTTTAAAGTCTATTAGTAGGCTAACTATAAACTAACTACAGACTTTCGAAATAAGTTATTTAAATAACAGAATTAACAATTAAAACTCAAGGAAGCATACTTATATTTACTGCAAAAATCTGTCTAAAATATAGTGAATTATCCTTTATCTTAGATTACTTGTAGAAACTCAAATTATCTATGCTAACATATCCACGCTAATTGAAATATAGATTACGGATTACTTTTCCTCGTAGCCCAACTGGCTGAGAAATATAATAGAACCACCACAGATATATTTTTTTTATGAGAAATAGAAAACACTTAGGCCTTGTAAGAACTGACCTTCTTCCCCGTCGTCTAGCAGCGAATCTAAGGGGAAAGACGGGTTAGTGTATAAGTTCATCTGAACCAGAAGGACACTAAGTATTAGCAGCAGCAACAAAGCGAATAACCAAACGAATAAAATTGAAAAAGCAAATACCCAAACAAAGCTTTTACTACTATAGATAAAACATTTCAAAGAGAGGCTAAGGTTTGTTATTGACTAAGCCTAATAGGCAAATAAATTAAAAAAAAAAAATTAAAGAAAAAAAATTAAATAAATGAAAATTATAGACACGAAGACCTGTGAAAAGAATATTCTCATTAGACCCTTTCACTGCTGTTTCAAAATCAAATTGTTTTGAAAAAAATCCAATTGAATTTTTAGTTTTTTAAGTAGATGTTAGTAATTTCCATATTAAAGCACTGAAAGGGCTAAAGCAGTTATTAAGCTTACAATTAAATACAGATACAGTTATCTTGTACTGATGCTACTCTATGTAAATCTTTCATTTACTGGTAATAAATTATTACCAATAGCATTACTCAGCAAAAAGTCATTGAATCACTTCGCTTTTCCAAGTTAACTGTATCCTTGTTTTGTTTAGAAACCTGTGAGTATTTTATTATATTTCTATGCATTTCAAAACTAAATATATGAACCACATAGATAATCACAACACTTTATAATATGCATTGCGTGTAATAAAAAAAACAAGTATATGTATAAAACAATTCCAGCCTGTTTTGTAATGGGCATAATTATGTGGGGGTGTTTAATTACTGCTTAAGTTTGGATCGCAAATGTTTTAATAAGCAAAGTGATTAAAAAGAAATCAAAATATAGTCAAGAATGAAAGATATTTATCAAAAATATTCTACAAAGAAGCTACATTATGAAGTTAGAGATATTTTCACGTATGTTAAGCAACTGGTGATTTTTTTACTATTAAAATATTAATAAATAAATAAATAAAAAAGGTAAAAGGGAAACAGGAACTTTTGTGACAGAAAAACAAAAAAAAAGCAAACATAGATGCATAGGCCTAACATTTGAAGTCATATAGAACACTTTGAATTCTCCATTTAATTACTCTATATTTATTGTTTTCTCAAAGAAATGAGCCTAAATTATTATAGAAATGAATGAAAAATGACTACAATGTTGTACAAGTGTAATTCTGACTAGAAAAGACTCAAAGAATAAAATAGAATCGATATTATTAAAAAAAAAAATCTGAGGAAAAGGAAGCACGAAAGACTTCTTGAATGTAACTATGAAACTAGCTTTCAATATATTTTAGATAAAAAGGAAAATAAGGAAAAAAATCCTAGAAATATTTATATGTACATATTTTTTATTTGTTGAGCTTCCTCTGTGGCAGTGTGTATTTCTATCTGGAACCATGTCTCTTCCTCGCACGATATTATTATATATTCTATAATATTAGAATAGATGTCACAGAATATTCGCAATGTCAAAGTTACTAAGGAATTACAAAATAGATGAACAATCTACAATTCAAATATAAACGGCAAAAAATTGAGGAAAGATCTGTGATATCATATCATTAGAGGAATCTCAAGAACGATTGATAACGAAATATAGACCTCGCCACTGACGTGGATCTAATATTCTCAATACAGTGAATTTCGTGAATTTTCTTATCCTTCAAAAGTGAATTCTTATATTATGTTAAACCATCTTTGTATTTTTCGTAGAATATAAACATAATTTTTGTAATCTTCTTCGTTTCTAGACCACACACATTTGTGCTCTGCCCTTCCTCATTCTGTCCTCTTTAGTCGTGTTAAGTGACGATGTCAAGACTTAGCAGGATGACAACTATGTCATGAAGAAAATAGAAAAACGGAATTTGTATTTGTTACCTATATATCTTAGGCAAAGCTTTACGATCATTCTATAATTCTAAATGAATCCTATCATATTGCTGAATGACTGAACAAAAAACGGATGCTAAACCTTCAACATTGATGGATTTATACTGTAACCCTATTCAATGACAGATAGAAAGATGAGATAGAGATAGAAAAAAATATTGTTGTGGAATTACTAATATTAAGACAGCCATGCAAATATCGGTTTTGTGATGTGTTTGTTACAATGCATATTAGCGCCTTTACACAAGAAGTTCCCACAGATCAACGTAGAAATGGACCAAATGCTTTACAACGACGTTTTCATGGTGAAACATTGTATGAATAGAAGCATTTATGACTTGATGAGGTTATACTAAATTATGCGATAAGAACAAGTTACCAATCACTGAGATAAAGATTTCTAAAAACAAAACATTCATCTTCACATTTCATTTGATTTTCAATATTTACTATTTACCTATTTTCTTTTCTATTAAATATTATTATATTTATAATAATAAGCTTAATTAAAAATAAAATTAAGAATAACTATTTTATTATCAGGAGTTTTTCTGAAGTTCCTCAAACGTAAGGGTTGGCTACTTAATTTAAAAAATTAAGAAGTATTTGAATTCTTTTACAAAAACAATGCAGTTATAAACGTAACCGTCCAATAGTTTTGCCCATATCTCTAAAATTAATAATAAAGCCCACATAACATCTGTCCTGGCATGCCACTATAACTTAGATCTCCTGAAAGTTAAAGTTACTTCAGTATTTGTAAATATGTTTCGTATTAGAAGACAATGATTGTAAAACCAAGAGCCCATTGCACCTATGTTTAGAATAGGATATAATCGTAACACACAAATGCTAACGAAATGTATTGTGTTAAAGAGTTTAATTACTGACAGCTGAATAAGTACTACAGCTTTGCAAATTCGTGCAATTTAAGGCATTGTATTCAGGCATACTTTTGGCACAAGCTATCACTAATAATTTTATCTGAAGATTCATTCTTTATTTGTTAGTAACAACACAGATTATTTTTTTTACAGTATTGCCTCTTCAGCATTCAATAAAAATAAGAATGCATCCTTGAACTACTATAAAACAGAACCATGACCTTAAAAACCGATATCAAATCTTTCAGTGATGGTGCTAGGCAGTTAATGCTTTTAATTGTCAACCTTGCCTTAATGATTCATTTCAGAATAGAAAATCCTTGTACCCAAGATACCCAAAACTGCATATCTAATTTCTGCATGAATAGCACAATTTTGTTTTTTGTTTTTTAAATCTGGTCAAACTATCCATTTAATTATTGTTTCCAGCGTTTCTTTCGAAATTCACAATGAGCGTCATGCAATGGTTGCATGTGAAAAGACATCTTCCATTCAGGCATCTATAAAGCTAAGTATTAGAGATCTTCGTTGAATCAATGAAATAATGATTTGTTTCTTCATATCAAGTTTCCTTCAAGAAATTATTTCTTCCAAACCACGATCCCACAGAAAGGACATTTTACTGAGTACTCCATGTTGAACAGTATTCAATATTTGGTCGAATGCCAAATATTCATTTTGCTATATCTCTTGTTGCTATAGTGAAGATGGCATGGTGTGTAAACAGTCTACAACACAAGACTAAACACGAATGCACTAAAAAATAAAATAAAATGTACAATAAATGTATCTACATATGATGGAATATGCTGGTTAACTACTTTGATGAACACCTAAGCCACTAGATATTCCACGATTCGGATAATAAAAGTCCAAACAGAAATAAAATTTATAAGCAGGCTTTCTTTATAACATTAGCAAGGCACTTCAGTACAGTGTTAGGATTTTATAATTAATTTTTATTTGTGGAGCAAAATCTGTTGAGGTATTGGAATATAACTGCAATTTTCACTAATCAATAAGGTTATTCATCAATAATAAAAACTGAAAGTATATCATAGGATGAAATTCATTAACTTAAAAAAAAAAGCGATATTTTGTTCGTGATCATTCACAAAAAAAGTAAAATAGTGATAATGAATTGAAATCTTAAAACAAATGCATATTAAAAACATGCACTTAATTAAAATGCGTGTGAAAAGGATATAGAAATTTCATTTGCTGCGTTGCATTTTGACTTTAAAACCAAACATTAGGATGCTGAATTTATAATAAAAAAAAAAAATGTTGTGATTATATCTATTTGCAAATATTGAATCTGCATATCTGAATAAATTGATGCCTGAAATCAGCCACATTTGCATTATAAATGAAATACTTGAATAAAAAAAAAACTTAACAAAAACCAAACCAAATCATATCAAACGATAACAATTTACTGAAATATATTTGAAATGAAATGAGATTGGTAAATAATTATGTAATGAATGTTTATTTAATACTCATGAAACTCAAATGCCAAATTTATTCATGTTGCAATAAGCAAAGTTTTTATTCTTTTCCCAAATTATTTATAAATTATAAATAATAAACCCACTCCCTATTCTCTTGTGAAAGTGAAGTGTGGAAGATGTGGCATCTACTGTGCCAGTTGGAAAGTTGCAGAAATATTATCTACAACTACTTTACGTTCGAAGTTTTCTATTCTTCCTCCGTTTTCTAATTTCAACAGTTATTCACTATTGAGTAATTAATTGGTAGTAATAACAAAACTTCTTTCAAAAACAAGTAAAAAAAGGGCAAGTAAGAAAAACACATATTACTATATTCCATTTTTGGTAACAAAGTGATATTTAACATTTTTAGTAGTTTAACAATAACGATTTGAATTATTTTAAGAACTAAAAACAAAGCTGGTAGAGAAAAAGAAATGGGAAAGAAAGTGGGAAAAAAATAGCGAAAATTAAATAACCAAACCTAAAACCAAGTATGAGATTATTAAACTCATCTTGAGAAAATAAAACAGTTTCTGATACTAAAAAAACCTCTTTATTTACCAGACTCTTCACTATTCTTCACAATATTTCGAAAAACTAATCGTTTTTCTTTATCATGTTATAAATAAAAAAGGAAAAAGAAAAAGAAATCATGTATTTGTTTTTCGTTTTCTTTTTTATTTATCACTTGATAAAGAAAAACGATTAGATTTTCGAAATATTGTGAAGGATAGTGGAAGAGTCTGGTAAATAAAGAGGCTTTTTAGTATCAAGTATGAGATTGTTTTGAATTGCTACCCAATGCAATAAGTTTCATGAGTATTTTGTCAGTTAAATTAGTATATTTTATTCGGCTCCTGTCAATCACTCATAGTTAAGTGGTTTCATTGTGCCATTTTATATTTTTTTATTAAAGTTAAATTTAAAAGAAGTAAATTAACTCTCAGTAATTTCCAATCTTTCCAATCCTCTAGTTTCTTTCTTTGCACACTTTATTTAGAAAATCAAATAAGTTAAACAAAATAATTTTTATCATATTTGTAATTTATCTATATTATAATTCTTTTCCAGTGATAGCTACATTCTGTATATTTGAACTGTGCCGGATTTATTAATATTCAAACAATTTTAAATATAAAGGATTGGAAACTCTGAGGTTAAAGCTTTTCTACTTAATAAATATAAAAAAAAATACAAGCATACTTAATAAATACTAAGTTTGAAAATTTGTGTTTGAGGTATCAAGATTAGGCCTAAAATTAAAGTTTAATTTAAATTAAACTTGTTAATAAAACTATTTATCAATGATGGTGCACCATTTAAAATTACCTTAAGAAATATCTATTGGTGTGTGACAAAAAAAGAGGATATTTTATACAAAATTTTTAATGGTTTCGAAGTTAGGGCATAACTTTTTCTTCCATCTTGGCAACTTTCCAACATTTTTTTTTTGCCAAGTCGAAAATAACACAGATATTTCGGGAGGTAGTTTTAAGTGACTCACCCTGTATATATAAAACTAATGATTGTCTTAATACAATATATTCATAAATAAACTAAGTTTAAATAATTAGACTATTTTAATTATTCTAAAAAAAAGTAATATTTATATTTATAATTATTTACTCGGTAAAAAAAGCTTAACTTTAAAAAGCAAATAAATTATTTTATTTTCAGTGATATTTCACTGTTGTTTTGCCAACTGTAGTTGTGTTTTGGGGGTGCAAGTTGAACTATTCCAAGAAAATTACAAATTAAAATTCATATAATTTTTGTAACTATATAAGAGTAAAATAGTGATTGAATGTGTGAATCTAAACAGTAAGACAAAGGTATATATTTTACTTTTTTGGAATTGACGGAAGTGCAAAGTGTCATGATTAAGATATTTTGTATATATTTTCAATGAATTAAATGAATTACTGAGTAATAGGATATACATATAACTTATTAACAATTAAAAGCTTTTGGTAATGGAACCATCATGCGGAATATGTACAAAGATCTAAAGCCGTGCATTTTTTATCATCTTCACTAGTTAAAATAAAGGATTTTTCATTTTTTTAAAACAATCATGCAAATTGGTCAATTTTTAGCATCCACATGCGTAAAAAATATTTCTATATACGGAAATCCAATAAAATTCAAGAAAAAGGAAATAAAGAGCACAATATGAAGCCAGTAAAGCACACCCACCCAAGACATACACACTCTGTTGCCCCTTTCAGTGGCGAGGAATCACAGGGTTTGCAGCAAGGTGGTGTAATATCGGTGTTGAAAGAAGCAAGAGAATTCTTGCTTTATGAAAGCAAATAACTTTATTGCTAATTTTGATTCCAAGTTGGGCAAATGGAGGATTAAGTGCAACTGGTATGTTCTCGTGCTTACGATGTATGTGAAGGAACTGGGGACCATCATGCAGCAGTGCTCCACCATCCATTATTCACGATCATATTTTCCTTAAATTCAGTTGGCAAAATTAATTTTATTTTAAACATGATGATGATGATAATGAAAAGGGTGACGGGTAATTAGGCATAAATAATGTAAAATGAACTATGAAAAAATACATGTGCAGTAACTAATAATTTATTTTGCAATTTTTTTTAAAGTCAAAATTAATTATCTTATATTTTTTGTGGGAATTTGTATTGTACATTTATTTAACTTCAGTTTTCTACGAAATTTCAATCGATCACAAGAAATTTAAGTTTTAAAATTTAAATTTAATTGTATTTCGATTATTAATTTTTTAAGAAAACTTTTAAATTTGAAAAATAAATGCAATGAGAATTTTTTTTAAGCATTTTTAAAAAATTTTAAAATTTTGTTTAGTTACTAAATTTAAGGATGAACAACCAATTAATCACTCATCCTCTTTTGGGTTTCGAATCTGCATTTTCAAGTTTTGGCAGACAAAAATAGGATCTGTGTTCCTTGATGACCTCCAGGGCAACATAGTGGTCATCACAGTTTCATGAAATGAGATGACAACATAAAAATCATGAAAGATATCTCGATATTACCATGATCAGAGATAGCAAGTGTAGAATGGAACGCCATCCAAATGACGGACCAAGGTAGAAAGACCGGAAACAAGCAACAATCTTGTGTTTAAAGTACTGCAAAAGTGCAGAAGCATTATCTAAAATTTTGGTGGAGTTTCTGTTTCTTCCTACCGTGAGTTTCGATCAGCAGGATGGCATTCCTTTGCTGGCAGATGTTTCCCACCAAAAAATACAATACATTGATCCCACACTGCACAACATCTTTGTAAACTTAATAATATATAGATATAGATATACATATTTAGATATAGATATTGACATTTAAATGCATGGCAACAAAGATCAGCTATCACCTATAGAATGTTGAAAGACAGGTAGTGCCACTGACGAGACGATTACAAGACACTGAGATAAGAGATTTGATAGAAATCAAATACGTACTTGCCCTACCAACAAGCTGAACAGCTCTCACCCCTTTCCTAAACAGTGCCACTGTAGCAAAAACACAAACAAACTTATCAAAATTGAACTCCATTATTAGGAAATAATCCAACAACAACGGTTAATGGTTGTGACTTTTTTTTTATCTTTTTTAAAACAACTGAAGGAAATTATTGGTTTATTTTAATAATTTAATTTTAACATTTGGCTTAAGAAGCCATTCTTTTGAGTAGCACTGGCAAGGCAGAAGACAGGCTCAGTGAAACCTTTTCTTATTTACATTCTTGAATTCTATATTATTTTAATTAGATGTAAGTTGTAATAATAGAAGTTTGAGATAAATGGTAACAGTTAGGCCTATGACATCTGTTGGCTTTACGATGACGATTTTTTTTTTCTTTTATTTTTTTAAATTTTTAACTTTTAGTATTTTATTATCGTTACATTTCGATTTAAAGACAGCGCAGCGGTGACTTTATAAAACAGAAAATAAAACTTGATGGATGAATAGATCAAAAGGAAGGAAGGGAGGCTGTTTATTTAACAAATACTGAATGTAAATTGTGTAGCCTGTTTTACATTGTTATTAACGGAAAAAAGTTTACATTTTACAGGGGATGTGATGTGCCAACATAATGTGCAAAGACAACTGATTACTGAGCATGCTCTAAACTGCTCTTGGCCAGTCAGTCAAAAAGTTACTTTATTTTTGTCATATTTTTAATTAAAATATAAAATGAAATCATAAAAGTTTTAAGAATTATTTTTGTAGGTAAATAACTTTGTTTACTTTTAAAGGTACAAATAAAGAAAAAGCGAAATAAAAAACTGGAAGAAATAAAAGCAAAGAGTGATTTCCTTGAGGGAAAAACAAAAAAGAAAAGATGTTTTGGTGTCTCAAAACGAAACAGAAGATTGTGCAAAAAAGTGTTTGACTGCAAAGGGAGAAAAAAAAAATAATAATTTTTAAATTAAAGAACAAGTGTTGCTCAACAATCTTGTCACTCAAGAGATTATTCAGGCGCATTTCTGTTAATTTTTTGGAAACACGCAAATGCTTGCTGGTAAGTCGTAAAAAACAAAAAAATCAAAGATAAATTTCTCAAAATGAGAGAAAATGTGAAGTAAACAGCAGACAATGAAGATTATTTTAAAAGTATACTTTTGTAAAGATAATCAAAAAGAAAGCTTGATGCTTAAGAAAAAGGTGGTAGGACATCTCCAGCTTAGAAGCCAAGAAGAAAATAATGAAGTGAATAATAAATAATACTTACAATTTTTACACTTGCATTTTTTAATCAATGTAGCATCCTTGATGTCTTCATGGCACGCTTTGCAGTAATGCCATGCTCTATATTACCAAAAGAACAAAATAGGTTTTTAGTATTAGGGTGCTTTATGATTAGTAATGAGACCAGTAATTTTAAAAATGTTACTGTTTTATGTAAACTAATTGCTGAAATATAAAAACCAATGGTAAGCTCATACCATATCTTTAATCTTAATAAGCGATGATTTTAGAAATAATTACGTAAAAGTTATGTGCTGAAGTTATATTTCCGGCAATCATCTGTTAAATACGTTTTAAAAAGTAAAATTTTCCTTCGCTGAACAGAATTTCGTTTTTAGGAATTCGATAAGATTTATATAATCATATGACCACATCAAATCAACACAGGTTTGGGTGAAAATTTGACTTCACCATCTCAAAATTTAATGAGCTTTTTTTGTTTGCTATGAAATTACTAAATAGCAAAAAATATTTTAAGTTGAAAACATTTGAAATATTTCTTTGCTGTGTCTCTTAGTTCGACACTAGTTTTTATAAGTTGGCATTTTTTTATTTATTTGAATTTTTTATTTATTTATTTGCGCATTTGTGGATTTTGAAAAAGCAAGTCTCAATGAAGGGCAAATTTCTTAATGAAGGGTAAATTTAAGATATTAATATAAAATATTAAGCATCGTTGTTGTGGAAGGGATCAAATACTAAGTGAAACTGCAAACTTTAATTTGTACCTTTGAATTTCTCCTTCTATTTCCATAAACTTTTCAGGAAATGATGGCCAAATATTGTTGAAAATGGTCTCATGACAATGATACTCATTGGATCTTGAGACAAGTATTTAAATGGACCAATCTTAATATGGACATAATTTTGCATTATTACTTATTAAAAATTTGAAAACTGATGCTTCTGTATCCAAGGTTAAAGGTCAAACCTAAGGTTAAAACTTTCAATTTGATTAACTAGATCAAGTGTCATCCGAAAATCTCATTCGCTTAACAACTTTGCTTGATTAATCTTTTTTTGTTAATTAGAAACAGAACTACAGGTGAAGAAAAATAGACAAAGTTTCATACAAAAATTGCTTACTTTTCAACTTCTAGAATTCTCGAAATATTTGTTTTGAAAATAAGATTTTTTTCTTATAATTTCATAGCACACAAATAAAAAATAAAAAAAATCACAGATGAGAAGATAATTCTTGCGCTGAATTGGATTTGGAACCATTTATAACAGAAAGAGGAAAAGAATGATATTGTTAACTGTAAAACGAATTCATTTTACTGCTAAAAGCTTGTATAAATACTTCCTCTGAGCTAAGTATTAGGGGCTTCAATTTATTCTATGGAAATTAACATGATGCATAAAATATTAAGAGCTCATAATGTTTATTTTTTATATTTCAAAATAACACCAAAATTTGTACTAAATTTTGAAATAGAAAATTAAACAGAAAACAGTTAATTTAAAAATGGATAAATTTCATGGAATTTAATTATTTACATATATATATTTGAGAAATATAAATACATATGCATATATATATTTGAGAAAGAAAAATCAACCATGTTAATTTCATACTATTTGCACTATTTTCTCTGTTTCATATATATAGAGTGCGTTCTTTATATCAATAGCCTCTGATAAGCATTACTGTCTGCTTAATGTGACCAATAGGTAATGTGATCATTCAATAAATAAAAGAATATTCACATCAACGCAGATCTAAGTTCCATCATGAAATCACGTTTATTATTGAACTCTAGAACTACCTTCCAACTCAACAGTTCTTTTAATCCGTTTGATGTCTTCACTGCATTTCAACTGCTAAATTCCTACTTTTAAAACTGATGTCATTTTCAGTCGTTCATCCGGAGAAATCCAATTCAAAATACTCTGTATTGCATAAGATGTGTCAATGAACTCTTTATCTTCTGATGGTTTTTCTCTTGGATGCATCTTATCAGATGACCTTTGCTATTTGTGCTGACACCTCTGACAACTTCGCATACCATAAAGCAGTTTACATTTTCATTCAAGTTATTTATATTAACTAAAGGTTCAAGAAACTGGTAGAGACAATGATGAAAGGGACAATCAAATTTCGTACTCCAATTTAATACGTCCATCTTTTTAATTTGCTTTCCTTTCAATTTCAAGGATTATTTTGCATTGCTGACAGCAGCAGGCACTTGTCAACGGGAAGACACTACACTGTTCTCTAGATGTCTGTGATCTATCTTTCTTTTTTCAAGAATTACATAATTCTTATAGCTTTAGCATCAATTAACTCCTTACAACCCTATTTCATCCACTGAATCTTATTCCTATCTTTTAGCATACAGCTGCCATCTAGGAATAAAACATCTTTAATTTAGTCTATATTAAATATTCAGTATCTGTATTCATCTGAAATGACAGATGAATCAGTAATGTTTGGTTATTTATCATTTTTATCACTATTGTTCATTTTGGAATTGTTTAGTCTTTAATTAAACTTTGGACCTTCTTAAAAAAAAATTTAAAACGCTAAGTGGAAGTTAAAAATGGTCCTTAACACAGTTCGGTTCATTACAACCAAATTCTTTTAGTCTTCCTAATACGAAGAAATTGCAGACTCCATTAATCTTCACGTCACTTATCAGATTCTGGTAGCAAATTACTAACACAGATCAAACTTTTGAAATTACAGTTTTGTATTTGAAATCTACTAAATTATAGTAGGAATATCAACTAGCATGTTTTTAGAACACTAATTCTTAACTAGTATTTGATTCAGCAAACAAAACAAGATGAATATCCAACATAAAACTAGTTCTAGAACGAAATAGCAAAGATAATAAGATAGCTTTTAAATTCCAAAAAGAGAAAATGGTTTACCTTTTCACTTCATCTGCTGATTGAGCTATAAAAAAGCCCTGAGTGTTGTTAATAATCTTGGTCAACCTGGGGTTAATGGCAATCTTACTGTCTGTTCCCTCTTCGTTTTTAATTTCAATTGCCAACAATAACAATTTGAGTTTTACAAAGCATAATCTAACAGAAAATGAGAGAAAAAACATTATTATAGCTTGAATAATCATGTAATTCAGTGAAAGAAAAAAAAAACAAGAAATATTTAAAAAAAACTTTGTTTTATTTTGGGACGGGGAGAGACTCATGATAAGGAAATAAAATGAAGAAACAATAAAATAGTCTAAACCAGTCATTCTCAACGTTTATTTTGGCCGTGGTCCACTGAGGGCTCAAATTCTATGTCCACTCCCCTCCTCTAAGAAGCAGTTTATTTGGTTGATAAGTTGCTTCCGCATTTCTTTCCTACCGATTAAATACGTTCCAATTATTAAAAAAAAAAGCTTAATATATAATTACTCTGTAAAATATCAAAGGTTTCAGTCGAAACAAGTTTTGCATCAAAATCAAAGAAGTTCGGTTCAATATCATTGAAAAGCTAACTAATGGGAAGTCATTAATAATACCCATGAATGTTGGATTCTTATGGGAAATTTAATGGATTTGTGCATTTTGGTTTGGAAGTGATTCCAGAACAGATAGACAATTAGCTAATCCTTTTTATTGAGCTTTGTACAAAACATTAGCATGTAATAAAATGAATGTAATAAAAAGAATTCAAAATGATTTTTATTAAAAGAAAATTTACTGAGATCTTTAGTTATTTTTCAATTGCAATAATGACTTTTGTTGTTTTTACCTCATCAATAAAATTTTCAATTATTAAAAAAATGTGATTAGTTTTTTTTGACATACATTGACTGGTTAGTGCGTTTCTTATTTTCTTTAAAGTAGTAATAACTTGTCACGCACGTTAAATTTGATTTGACATTGTTTTGTTCGTTTGTCCGTTTTGTGTATTGTCCTTTTTCACTGAGCTGTATGTGCTGGGCAGGACCGGACTGATGAGAGTGTTGCAACTCGAAACGGTGCCGTCACCGGTTCCCAGCACATAAACCAAAATTAGCTCAGTGAATTTTTGTTTGTTTGTTTGTTGGTTTTTTTTCCTAGTTATGTGCGTTTCTTATTTTCTTTTAAGTAATAATTGACTTGTTTTTTCCATAAAGACTTAATACATACTAGTAAATGCTCCAGTTCTCACTGGAATGGTATTTCAGTCTGCGTATCTCACGAGTTTTAAAAATTTAAGATTGGTATTCATGCTAATTAATGTGTATGAATTTCTGTGACAATCTCACGCACCATTGGTTTCTTAATTTCTTTCCATCCTACCTCAAAATGGGAGAAAGAAAAAATTGTCATAGAAGCAAAGATCGTTTTCTCCCTTTTAAAAATATTTAATCCATTTAGTTTCCATGACCTCCTTATAAACCCCAGTTTTCGGTCTGCGATCTTTTCTGAATGTAGCACCGTTGAGAATGACTGATCTAAAGCTTACTATCAGAATTGAAATACAATTGCCTTTTATACAATGTTACAACTTTGTAAATGATGCCCCTATTTTGTTTATGAATTAATGGGAGATAAAAACCTTATATCGAAATAAAAAAAGCAGCTATTAAGATTTAGTGCGTATTCATTACTATTCCAAGTAACTTATGGTCATTCAATTAAATCTAACACATTTCATCAAACCTCATGCAATGGAAATGAGGATTAACGCTGGGAAAAATGATGATAGGAAAGTGGAGACCAGTGTATGAAACAAAAGTGTAAGATAGCATCAATCTCAATCCAATGATAATCTATTATGAGTTGGTTGTTTGCAGTTTCCACGCTAAATAGCATGTCTATCAATCGAAATACAAGCAGATAAATAATATAATCAAAGAAAGCTGCATTTAAAAAACAGTATGGGTTAGGATTGTATTGTCGATATATCTAAAATTTAGTTTGTTGTTGTAAATAGCAAACATTATTCCAAAATTGAATGTCAAATCTGGAAGATCATTATGACTCTGTTAAATAAAACATTATTGTTGGATTCAGAAAGTGGCGATTCTAAAAATCATGACTAAAAATATAAAAAAAGGAAATTAAGAGATTGTATACTGATTATTTCAGTTAATACAATGTATCGTTGCATTGTTTAATTTAGAATATATCTGTAATAACTCACATGCAATTTTGGAAAGAAAAACTGATTTCACAGCGTAGTTCATTAGCTAATCCATTGCACTCAAAACCAAAAAGTCAGTATATATGTTTGATTCCTTTAAACGCTATTTGTTACTTTTTGCTTTACTTTATTTGCCGTTACTTTATTGAGATCAGACTAACTAAATACCAAATCGTTTAGCACTTTTACAAAATTTTAGTGTTACAATTTATCCTGTACCTTTCATAAATTAAAATTTGTATTTTATTTTTGGTTATCATTATGAAGGCAAACTTTTGCTAGAGTAAACCTAAAGAATTTGTTTCCTTATAAGTTGAATGTTACTAAGGAATTGATTGCATGCTAACCTCAGACCACTTCCTACTTCATCTGTTTTATTTTATTAATATGCCTTTATAATAACTTTCATGATTTATACAACGAGGAATGAATGGAAAATCAATTTGAAATTATAACAGTCGTATCTATGCTTATGAAAACAATGGCATACATCTCAAGAATAAGAAACACTTTTTTGGAAGTAATAGTAATATTAGAAACAACAAACAAATAATAACCATAGTTTAACGAGAAATTTCAGAGAGAAATGCAGTAACTATAAACACAATATTACTACAAAACTGAAACGAAAATTTATTCTTGTTGTTTCCTTTCTAGATTTGTTATTATTGATGATAAGAATATAAGAATATATATCTACATGAGTGTAAGAGTATAAGAATATATATCTAGAATATAATGATGGTAATGTAATGAACAGTTGATGCTCATTGATTATTTCTGGTCTACGGCTTGGTATGATTTTTAAAAAAGTTTTCCGTTCATTTTCTGTTTCATAAATCGTAAGAAATGATGATGTGTAAACTTATCTATAGTAATAAAACAAACAGGAAATGTGAAATGACTCAGGTATGTTTATAAAACTGCGATTTTTCTTCGTAAATTGCAGAAAGTGATGGAAGCAAGCGAAATATAATATAATAAGCTTTTACTTACTCCGCTGCTTGAGGAAATGTCATTCCAATAAAGGAAGGTGACAGACAATCCGTATACATCTCCATGCCTGTACCACATAGATAGTCATTTTGCCACGCCTGCATATCTGGGGACTGAAAATAATAATCTAACGTTATTACATTACATCTATTGATAAGCTATTCAAAAAGCTATAAGCAAGAAACCAATAAATATATGCAACAATACATGATTCCAATTAGACTGTTTTCTACAAGGCTATTGAAAAGTAACTTCCTATTGTAAAATACTTATAAATGATTTATTAATGGGAACTTTTGTCCCAAATTTTTTGTGTGTGATCTTTAATATTTGGAAATGTACTCTGTACATTCAATCGGTTTGTATCTGTGTTTCATATTGAGTTGGTTTTTTTTTTTAAATCTGGAAGACCTACAAACATAGCTGGACGTCGTTCCCTGCAGGAGCGTGCCCAGCTAACTGCTTCCAAAGTCTTTGGTTTGATACAGGAGACTTGCTCCTTTAACCAATAAAAACTTTTTATTGCTCCAGCCACCAAAAAAGAAGTTGGCACAAAAATTCCCATAAATAAATAATTTATACGTATTTTATAATAGGGAGTTACTTTTCAATCACCCTTTATATTATTAATAGTCTGATTAGTATTATAGATATGTCAGGATGCTGAAATAAGGTCTGTGTAAATATGCTAGAATTTTTTTTTAAACTATGCACATGAAAATCTTTACAATGTAAAAATTAAAATTCTAAGTTTTACGCTTTCAAACAATTACATATGATTTTTATGACAATGATCAAATTAAAATAATTATGTTAATTGCCTTTTTCAATCAAAAATCTTATGTTCGTTTGGACAATTTGGTATTTTTTTTTTTTTTTTTCAGGACCAGACTTTTAGCAAGACTTTTAACCAGGAAAACATAAAAATAAAAGAACTTTGATATCATTGAAAGATATTGGAAAAATAAATAATGGAAAAAAAATAATGGGAATATAATAGTGAATGCTTTTATAAGCTTATTTTTCTACCATGTTTGCAATTACGACGACTGTCCACATTGATGATGTGAGCTAATTTTTATTAAGTTACAAAAAAAAAAAACAATCATTTAGAAGTAAATACTTTATGAATATAAAAAACTATTCAAACGATTCCAAAGTAAATTTTCAAATTTGATTTGAAGAAGACAGGTATTTACAAATTTGTATATTATATAATTTCATATACACATATATAATATAAATATTCAATAGCATATAAAAATAAAGCATATTCTACTTTTAAATACAGTAGAATTATTATTATCCTAATTGTCGAAGATGTCAGATTTCAGTCTTCATTGGGACTCATTATAATAAAACATCTAGCTCGTAATCAACATTGTCATCATGAATCTTGGGAATCTTATAAATGGTAATCGGAAAAGTCTTTGGAATCATTAGCTAAAAACTTTGGACTAAACTGGATAAGCAAGAAATATTTTTTATTATTTCAAGTATATATATAGGATATGATGACTGGTTGATTTTTAAGAGACTCTCCATGAAATATTCTGAAAACTCACGGATCAGATTAAATCATTTTATTTCTAAAAGGATTAAAAACATCTAAGCTATCAGAAGTGAGTAACACAGATGGAATCTAAGATATGTGATGGAAAGAAAATCTATGTCTTTTATGATCTTAGGAAGAATATCAACTGGATGTTGGCCAAGAACGTTAAGGATAATGGAAACGAAAATTGTGATTCTGACAGTCAATGCAGATTTGAAAGTGTCATAGGATGAGATCAAACCGTAAAAGTAGAATCCAGATCGACAGAAGAAAACTTAAAGAAAACCTCATGAATAGTCGAATTTTGAGTTGGTGTTCAAATCATATCGAAATCATACATTATTCATGGCAAAGCCTAGCCAAGAGGAACAGAAGAATAGTTGCAAGAATAAAAGAATGTAATCTAGAAAAAATAGGAAATCACTTCATCAACTGAAAAGAAACAGTTTATGAAGGTTTTGTTTTTTTAAACACGAACATAGAATTTAGTTTTTCTTGTTTAGTTTTTTAAATAAAAACAGAAGCACTGCTGTATGTTGAAACTGAGTTTTGCAGAGATTTATAACTGACATAAATGTTGGAAGATCTCATATTTAAAATATGACTTTTGACGCAAACCAGAATATATTATGTGATATCTGATAACGTATTCATTATAAGCTCTGACAAAAAAAAAAACCAGTGTCACTGTTAAGGTAGCTGTTGAAGAAGATGATAGTATTGCTGATGAACTTACTATGAATTCATTGGAATATAGCAAAACCAATTTCTGCTAACAAGACAAACAGATAGTATATGGATAGATAGTGATAACGCAAAACTGATTTGCTATGCCTTAAATGCGTGACATGTTATTAACTGAAACATAACGAAACAACGAAGCTGACTGCATGTTTGGCTGAAGGAATTCTGAATTACGTTTTCTGCTTAAGATGATCAATTTTGGTGGATTTTGCCAAAGAAGACTATAACTGAACTACGAATATATTCTGAAGGAGGAAAGTACAAAGAAAAGAAACATGTTGGTTTCGTCAAATGATTAATTTACTAACAATTCGTTAAAATGTTTTTTAAACATAATATACAGATCCAATTAAATAATAAACAGAGCAGAAACATTGGCTACAAAAAGAAGCAAGCATATTATACTGTAACTGGTAAAAAAAAAAGGAGATTTATAAAGACTGAAATCTAACTCGTTACTAAATTGGCACTTTTCTATTTTCTACAAGTATATGAATTTAAAGGATATTTAAAAGGTTGCAATTGATCAATAGCATCATGTTTTATAATAATTGGGTAATTTTAATGAAATCAAAAGATAATGTCAAACCAGAAAGTTTGAAAAGTTTGTTGAAAAGTTTAATGGATACATTTAAACAGTTGATCAACAGGAAATAAAAGGAATTTTAGATAAACGGAATTTTTAATAAAAATTAAATTCATTACAATATAATCAAGATTCACTTATGATAAATGCAAAAAGCATTCTATAGTAGAATTAGTAATGAAAGATCAGCATTTTAAAAATTTCTTCCTCAACACTGAAAATCTTGTCGATAGACAGAAAGCAAATAATAATTGATATTTTATTGAACTTACAGTTTTGTATGACCTCATAGCAAACAGATTAGCCATCATTGTAGAGAACCCCGGTGCCAAGCAACTCTGAGCGATAAATCCTAGCTTCAGCTCTGCCAAGCAAATTACGTCGTCCCCGCGCTTCCAATCCCAGCTAGGAATATTCAACAGGTATGCCTATTCAAGAGATAAAAGTCTCAATTAACCATTCTACCTATAAAGTTCTAAATATCTGTAAAAATAGGCAATATTGAACTCCTTACTGATCAGTTACTGAAGTAATAGTGTAATTTGATAATCGAAGAAAAAAATACATAAAAGTAAGTTATGTATTTATCCTTAAGTGTGTTTAAGTTAATATATGTTAATGGTGATATATATATAAATAAACTTGCAAATTTATAATAATGAAAACAAACGTAATGTATTTGTATAAATATGTAGAAATTAACTTTCAGAATTATATATTACAAAGGAGAATGGGCAGATCTACCCCAGCGCTGTATAGCGATATATAAGATATATAACTATAGACAGATCTCCTTAAATAGAACATTTTTTATTATTACGACTCGTCTCAATTATTAGTTTGTTCGGAGTTATATAATTCTAGATATGACTTATCTAGTTGACATCTTACTTCCCGGATTTATTATTTAATTAACATTTAATAATTATTTTCAATAAAAGTAAATATTATTTTCATTTATTACATGTAAATAATTATTATTTACTTTAAATAAATGATAATATTATTTATTAATTACGTATAATAATTACTGAAAGTTAATTACATAATAAATCCGGGAATTACGATGTCAACTATATAGTCATATCTAAATGTATATAATTCCGAACGGACTAATAATTGAGATGAGTCGTAATAATAAAATATGTTCTATTTAAGGAGATCTTTCTACAGTTATATCTTATCACTATACAGGGGTGGGGCAACTTCCCATACATTTGTGCCCATTGTCCTTTGTCTTAGAAAACATACAGATTATGTTCACTTCATTTACTGGACATATAAATCAATGACAGAAATAAATAAAATAATAAACAAAAAAATCAAGTTGACAAATAAGTAAACTGACAACTGTATATAAAAATCATTATTCTTCATCTGAAAATGCACTTTCGAAGTATGTTACTTACTTTGTTGTGGTATTGCATGAGCTGGATAATCACACGAATATCATCGGAGTAATTTTTTATCGAAATCACCCTCATGATGTTCGCGGCATCTTCAGCGTCGGGGTCTTGGCAGTATTTGTTGGCAAGAACTAGGCATGCATCCGCCTCATGAACCTACAAACAAAAAACAGCCACTTTGAAACAAGCCTTTTTACACTGATAAAATTTATTTTCACTGAAATATTAGCAAAGAACAGTTAGGTATATCTGAAAGAGAAATAATTTACCAAAATATAACGGACATTTTTCCTTATCATTGCTGGTAAGTACTGAATTTGCTTTTTAAATTATTTCGTAAATAGTTTCAGAATGTAAGAAATCTTTTACCTTCACTCTTTGGAGATCGATTGGGTTCATTATCGTCCCTTGGAAAAATTCCACCGTCGTAAAATGTCTTTTAAAAAGACCCTCAAGCTCCAAATCTGGTGGCTTTCTGTTAGCAAAGGAAAAATGTAAATATTTCATATCAACACTTCGATTACCTTTAGGAAAAGTAAACAGCCTTCAAAAATAGGCCTATATTCATCTAACAGAATAATCAAAAACAAAACATATATAAATACAAGGGGAAGATGAGAAGAGTAAGACTGGTGCTTATAACAGTCAAGCAAAAAGAATGCTTGACTGATGGCAGCCCAACAAACTGGAAACAGCTGTCCAAGGTCTTACAAAGGACAAGATGGCTTCTTCATTTATGAACTGACTCATTTTGAAATGAATCTTTTTTATAAGGTACTTTGTTTATTAAGAGAAATGTACATAAAGCCACAGCACCGAATACAGAATAAATGCATTTTTCTGATTCGATTATGGGGAGGATTAGGGAACAGCTGTTTCACCCTTCAACCGGATCATCAGCCCTAACCCGCCTCCCTCGATAAAAGAACCAGAAAAGGCGCAAACCTATGAGAAGGTCACCGGCCAACCTGGCAGTGACCCCCCCCCAAAGGCAAAAAGGCAAGAAACAATTTTTTTTTTACTTTGTATATTTTTTATTATTTTTTGTTCCTTCTTTTTCTGTGCACACAAAGCTGTTAGTGGTCTGCCTTAATTTGGATTTGACTACTTGTAATCCACTTTTTGTTATTGCATTTATTTTTCTTAGTTATGCTAAGAGGGACCGCTTCCTAATTAAATAAGAAACGTCGAAAGTTATAGAACAACATGTATTTAGAAACTCAGATATCCGTGGAGGACCTAGTGATGAATAAAATTGTTTTCTAGTTCGAGAAAATGTATACTTTTTACAAAATAGAGCTAACATTTAATTGACTATTAGAAGCGCCTTACAGAAAGTAATGACAAAAAGAAATGTGATTCCAGCTGATGAGCACAATAATCACGAAGCAGCAGTTATTCTCAGATGCTTCAAAGCTTGGAAATCAAACTAACAAATTCCACATATACTGAGAGGCCATTCAAAGTCAGATATAGCGTTTTAATAGTTGCCATCTTATCCTAAAGCTTTGTAAAGTATTCTATCTCATGAACAATGGACCACTTGAGGTTTACGCCCCTATCGACGTCACATATGACGTGTATCCCACATGCGGCGAGAGCTTCTGCGATAAACAAACATATAACTTTGTTTGAATTACTTAAAAAATCGTCGATATTCGATATTTCAAGATGATGGTTCAGTACTGTGCAGATCCTTATTGTAATAATTCTGTAAAAACGCTTGGAATATCCTTCTTTAATATAATATTTCTTCTGTATCTAAACCGGTTAAAACAAAGCACGTGGCTTTGTTTATCCCACATGCGAAGCAGTAGCGTGGTGGGATATTTTGTAACTACGAAGCCCCGCCTATCCTCAAGTGGTCCATTAAATTATATCCTTCTTTGAAAATATATTGCTGTCGTCTTCTTCAATAGGCGATAATCATCTCTACATCCAATCTGAAAATTTTGGAAGGCTTACAATCGTTGCATCCAAATCAAATCTTTTAGTTCAGCCTCCTTATCTATTAGGGTTAAAATGAAGCACATGGCTTTGTTTATCCCACAAGCCAAAAAGTAGACTGGTGGGATATTTTGGAACTAAGAAGCCCCGCCTATCCTCAAGTGGTCCATTATAACAATTTCTACAGATATCAGGTTAAACTTTTGATTTCCCTTACTGACATTATTAAAAAAAAAAAACAGTTTACATTTTATAATAAATTAAAAAAAAGGTCTTTCTTACCGATGGAGGAAGATGACTTCAACGTCAACATCCTCCCTATCTTCGTGAAGGAAGTCCTTCAGGAAGTGCGAGACAGATTCATATGTGATGTGACCGCACACCACGATATGTCTATACAGGAAAAGGAAAACAATTGGAAGTTTGTAAGCCACTGGTTGAGTAACTCAAAGAACAAGAGTAAGGACATAAATTTCAAGAAGTTTCACTGAATTTGTACTGAAATTACATTGGATTTATTTACTTTTTTCTTTTTAGTGGACTAGGAAAAACTATTAAGTATTTGACTGAAGAATAAAAATCTTTTTCATAATTTTGTTAAATACAATAAAAGTGAAAAACAATTTTAACTAGAAATTTTAATTTATATGACAGGACTTTTAAATCATATTTACTTTAATGCGAATTATTTAATATTAATATGATTTAACTTAAGACATGCTGGGAAATTGAAAACTTTATAATAAGTTAATATAAATTTAAGGTAAACTTAAAAAAAAAATTAACAAATTTGATTTAAGATAAGAACATTAATTATTAAAAAAATCTTATTTTGAGAGGATAAAAATTAAGGACTAGTTTTAAAATTAAAATAACAGAATATTTTCATTATTTTATTAATTTATTATTTTTTAGAAAAATTGTTACCATATGATTAGGCAAATATAATTAATGAAAAAATGAAAAGTAGTTAATAACATTTAAAAAAAGTGTAATTAAAATTCTAATAAGGAAAAGAGTATTTTATAGTATTTCTAAATACTAGAATATTTAAAAAAAAAGCAACACAATAGTTTACTTACTTTTCAAACCAAATAGGAAATAAAATATTATAAAGAAAATGAAATAATGATTTATTACATTGAAAATAGAAATGTAATACAAAATACACTACTGGAAGCTTCTGGAAATTACAAAACAAATTAAAATTTTGTTACATCTTTTTAAGAGACCTCATTATTATTAAAATAATTCAAAGGATTTTCTGTTGAAAATATTTGATAGATGAATAGAAATGTAATTTTTGGAATAATGATTAAACAAAAGATTTTTTTTCTTTTAAATCTTTTTGTCACTGATAACTGACTCTTAAATTTTTAGCAAATCACTGGCGTTGGAGAAGTATGTTTTGTTTTGCAAGAAAAATTGCTGTTTTAACTGTTCAAGAGAGACGTTTCTCACCAAGGAATGGGAGCTTTCTCAGCCAAAATGGTATGTTATGTTTTTTGGAAGTATAAAACGTAAAAAAGTATAAAACGTAGTATATCTCAAGTTAAAGTTATAACATATTTCAAGTTAGTTTTTTAATGTTAAAATATAACGGATTCTTCTTCGTCTGCGTTTTTGGCAACAATTTTTCATGTTGTCTTCTTCTTTTATAATAATTCTGCATACTCATTCTTGAATATCCCAATTTATATTATACATATGGATTATCGAAAGCAGCATTTTTTTTGTTTTGTTTCTTTAACTGCTGCTGTGTATTGAATTGGTAGAATTCATAATTTTGTTGTCAATGGACCACTTGAGGATAGGCGGGGCTTCGTAGTTACAAAATATCCCACCAGGCTACTGCTTGGCTTGTGGGATAAATCAAGCCATGTGCTTCGTTTTAACCCGTCTAGAAATAGAGGAAATATTATATTAAAGAGGGATATTCCAAGCGTTTTTACAGAATTATTACAATAAGGAACTGCCACAGTACTGAACCATTCCGTCTTGAAATATCAAAAATCGACGATTTATTTGAGTAATTCATACTAAGTTATATGTTTGTTTATCCCACAAGATCTCGCAGCATGTGCTTACGTCGGTAGGGGCGTAAACCTCAAGTGGTCCATTGAATATGCTCTTATATTATAAGATCTCACATTAAATTTAATGACGGCAAACGCAATTGCTCTGATTCTGTTAATATAGATTCAAATTAAGAGATAAATAAAAGAAAACTAAATCAAAGCAAGAGGGAAAAAATTGCTTCGATCTTCCAATCACCATAGAATGTTCTATTTTATTCCCGCTGCAATAGTGAAATCGGTCAAAACATGTGGAAACCATTCTTTCCTCTTAATACCCCATCTATTGACAGAGGAAGTTCCCAGCCTAAACAGCAAAATGTTTCCATTAAACTGTTACACAACGTTTTTTAATGCAGAAAATGAGTGTTTCAAATACTTCATCAACGCCTGTTTTCTCTTTAAGACTGATCAAAGACTTGGTTTGCATTTTTTTAATAATGAAATATTATTTGTTGGCAGTCTTCAATGTCACGAAAGAAGACTGCATGTGATTGGACTGTATTACATATTGCAGTGGATTCTTCTATCGTTTATTTCTGGAGAGACTATAAAATGAGAATTAAGTGATTGGATCCAATTAGCCATGGACAAATTAGTCTGAGTAAAGAAAAGTAGCAGAAAAAGTTTTAGGAAATCAGAAATTACAGATATGGTAAATCGTGACAAGATAGATCATGTGCTTCAATAATCGGCTTATTTTTTTCCGAAAACATGAAAAACCATAATAATAAAAGAAGTAGATCGTGGAATAAATAATTAATATTTTTTCTGGAATAAAAAGAGGTTTAGTTTCATATCCTTGTTCAGGAAAATGGCTTGAAGTACAGTAAATTCGTACGAAATAGATCAGAAAGAGAGTTAAAAAAACTAGAAGATGGTAACATAAGGTTGGTGAAGAAATTAGTGGAATGAACAACTGACACAAGCAACAAGATCAGATTTTTTTTTTATTAAATAAAGGGATAAGAAGAAACTTAGCTTTTATAGTAAAATTCTATAAAAATTGAAACGGAAATTAACATGGTATGAAGTTGTGAAGATGGTTGAAAATTGAAGGAATGAATATAATTGAAGGTTGGGAAAATGATGAAAGAGGAAATTAGTTAGTTTAAACTAACTAATTAGTTAGTTAATTTAGCTGTTAATGGAAACACTTAAAGCAATGTTAGTTAACAGAAGACTGGAAATACGCATATTCCTCCGATCTCACAGGAATCCACAAAAGACATTAGCATAATAAGAATGTTTTGATGATGATAAATCAGGATGCGATGATGATATTAATAAGGATGTGATTGAACAATATTCTGGAAGTTGAACAAAGTACATTCCTGTTGCATAATTGACCTGCAATCAGGCACAAGTCTAACAGTACGACACATTCTTTCGACCCCATAAATTGTGCCCAAGTTTTGCATTCTACAGTGTGGCCGGGAAGTTCCCGTAATCTTTAATGGTAGTGATATTTTAAGAAAGTAGTTACACATTACGTGTCCAATGCGTCTGTATGTTCGCCATGATGCTGTATACACAAGTTCATACGCCGCCACGTCCTACTTGACATTTTTTGAGCATGTCCGGTGTGATGGTTCGAAATGTGTCCTCAACTGCATTGCGCAATTCTTCATTTGTAGCATAACAACGTTCAGACACATGGTCCTTGATGATTCCCACAATGAGTTGTCAGGCGTCGTGAGGTCAGGACTTCGTGGTGGCTATTTCAATGGAGATGGAGATGCTGGAGTATCGCGACCAATCCAGCGTCCTGGAAAATGTTCATGACGAAACTCCCGCACAGTAAGAGCGAAATGAGCAAGTGCCCCGTCCTGCTGTAGCCATACGCGTTCCGCGATACCCGCGTCTTCAAACTGCGGGATTAACTTCAATGTGCGGTATTGTAACATGTGTAAATAAGTTTCGCCATTAACATGATCATCAAAAAAAAAAAAATGATGACATGATGTCATCGTAGCCCATATTATTACGTGAGGTGAATTCCTCTCCAACTCCAGTGTGTATTGAGGGTTCTCTTTCGCCCAAAAGACAATATTTCTGATGCGTGAACTGCGATAAATCGCACATTCATCTGAAAATACCACCTTTGCACGGGACACTGCATTAGAGAATTATGCTGACAACGCACGGGATGCTATTACGCGCTGATGTCGGTCTCCATCTGATAACTGTTGACGGGCAAAACGGTCTGACTTTTAGGTCTTTCTTCGTGTGATCCTGCATTGTTGTCCTCGGTATACCAAGTTCAACACCACGTTTACATGTCGATTTCACAGTAGATCGAAGCAGCGACTGCGGCAGATTTTTCTAATTGTGTCTTTTTCTTCCACACCGCGGCCTATCTTTAACACTGAAACAAAACCACATTTCTCCCAGTTCAGCAATGTCGCTTCTCGAGGCGAGGCCTTATTAAATCTTTCCTGGAATGCTCCCATTATTTGTCTCATTGTCTGTCTTGTGTTGCCGTTCGTGCACTCACACACTTACCACTAATCACTCCTCAATAGTGTAACTATTACCACTTACATGTGCCATGGCTGAACATTGCAATCTGATTGACTGCAATACTCATTCCCTTCCTCGAACTCACTATTAATACCAACGCAATAATGCCATCTGCATTCCAACACGAACACCTGTATTCTAGTACCGCCTGCATTCTAATGTCAACAATTGAAATAACATTCAATACTAAATATTTACATTTATAACTACATAATAGGGGGAATTTCCCGACCACATTGTATATTTAGATAAATTTATCTGCTATCTATTTCTTATTCCTCTTATCAAATAATATAATTCTAATTAGAAAAGTCAATGCTATCCACTATCCTTTTTTTCTGTTTCCTTATGTAACCTAATTGGATCAAAATCATGTAAAAAATGTACCAGATCATTTTAATTTTCAGGAATTAGGAAACCCTGTTTCCAAAGAAAGAAACTGCCCTTTATGACAATATTAACAGCACTATCATTTGTATTTTAAAATACTACAAAAATCAATGACTCATTTCCATTAATTTGCAAAAATCACAGCATGTTAATGATGTAACATTATTGTTGCACTATATCATTGTACCAAAATTATGATCAAAATATCACAACTGTAAAAGCATTTAATCAAAATTTCTGTAATAGTTAAAATATCTCATCAGTGTTTCCATGGAGATAAGAATACTTTATTATTCTGTATTAGAATAAAAATAAAAGAAAAAAAGCTAAATAAAATTAGAAGAAATTTAAAATAGTCCATACCGAAGAAAATAAAAGCAATTAAGACAGTCCCAACTGGACTTTGAAATAGAGCTTCAGAATACTTATGTCCAACTGTGACACTGTCCCACACTACAAACGTATGAAATCTATTTTGATTATGCTAGTAGTAAATACCACAAAATAAAGACTCGATTATATATAAGATCAAAATTATACAGGGCGTTTCCGAACTTATGTTACAAAAGAATATGGTAGGTAGATGGTACGGAAAACAAGATTTTCATTAAGTAATGTGTGTCAGGTCTTGCACCGATACGGCGCTACAGTCGTTTTAGGGTTGTGGTTGGTAGACAATCATTCTTGGAAGGCCATTGCCACCTGCCTATTAGGAGTATTGTGCATTAGAGAAGATGGTCAAAGTAACGCCTCTCTTGTTCTGCACAATAATGGCATCGCCGGAGCATTGACTGCTTCACTCGTTCACAAATGCCAGGTGTAGTCAAATTGCAGGCTTCGACAATTCGTTGACGCAGTTCAGTGACTGTATCGACAGGTGTGACGTACACGAGGCTCTTTATATGCGCTCAACAGAAGAAGTCAATCGGATTAAGATCCGGCGATCATGGAAGCCATGGGCCACAACACTAAAACGACTGTAGCGCTGTATCGGTGCAATTAATGAATACTGTTTGTTTCACCCTCTATCTACCATATTCTTCTGTAACGTAAGTTCGGAAACACCCTATATAATTAATTCTTTTTAGAAATTAAGCTTTTGCTCTGAGCAGTGAATACTGTTCTAAATAAAGTTCTTACAATTAAAACGTTAGCAAAATATAAATCCACCACTTAATTACAGTTTATTTTTTCTTGTTGCAATCCACTTTTGAATTTTATATTTTTATATTTTTACTCGATTAACACAACAATTTAATACCGTCTCTGCCCAGCTTTAATTTTAAATCTTTTTTCGATTCTTTTTTAATTGGCTGTTTGATTAGGCAGCAATTATTAAATGACTTAGGAAACAATTTCGAAAATTACAAGATAATCTCCAGTGAACTTCGAATAATTAGCGATTATTCCATGGAAATATTTGTTTGAATATATTTGTATTACATTTCCTTATTATTGAGACTGAGAAACACATTATCACAAACAATAAACGAAAAAAATTAATAAAATTCTTAGGAAAATGTAATGTCCTCTTACAGCACCTGGCCAGTCCAGCAAGGCTTTGGTTAGGAAACGTGAAGTGAAAATTATGTGATTATTCATTGAATTGCTTTCATTTTAAAATGTTTATACATATGGTAGTAGTTAGTGGCATTTTTCATATTGATTTCTGCAATTTAATACAAAATGTATTGCAAAATTTAATATGAAAAACCTACTACGAACATATGCATTGAATATGTTACAGGTATACTGGATAAGCTTCTTTTTACAATATTTCTATTTCTATTTGACCGAAGAACGTTTTCTTTATATTCACTTAGTAGCAAAATCCGTAATTCTAAAGAATTACCAAATAATTGCTAAACTACAAGAACTGCAACAATCTATTTGGGTAGCGTGATTATCTGATTTTATTTTTTTATATGTCTTTATTTTGATCTCTTAATTTGCCCAAATTTTAAGATGCAATAACAGGTTTCTGTACCCGTTTGATATTTATAAAAAATATTTGATGATAAACATTTGAATAAAGGCAACAATTCAATATGAGTATACCAATTACAACATAAAAAGCTGATGGGATTAGATTACATGTATCAATCTAAGCTGCAAATGTAACTAGGGGACATAGAGAGGCCTTTGTCGATTTTCAAGATGGGCGATCGTCGGACTTAATTCCAACTCCCTTTCATTCATTGGCTGTAGATATTAGGAGCATCTAATGTAATAGAGCTGCATTGCCTTATCACGCACGATCCTCAACTAGCCTAAAAAATTATAAATGATACGAATATTTCTGGGAAGAAAAAAAGTTTTAACTATATTATTAGAAGAAAGTAAATAAACATAGTTTCATTAGAAATATTTTACTGCATCTGATTTGAAAGCAAACTAAGATTTCTTAAATGATCTCCTTGAGCTTCAATGACCACTTCATTGATATTCTTTAATTATTATTTTTGTAAAACTGTATTATAGGCTTAACATGCTTAACAGAAATTTCAAAACAAATCATTTTTATTATACCATTAAATTTTAAAAGAAGCAAATATTAAATTTTCATCGAAAATCGTAATAATAGTCAAAATCTAAATTATAAATAATAAATAGACAATTATAATTATAACTAATCTTAACGCAATACTTCATAATTACTGCACTAATGGTTTGAATGACTCGTGTCTGAAAACTTAATGGGATTGTGGTACCAGAGTCTGAACTGAGCATGTATGCGTTTGATGAACTGGTAATTGAGGTCCTAGAGATAGACTTTAGTTTGTCATCAGTCCTTCATTTAGAACTCTACTATTTTTAGTAATATTGCAAGCAATTCTATTGTTTAATAATAAACAATAAAATTAAATTAAGATTTTAGAAAGACAAAACTTTTGTTAGATCTGGATGAATATTTCTTTAGTTGACTGAAAGATCGTACATGATCATAATCCTTCTCAAATATTTGCAGAGAATATGAAGGATGAAGTTAATAGGGTTCAGCTTCAGTGTCAAAATCAGATAAGCTCTAAGTCTCTTGTTCTGCTCATTTGATATGAAGGCGTGATCTAATCTTAATTGTTTCAACATTTATTTACATTTAAGAAACCTTAGTTTGCTTTCAAATCAGATCCAGTAAAATATTTCTAATGAAACTATGTTTATTTAATGCTATTTTTAATGTTATAGTTAAAACTTTTTTCTTCCCAGAAATATTCGTAACATTTTTTTTGCTAGCTGAGGATCACGTGTGATAAGAAAATGCAGCTCTATTACGAACGAGCATCAATTTCCACGTTCTCTGTTCAATTCCAACTTCTCTGGAACTCGTGCAAAGTTGGTAGAGTTCATTCGAAGCTACTTGATATGTAGGCGGCAACGACCATTTCACTAACTTCTTTTAAGCCTAAATTGTCACGTTTGATGATGAGAATTTGTCAATGTCCATTCGAACGTGCGTTGCAGCAGACACAAGGGATTAAGGCAAAGATAACTCAAAGCAATCCGACCAATGATTAAGTAGGAATTTGCAATTTACATTTTATGGTCAAGGAAGATGACTATCAAAACTCTGCAGTTCACAGAAATAATTCTGATTAGTTAGCTATAAAATATTTGGAAGATAATTTATTGCTGTTTTCCCCGTTTTGGATTTAACTTCAATATCTTTTTAAAATAAGATTATTTTAGATTTAATTGTACAACTTATAATAATTTGTATGCTAATTTTACCAAAGTAACATTACTGACAGTATAATTCTACCCATAATTCTTAGTCTCCTTAGATACAGCAATATTCGGAGAAGCTTCTTTTTCTTAGGCTTAGGTTTAACTTAATTTCTCATCTCACAATTTATGTTCCTTCGTAAATAATCCATAGATTACATGTATTGAACAAAGAATATGAATAAAGACGTTTAAGCGTTATTACAACAATTCTTATATAACATAAACTTTAATAATTAAACATTGGTAAGGAAACAAGGACATATTAAAATGAGAATTGAGAATGGAAATGAGAATTGAAAAAAGAAATTGATGATCATATTAGATTAGTATCCAAATCAAGATGTACATACAAACTTTCCAATGCATTAATAATACAAGAACTTGATTATTAACTCGGATATAGTAAAAACAATTTTTTAAAAATTTCATGAATTTTTACATCATTCTGGACAATATTTAATTGCCAAATAGAGTGCTGTATGGGAATTACTGTAGTAGCGTGTCTTTGTTTAAAGTATGTGATGCTTGAGTTGTTCAATATATGTATAGATTGTTTGTAAAAACATAAACATAAGATGAGAAATTAATGTAAACCTAAGCCTGACGAAGAGAAGCTTCTCGAAATATTTGTGTATGTCAGAAGACTAAGAAGTATTTTTAGAATTATATTAGTATATCTATTAAAGTTTTATATAGTTTTCCAACTACAGCATTAATTTTCTGTTAGTGATAACTACTGAATCATCTAAATTATTAACAATACTAAGTAATTAGTAACATGATTAAATAATTAGTGACTATTGAGCTACTAAACCACAGTCGTCACGTGTTTGCATGAAATCAACTGGACATTTTTTAATTCATGTTTTAATTTAGATTGCAGACTTTCTAAATCAATCGATTAATTAACGATTGCTTTAATCCTATATATTCGCAAAGAGTTATGGGATTAATCGACAGATACCAGTGATTAAACACGATGTAACTTAACTTATATTAGCTGTATAATTTTAACTAAACAGTGAGTTTAACCTAAACCATTTCTGTTGAACTGAATTGAAAATTAAGTTTCAGTTTGAACTGAGAGGTCAAAAGCAAATAGAAATAAATAAGTAAGTTAAGCTAACTACTCCCTAAAAGTAATTTCTTTTCAAAATAGCTTGTGGAAACAGTTTTAGATAGTTATTTTTACTAGAAAACTGCTTTCATATTTTTAAATTTTTTCCATTTTTAACAAAGCAAAATTCATAAAATCCTTTTACTTTTAAGAACATATTCCTTTTCTGACGAATTTTCAGGATGACTCACTCTGACCCGTAGTGTTTTTAAGAAGGAAGTGGATTTCTTAATTACTATTTATATTATCGCTATATTATCTATGAGAAAAGACAAAGAAATAATGCTTAAAATTTTTTTAATGAAAAATGTCTATAAAGAATAATGCTATTCTTTTCTAAAATAGCTGTAGAGCTTGGAAGTCTCTTTTAGCAGAACTGGAACTTGAATTAGTTCATATTTGAGATTAATGAATATCTACTTTAAGTTATTGTTGTTATTTCATGCTAAGATGAACAGTTCGATATTTTTTTTAGAAATTTTCATTTTGGTTTTAAAGTAACAAAACAGAAAATAGTAATATTACGACTAAAGTAATAACAATAAGCTTCACAAAAACCATTACAAGTTATTAGACAAATATGTTATAAGAAAAAAAATGTTAACAACACAAAACATTAAGAAAAAATATCTGAAAATAAATAAGTCAATGTTCCTGGCGCATCTGTTGTCAATTTTTACGCCAGGAATATTACATAGAAAAAAGCAAAATAAAATACAAACAGAGAAACAGTGAGACGTACAAGAACTATTGACAAATCAAAACTACAAAGTAAATAATAAACTAAGGACACGTCTGTTGATGGATTTGCCATGAAAACATAACTTACAGAACGTGAAGATGCTTTCATAAATTTTGGTGTTATTAATTGTTGATATTTTACTTAAGTCTTGTAAATTGTAATGCGAATAAAACTATATTTAAATTACATTTGATAATACATAGTCTGTTATTATCAAGTAGACTTTGTTTGATAAGAACTTCTGCAATAAAATTCTTTGTTCAACCAATGCTATTTTCGACTCGACAATTTCTTATTATTTAAGAATGATGAATTTTTGCAAGTTACTTTTAGCATTAACACGTTCAGAGCTTCTTTGCAGAAGAGACGACATTACATTTTCCTCTGACATGTTAATTCTGACGAAGAAAAATCGTGGATGGTTGGATCGTCGCAGCCTCTGACCTGAGAATGGAGAGAGAAAAACAAAGGAAGAAATAATGGATAGGTGAGTTGAGATTTACCTCCTTCCACGCTCCCGACGGTAAGTACCTCCGAATTTAGGTCTTGTTCCTATCAACTCTATGATCTCAGGAATGCAACTTGCAAACATGGCCTAAATGGTAGCCAATATAAGAGTATGAGAGGGCTGCTCCATCAGGGACACCAGGGACACAAGGATATGCAAGGGATATTAGAATGGATGGCAGGGGCCCGGCTAACTTTTAAAATCATATGGTGCAAAAAAAAAAATATATACCTTCTACGGATAAGCAACTACTAGTGAAATTTATTCAAGTCAAACTACGCCTGGAAAGATGTTGGGAAACCTCCATTAGGAGATGAACGCAATTGCTAAGTTTCATTGTTACATATTTATTAAAACAGTTTTATTTGATAAAATGAACTTACTCCTGCAGAGCAAATGAAATCAGTGAAAATTTTCATTTTTTTAAAAAAATTTTTCAATAACATAATTAAGTGCATGATTGTTTTGACAGTTATAGAATCATCAACCATCTTCTAAAGCTTCTTTCAATTTAAGATATTTTGATTTTGGAGTTTCAGAATCAATTTAACTGATTCATCAGAACTTAATTTACTTAGTTGTTTAAAAAAGGTGTAAAAGAAAATCTATCTTTTCTTCTTTTAATTTGGGGATACCATGACATTTCAATGTAATAATGTTGTTTGAAGAATGTTTCGTTTTGAGTGTTTTGGACAAATAAGTGGGACTACCGAAGACCGATTTATTCCATTACAATTATTAAAAATATTCCGTAACATATTGACAGCATATCCTTATTATTATTATTATTATTATTTTTTTCTGTCCTGATGTCCATGACAGGTACAGTATACAAAACCAAAAAAAATAAAATAAAATAAAAAACAGAACAAAAAAAAATTATAGACAAAACAAAATAATAACAACCAAATAGACCGGAAACACAATGAACATAAAACGTAATGGAATAGACAATGGAATATACCTCTTTCCATGCTCCTCTGTATAACTGCCACCAAACTTTGGTCGATTG
>JAFIDM010006943.1:27623263-27660290 GCA_023159025.1 Thereuonema tuberculata
AAGAAGCGAAGAAAAATAAAAAGGGGTGAGTGTG
Organism: Thereuonema tuberculata; assembly: GCA_023159025.1. Taxonomy (NCBI): domain Eukaryota; kingdom Metazoa; phylum Arthropoda; class Chilopoda; order Scutigeromorpha; family Scutigeridae; genus Thereuonema; species Thereuonema tuberculata. The sequence goes on from JAFIDM010006943.1 coordinate 27,623,298, forward strand.
TACCTCTTTCCATGCTCCCGCTTGTACTCGCCACTATATTTGGGCCTAGTGCCTATTAATTCTATAATCTCAGGTATGCAACTGGCAAACATCGCCTACGGAGAGGAAAAAAAAACACCCGACGAGGAAAAGGGTTATTCCTCATGCAAATACTACAGTATTCCACTGAAATATATTGGATTAGTCAATTAGTCAGGCAAAAAAAAAATACTTAACATTCGGCAGTCACCATGATCAGAATGATTTGAGTCATGCAGTAAGTTAAAAGGTAAAAAAAATTAAAAAAAAAATATAAAAAAATATTTTATATAAAAACAATATTAATTTAGTATTTACTGATTCTCTATTAAAAATTGCGTTACTCTTTCAATATACCGTATTTTCTCGCAAAAGCACCACTGTAGGTTTCCATTCTAACATTAAATCACTAAACATAAGGTGTGGATATAATACAGGGACAGTTTGAAGAAGAAAAAGGGAGCATTTGTTAATCATTAATTTACAGCCTGTTACTAAGAAAAAATGCATATTTTAAAAGTCTCATCAACTTAATTCCAAAATAACATTCTAATATTCAATAGCGTTAACATTTCTAAGTAGTATTCTGAAGTTGGAAAAAAAAAAGTTCTGTTCAATTCATCGTCAATTAATAAAAAAAAATTTGCAAATAAAAAAATCAGCCTTTCCAAAAAAGAAAATAAAAAATATTATTTTTTTTCGACTGTTTAAAACTGATAATACGGGAATACATCAAATACGGTAAGGAACTTTGCAACAAAATACGGTATTTTTTGTTTCAAACAGAAAGGATTAGAAAAAAAAAATATAAAAGAATTAAAAATTAGTAACTTGAAGTCTTCAGTTCCTGGCGTTTCCTGTTGCTATGACTAGAATATTAAACTTATTGAGAAAAAGGTAAAAAGAACCGTTTTCTCTCCTATTTAAATTGCTTATTATTTTATATTATAACTTAAAAGTAGTGAATAAGAGATAAAAAAAAGTTGATATTAAAATTTATTAAAAAAAAAAAAATTGTAAAAAAAAATAAAAAAATAAAAAAAAAATAAGTATTTAATAAAAATTTTTAAATTACTGAAAAAAAAACAACCCAAAAAAAACTTGATATCTTTCTATAAAACAACTAAATCAATAAAAGCGATAATGTTATCTAGATACTGATCAACTATAATATCTGATGAGGGCGTGTGTGTGAGGGATAGATCTAGATTATATCTATTCTAAAATTGAGTTCCTTGGATTATGTTAACATCTTATATACAATCAGTCATACATTCCATACCATTGTCCATACCATTCATCAAATAGCAATGCAACAAATCTATTCCGGTCATTCAGGAGTGTGCGTCTGTCAAGGCAATCTGTTAGTGATCAATCTAATAAGGAAATCACACAATCACTTACTTACCTACTGTATCTATCATGTGTGTGGAGGGAATCACTTCAATGCTACTGGGTTGTTATTGTTGTTGTTGTTGTTATTTTAGGATTTTAGTTTTGTTGTGGGACATGCCTCAATTCAGAAATGGAAGATTTTATTATTATATTAGAATTATCATTATTAAAGTGTGGTTATTATTTTGATATTAATAGCATGAGAGAAATCTTCATTTATATTTTGTTGCTTCTCTTAAAATGAAAAGCAAAAAAGTTGATAACCTAAACCTAAAGACGAATTGTTGATGCTAAGCAAAACCTTTCCAGTAACTTACAAAGTATTACTTTCATGTCACTGTTTTACTTTTTGCAATAACCTAAAAAAAAAATGTTTACCATTTTTCAATCGTAAACAATATTTATCATTCATTTCTGGAATATGAACAGTAAATAAAATGTAAACTTCACAGTTATCTTCTTTATTGAGTGTTTTGTATTGGAGATTAGTAGACAATGTGTAAAGTCTTAAATAAGAAAGACAATCCTTCAAAAGTTACTGGTTTAACCTTTTGAATTAGCTAGGACTAACAATGCTTGAGAATGAAATGCTGGATTTATCTTTTTATTTTATCTATTATATTTTATCTTTAATGGTAATTTAATTTTAATGCAACAATTTTTAACATTTTTCTTGCACTTAAGGCAAACACTTTTAGACCATTCATTTTCAAGTCGAGAATATTTTAAGTTAAAAATACAGACCTGTTTTAATAGAATGCCAAATAATCATTCTCGAAATTTCTTTTTTAATTTTTGTGAAAAGTTTAATTGTCAACCTAACAAAGACTTTGGTAGTTTTTACAAATGAAGATTTCTCGGTACAGTCTCTCGGAGGGGGAAAAAAACAGGACAACATGACATGGTGTATGATGAAGAAGAAAAAGGGAAGGGTTGTCATCAAGAGGATAATGCACAGGGGAACCAAAATGTCGGCTGAGCTGCTGCAGTAGACCACAAGCCATAGGCGCACAGCAAGGGCATGGAAAGTGTAGTTCGACTTTCAATCTTAAACTTAATAATTTTTTTCAAGGAAAAAAAAATTGTAGGCAAGAATAATAACAAAAGCTTAAAATTACCACGGCAAACAATCATTGTAAGCAAGTTTAATCCCAGTAACAAATGACGGCCAAAAATTTGATCAAGAACTACCATAAAATAATCATGATATCATAAGGGCCATCTTAAAATTACATTTCCTCACAATCTGCTTGAGAACAGATGTTTTGTTATACTTTTTTTTTTTTCATTTTAAATTTAATAATCGTCAAATTGTTACTAAGAAATTTTGCTTTAAAAGCATTTTTTTTTTTTTAATTTTTTCTTTTCTTTAAAAAATATTTAAAATTACGTTAAATACATTTTAAAGATAAATAAAGTCATTCACCATATTTAAAACCACATGCAATATTTTCAAGAAGAAATAAGAAGCTTCAGAGATATAAATTTTCGAGCAAATTTGTAAAAACAAAGAAATTATTTACATTCCAAAGCAAAAAAGGGGCAAGTTGTGAAATTTAAGAGAACAATTAAAGTAAAAAGAAAACATTGCGCATTACCAAATAGAGAAGAAGCTAATTTTTCAATGAAGTTTGCTAAATGCAGATCAATCAAAAGTACATTAGATAATTCTTAGTATGAATGGCGGCATTCAAATGTCACAAGTGTTTGGGAACTACCAGATAAGTCCAGGTGGATTTTTTATTTATTTATTTGCATTCGTGATTTCATTTTCGAATGAAATGATTTTAAGGACTGGTTTACCCATATCTTCTATCTTTCTTTAATAGAAACAAGGATTTTTTTGTTGCCGTGAACCTAAAAGTACAATTGTTAATTTTGCAAAAAAAGAATTGCAAAAATTGATCGCTAGGATCGCTAGTAACAGTCAATTCATTGATGACCGCTAGGATCGCTAGTAACAGTAAATTCACTGATGACCGCTAGGATCGTTAGTAACAATCAATTCATTGATGACCGCTAGGATCGCTAGTAACAATCAATTCATTGATGACCGCTAGAATCGCTAGTAACAGTCAATTCATTGATGACCGCTAGGATCGCTAGTAACAGTCAATTCATTGATGACCACTAAAATCGCTAGTAACAGTCAATTCATTGATGACCGCTAGGATCACTACTAGCAATCAATTCATTGATGACCGCTAGGATCGCTAGTAACATTCACTTCATTTGTTTCTGTACTTAAACTGTTTATAAGGAATATGTTTACTTAATGGAAAGTGAGCACCAAAGAGCTTAATTAAAAATCATTCTTCTGATTCTTTAGTACAGATAGTTCTGCTATAATGAGATAGTTTCATTTTTTTTTTGAGGGAAGCCAATTTAAAGGGAAGAAACTAAAGTATTGTAAATTCCAATGTGGTCGTAACTTTGTTTCAAATTGATCTATAATTTTTATGTACTGCCTGTGTTCGTGTAATGTTAGCTTTGTTTAAACATATTAGTATTTACCTCTTTGCATAACAAGAAAATAGAAAGATCTCTTCTAAAAGCTGTAGAAGGCCCTGACGATCAGCAAGAAGAGGAAAAGAAATTGACAACGAAAAAGGTAAACAAAAAGAGAATACGAAGCAAAATTAAACTTTTTGGTAGAAATTTTAACTTATTAAAATTAATTAATTTTAAATTTGAGTTCAACTACTAGTCTTGCTTAAAAAGAAAGTAAAGATTACGGTAATGTAAAGCATATCGTTACTTTCTAAGCCATCTTAGATCTGTCACGTTCCTGTATCTATTGCATCCAATTCGCTCAGTTGTATCATGTTATAGTAGAACTACCTGTTTCATATTCACATAGTGAGTGTTAATAGGTTTACAGCAGAAAATAGACTTGAAATTTCTCTCGTGCAAATTACGAGATTTCTTTTCTGCATTATGCAAACTTTTTATTTGTACAAACAGGGAACAATCGGCCAAAAGCAACATACATTAATTTTGAAAGGAATTTAGAATTTTCAGTAGAATAAGAATTATACGAAATATTTTTAATGGGTTTATGGAAAATTGAGAACAAATAAGGAGTTGATGGCAAGTTGAATAACTGAACATTTTTTTTTTTTTCAGGTTTTATTTCAGCAGAAAAATGCAAACCGTTCAAAAGATCATTAATGATGCTATAACTGTATTTAATATATTATAAACTGGGTTTTCTTTTTAAGTTATACTGTGAACATTTCTTGTTAAAGAATAGATTTTCTTTCTAATAATGAACGTTCTCTTATCTTTTAAGGTTTTTAAAACGTGTTTTCTGTTATCATATAATTATTATTTAATAATTATTCATATGATATGACTGGTATTACTGATGTTTTATTCCATTTCAGAGTTCTTCGAAACTGTCTTACGCTTTTTTTTTCATGTTAGTAAGAGAAGAATTACTGTTGAAAAATCATTGTTACAGAGATTTTAAATCTTAAAAGACGATTTTATTTTTAATTTTTATTTAGCTTAATTAATAACTGAAAACGAGATTTAAAAACTACAGAATGAATTGTTAGGCCTTCTATGTTCTAGGAAAAAAAAATGTGCGTCCTAGATTTGTTAAAAATTTGATCTGTGAAATATTGAGACCTGCCAATTTAGTACAAATCAGAAATATGTACAATGTGGCATAAAAACATAATCACAGAATGACGTAACCAAGATACATTGACGATTATTTATCCTACAGTTCAGATATGTATAGAGATATAGGATTTCCAATAGAAGTGACTATTTTGGTTGAAATCAATAGATCCAAAAAGACCTACAGAAGATATTGAAAGAAATCCACCATTTATATGATAGCTTTCTTGTGAGTATACGAAAGTTGACATATAAATTAAAATCTTCTTTAAATTTTTACTTCAAAAAGACGAAAATGAAAGATTCATTATCTTGAATAATTAAGTCAGACTTTTCCAGAATAATTTGTTGGAACTGTTTGCATTGTTGCTTTATATATTTGAAATTGTTTCAAAGTTAATCTCAAATTGCCATCAATTCCAATTGGAATAAAGTACTAGTTCAAGGACAGACAGAAAGAAGTTTACAGAAGACAAACAAGAAATAAAGGTGAAGATACAGCGTATCAAAGAAAGGATATTTTGAAGGATCAAGTGTTATTTGTGTTAAGCTGTGATGAACATAAAGGATTTCAGGGATTTTTTTTAAGATCAGTTAATTTACGAAGCTTTGGTATTTGGAAGAGCTTCTTCATTAGTAGAAGCAGAATTCCTATCTTGTTTACAAATGGGAATAAAGACACACATTTTGTAATTTTACAGTAGGGTGTTTATTAATTAAGGAAATCACTGCATTTTTGAAAGAGCTTATTTGTTTGGAGTCATTTTATTATTAGTGGATGTAGTTTAAGAATTTTAATCAAGCTTCTCAACAGCCTGGCAAGCAACTTTCGTTGATGAAATTTTTAACAGTAGTAAACTGCCTTACAAGAAATAAGAAATATTCGGAAATTTCAAATTAAAACATAGCTTTATAGAGAAATCATAGGAATTCAAAGTCGAAACGCTTTTTCTGCTAAATAAGACGTAATTCATCAAGAGAACGGTCCTGTGATCTGGGACACAAAAAGCAGCAGCGGCTTCACAAGTAATTCGACTTACGTCGTCCCGACTTACGCCGTCCCGACTTACGCCACTTGTTGCAAGACCAAAATATACAATATTAGGCGAAAAATATTCTCGGTATAAGCTTTAAATTTTAACTTCTATTAAGAAAGCAATGTATGTTCTAAACGTCGCAAGATATCCTGACGTATAGTTCTAATGGAACCCTTTCAAGAATTAGGTACATAGATGGATGCAAGGATCAGAGATGCTACACAACATATTTACATGCTATTTTAGGAATTTGGTTACAACAGCAAACCAGACAGAGAAAATAATCTAAATGCAATTTTTTAATTCTTATTTTTTAATAAAAGAAATTCCTTTAAGACTAATATTCAAAAACTATCTCTGCTTTTCGAATGTTCTAGCTTTCTGCATCAATTCTTTTTTTTTTAAAATTCCAAAGAAGCTTGCCCTTTCTTTTTTAATTTTATATCCGTTAAGTCACAATTACCCTTTATTCAAATAATAAATTCCATTTATTATTATTGTTAGGAACATGTTCCCATCGACAGATGGAAGTTTTCATTTTATTTATATGGTTTCTGAGGAGGTTTTGTCAGGATATAAATTGAACAGTTGCTTTTCAAACTGACTCTTCTCTTGGTAGCAGTTTCTGAAAGAGCTCCAAACAAATAAGCCAAACGAAGTGTAAATGCAGCTGATTGGGTTGTCGAAATTTTGATTGCGGACAGACTCTTTGAAGCTTTTGATGATGGGACAGTGTTAGTCTACGAATGCACAACAGAAGAAAGCAATGCGTGCTCAGTTTCAGTGAGAGGACATTGAGTAAAAAATTTCTTTGTAAGAACGAAATGCATTCTTTAAATGCATTTCTACCAAGGGAAAAACGTTGTCCAAAAATATCATTTTGAAACATTACACATGATTAAGATTTTTTTCATCTTAAAATATTACCATATAATTATTCATTTAAAAATCTCCTTTTTTTAAAATAAAATTCCATTTTTTTTATTTATTGAGATAAATCACAATACCAGATAATTTTTCAATACGATTTCACCTACAATTCTTAGGGGAGTTCGTGATAATAATAAAATTAAACTGAAAATATTTAAACTGACAATGAATAAGTACTATTTTTACAAAAAGAAAATGAGCAAAAAAAACTACTTTTAAATTTTCAACTAATTTTTTCATTAAGTGACAAGATTGAATAGATATTTCTCCAGAAAACTAAAATACATTATTCTAAGCAATTCAAGCAAACCATATGTTATTTTTTGCTTCGTATTCTATTGCAGTCTGTCATCACTTGATCTTCATCATTGTTCAATTCTTGGTAATGCTGAATATCCGAGTAACAATGAGTTTTCATAATAGATTCTAACAAGGAATCTTCATCCAAAAGGCAGTGATTGCAATATCGAATTTGGACAATTTAATGCCACTTCTCATCTTTCCTGCTTACGGGGAAAAAAACATTCCAATTAAAAATTTAACTTTTCTGGATAATGTTATTTCTTGGAACTTCGTTTTAATCCGTTAAATATAGATTAGATTTAAAGCAAACCCTTTCTAGCTGCAAACTTTGAAAGGAATATTACTAATATTATACAAATACTTATTTGTTACTTTATCGAGGTCTCTCGTCAACCTCTCACAGATAAAATAAAGAAAAGAATATACACAACCAAATGAATCTGTTATTCGAACTCAGATTTAAGCGTATCAGGCACTTAGCTTCTGCGACTGAATAGTCTTCTGTACGAATATATAGACTACATGAATATAAATCATTCTTTGATATCTTTTGATTTCTTTTGAATTCCTGATTCGATTAAAGTCATTAACTGTAAATTGCAATTAACATTGGAAATCAAAAGGTATTTCATTCAGATCTTGTCACTTGAAAGGGACTGTTACAATATATTATTTATTATTTCAGGGGAAATATACAGACAAACCTAACTTGTGTTGGTTGAGTTGGCGGAAAAACACACGGAACATAGTAATCATTCAAATCCAACTTACCAAGCCCACGAGTATGAAGAAAACCATAAATGTCCTTCCTAGGACAGTTGTGCAGAAAACGTCTCCGTAACCGACGGTAGACATAGTGACTATTAAGAAGTAGACACATTTCCAATAAGACATGTGATTTTGGTTGTCAAATTCGAGTGGATCACCTGAGTTTTCTAACTACAAAACGAAAACAAATCAATTTAATTAAATGTTTCTCAATGTAATTTCTACTGAACATAGTAAATACAATATATTATGTTACATACATTATACTGTGTTATATATACAGGGTGTCTCAGTTGGACCTGTCAACCTGTTAGGTTATTTCTGGGAGCCATTTTCGAAAACAGATTATATGTTTTCACAACATTAACAGTATCCAAGGCGGGTACCAGAATGCTTCACTAGTCTATAACAGTGGGCATGCACCTAATAGGTGCAAGCATCTCATGATATTGATAAGGATTAGTAACAGTGCGGTAATTCACAACGGCAGAAAGGGAAAGTGGTGCCTTCCGGCTGACGTCAAAGCAACGTGTATCTGTTATTCATTTATGAGTCGAAGGGCAACATCTCTGCAGAACGGCATTTATTTAATGAGGAATATGTTTTTTTTTTTCATAAACGTGAAACAATGACTGCAATCGAGAAGACATGTGAAGGCACTGGTTCTGCGGCAACATATTAAGAAAGGGTCACGTGACACAACAATCATTATCGAAGACAGCCAACACATCATCACCGAAGCGCTGGTGAGAAGTAAAAAAAAAAAATGACCAGGTCATTTGATTGTTGCTGCTTTATGCAAAATTGACAGGGTCCAACTGATTTACCTTGTATTATATAAAAAAAATATTAAATGATTAAAATAATTTATCATATTTTAACGACTATAGACTTGCAAAGAGTATTTTTGAAATGTTTCTTCCTGTACAGCTTAGTCTTTTGTTATTTATATTAAGAATTTATGTTAAGAATTATATGTTAAGAATTTTTTTGCTCAGAAAATGTGAATAAGATACTTCAAGAAAAGAAAAAAAGTTTCTTACCAAGTGTATGATACCGGCTGCAGTTAACCATACACTAATAAATATAGAGATGAGTTGAGCTAGTCGAATAGAACTGCTCGTCTTGAGAATGTTTAGATATTGAAGAATGTCGGGCACTGTCATTAGCCGCAGTGCACGCAGAAACCGGAGGCCTACGACAAAACAATCATCTTATCTTTCTATATCTTTCAGAAATACATGATACATTTTATTAATAAAGCAAATTGAGAAGCAAAAGGGATCATTCTGGAAAACTATTCAACAAACAAGCAGCAATAAATAGTAAAGGTAGCGTCATTTAAAAAAACGTTACAAATAATTCACTGTTAATATTAAGTAAAGAATTTTTGAGCTAGCAAATAATACTTCTGATTAAAAGAATGAAAAGCTAGTCCGAAAAATGCTTCATTTTTACACAAACACATGTGAATTTTTTTATTTGCTCTGTTTTTCCATGCATTTATTAATATTAATAGCCTTTGACGTTGGAGAATAATCTCGGTCAATAGCCATATCTATAGATAGACAATATGTTAACAATATGTCGGATTTTCTCAAGTGAAAACAGTCGGAAAATAGTAGTATTACCATGAGCTACCATAATGAGAATCATAAATCTAGAATTTGTCATTCAAAATCAATTTCCGCTGGAAGTTGATTGTAGGATTTAAGAATGAGAATCAATTTTTAACAATCTGGCAATTTTTTTTTCTGGGTAAATTTCAATATTTTCGCTTTTTTTTCAATTTTTTTTCTTGATTCTAGATTTTTTTCTACTATTCTTTCTAAGTTCAGAGCGAGTCGTTATTCAATGCAAATTGTCTATTTTAATTCTCAACTTACAATTCTATCTTTTCGTCGTCATTTTCCAACTGAACTGAAAAGAAAACAAACAACCTAAAAGCATGAAATTGATGTGGATCAAATCGAACTGGGAGATGCCGCCCACACAGGATTGTAAACAAACAAATAACTATTATTTTTAATCAGGGAAAGTGAAGTTGAAATTATTCTTAATTATTTTGAAATCCAATTTAAGAAGTCAATTAATGATCAAGTGTGAACTGGTTTTTCTCACAAGGGAAGTGCGTGACCTCGAACGAAAATGTGCTTAAAATAAAAATCGCTCATCCCAAAAACAGTGGTATGAGTCATTCCCATGCAGAACTGCACGTCTTACCACGAGAGACATTTGAATGATCACCTATTGAAGGTCCAAGAGGGTAACGCGAAGAAACACAATATTGACATAATGACTCATACCACTGTTTTTGGGATGAGCGATTTATATTCTACGCACATTTTCGTACGGTTCTCAGCGTTCGAGGACACGCACTTCCATTGTCAGTCATTTTTTTTAAAAAATTGATGTGATTTCATTTTAAAGTTAATTTAAAAAAAAAGATATAACTTTGATCAGAAATTTGCTTTATTAATTAAATTATCACTTATGAGATTAATGTTATTAGTTTGTATTTTTAATAACTGACATCAAGTTTGGAACGAAATTATAATAATTGTTTTTTTTAATATATTATATTTCCATTGATTTCTGCTTCAGTCCAAAGGTTGTTAGAATGTCTTTAATGACAAGTGAACTTACCAATCCAGGTTCTGTCTAAATAAATGGAAACAAAGGACGGTGGAATAGTGAAGTAATCTACAAAGGAATAGAGCTCCAGCATGAACCATAGCTTATCGCTGGCTGCTATAAACTGCAATGAGACAAACATACATTTTTAGATCATGTGACGTCATGACATAAGTAATTATAAATCAATACGTAAACCATAACTAATAACACTATTCAGATAAAATTACAAATCAGTCAAATGTTAAATGTCCACACCGTTGACTAAGACTCTGTTCTGCGGTAACGCACGTCATAATCGTAATAGAATGCGTCATCTTCGGTGACATTTAGTTTGTTACTGAGACCTCATTTTTAAAATAGCCCTCTCAAACAGAAAGTGAATGATGATATTTGTTATTTATTTCTTTAAATAAACTTTAAGTTAGTTAAAACATAAGATTTAAAAAAATGCATAATTCTTTTATACTGGGCGAACGCGAGGCGATATTTTGGGACAATTTGCCCAATTTGATTGCTGGCAATCGTTTGCCCCAATTTGATTGTCCCAAACTGAACAATATTGCCCCAATTTTATTGTCGGTACAAAAGGAACAATATTGCCCCAATTTTAGTTGTCGCAAAATATTGCTGGTACGAATGCGAATCAAATGAACGGATGAAATCACATGACAATGCTGACGTCGAAGGAGGCGGTACTTTGAACATCGGAAATTCAGTCACTCACGCCGGCCATTTTCTTTGAGAAACAAGGCTTAAAATCAGCAAAATGGGTCGGCCCAAAACAGATAATTCCAACAACAACATTTTGTCAATTGATAATGAAAGAATCGTAATTGATTTCTACAGAGGGACGGCGTTTAATACTATAGCAATTCTGTGCGAAAACACGCTCTCTCTTTAGCTCTCCCTAGTGAGAAGCGCCGTAACTATACATATTCAAGGCAATATTGGTTCAGGAAAAACTCTGTGTTCGCGCTTGATCCCGGTTGTCAGCAATAAAATTGGGCCATATTGTCCCAATAATATTGCCTATAATTGCTGTGTGTTCGCCCAGCTTTAGAGAATCTTGCTCCATAATGGTATTATGATTTTTGCCTTTATAATAATTTATTATTAAGGTGATATTATAATTTATAAACTCCGTAGAAGATCGTAGGCTTCAGGATGCAATTATAAATCAAAATAACAAGACGTATCCCTGTTATCATTATTATAATTACTTATCGGAAGACGACTAATTTACGTTTTAAACTGAAAATCACCTGGAATGTTATCGCCTAGGAATCCATTATTGATTTTTAAATTTTTTAAATAAAGCCTGTAGATCAGAAGACAGGGATCAGCATCAAGCAGCAATTTTCACGATGATATTAACCAAAATGTCACAGATAGTAAAACTGAATTTTGCTAATTAGGGTCTTTTCTGCATCTCACAAACTGCATGTCTTTCTTAATCGTCTAAAGAAAAAGAGTTTGTGATTCGCTCAAATTCGATTTCTTATAAAAAAAAAAATATATTTCTGATAAAAAAAAAATTAAAGGTGTTTTCGTAAAGAATTTCAATTATTACCAATAAGAAACAAAAATCATTTTAGGAGTTTACAAAATTACTTAAATCAAATTGCAAATCTCAATTTCTGAGTGGAATTCAGCTATAAACAACAATTCTAATTATTCCAATTTTAATCATCACCCAATATTGATAATACCTTTTGAAAAAGTATTGGTTCACATTATTTAAACATTCTATAATTTGTAGGGAATTTCAGAAACTAGAAATTTTTAATCAAGTTTCATCCACTAGTGGTCCTGATGTGTTAGAATGTGTTCACTGATAAAATGATGTGGATTATCTATGCTTTAGAATCTCTATTGGTACGATAATGCTTCCTCCCACACAGATCGATGGTGAAGACCAATATGGAAGCAGGTATCCAGAGATGAAAATCTTGAAATGGAACAAGACAAGATGTGTGGTTCTTTTCGGTCCGTTTTGCTGGACTCAATAGCGTCTTTATTTCCCAATAAATTTAGAATCAATCTTCAATGCTTCAACCACATTTCTATTACAAAAACGAGTACAAGTCAAGGAACTTCGATTTATTTGTTTGAGGTAACATTAAAAAGATTGATATGTATCCAAAATTGATCCAAAACACTGGTTTTAATGTAGGCCTATGTTCGTCTGCCTGTTAACTGAACAAAAACACTTTTTTTTTCTTTATCCGTATATATTCATACGAATAAATGAATAACGAAAAAAAAAAAATTATGAATTTTTTTTTTTAAATGTATGGACTAGACAGGATTTGGAGATCCTATTTTTTTATATTCATACGAACGGTTTCACCCGCGATAAATTGTGATTATACATATCTGTTTCATTCACATTATGAGTAATGTTCGGTTCTCGTCGTCGCCGTCACCGGCGGTTGACGTTTATGTTTACTGCTCCGCTCCTATTGGTCGTAGCCTATTGGTTATAGCCTATAACCTTCCTCAATAAACGGGCTATCTAATGCAAAAAGGCGGGCTATCTAATGCAAAAAGAATTTTTCAAATCGGACTAGTAGTTCCTGAGATTAGCGGTTCAAACATACAAACTCTTCAGCCTTATATATATTAGTATAGATTAATTTTATAATGCAACTTTAAAAAAAAAAAGAGTAATGTAGGATCTTCATATATATCTTTTAATATAAAAAAAATTCTATAATTACTGTATCGTTTGTAAAATTGAAAAAAAAAAAATATTAATTTATGGAGAAAACTATTTCTTTAAAAATTTTGTTTTTAATACAGATTCAACATTTGATTTTGATATGAATAGCCATTTCCAATCCTGTAAATAAGGTAATTTATTTATTCTTTAGTAAATTCTTAAAATCTAATCAATAAATATTCAAACTTTTAGAACAGGAAAATTTTATTTGATTAATTCTTGAATGTTTCCTTTGTCAAATTACGTCAATTTCCAGGCCTAAATTAAAGGAACCAGTAAAGTCTTAATTCCTCGCATTTTTTTCAAGTAAAAAATCAAACATTTTAAGCCTAATAGAAAAAAAAGAATAAAGGGAAAGAAAGGAAACGTAGTTAATTTACTCCTTTACCAAATACACTAAATGATCTGAAAACAATCTTCCTTGAGTTGAATCTGTAAGCTGATATCAACTTCTAATCTGCTCAGGATAATCTACTTCATAGACCAATTCTAACAAACTCATGTGGTTTATTCATTTCGAAGTATGTAAGTTGATTACCATCAATAAAATTGAATAATTTTGGCTCGAATATCGATAACCAATATTGAGCTTTTGTAGGAGAGGAAAAACGGAATGGAAAAGTTTTAATACGCAATTTTAAATCGAAATATGCCTACATGATTGTCCGTAATCAATACAAGTGAAAGGTCACTTACTGTGTAATGGCTGATGTTTTAGTGGTGAATTCGCATTATTAAAAGAAGAACCTACTGATTTTCATAATCTATCTGTAAGGAGCTAGGGGCGTAAGGAACTTCCAAAACAATTTACATAATAATAATCTCGAAAAAAAAAACCTTTGGAAAAAACCTAATTATCAGAGTAAGCTGAAACTTTAAATTACTGAAGAGAATCTCCCTATTACTTTGGTACAGATTGAGCACATAGATGAGGAACTCAGCACCAAAACCACCATTATCCAAATCGCTTCGAAAATATTACAAATAAATTTAGATATTACAAACACACAGAATTTTTTCACACAAGATAAAGTATCTGAACTTTTCTTATATATTATTAAATACGTTAATATTCATGACTTCCATTTCAAGCTGATGATTGCCAACAAATGTGAAACAGCCGTACTAACACTTGAATCTTTATCTCAATTTTGTTTATTGAAACCTCGATTATTTAGCAAATTATACAGGCTTACAGATTTCTTGCAAGAATCGTTGATAACGTTTCTAACAACATCATTGTATTTCTTATAAACAATAGACTACGTAATCCCTTTATAGAAATCACTCATATGATTAATTCTCTCTTGTAAAATTTTATTTTTTTTTAATTTAATTGGTCCACGGTTTTTTTCTGCTCTTGCTGTTAGAGTTACTGAGGAGATATCTGCCATTTTTTACAATTTAAGGCCATTGTATCTTTTAATTGTATGGAAAATATTAAAAATTAAAAATTTTAAAAGCTTTGATATATTAAATTTAGAAGCTTTATTGTGCATTGTTAAAAGCTTGTAAAAAATAAAATATATTGTCTCGCAATTAAAAACCAAACTTACAAAGAAAACTAAGTTCTTCACAATTTACTATCTTATAAAAATGACTTAATATTGTAACGTAATTATCTCAAATTTCCAGAAAACACAAGGAGGAAAATAATCTAAGCAAAATCTTAACGAAAAATACCATCTGCCGTTTGATTCCCTGAAATGTTTCAGGAAAGAAGTGTTTTTTAGCAATGGAGCTCTAAATGGTGTCAACTAGATTTGCCGTGACTTTTTATCACAGAACTACCCAATAGATGAATGGCTTCCATTTAGACAGAATGAAAAGAAAAGTCCTCTTGGGTAGAGCTAATCGTATTTCAAAGAAAATAAAAATATTTTATATCCTCTAGTGAGAGAAATAGCTAGATTTAATGCGAAAAGCGTTTGGCATTCCACCAATAACCTGCAAGGCTGTAATGTCACGTGGACAAGGATGTCATTCTCCAGAGAGACGTGTCAGAATGGATGTCGCCTCCTCACTATAAGTTGGTCGAGGCCTATTTGACAACGGGGCATTTAACAGGGAAGCCTTTGGAGCTCAGGAAGCGATAAACCAGACCCCACAGGGAATGACGAGCAGATAACGTGGTTTCTGGATGCGTTCCATCTGCATAGGGAAACTGGCAGAATGTTCAGGAAGTGAGCCACACTAATAATGGGAAGCTCAAGAGGATATTATTACAATTGGCTCCTCCATTTTGCTTGGGCGTAAGTTCATTAAGAAAAAAAAAATGAGTTACAACGCTTCAGATATTTTGCCAAACGACAGTCATTTAAGTGATGTTTTTGAAAGCCGTTTTCAAATGTTGTCATCTTTTGATAAGGATTTCCATTTTTAATGCTGAATCATTATGTAATATGAAGGTGTGTGTGTGTGGGGGGGGGGGCGTAGCGTCAAACTACTGTCCCTTTCTCTACCGAAAGGAATTATACGTTGGCCTAACGCTGATAGTCTTCTTAATATGCGTAAGAGAGAAAAAAAGATTTTAAAAAAATGTAGTCTAAATACATTTCATCAGAGATTCGATGTAGAACTGTATTGAAGTGGAAAAATGAAAAAGAATCATTTTATTGACTTTTTTTGTCCATTTTTTTTTATTTTGTTGCGGGAGGCCTCGTAATTGTTACAAATTTTCACTGTCATGATAACACGAGACAAAGTTATCAAGATAATAGCGAAACACTCAGAGAAAAGCAACATCGGACAAAATAGTCCGGATATTGATGGCAATACAAAAAAAATTATCACCATGAGGTAATGCGAAATTTTAAATTTACCAATAATTTCCGAACTTTAACTTAATGCTTAAAATTCTTTACCGTAATAGTGATATTTGTAACGAATTTACAAAATTCCATAAATGATAAAACACTTTAAGACATTGTGTCTTAAAAATTAAAAGGTTAAAAGTTTAGTTTTCTTTTTTTAATTTGAATTGTCAGCACATGTACCAAGAATAATAATGGCCTTGGTCTAATGTTTGTAACTCCCTTAACATACATTAGAAAAACAAACAAACAAGAAAAACTATGAACGGTAAACCGAAGCAATATTTGGCGCGTTCGCTTTTTTTTTTAATTGAAAAATGAATTTTCTGCATTTATTAGTAAGATGTAGCATCCACCTGCGAGGCATCTAAAGAAGTAGAAGTTTCCAAAAGCGATCACTAAGTGATTGGCACAATTAAGTTTAAGTAGTCTTTACCATTCGCTGAGAATTCACGAAAAGATGAAACGACCTCATTGAAATCCAGTTGCTTTACAAGTACTGACGGACATACAGATATTCGCGCGTTTCAAAAAAGGTATCTAAAGCGAAACTTCAATGGTAGGTTGGGTAGATACAAGCAGAGAAGTCAAGGGCCTAAACTTCCTGTGGACACAACGACCAAAGCGCTATGATCACAGTAAATCAACGACTAATTATCTGAAAAAGCTGGAAGTTGAACAGTACATACTTTTGAACAGCTATTTTTAGGATCTTTGCATTCGATTATTCGAAAGTTGGCTCAACGACTGCATTTTTATTTATTTATTTTTTTTTAACCTGTCAATTTGTAAATTATTCTAATTCCTCGTAACGTAAGTCATAGATTCCTAAGCGTTGGATGTCCTTCAACTGTATTTATTTCTCTGCGATCAACTGAAGTCAGTTTTTGCTTCGGTTTCTGCAATACGTCATTGGCCGTGCATTGCTGTCAGGGAGACAAATCGGTGTAAAATGTCTTGTCGCTCGCCAAGACAACAAATGAACCTTTTCGGCGCCAATTCAAGTTCTATTTCTATGCAGTAGAAGAGAAGCTTTGTATTCGATCAGCTTTAAATATACCTAACAAGAAGTAAACTAGAAACATGAGTCCAGGTATTGAAAGGAAAGGTATTATAGATGTCGGAGCAACGAAACATCAAAACGATTCTGAAGGAAAATATAATTTATTAATTGTAAATGCTTTGTTTTGCTTAAGTATTCCTTTTTATCTTTATTCAATGAAAGATAAAAATTACAAAGCTTGTCTATGATGATTCAGTTAGCAGAGCTTCTTTTGATGAAGGGATTCTTAGAGAAAACGGAATTTTTAACCTAAGGTCAAACAGTATTGAAAGATTATAAAAGCTTTTGAAAAGTATTAGATACAATCAATTCTTTTCAAAAGTATCCTACATTTATGTTCTGCGCCCTCGGTGATGTTCCCACTCAACCAGCCGGCTCCGCTATCCCCAGACATTGCCATATATTTTATTCGTACTCAGATATACTCAGTGCGATTAAGTATAATATAATGGTATTTTAATAATTCATATAAATGTAAGTAAGAAGATTTGAGAAACCTCCTTCGTTTATTTTTATTCAAACCTTGGCGGAAATAAAGAAATTAAAATTCTTCCGTTAGCCAATTTTCTTCTACTCGAAATGTATAAAAGTAATTGCAGAAAACTTTGTACAGGCTCATTAGCGAATCAAGTATATATAAGTAATATAGGATTCCTCAATCTTCTTACTTAAATGATCACGAATTAAGTTAGGTCTAGCCATTGTTACATATTAATAATTAGTTAAGTTAGTAATAATTTCAAACTTATTTTAAATAATAAGGAAGCAAATGTTGATTGGAACAGAAATTCATATATACAGTATAGTACATATGATTTCATGACGTATAGTTATTATGATGATGTCGTGTGACTGACAACACCAGCCTGTCTATGTTAAGAACGCAAAACCTACAGTTTACTAAAAAAAAATCTTAAACTTTTCAACTTGATTGCTGTTTAAACAAAATATCTTTAGGGAATCTGATAGTCCACCATTACAGAATAATTTTTCTGCAAACCCGTGCGGTCTCGCGAAATTCTAGATGGCGAATGGTGGCCAAAAAATTCCACTTTACTTTAACTTCCGAGAGGTTTGGTTTCATTTTAATTAGAGATGACTGATAAGCGGATTTCGAATTCAAATTGTATTCTAAAACTTTTCTAACTCTTTTTTTTTTTATCTCTCTAAGCATATAATGTGATTTTACAATCACAATGTTAATATTCTTTGAGTTGCGTTTACTATACAGCGCAAAAAAAAAAACTGCTTTAATTTGGTGAACTGCATAACAGTCCATGTAATGTCTACGTTTTCATATAATGTTTGCTCTCAAGTGAACCGGTTGTATTTTTTAGCCGGTAGACAAAATTTCATCAAAATCGTGATTTTCAAATGCTCTAAATTAGAATCTCCTGACTAAAATTCAACTATTGATGTAGATTCTGACCTTTATAATAAATCACAGAAAAAAAAACAACAACCCACTTCTTAGTAATGAGGAAAAAGTGGTTATCGTGGTTAGATTTGGTTCTCGTAATGATTCACATGATGTTCAGAAAAGTTGTGGTTGTTGGCGACTGCTCAAGAGATACTTTATTCTACAAGAGTTGTGCAGATAAATAGGAATGGATAAATGACGTTCGGGAAACATCAAAGCGAGGTAAAGCTTCATCGCTAAAAATTTACAGTCAGTTTATTGCAGATGTCGATAGCAGCTGACTGACCACTGCTCACAACTCATTATTCCTTCCAAATGAAATTGGTTGGTCAAAGTTAATGAGCTGAGGGAAAACGCTTTCCATCAATGGAGACAAAATGAATTGAAAAAATGTATTACGAATAGCAAAAGAAAAAGGAAAAAGGAAATGTGATGCATCAACACCATTTTTTAACAGTTGAAAAATGGTGTCGATGTATCACATTTAAAAATAATCCTTCCTTTAACTTAATTTTTTTCCTGAGAATATACCATGAAGAAATTATTGATAGAACAGAAAGTATCCAATAGAAAGGCAGAAGGCAGATGGTCTTGAGACGAATGGAATTTCCGGCAAAGGAGGACAATAGAATGAAATTTCCGACAGGAGGGGGTGATGGGGGGAGAAATTGTTTATTTACCAAAAAAAAAAAAAAAAAAAAACTTAAGGAAACCGACGCCGGTTAAAAGAGTTTCGAATAATCAAAGTTCTACTGTATATATTTTACTACTGTTTGTCTGTCCACTATTCTTGATCTATTGACATTTCAAATGTATAAAATTGAGATCATGAAATTGTTCCAGTGCTGCAATTGTGAATAACTTGAGAACAATTGGTTGTTTAAGCTCGTTCCGTTGTTTAAGATCTGAGTTTATGATCAGACAAATTAAATCATCATTTCAGCCAATTCACTTCTCCTGGCTCACTTTAGAAATAAAATAAAAAGTGTAAATTTACTTGTAGTGTAGTGTATAAAGCTAAGTTTTGAGCCATTGAAGAATACCCCTCCCGCACACACTTGAATCGATTCAAAATGCACTTTCTAATCTTTCATCAGATGTATATTATATAGATGTATATGTATATTATAAAATTACATTTTTATCGTTTTACGTAATACGAGAATTTTTGTCAAATATTGTGGAAAATTATTTTATAAAAGAATAAGTTACATGGTATAATTGATAGACTGCTAAGATATCAAAATATCCCGAAAGTTCGCTTCATTATATTAGGGGCTGTCCATAAACTATGTACTCATGTCATGGGGTGGGGAGCGTTGTGCTTTAGCGTGACAACATGTGATGAGGGGGGGGGGTCAGATAATTATCCCTTATTGTTATGTCGTTAATCTTGCAAACCGTTACTCTTTGAGACAGCTTCCAAAATTTGGTTGTTTTTAAGTCCCAAATATGATGGCGATATATCATGAAATCCGAAATTCTTGCATATTACGATATCATTCATGAAATAACCCAGCAATAACGAATTTACTAATGAAAGGTTTTTTTATTTTTAAATTCGTGAAATCTGGAACTGATTGAAATCCTTAATAATGTGAGAGAAAGAGAATGACAATTATGTTTCTTTAACAAAAATAACCTGAAATAGAAAGTAGTCTCTTTCTTCTAACCTTGTATTTCGAAGGGTTTTCAATGAATGATTTTAACGGAAGGCACAGTAGGCAAGCACAAGGCCGTGATTGGTTTTCTTCTGATCGAGAATTGCGGCGTAATAGAGATCTTAAGGCTGTCAAAATAGACTTACTTGAAGCAACCGAAAAGTACCTCTAATACCTCACGTCAGATGTAACTACTATTGAATTACGTGTTCGATAACATTGTAACTGGAACAATTTGTACTAAGCTGTAATTTCCTGCTTAAAGTCCTGAGTATTGATAGGCCTACATTTTATTTATGCTTATCCCGTGTTCTAAGCGATATTTCTGCACAATCTTTTATTTAGATGTTATATTATGTATTTCGTCAGGGTTTTATTCTATTTGCTAGTCTTACAATTAATTATTAGATTTAAAATTAAAGAAAAAAGGAAAAGAAAAGTAGTAACTTTCTTAGAGATGCAATCCCATAACAAATCAGAACTCAGATGATCATATTTATGAAAGTAATTACCAATTTGGTTTAAATTATAAAATAATCCATGTAAGAGGTTTTTTTCCCAAGACCAGCTATTTTTTTTCAAAAATTAAAAAAACCCAGGGCCCAAAAGTACACCAAGGAAACCAAAAAAAAAAAAAAAAAATCTATAATGTTCGGAACCACAGATCGTCTTTCAAAAAGCTGCGGGTTGCTTATTATAATGTAAATGATTGATATCACATTTTATTTTTCTTCTCTTTCAAGGTAATGAAACTTTCAATAAAAATCTTTTTTTAAAGTGAATAATTCTGAACGATGAAAATCAAGAAAAGCCGATATCGTTTGTTTTTAACATTCTTTTCTTTAGTACGAATAAATTTAATCAATTCAAAGTTATGGGTTCATTAATTTCAGTTTTCTTACTTTTAATCGAAGTGTAGTCAAAAACACAGAACAAATGCAAATTTGACTGCGACTGTCTTCAGCCGAGTCTTCTAGTTTTGGCCTTGGTTTGGTGGTTATTTTTCTTGAGGGTCCCTCATGAATCGCTCCCTAAAAAGATTGCGGGACTCAGCGTCTTCAACATCTATTCCGTGATGGCGCTACAATGGCACCACTCGTCGTCCTTCCCGTCTAGTACTTAAAGTCCCCAGCGAAGCTATAAACTCTAACTTAAGACGGTCATTCATTGAATCGTTACAAAAACATCAACGCCGCTGCAACAAAAGACCATCAAAATGATTTAATTAATGCACTTTGTTAGTGAGAGAAAAAAAATGCAACAACAACACAACCAAGAGAGAAATCAGAGAAAAATAACTGAAACCTCGTGTAAAAAGAATTTGAATAGCAAAGAATTACCACGAATTCATCTATAATTGTCCAAGTATCTAATTCATGAAGGGAGGAAATAATAATGCTTCTGTAAATTAATTTAATTAATTAGTAGACCAAAACCGTATCGTTTGTCTACTTTATTCTTAAAACATCAAATGTGAATTTACTCTTTAGCAGAATGGATTTTGTTTGAAATTTAATTTAAATTGGCTCCAATGTCCTGTTGGCTTTGTTTTTTTTGCCTTCATAAGGATCGAAAATTATATCCTATTTTGCCGAATAAAATCGTTGCTACCACACGTATGGAATCAGCCTTCTCAATCTAATATGGAAAGGAACGAACACAGAGCGGACATACACAAACATCCAAATCATCTCCGGGTTTCGAACGCATCAGCAGCATGGCCTTAGTCATTGTCTCGACCATTTGGCAACGCTCGAATGATAATAATCTATACTAGGCCATTCCCCTGTCTCCCCCTGCTAAGTATGAGATAATCCAAGAAGAATCGATTCCAAGCGGTTATGGCAAAAAGTGGTATTTTATTCCATTTTGAATGAACTCATTATTTGATAGCGCGCGAACAAATAGAATAAAAGTAGGATTGGGTATTGGGGGACCAGCAGTAGTTGAATGGTTAGCGTTCCTGACTGCGAGGACGAAGGTCCTCGGTTCGAATCCCATGCAAGGCGAAAAAAAGAAAAAAAAAAAGAAAATTTTATAATCTGACTTTCTCAGCAAGGGACACTAATAATTAACAATGGCGCCGGACAGACAGAGAAATAAAAGATTTTAGTAATAGATTACAGTAATGTCTAAGTTAGGTAGATTCCATTTTATACATTTCATGTTTTAGAACGCAACAGAACAATATTCACCTTTAATCTATATTTGAGGTGTGTAGAATCGAAGTCAGCTAAATCCATAGTAAATTGGTTTCTGAGTTATGAAGGCCACTATATTCTTCGAACAAAGTCGAATCCGGTTATGAAATCATTTAGCATCAAATTCAGATAACTTCCTACGAAAATCTACTTTAAAAAACATGATTATAATCGAAGACAGCTATATCCACTGGTGTTGGAAACGGACACAGCTAAAATCGCGGCCGGCCAATCACAGCGCCCCATTTCCGAAAAGTCAAGATGGCGGTATAAACTTTGTTCCTGTATTTACTTGTTTTTTTAGTAGTCCAGTTGTTTCTACAGAATTATTAACATTCTTGCATCCTCGATATTAATCTAGTAGATACGTAGGCTAGGCACATCACTAGTCACAGTGACGTCATCGCTTAGTTGCTGAAAACGAAGTCAGTTATATCCATTCGTGTTAGAAACAAAGTCAGCTAAATCCAGTCATTTGATATCAAAAGTAGCTAAGTACAATTAGTCAATTAGTGAATAAAATAATAACCGTCATTATAGGCATTCAGTATGCTATCCAATGACTTCTAATTCCTACTCTACGTATTTTGAGGCTTTCTTCATACAATGTTATCACCATAAAAAAAAAAATAAACGTGTTTTTTTTATTTGTGGAAAATTTCAAAACGTGAATTTAGCTGCATTTGATTTCAGCCCCCTCATTTGATCTCCAGTATTTGAGAATATAATTACTATTGAACTTAATTCATAACAACTTTTAAATTAATCATTGCATTTAACAGAGATTTTATCCACAGAAAAAAAGTCATTATTATTATTATTATAAATCCTATGTGGCATGATTTTTTTTTTGTCTTATCTTATGTTTTAGAGACTACGAAACACATATAAAAGCGAAACCAGGAGTTGGAATCAATATTCACAGCAATAATTTCAAACAATTAAATGAATACGTTAATAAAACTTTCACCAACTGAATATCATTTTGCATCCCCACAATGCAAATGGTTTTCACCCAAAATAAATAAGTAAATAAATCTAATTTTGACACGCGATGCAACAATCAGAGAATGGCAGGTTTTCTAGGAAAGTGATTTGAATTTTATTTTCGAGACAGTTTTTTTTGAGAAATAATGGGATGTAAATTGTAACGAAACGATATGGAATGGTTAAAAGAAGAAGGTACTTTGGTATATGATTTCATTATTAGAAAGAGAGTGTGAGGTCTCAAGAAATTCAGGAAAAAAGATAAATTATTAAACAAAAATGAGACAGCCCGCTTATATGCCTCCCCGTGTTCAGAGGCTACTGATACCGGTTGATGAGCGCCAATAAATATAAAATAGCTGCCTCAGGATGTCACTTGGTGAACGCATTTATTAATATATTTGATTCATGTTCAATTCCCGTTTCTGCTTCAGTTAGTTTCGTTTATTAATTGAAACTTTGAGAAAAATCATCAGCCTTAATATGGTTTCCAATATTACTTTATTTTCCGATAAGCCAAAGATAAATGGACTGTGTGTCATTCTTCTCATGACATACAGAAGAAAATCTTTTTAATGATAATAGGGATCATAGCGCTATATTTTCTTAATTACTTTGAAATTATTATTATTCTCAATATATTAAAGGTTGAGACCAATTTTTTCTATGTGACATCCCAGAACAGCTGTTTCTCGCTTAATGTCAACTACTAAACACTTGGTCTCAATCTTTAATGTGTTTATAATATATTTTTAAGAGTTTTTGTTTAATTGCGCATAGAAAATTTACTGAGGTTGGCGGAGGGTTTGCCTTTATTTTAGTTGTAATATGTAATTTATATTATTATTTTTGGGAGGTCCCATATTTCTTCTTACTTATATTATTATTCTCATTTAAGTTAAGATAAAGATAAGATAAGATAAAAGTTAAGATAAGATAAGATTAGAAAGAAATTTAAGATTTTTTTTTAGGAGGTTTTTTTTTCAGTGATTATCTGTACCACCTTAAATTGTTAATGTTCAAAATCAAATTTGAAATTTAATAAAGATATTTGTATAATTGTCTAAAGATTTGTATATATCTACAAAAAAAAAATTAGAGCCATAAGAAAAAAAGATTTTAGTATCGGGTCCAGGAAATTTGGCAGTGATCTAACGACGTGGTTCCTAATATATTTTTGCAATTAAGCTAAATTTAGTTTTCGATTAACAGGAAACTAAAAACGATCTTTCGAGATAAAATTATCCTTCCGCTTGCAACCTAAAGGCACTTAATTAAGACATTTGCCGAGTGTTTGATTTGGTATAAATATATATCAAAGTAAATGAATATCTTCCCTACTCAGCGAAGCGTTCCTGGAAATTTGTCTGCAGATGCAAAGCAGGCGTTAATGGCAAAAACTAGGCCTAAATGCGATGACTGAAGTTTAAGTGTTTTGGAGTCAATACTTGGACATTTTGAATTTCAATTTTAGCGTTTTGTAATAATTCCATATTTCACAAATACCATTTTAGGACAATTTTTTTTTTTTTCAAAAACTTAATCCTAAAAACTCGGTCATAATCAGCAACTTCAAAGGGCCTAAGATTAATGAAATCACTGTTTTCGTTTGTAATAAAAAGCTAATGAAAAATACAATGTCCAGTTATCTCAAATGATTCAAAAAAGAAATTAATGTGTCGTTACAAATTATAAGTAATACAAGGTGGCCATATTTAAAGAGACGGTGGTCACAGCCCTGAAGCGAAAAATGTAATGAATGAAATTCAACCAAGGTTGGCTGAGTCTTTATGGAACGAGGGTGACGTGTGGTTTCAATTTACAAAAAAAAGTTAAAAAATGCCACCAGGGGAAATTTGGCACTCGAAGCGCTTGATTTGGGATTAGGGAGAGTAAATGCTAGAAGATCTCCTTCTCTTTGCTAAATTGAACAACCTTTACAAAAGTTATAGATAAAAGGGTTAATACTTACACGTATAAAAAAGTAGACCATAAAAAATATATTTAAAGCTAAGTCTATTTGTTGAGTTGTATTGTCTGCCCATTGCTGGCATTTTTCAACTCCGTCTCTGGAAGAAAAAAAAAGGAAAAATAAATAAATAAGTACAAAGTGGACTCAAATGGAAATGGAGAAAGGAAGTAGAATTGCATAAAGTAACAAAATATTTTTATCTGGGAAAAAGTCGAAGATTAAATACGGATAACTGAATGGGTGTAGAAAATTCTAGAAATTGCCAATCGTAATTCATATTTTGAGCCAAAGTTAATGAACTAGGAAATGTGAAATTACAAAGTACATTGCAATGCGACGACTCAAGTATTAGAGCTTAAGTATTCTCTGAGGATGTGCGTGGCTGTGCTGCGAGAAAAAAAACAACAAAAAGGATTTTATTAAAATGGGAAAATAAGAAGAAATATAAAATAGGTATTAAATATTTTCAAGAACGTTATTTATGAACACAAGAGGAACAAGTAAATTGTAAGTAATACAAACTGAAATGGTTAAAATTAATGAGTCGATATTTAAGTGATTTTTATAATTCAATGAGAAATATGGGCTTGTTTACATTCGCACAACTACGGGTTTTTTACGGTTCGAATACGTAGTAAAGCAACGAAAAAGATAAGTTCAAAGAAGAATGTTTATTGTGCCATCGGATTTTCCCAAATACCTAAGTGTGCTGTGAAGCAAAAAAGATTAGGAGACACTGAAATGGTGAGTAGGGGCTTCTCTGGAAGGCCTTTTTCTTATTGATTGCTCCTACTTGAGTCGTCGCATCATGTGGCACTAGGCACTTTTTAATTTCACGTTTCTTTTTTAACCGCTTGTCAAACCGCTATTTTGCATTGAATAAAATGCGATGTTTTTGCTGTCTAAATAAAGATATTTGAACTTCTTGCATTCTATCTGTCCACCTTCACATAATTATAGTAATAAAACTAAACAATTCAATACATGTAACTCAAATCAAACACACTGCATTTTCAAGAGCAACTGAAGCTATTAAGGAGAGTTAATAACATCTGGAAAAATAAAGAAATACAAGCAAATTTCAGAGAGAATAAATAAGAAATATCAATTAACATGAATTTTATTTGTTTAAAATATAAGCTTATACATAATTAAAAACATAAATAAATTTAGAAAGAAATCTGAATGTTTCGGTCACTTAGGCACTGTCCATCATCAGCAAACGATAAACCATTCAGATTAGATATGTCATGAACAGGCTTGGGATATGTTATGGAAAAAGATTAAATCCATAAGAACTTTCTGAATGAGGAATTGTGGAGAATGAAATATGACGATAAATACCTTCTTAGGACACTTCTTTTGTTTGCTCTAGTTTAGCCATAATTGTAGCCACGAATCAGTTCCACTGATTCTTGCAAAACGTGGCTTGCATACTCATATTTTATTAAAAAAAATACGAAAGTATTTATACCAGGCACAAGATCAGAAGGACTTCGGTGGGTAATGATTACTACTTCCGTGTATTCTCAGCGACATCGATTGCAAAACATCTTAACTATTTTCTACATTCTGCAAATTAAAGTAGAAAATAATAAGATGTTCGATCTTTTTTAGTTCTCTGCATCTTTAACCTAACTACCAGGTGTCCAAGAAATAACGTGAGATGTTTGAAGCACCATAACTTTATAAATATTAGGCACAACCATAACTTTATAAATATTAAGCACATCGATCTCAAACGTTGGGTTGTAGGTTTATGAGTCATGGGAATGCAATCATGAGAAAAAAGGTCCTAATTCACAAAGTCACCATCAGGGGGCATGTGAGCTGTTATAAAAATGGGCTCTCCTTGAAAACGCTAGCACGATGACTCATGCACTAGTCTTCAATAAGAGCACAGGAATACCGTTAACAATTGTTGACCGCGCTATATTCGTGAAGCTTTATTATCAGTTGCATTCGAATGCCACTAGGTCTTAACGTGAATACAATCGTATCAGGGGCATCAGAAGGGGTCGAGGACCACTATCGATAACAAATTTACGATGTATGATTAATTTTCTACATAACTGTTATGGGTTTCGCTACGCATCTTGATTGCGAAACCAATTGAATCCCAAATGTGAAAAAGGTACTAAGTCAGCTTTTTGTACATTTTGACTTAGGACTGAAAATGGGTTCAATTGTGTTCACCCCATGCAACATTTAAATGGGAACTAATCAGTCTATTCCAGTTGTCTCAGTAGGTCAAAAAATTGAATATTGCTTTACATTTTTTCATTATTTTGTCAATAGTGTTACGTTGCCATATGATACTATATATAACATATATATGTAAGTTATATGATTAAGTTTGTACTAAAAAAAATTGTAATAAAACATTTTATTTTAACTGCAAAATGTTACAATAGAATTGCAAAACATGGAAAAAGGTACCTAAGTCACCCATAATCTGGAAAAACGTACTTAGTCGAAATTTTTAATTATGTCTTTGTACATTTGCATACTGACCTAAAAATAAAAAGAAGACAGGCATGGGTCGGCTTCACAGTCGTTTCACACCACACCAATGGATTTTTAATTGCTGACTCTAGTTTTGAATGTGGAAGGTTTTTTTGTGTTTTCTCAGTTTGGTATTTCTATGACTTAGTACCTTTTTCATATTTGCGATTCAATTGTCTCCATTCCTGCGGCAGCATGGTGCCAAAAACACAGTAGTCTTCATGCAAAATGGAGCTACACCGCACACATCACGTATTGCTGGGAAAGCGATTGCAGAGTGCATCCTTAATGATCGTGTAATAGGCAAGCATTATCCTTAAGCATGGCCCACACGATCCCCTGACATCAATTCTTGTGACTTTTGACTCTGGGATTATCTCAAGGGCAGGGTCTATCGAGGTACGGTGCACACGCTACAGAATTTGAAAAACGCCGTAAGACGTTGTATGAAAGACGTGGTTGTATGCATGGTGAATTGCTCCGACATATTACAGAGCATGGTATGCATCGAATGCAAATGGTCTCTGAGGATGGAGGACACATTGAACATCTTCTGTGCCAACCATTCTGTTACACAATTCCGAATTCAAACGAGCAAAGAAAACCAGAAGATACTGCATACCCGATAGCAGCACCACAACCCCCCTGATGATGACTTTGTGAACTAGAAACTTTTTTCTAACCATAATCCACGGCCCATAAGCCTACAATCCAAAGTTTGAGATTGATGCGCCTAATGTTTATCAACTTACGGCGCTTCAAACATCTCACGTTATTTCTTGTTTATCTGGTATTTACTGTTATTATTATTATTTTTTATATTATTCATATTTTTTTATAAATATCGTCCATGCTCAAAAGTGGCTTCGAACGTGGAAAACGAACTGCAGCTCTCGTCTTGTTTTTCGCTCATTGATAATTCTCTTCACCGTGAAATAGGATAAATTTATAGCAATAGCTGATCTTCCTAGTAATTACATATTCCATCAACCTGACTCTTGAAACAGTGGAAAACGTTCTAAACTATATTTCTAGATTGGCTGTGCAGACTCTGTCCTTACAGTAACGCATTTTACAACGTCACCATATTGCTTTCTGTGGCAATCAACTAAGTTCCAGAATAAACTAAGTGATCAACATTTCACCATATTTGGAAGTCCATCTTTTGTTTTGGCAAGAATAGATTGTGGCAGCTAAGATATATCTGCAATCAATCATCATCTTAACTCTGCTATGACAATTACCATAATGTTTGTTTAAGTTTTCAACGATGGAAGTAATTGTATTAGAGATCAACTTTTGACAACATAATTTGTTTACTAACAAGTAAATAAATTTAGTTCTTTTGGGAATCGAATTTCATCATGCTTTTAATCTAATTTGATCAGCAGATTATTTTGATTTAACTGCTTCTGTCTCTGCTTGTACAGTGTTAAAAATAAATGTTGTGAAAGCAAAAACAATCTGTATTCGCAATTGAGTATGATAATATCAATAGAATTTCTTATCATTTTTCATCAATTACAACTTTATTTGTCTCCAAACAACAAGTGGAAAGAATTTCAGTGGCCATAACTACAAATGGCGTCCAAAGATCTCATTCTACCGACGTTAAGCTATTAAAATTAAAAAAAAAAATTAATCTCACAAGAACCGCTCTTTTCTTGCATCTGACGAAGTTAGCTACAAACATTTTGCCAACATATATCTCCACCGTGTCGCTGTATTTGGTTGAATTATTCATTAACGCTATTGAAAAACGATTGTTTTCCACAAGCTCCTGTACGTGAAAGCGTCAAAATTAATTGAGAATTTTAACGACAAACTTGCGCTATTTGGCAAAAGTCTCGTCCAATTATCCAATGGCCGCGACTGAAACGTCGCAGTTTTCCTCAAGGGCAAAGAAGACACAGACCTCATGCAGTTCGAAAAACATTCTCTCGCTGGAGAATAACAGTTAAAACAGCAGCAAACAAAAGGACAAACACTGAGTAAAAAAGCCTTTTGCTTCACTTTTTTCGTTGATGGAAGAAGAGGTCGTTACCACCAACATCCAATGAATATCATTTTGGAAGAAAATCTCGGAAGCAGGTTTCAAAGTAAATAATATTGACGAGGTTTTTTTTTTTTTCCCCTCTTTCACTTTATTTCTTCGACAAAAATACCGAATAAGTTTTGATCAACAGTAAAGAAAAATAAACTACATAATTTATACTAATCTTCATGCCCATAAAAATGACGACATGATGGTTTATATCAGGCTATAATTTTAAACTGATGGAATATTTTTAAAATAAAGTTTTCTCCATCAGAATAGAAATTTGTAGAAAAAAATGCATCACTACAGTCATTGGGATTATTTTTTTTTCTTCTTTGCTTCAACAATGTGAATTCTAATTAATTTTAAAAAAGATGAATGAGCTGTTTATTCGGTGTTGTGCTTTCTTAACTTTCTAACTAGATGGCGCTAATTACTGTGACGGACGAACCTAGTAAATTATGCTTTTAATAAATTTCCTGAACAGCAATTTACCGTTAATGAAAAAAGTAATTTTTGTATTTTATTTAACAACTTCTAATAATATCCCATTGCATTGTTATTTAAGACTTGCATTGAAACTCATTAAATAACATTCATTAAATGAACATTCCCTTTCATTAGAGATTTTATTGTTGGTTTCTAACTATAAGATGGCATCAGACCTTCCGCATAGACATTAATACTGAGAAATAACATTATTTTCTCAGAATTTGTTTTGTTGTTGTTGTGAAGGCACATATGAATGCGAAAGAGCTTTGTCTTGCTGAACAAGAAGCTTGGATCTGATGATTTTTAAATTTATTTTGTCTGGGCAAAACATCGGCCTTAGTAGCATTCCATGTTGGAGGCCATTTATGAGGGCAAATCTAATGGAACGCCAGCCCAGAATGCCACAAGGGTAATGGAAAGGCGGTCCCGCGTGCAGCTCCATCAATTCGGCCCAGTTATATGACCATGGAAAAAAATCAGATTTCCTTCAAATAACCAACGACAAAAAACAAAACAAAAAAAGTACTATAAGTAATGTTTTGCTAGCAATAAGTTACATTTTTAATGCAAATACAAATATTGGATTTAGGTGTGTCATAGACTCTTGAAAGAACACATATTAATGTTTAAGGTTCAAAACAGTCATTTTTATATGTTATGAGATTTCTAAATCACCCAATGCCAACTAATCATTAAATTCAAAATTTCATTTTAACTTCGTAAAATTCTTTCCAATGTATATATGAATTAAATTAAATACATTTAAAAAAAATTGCTTTTTTCTTCATTCAAATTAAAAATCTCTTTTTTCATTGCATGCTTTTTTTTTAAATAATAAAAATATTTTTTTAAGTTTTTCCATCCGGAATAAATAAAAAAATTACCAGTATGGTAGTATTATGTAGGTTATTGTAGTAAGAGATCGTACCATACATAGAATATACAGAATATAAATGAATATACTATATCTAAAGACAGAACTACTACACTGTATTTAAAGCAGATGTAAAATTGTTATTTGAATGTTTACTTACCCATCTTCTCCAGTACTGAATCATGAAAAGCAGCGTAAAAACAAGAGGTATTGATTGTTAATAAAAACAACACATTAATGAAAAAGTAAACAAGAAAAAGATAAGAGAAAAATGTTAATAACAAGGAAATTCAGAAAATGTAAAAGATTGAGTAAAGAATTATTGCAATTATTTACAAAATATACGGAACTGACTCTTTGTATCGATGCAGATAATGCTTGGGATAAAAAAATGATAAAACATAAAAATACAAGATGAAGATGTTTATGCTGTTAAAGCCTTCAGTGTTAGTAGGTACTTTTTACAAAGTACCTTCCTTTAGGGACGATGTAACTTTTATATTTGAAATCTTCTCCAACTGAGTCCCTTACAGCGCGAGAAGGAGAAAAAAAAATTCCATAGAAAAGCATTGGAATTGAAATTTCTATCCTATTTTCTGTTAATATCTCATTGTGTTAAACAATGAATATTAAATCCTTTTAGCTAATCCATTGCGCGTAGTTTGGTATGTTAGTCCGATTGAGACAATTTAAGTAAATAATGAGAATTTAGGTTCTTTCTGTTCATATTTAGACTCTTTGCAGCAGATGTAATAATGTAGTCTTTTCTTTTTCGTCCTTTGCACGACTTAAAAAAATAATTAAGGCTTTTTAAAAAATATTATTTTAATGAAAATACGATTTAAGTCATTTTCAACTTCTTGCTCTTGTTCTGTTACTATTTCTCAAAAGTATACATGTAGATAATAGCTGTAGAATAATGGACAGCTAAAAAGACCCGTTTCCCATCCTAAATCAACATTCTGGCTTCTGCGAATACGTAACAGTATAGGAATAGTTAGTTAAATGCAGTGGAAAGTATTTTATAAATGATGATACAACACAGAAACACTGACCATAACTTAAGGGTTCATAAAGATATCATTCATTATGACATCACATTACTGTTGAAAATGAATGAGATCAGAAGGAAATTAATGGTTACGCCATAAAATGGAAAGTCGTTCTACCATCAACCATCTTGTGTTGTTTGTAAAACCAACATATTTATAAAAAGCACCAAAGAAAGCAAGTTGTTGCTTTAACATAAATATGGTTTTAGAATGATGAAAAATCAGTTATGGGAAGAGAATAAAAATAAAAATAATAATTATTAGATGGTATTCACTTTGGAATCTACAGAATATAAACAGCGCATTCATTACATTAAAATGGATTCGCGTATTACTACTTTAACACTTCAAAGAATGACGCTCTAAACTCCAGCTTCTTTAGACTTGATTTAGAATTATTTCTTAAAACTCAGTTTTAGAGTTTGACAAATTTGAAATAAAGTGACAACAATAGCAAGCAAAAATTAATAATTGTGAAATATTTTTAAGGCAGAGATAGAAACGAAAAACAAATCTAAATTGTAAAAATAATTATAATTGTAAATTGTAAAAATAATCTATGAAGATTCATTGAAAATATAAACGAGTGTATTTAACCCTTCTATAGAAACAAAGCTATAGGAACAAGATTATCAGCCAATAAAATAAGTTTGTTTGTAAGAGTTTGGAATTGTTTTGTTTTTGGAAGATGCTATCAAGAGACTTGGTAAAAACAGTAAAACTTTACATGCTTAATTATAAAATAGAAGGAAAAAAAATGAAAACATACTACTACCATTAAAAAATAAAATTCCTTCGCAGGTAATTTCCTTTACAAGTAATTCATCTTCTCTACGTAGTTATGCATGTATGAATGTGTATGTATTATTATTATTATTATTACTATGCCTCTTATTTTTAGGCAGAAGAAGAATAAAGTAGTATTCTTTATACGAGCTTCTTTAATACATCCGCTTGCAAAGAAGGATGAAATATTATGGAAATAAAAGGAGTATTGTTATATTAAGGATTCTAGGAGCGTAATATTATTTACAAGAAGTATAAATCTGTAAAAACCCATTCCACCACTTAATAATGCATTAATGAAATAGATGGTGAATAACCAATGTTACGTAAATAAATAAAAGTATATGAAGAATCGAGAAGCATTGATGATTGGTGTTTCTGTAATTTATATAATTTTCAACTGTTATTGTTGCTTATAAAACACCCTGACTTGAATATCTCATCTGTTGACTTCAATGAATGAAGTAATGACAAGTTATTGTTATTATAATGATCCAATATAAATCTTCGATGATAATGTAATCTGTGTTATAGGATACGTACTGTTCGTTTTCAAAAGCGAAAGCCAGCCGTGGGGGACAATTCTACCCCGCAAAGGGGTGATACCCTGAGATGGGCACTTTCCTAAGATCTGTGTGTTTTTTTTTTTTAGTACCTGTTATTTTTGCAATAGTATTTATTCATTCCATAATTCTTTCTCGAAAAGCGCAAATAGAACGTAGCTACGAGTAAACTAACACTGATAAAAAGTAAACATCCCCTATTTATTTCTTTTCACCCCTATTTTGAAGAAATCGATGGAGACCTGACGCATGCGCAAAAGCGTTGAAGGCTCTCTTAAACAAAACCGAACAGTAGATCTATTAATTGTTTCAAAAACAAACTATTTGTTTGCATTATGAAGCTTGATAAAGGAAATTGGCTGTAAAATATATTTAATAAATAAATATATTTTTAATGGGGTGTGATATAATTTTAATAATTTAAACAACTTATAGTTAATATGCTATTTTCAATTACCAGCGTGGATAAAATTGGAAAAACAAAATTCATTGTAAAAATTAAAAAAAAAAGAAAATACCAATACGGACCAAAAGGAAATATAGAAGACAAATAAAAAGAAGTTGCTGAGGCGATCGAAAACAAAGAAGAAATTCGAAGGAAACAATTGAATGATCAACTGAAGAATAGAAAAGAACTCCACTTTGCTTTACTTCAGTTATCGTGGTTTTCGAATTCAAGATAGGCCTACTTTGATTTCTGTCCGTAATTCTTTACTTGTTGGTCCGAATGTATCAAAATCAATAGGGATCTTCTATTGATGTTCTACTAAAGTTTCAGTTTTGATCCCCTAAGTAGTTTTTTGATACAGACGGACGACCTCAAATTGCATTTTAAAACGTTTTACTGAACTGTTTCTGTGCATAGTAAGGAGAGAATGATACAAGCGTTCAAATATTTCATTTGTTATATTAGTTAAATTTACTTCTCAAAATTAGCGTAAATTAGATGGGGTTCTTATCACTCAGGTCCACAGATGGGTCCCCTAAGTACAATTACTTTTTACTCTCTTAATTTTCACAATTTATCATTTCTATGATGTTTCTGCTATTTATAATGAACGTTTTAAATGAGATACAAACATACAAAAAAAATTTATTGGAACTAATTCCCATTTCCGGCAAATTGCTTATTGTTAGGCAGATAGATCTCGAATTAAACATGTTCTCTTAATTTAATAAAAAAACAAGTTATTATGAAATTAAAATAAAGAAAGCGAAAATTTTAGATTTTTTTTTTTTTAGTATCATTTTGAATTTATAATTTTCTTGGAAATACACTTCCTGGGAAGAATTATTCTTTCATCTTGTATATCTGTATATCAAAAATATTCCTAAAACATAAATCAACCTAAATGTTTCATTAACGTAAGTTTCTGTTTACTGATATGTAAAAAACTAAATTTCTTCCAGATTGATCGTTGCGCTAAACGGCACGCAATTATGAAAAAAAAAAAAAAAAATACGTGAATTCTCTACCAATTAAAATTTTATCCCGAACCGTGCCGATCTTCTATGATATCTGTTTTCCTGTCAGTCGTTGGAGGAGGTTCAGGCTTTAACAACGAGACTATCGATGTTAGTTCACAATAATCGAAGAGAAAAGTTATTTCGATATAATAAATGCGGTTCCATTCGATTTCCTGAAGACCATTAAGACACCGATGATTGATGGTCTATAATTTGCCTAACCGCTGCCTATCAATAGACCCTCCTACGCCTCCAAAACGACCCCGTCGTCTCTCATTAAACTCGGCAGAACGACAGATGCGTTTACTAATTCTCACACCAGAGGGTTCTGATTGATGACTGCTCTTCCGATAGCGAGAAGCCATCATTTAAGCCCCACGCAAAGCTACCAGTTACACGAATCTCTGTGAAACTACGTCACTCGTGGTGCGTTCCCAAGTGACGTCATACCGTGCCAATGACAGGAATCGGCCATTCGCTTCGTAGAAAGCGACAGTGCAGATAAGCTAAAATCAACTGCATATCGATTTTTGATTCAAACTTCATCATAAAGTAAATTATTAATTTTTATTGGGAAAATATTCTATTACGATCTATTCTATTCTATTCTATTCTATTATGATCTATTACTATCAGTCGAATTATTTAAATAACCATTCCGCATTTTTTCTTACAAATTTTCTGCAAAAAATTTGGTGTAAAATTTTCAATTTCTTATTTGGTAAAAAAAAGTTCAACATTTATATCAAAAAAGGTAAATTTTTTTAAAAATAAAAATGCAAAGAAAACATTTGCATTCTGAATGTGTTGCTAAACACTTAAAATATTTAAATATCTTAATATTTATCTTTAAGTACTAGATTTTTTTTTAGCTGAATTTTAAAGCAAAAATTAAAATAAATTGCATATTTTTTTTCTTCGGCTTTCTTTAATAAGCTGAAGCAAATGAAAACGCTTACATAATCCCTCAAACTACTGTTTCTTTAACAGTTGATAATACATTTTTTATTCGTTGTCTAACGTTGATTAATCTGGAAGCATTTTACATAATGATGATAAAATTGATAAAATACTATTTCTTAATGGGTTTCTACAATGGTAATTGGGTCGTTAAAATTTCACTCTAATACAAAGTCCAAAATAAAAACGTTTGTGTTACGATTGCAGTAGAAAAAGTAACTTCACTTTCGACATTTCCTAATCAGATGATGTTCTTCTTTCTTTCTTTTTCTCGTCCATATAAACGTAGTTGTTGTCTTACAATCAATGAGACAGTCACGCGAAGAACATTGGCTCAAGTATCTAAGGCCATAAAATAGGCTAAACTTCTAGTGATTATTTCTTGCAACTTGATCCTGTTTTGGTAGAATTTTGGTCAATATTAATTAGCTTTGGGCGAAGAAAAAAAAAAGAAGCATTACATTTCCTTTGATAAAAATTAAATTTTGTTGCTTTTATCATTTTATATTGTCTTGCTTTGTTATTTATGAAGTTATTTTGTTATTCAGTTTTATATGCTATTTGTCTAATCTTAAACATAAGCCGATAAACAATGTGTAACTTTAGCTGACGATAGAAAACAAGGTCTTACTAATTTAATGAATTCTAAAGAGAAAGAGGAAGAAGATTTTCATGCCCTCACTTAACCTGAAGAAATTTCCT
>JAFIDM010006943.1:27692423-27731637 GCA_023159025.1 Thereuonema tuberculata
TTACAGCAAATACTTGAGGCAGTTTGAAGTAAAAACCCATTTCCTTTTATCTTTTTGTCAAACTTCATGTTTTATTACTAAGTGAATCCATTAATTCGAAAAACTTTTTGCCGATAATTCGCTGATTCAAGTCTTTTTGAATTGAAATCGATTGACATCAAAATCCAGTTGAAATGAACACAAATCAAATCAAATAAGAAGAGAAAAGGTCAAAATGTTTATGCCTTTGAAAAAGACAAACTTCCGGGCACTGAAATTATATAAGAAAAAGAAATACAATAAAATAGTGTGATTTTGTTATGACGTCATCAAAGGAAAAACCTCCTCAGAATCAATCAGATTTTAAAACTAATAAGAAACTAAGTCTATGTCTTATTCACTTAGGAAATAAGTTTGTTGCTAACATATTTTCAATTTTTTCAAAACATTTACCAGTTCCTGAAATGAATCTTTAGCGTTTCGAAAATCATGAGATCCAAACACTTAAGATTGTTTGTAGAAATGCATAATAAAATAACGCAATTCGTAAATTTCCTACTCTCCATGAATAACTTGTTTTTCAGGCGATTTTTATACATTCAGTTACATATATCCTCAACTGCATATATTCTTCATTTACGCCATCTATTCGTGACGGAGCTAACTTTATTCTGACATTTCGAAGTGAATTTTGTAGTTCTCATTTCTAGAACTCTGCCTCATAGAATGGCATATGAATTTTTTATTATTTAATAGAATAGCTCAATTTAGAAACTACAATTGGAGAATACAATTTGTTTTTCATCTTTCTGTTGAGTTTACAAATGCAAGAGTTAACATTAGAAGGTGGGTGTTCCTGATATGGCCATGCTATGTTTTGAGAATTTTTCTAGCCGCCATTTTGGAAAAAATCAAAACCATTTTTTGTTTTAATCGTTCTCAATCTAATGAACTTTCATAAAAAAATTTGTCATTCCCCATAAAAATAGTTTTACTGGTAAAAAAAAAAACAAAATTCCAAAAGTTTATCTAGTGGCCATATCAGGAACATGTGTACCTGATATGGCCACCCTTATTTCATACTCTACAAATCGTGTTTTTTTTTTTTTTCAGTTTCATAGTGCAGTTCCACTAAGATTACATAATTTTGATGTCAGTGAATATACATTAAACTAAATAATCCTTTTTTTGTTATTTAAAAGTGGGTTCAAAACAGGATTCCCACTCTTCACACCGCTCACTGCCTTGGACACGGCTTCTCAAGTCCCTTGGACATGGCTCCTCTTCGTCATGTTGTCAGACATTATTTTATATCTAAAACACACAAAAAAGGTTTTTATTGAGTAATTTTATCAGGAGAAAAAATAAACTTGAAGTGAACTTGATACGGCCATGTTTCACTTAATATGGCCAAGTGGATGGCCATATCAGGAGCAGGTCAGCTTTCACGAAAATTGGTTATTACGAACAACTCGTAAAAGATACGCCATCAACGACAACACCAATTGAAAGAACATTAAAAACTGAATAGATTACGATGGTTTTCATGAAAAAAGTATGTGAAGACATGCATAAAACAAAGGAGACTCATCAGAGAAACACAAGAAGCAGTCATACGAAAAACACAAAACAGACAACTGACGCCATATTGCTCAATCTGGCTGGATGGTAAATTATCACGTGACACACTAGGGAGGCCCCTGACTGGATGGTGATGCCATTTAGCGGAATTTTTGGTTAGTTAAATCACAAAAGGTGGGTGGCGATATCAGGAACATGGCCATAACAGGGGCACCCCCCCCCCTTATACAGCTCCAATAAAGAAAGGTTAAGATTTCATTAGCAAGTTACCTTATTAATTCTCCTTACAAATAAAGTTAACCTCACGGTTGATCCCTTTGTTTTTTTGTCGTGTCTCTGTGTCCTATCGTAACTTAGAAGATTTTGATGAAACTTTGTATTTGAGATATTTTCAGAAATCCTATTGCAAAATTTAAATCTTGTTAAAATTGTCAAATAATGTAACTATTAATTAAATCATATTTGCACTGTAAGTTAAGTTAAAGTTGAAGAATCCAGCAACAGGCCTTTATGGTGCTTCGGGATAAGGATTAGAATAAGGGGGATAAGGATTAGAACATCGGATTAAGCTGATTAAGCCGTTAAAGACTGACGAAACCCGCTTGTCTTTAACTTCCTTGAAATGAAATGAAATGAAACGAATCAAATCCGATTCCCTTTTACTGAGGGTTGGGTAGATCCTAGGATCTGTTTGGAGGAGAAAGTGCAAAAGAAAAATCCACTAACAGCAATCGAACAGAGTTCCTCCGCTTTCACCTGAACTACCCGGCTTTTTCCAGACATGTACAAATTTAAGTTTCCTTCTCTGAATTTTCAGATGATTCCTAGACTTCTAATTAATACTATCCTATTTAATAATAAAAATGTGAAAAATAAAATATGCAAATTTGACAAACATCTATGCAAGACTTATATTATTCTAAGTTTGATATCCCTTAGTAATTAAAACTGCAATTTTTGTCGGCACCACAGTTTTTATAAACTTTCGTATTTAAATTAGTAATGATTTTTAATAAAGTTCGAATTACAGAGATTAAAATAGAGATTAAACAAAGATAATGTTTAGTTAGTTATTCACTGTTTTCTCGACCTATTAAAATCATTCAATCTATTTTTAGATTTCGATTTCATAATGTCTAATACTTCTACAATAAAATCAATATTTAACTAGATAGAACGTAACATCGAACCATTTTTAAAATTAATTACCGGATTTGGG
Organism: Thereuonema tuberculata; assembly: GCA_023159025.1. Lineage (NCBI taxonomy): Eukaryota > Metazoa > Arthropoda > Chilopoda > Scutigeromorpha > Scutigeridae > Thereuonema > Thereuonema tuberculata. Next base: position 27,695,203 of record JAFIDM010006943.1, read on the forward strand.
GACAAAACATGGTAACTAACATTTGAATTTAACATTGAAACATAACGTTAGAAAGGAAAACATAATTTTTCTCCTATCTCCCATTAAAATTTGTACAGAGAGTTACATACATTCTGTACATAAATACTTATTGGAAATACTACTAAGGGATGTTAAATACCGTAATTTTAAATCTGTTTGAAACGGAAAACTGAAGGAAATTTCAAATCAATGGAAAGCGAAGAATTTATTTTTTTATATATTAAATTCTTATGTCCTGAAATCTGTTTCAAAAAAATCTAGAAAAATCCAATTCCTTAAATCCAATTGAGAGATACTAAAGTCGTTCTTTTTGCCGGGGAAAGAACGAAGGTCAGGTCAAGGTCGTTACAAAAGAACCAATCCGAGGAAAACAATTTAATATTTTCTGTTTCCAACAATCCGTAAAATAACTTAATGGGGAATCATTTTACTCAATTGTTTTTAAGCAAATCTTTGGAGAAAGTGGGCTTTTCGGCAAAACCTGCAACGCAATATTCAGGAGACAAAATGAAATATGCTTTTACTTATTTCTTCATTTATTTTAATAACAGCAATTGTATTAAAAGCGAATTGTGATGAATTAAATGTATTTACTTACATTTTTTTTAGAAACTCTAAATATATTTTCAAATTTTTTTTATTTAGTTTGTCCTTCCCCGATACAATCAAAACACGCCATTACAGTATTGTTTTATTATTATTATTATTATTATTATTATTATTATTATTATTAATTATTTGACTGAAATGGCCACAGGTATCCCAATGATATAGTGGATACGAGCCTGAAGATAAATATCCATGCCTGTTCCAGGATTCGAACCCAGATGCAACCGTATCAGCCAATTTGATATGCCACTCCCTGAACTATAAAATAAGGATTATCAAAAGCTTGATATTTTTCAGTTTCATCTGTTTTTTTATTGCTTTGCAGCAACGTCGTATATGGAAATCAATGTGAAAAATTTTTTTTGATGAAATATATAATGTTTTAAACTAAAGAATTAGGTTTTTTTTTTATTTTTTTTGATGACTTAATTGTCAAGCTCGGATTTTGCTTCTAAGACAAGTAAAAAATAAAATAAAATGACTGAAGGAAAAAAAAAACAAAAAAAAAACGAAAATTCTCTTTGAAAATGAGAAGTCCTTTTTAAGAAAAAAAATTATTTTATTCGAAATATTTTTACACAATAATTAGTGAGAACAGAAACAATCGTATGTCTAAGTGTTTAGGGATAAGTTCGAATACTTCATGAAGGGCAGTACGCGTTAATTACATCTTAAATTTAAATAATGATATTTACTGCATTAATCTGAAGAAACGCTACAAATCCCTGACAATTTTCTCTGATAACATTTAAACAACTACCATTTGAAATCCTGACTAGAGCCACGGTGCTTTCCTAAGCCTTTATAGACCATTTAAAGACGGTTTTCTCAGCTCTCTCTGTCTCTGTCAATGACCTTTGATGCCGTTCCAGTAAAAGAACAGGTACACAATCTGCAAGGTAAGGATTTACCAAGCTCTAATTATATTACTACTCGACATTCTTTCGGATGAATTCAAAGCACTTTCAGGGATTTTGTAGCTGCTACAAACTTCTAATCGAATCGCTTTTGTCCAAAATATTACGCAGTCAATTTTTTTATCTTGAAATAATAATTTTTTTATCTTGAAATAATAATTTTTTTATCTTGAAATAATAATATTTTTTTCTTAAATATTAAATATTAAAATTTAATTTTATATTAATATTACACTTGAAATTAAGAACTTTCTAATTTTTCATTAAATTTTCATGTATTTAGTTAAAAATAGAATTTTTATATATTGATATATTATAATTTATAATACATATATTTTATTGTAAAAGAATATTCATTAAAACTATGAGTTTAAAATAAATTTACTACATAATGCATGAAAATTTTAAATAATTTTCAATCTTCTTCAACTAAATTTAACTAGAATAATTTGTTTATTTATTTTTATTTATAATTCAATTTCAAATCCCGGAATTAAAAATGTACGTACTATTGACTTATTTTATTGATGAGCTATTTAATTTGATTTTTATATTGTCATTATAGCAATCAAGTATATTTTGAATACACGAAATCAAATAAATGAAAAAAATAATCATTTTCGAGAATCCCTTTTATATTTCTATATATCCCAAAATACGAATAAATTTATTTATTTTTAATTAACAATCGAGAAATGTCTGACATTGTCTTTCACATATTGAGCTTTTTTCTTAAACTTATGAAAACAAATAAAAAACTTAGATGAAACTATATAACGTCAAATTATTTTAAGACTAAAACATTATTTAAGATTTGGCCAAGTCCTGAAACAGCTATGAATTACGGAAGAAACATTAAGTATAATCACAACACGAAATAACAGTTAACTAACTAAGACTTCTCCAAATAAATATTTCCAACTTTATTGCAATGTTTCATTTGGTAAAATGCCAAACTTCTTCAGGTTTATTATTTACAAAGTCTAAAAGATGTCAAAACAAGATTCATTATTGAAGCATTCGTTATTAATACCTTTCAATGTATAAATAAAGAGAAAGGCATAAAGGTTAATGAATATGTTTTAGATTATTTTCAAAGAGCAGTAACTGACACAGATAGGTTTGCTAAATATATATTATTGCAATATTATTATTGAAATTATTCTATTATGTTGCATTTATTAGGAATTGTGAATTACCATACTCTACAAGTTATTTGGTAGTCATTTGAATTTTATTAATGAATTCTGTGTAAGGAGGAAAGAGGAAGTTGATTTCTCGGCCTCCAAATAATGCCTGAAGAAGTTTGGTAGTTTCCAAATGAAGCATTGCAATAAAGATGAAAATAGTTTTTGGAGAAGTCGTAGTAACATTAAGTAATTTCAAAACAAATGTCGAGCTACAGGTAACGTTTTAAAAATTGAGCTTTTTCACAAATCCTAACCCAAAAATCAACTGAATTAAAATACCGAATATGGACAGAAATGTTACAGGATACAGGATCTCAATGTGGTCTCTGTAATTAACAAAACATCCACAAAGACGCATACTACGCATTTTGAATGAATATAACAACCAAAGAATTTCATCAACAACTTAGGAATAAAGCCAGCACTTAGCAGAACGAAATCAACAGACGAAACAAATCCTCCACCAGCAAACTACCACTACATTAATAGAGAAAAACCAGACAGCCAACATTAAGACGGCCCGAAACACCCAAAATTTCCTCTTCCCTCTTCTTCCAAATCTAAACATTTTACAATGAATTGCATCAGGATCCAGACAAAGAACAGACACTCAAAGAAGTATTCAAAACATTACGTGTGTGGGTTTTTTTTTTCTTTTCTTGAAATAAATTAGCTTTATAACGGTTGAGCAATGAAGTAACATTTATGCAGGCAGAGAACTGTGTACTTAAACACATGTTTACATCCGTGAATTTACATTCAAACAAAATTCAAAAACATATTTTAAAGTAAAATAATTTTCTTCAACTTCCAGTGAAATTGTACCACTTTTAGAGTCTTATCTAATGGTGACTCAGGTTCCTTCTCTTTATTTTTATTAGCTCATCTTTTAAACTGTGTTATCATTCAGTCAATACAAAAAGAATTATATTTTAAACTTTTTTAATAACATTTACGTTTTCTCTGTGATTGTAAAAATTTGTTAATTTGTTCTGTATTCAATAACTCGCATTAACTCTCGTTCATATTAATTTGCTCTATAGAATTCTTTAGTATTTTGTTTGTTTTTATTTTACAAAATGTATCCAGGCCTTATTAAAATTTAACTAAAACAAAATGTTTAATGTACATGAGCTACAATAATTTTCAGAATTAAAGGGCGCTGTCTTCCTGTGTGCTTATGTATTGTGTATTTATGCTATACATAGCTAACACTATTAACTCCTAATCGCCTCTTAACGATATCCTTTGTGGTTTACCGCTAACCTACCTCACGAATTACTTCGAGTGCAATTGTGGGAAAACGATTGTCTCAAATTTAAAGGTATTACGTCTGTTTAAAACGTAAATGGACACTTTGCATGCAATATTCAAAACCCACAGAACACAAAAACCAAATAAAATACAGTAAAAACTGGTTTATACGTATTTCAAGAAGAAAATTTAAATTACGCATAACTGGGAATTACTTACAACGCAGGTTTAATTTTATTTTTAATTAAATTGAAATAAGAACACTCGTAATGTACATTTGTGTAGTAGGTACATATTTTTCAACGTCTGATATGCATAACTGTAAAACTTCAAAATAGTGTATTCATTTTTTTCTGATTTCGTGTTTAATAAACTTTAAGGGATTGAATAAACTACTGTATACCTATTACACAATTACAGTTCTAAGGAAAATGAAAAGCAAAGACTGACCAAATTTTCACTAATTTTCCATCACAGTTTTGCTTACTTTTCCATATCTGCAAATTTTCCCTTTTATTGACGGCTGCGCTTTATGGATTTTGAACCTAACTTTCAACATTCTTCTAAAATTGACTCCTTATTACTAATGACTTCACATAATGTAGTGTAGCTTATATTTAAGCTAATCGCTGTTTCTGCTTTTGATTTTTTGCGGGTTGTCTTTCACTTCCCGAATAAATCTCACTTTTTTCTCTAAAGAGTAACTTTTATTCCTTCTATTACCCATGGCTGCAAGAGAGAGACTGAAGTAAATGAAGGGATCACATCAATGCGAAATTTCATTCAGTTTTTTGTCTCTGACCGACCTTTCATTAAAAACCGCCCAAAAACCTCAAGAACGCGATAATTGTATATCGATATGAAACGCCGAGCTGTAGATCGGTGCACCTGGATAATATCTATAGTTGAAAATGCGTACAATTCAATCTCGTTTTCAAAAATATACTGCGTATAAAGGCGAATTACGTATCACTCAGTTACGTATATCTCAGAAATAATTTATATATAATTAAATAGAATTTTCGCCAGGACCTACAAACAATTACGCATAAACCAGTACAACTGGGTTACATATAAACTAGTTTTTACTATATTAGATTTTGTAATTGTTTATATTAAAACAAAATATTTAAACACTACTGTTATCTAGCCGTGAAAATTAACATAACTTTCAATGGATATATAAAATAACGTTATTTTCACGATTAAAAAAAAAATAAAACTATTTAGAAATTAAAATAATACTTGTTAAAAAGGATATATCTACTTTATAACAGCTGTAATTTCATTCAATGTTATATCAAGCCATGAAACTACAACATTACACGTTCCATTTTGAAAAATTCTTTAAATATAACTAAATACCTATTTCTATAAGATAGAAAAAACAAAATGCATCTACCGTTTAATTTTATGTCATTTACCCTTACAGTTATTTAATTTTCAGCTAAAAAGCATATTAAAAGTACTTAGTTTGATTTTTGATCCTACCCACTTTTATTATAAGCAAGGAAACAGCGGAGATTAATCTGAGATACAGATTAAAACCTAGGCTGACCTTTAGGAAGATCAGCAAAAAATTAATTAAAACAGTTGAGAGCCCTTTCCGCCGCAGGAAAATGATAAAATGCAAAGAACTCTGGGTAATAATAAAATAAGCTTCCAATGATCACTGAAAAATTTGCCAATAATAAACACATCCCTAAGTAATTATTTTCTAATGAAAAAAAATCAAAATTGAAAAAAAAAGTAATCACTTTTTCACTAATAAATAGTAAAAAGTTCATTAATGAATCCATTCTTTTCAGATTTGTCAAAAGGCATTACGAAATGAAATATATAAAAAAAGAACTGTTTTTAATATTTTCGATACCGGGAATTCAGAACAGCTGTTTCTCGTTTCCTAACCATCATCAGTTGGATTCGCCCAGTATTTACAGCTCAATGATCCCAAGAAACATATAAAGGAAACAAAAGTTAACAAGATAATGGCCCTCCATATTAAAAAACAGCAATATATAAAATAAGAATAAAAAAGATCAGAGTTCAATCCCCGCTAGCAGCTGCTTAGTTTATGAAGGATTAAAATGTAAAAAAAAGAATACATTTAACAACAAGTTTAAGGTGCGGAAATAATATTAACAACACAATAAAAGACATGTGCGTGTATGTTTTTTATTGTGATGTTAATATTATTTCCGCACGTTAAAATTGTTGCTGATATTGTCAAAATCGATATTCATATTTTAACTTTCATGCTTTTAATTGTCTGTATGTGTCTCTTTAAATCATATGTAGTAAATATCGACATAGAAAATACTAAGATATATTCATTTTTTTGTGTAGATATTATTGATTTTTTTTAAAGATTTAAAGGATATGTATGTTATACTTAAAATTAGAATTTTTATTTTTATTGCTGAAACTTTGTGTTGAGATGATACTTCAAATGTTAACAGATTCACGACCATGATGAAGGCTTTCTTTCGTGTAGCCGAAACGTAAGAACTTTCATATTTGTTGTGAATATTTTTGAAAATTAGTGTTTGATTAAAAGTTCGTCAAATTGGAATTCAATCCATTGGAAACCATTGCAATCAATGCCAAAGCATTGTGTATGAATCAAACCTTATAGTATTCAGTAATGCTTAGGAAGTAGACACGCAATGTATTCACTATAAAAGTCTATGTAATGAATGTATATCTCTACTTCAATTTTCAATCAGGATCGACTACACGTAGGAATATACTGTATTTACTTTATTGTAATTATTTTGTCAAAAAATAATTCCTAAAAGCATTCTTAGACAACGTAATAAAGTCTTGAGATCCTTCTTAAGAAGAGCAAGCAAGAAGGGAAAAGAAGAAACATCCAAATCTTATCAAGGATCGAATCAAGACCAGGCTCTTCTTGTTTTAACTAGATTTAATTAACAAAGATTTGTTTAATAATACAAATCACTCTATAAGCAAAATTTGTTTCGAGATGTTATTATTAATCCTTTTTCTCGTACAGTCCGATAAATACTCCGCAGTGTAATAATATTTAGTTAACCATTCTAAAATAAACTAAAGCATTATGCAAACAAATATTAGCACTGGTAATAATCAACCACCGTTTTTGATTCTATTTCATAATCGCCTCTGGTATCGTAACATCCTGACAGATAAAATGGGAGGTTATAATGGAAATTGCTTTTTAATCGATTCTGAGAAAGATTAAAATATTTTTTCTTTTTCATTTTTGTTACTGGAAGGACACTCACAGGAAGAGAGAGAGACAAGGGTCTCTGCATAGCTATTATTAAAATCATTAAACAACAAAAGATTCTTATAAGAAAAGATTAAAATTAAAAATAGATAGTAAAAAAAATCAGATTTAACTGAGACAATTATTTTTGTATATAGAATTTTGTATTTTGAATTTTTAAAATTATCTAAATTCTGTTTGATCAACATTATTTTTAATGAAAAGTTGAAATTTGTAAAGATTCTAGTATCTGGCAAATTGAAGGGGAACGGCTGCAATTGACTCTGCGCATACCTAACATATTTTTTTTTTTGACTATTCCATTTATCGGTTTGACTTAAAAAAATTCATCAGTTAACTACAATGTCGTTGTAGAAAATGTCGTTGTCAGAAAAGTCATTGAAAAAAAGGTGAAATTTCCTTTTTTTATTTTGGTTCATCGTTTTTAACCACAAAAAGAACTTAACAGAAATTATTTCTTAGATATTCCTCTGATTTCCAATTCCCTATGATTTATTTTTTTTTAAAATCAGCATTAATAATGTGCAAAAATATTTCACAAAAATCTGTGCAGTTTTACATTTATCTGGATTATTTTTTTAAGTTTATCGCTTAAATTACGACTTTAACACTTTTGATCAGAAAATGCGATGAATTTAAGACTCAAGCTTGAAGCTTTTCTCCTAATTAAACAAATAAATTTTGAGTTCTTTTGCTCACGAGCCTTATCTCCTGCGACCCCTAGAACCACATTGCTTCTCAAAATTACTATTTTATATTTTTACACAAAAAATTGAAGTGATTACATTTTTTTTCAATAAACGAAATTGTATTTCAATTTGATTTATTTCACATTATCTCCTTCAAGTTTTCAGTATCTTTTTTAAAAAGTGGTTCTATTGCATGTATTGTTTTAAATTCAATTTGTCTTTTGGGATAAATCAAAAGGACCAGTCCAAATTATAATGAAAAGAGAAGATTCTATTTGGAATATTTTATATCTGACTTTGAATTGCTTCCAATTTCACGTCGTAAGATTTTCACGATTTTAAAACTCGGATTTCTCAGACTTAAATATAAAAATATAAGATTGCAAATCTGAATGGCTTTAATTGAAAATATAACCAACAGACCATTAAGGGCTTCTTTCTCTTTATCTAATTAAATGGGCTTCAGGAAATTTTAAAGTTTGTGGCCATAAATGGTTAATATCTCAACAATTCGAAAATTATATGGTAGGATTTAAAGAAAAAAAATGATCAGAATGAAAAAAGAAATGTTCGATATCAAAAAAAGGAACAGAAATAGAAAAGGTTTGAATTAAGAAGTAGTAGTTTGAAGGCTAACCAAAAATTGAAAAGAAAAAAAAAAAGTGCAAAGATCAACTGATTAGAAGAAAAAACTGAAATTCAATGAAGCCAAGTCTATTTTTTTTATTTTATTAAACATATTGTGGTTTTCAATAGCAAAGTATTCTGGGACTTGTATTCCTTGATTCCTTACTTGTTGGTCCGATATGTTCCAAAATCATTAGGGATCTTCTTTATAAGTATCTAAACCTTCTACTACAATATCAGATTTGTTTGGACAATTACTTATTTTGATCACGGGTGTGCATATTGCGACTTAAATTATATTGAAATTCTTTTAAGTTTTGTTTCTCACCAATGAATATTTAGGATCTTGCAAACATTAGATCATGAATCGTAACATCCTACAGTAGCTGTGTATTTCTGGATCGGATTCCCAAGTGGATAGATTCTATAGATTTTGTTAGAATAGTGGATAACAATATTAACAAAAGCAACCCTTTCTGACAGCTGAGAACTTAAATCAAAAAGATTAATTTATTGTTGAAAAGTATCAAAATGTATTGGAAAAATGTCTTTGAGACAAATATAGGAGTTTTTAGGTATTCGTTGTCGCTGTTTACGAGTTTTTGTCTACGAGGGGATTTTTGAAATCAACTGAGCTCGTTTAGTGAGAGATTGTTGGCAGAAACATTTTGCAAGCCCACAAAAGAAGTAAGAGGCTAGGTAAGATTAAATTTTAACCCTCTAGATACAAAAGTGCATTTAATATTCATGCCTATTCGGGACTGCAAAAGGTAGACCACTGTGTATTAAATTTGTAATATATTTTATTAACAAATTCCAGTTTTTGTACTATTCTCATGTATTTAAAAGGTCAAAAAGGTAAATATAGGTCTGAACCTGGATTCGAATCCCGCAATTGCATGCTTTACTCTCCCTGTCTTCTGTTGTCGTTTCTTTCTAGGAATATATTGTAGACTATCTCCTATGGTCGTCCTTGGATAACGATTAAAATAGTCTACAATTTCCGCCCTTTTCGAAGACGATTAGCACAAAAACCTAGATGTTGGAAAACACCAACCATAAATTTTAGATGCTTTCCCTCTTCTACAATTACTCATAAAATTTATGAACATTTATTCTGTTTAATTATAATAACTATAAGTAATTGAAAGTAATCAATGGAATTTTTGATAAAACACGCAAAAATAACAAACTAAAACTTAAAAACGAAATGTATTATTTAAGATTAGAGGCAGTGCATTGTTACGCTACAGTTAAAAATTCTAATAGTAGATTTCAGTTGATTTCTTTTATATCTACCAATAATAATACTTTTATGCGGAAAATGTTTATTAAACTCTTTACATGTTTCGTAATATTTTTGTTATATTTTCAAAAGAGAATTATAATTTGGAAAATTAATAAAGAAAAAGTATATTTTTACTATGAGCAAAAAACGTGATATCAATATCACATACCAAAAATTTTAATAAGTTTAATAAATTTTAATAAATTAAATCGAAAATATGAAATTCTTTTATTAACAGCAAAAATATTAGTTAAGTGATTGAGTTTTACATATCTATTATGTAAAAATTACATGATGGGATATTTTCCAGTAGATTTCTTTGTTAAGAAGAGTGCAACAAGCAACACTCTATACCACGGAGAACCATATACCTACATAACGCTAAATCCTTTTCATTTTTGATTATTAGTTCTCGATCTTTCTTCCTTTGCTTTATTATCTTAGTGAGGATCTCTGTTCCATTGGGTGTGAATCTGTCTGATTGGATTAACGCCATCAACTGGATCTAATGAAATCAATCAAGAAATGAAAATATCGATTCTCTTTGAACAGAAAAGAAATTGGAAGGAAGTCTGTCGGCTGATTCACCAATGGAATAATTAGTTAATTCTTCAAAACAAACGTGGTTTATATATTTAAATAACTAAAAAACTATTGTTATTATTGACTGAAACAAATTTCAATCTTGTCATTGTTTTCTAAACTCGACGGAAATAATGTTTTTTGGTCAAAATTGTTAAAATTCATCCAGTCAAAATTACAGTCTTAATAAACTGTAGGAAAGCGAATGTCGTTAACTTCTCGCGAAAAAGAATATTCCACAAGATTCTTTTTACGAGGCACACATCTGATAGTAGGTGCTGAAAGATAAGCGTCTGGGATCTTATGGAACTGCGATTTCTCTTTCTTCTAAAACCAGCGACTCGAGTGTCTTTATTTTAAATCAACATCTGCTGAGATATTTTAAACAACTTTACCATCTAGCGTCGTTTCGAAATTTTAAAATCGTGACTTTGATGACAGTTTTTCATTACAGTTAGTTAGTAGGAATGTATTTCTTTTCAATCTCTGAAGTTGGAGCAGAGCTCCTCAACCTTTTTCTCGTTTTACGGCGCTTTTATATTCGTACTTCTTAAGCCCCGGGGTACACCAAAGGTTGTTCCTAAATTCCACTTTACGTCATTGCTTTTGCTGCATATAACAGAAAACAAAACAAAATCTGAACATGATTTATAGGTGAATTAAAGGTGAATGAATTTACAGTCTATTTTCAACCCAATTAAAAGGACTCTGAAATGTTTTTTTAAGATGATTGGAAAATTAATTAACAGTTTATTAACTTTAATTGGTGAGAATGAAACAGAATGGAATTTAAATTTGTGTTTGCCCTGTTTATTTAGTGTCCAGAATGAGTATTTGGTTTTGCGTGTTTATTTTAGATGCACTTAAGAATTTTCCCGCGGCATATCAATATCTCTTTTGGGATAAATCAAAAGAAAAGGTCCAAAGAATGAAAGTACAAATAAGTTAGAAGCTCTGTCATACAGGATGACTAATTTAGATGGAGAATTTTTATGGAGAATATAGGCATTTCGGTAACTCTATAAAAATATTGACAGAAATAAAGAAAAAAAAAACACTCTTTTAAAGTAAAAAGAAAAGTAGAAATAAAAAAATGGCTTTTAAGAATAGAAAAGCAAAAAAATAAAGCAAGGTCTTGCAGATATCGCTCAAGATGAAGATGGATTCTAAGAAAATCTCTTTCTTCGAGATTCCTAAAGAAATATCGATGATTTCCGAATCTTAAGATGTTCTGGGAAACAATCTTTTCTCTCAACATTTATTTCCAGGAAAGATACATTTTGGTAGACTGTTCAATGGAACTCCCAATATATTTCAAAATACATTTTATTTATTTAACAGTAAAATTAAATAATTTTAATTTTTAAATTTTAAAATATTGTATATGGACGATAACTTTTTCACTCGTTTTTAATTCGTAATATCTAATTTAACCTGAGGTTAACTAATTACCATAATAAGTAATCTAACATGTAAAAAATGTTTCCCATACTTAAAAAAAAAATATTTACAATTTACAAACAGGAAAAAGATCGAAAAGGATGGAAGAATCTTTATTAATCCTTTTCCTTTTTTTTTAATTTTAAATAACTTTTAAATGCGTGGGAAACATTTTTGTAGATGCTAGACTATTAAACTTGTTTTTAATTGAAACTATGCATTTATACTGCGAAAGGAAATTGTGAACTAATTCTTCTTCGAAGCCTAGAACAATACACATTTTCTGCGTTAGCAGCACTAAACAGAATCGAAACAAAATATTGAATACTATAGTTATATCTTTATATCATCAGAATGCTCAACAACATAGACAAAACCTACTAAAGTGACTATTTGTATATTTTCAATTGCTAAAAATAATAACTTCACATTTCAAGCTTTATGTTTTAGCGGCCCCAAGGTTACAGCTTGCCTGTAAAGATCACTCCCTTGGGGTCTTAAATCGTTGCCAGTCACAAGGGAGTGTGACTGCCCTTGCTTTTATGCTTGCTGGATGTCACACTCTGTAGTGGCCAAACGCTTAGAGATATTCGAATGAAACCTTCACCATTGTGTTCAGCATCAAAAAGTAGGTGACCACGTCCAAAAAATCAGACCTCTAGGACCGCTCCCTGATCGGATGTGGGGGGGGGGTCAAAAGTCGGTGCTTCATTTTTCTTTTATCATATCTCAGCGACTGTTTGTCTGGCAAAAACGTGACCACCACCAATGTGTTCAGAAGGGTCGATATGGGGGGGGGGGGACGTCTATCGCCGTTTTCCTCTTTATCGGAAGCGACCACTTTTGATCCCCCAACTTCCGGTTTGCTGTAAGCGTCCATTAGGTTCATTGTAAACGCCAGTTAGGTTCACTCTACTTTTATTTATAAAACTGTGCATATTATGGGGGCCGCTTTGCATTTCTCACTGTCTAAAAGCATTAATTATCTTGTCTATATTAGAAAGTTACCTGAAAAATTAGTTTTTTGACTGCACTCACTGGAATGCATTTCATAGCAGAAATTCATGTTTTTTGGGACGTTTTCCGAAAACTGGATTTCGTATCCAGTGGCCGAACCTTTCTGATTTTTAAATTATCTGATCTCACATATTTAAGCAAATCAAAACAAGCTCGTTTCATGGTTATGAGAGACTGTAATAGCGGACAATCAATGCAAGGATTTTATGTTACTGAAATTTTACTGAAATTTTTGTCACTGTTACTGATTTTATGTTATTTTCAGTGGGATTTATGTTACTGAAAATAAAAGCGTCATAAGATCCCGCAATAACTCAAGAACTGTTTCGTGATCAAAAGGCCTAAGTTATGATCGTGTGGTCAAGCACACGTCCGCCCATCTAGCAAAATAAGTCGATCCCCAATTGTACAAAGGGATGGGTGAAAGCAAGGATCTCCCGGGAGGGGAAAGGGAAAAATATCTCCGATCATCGCTGGGGATGAAATCCAGCTCCTCAGTCAATGTCTTACCACTTGAACTATAGAACTTATTAATCTCTTAAATCGTTCCCAATTATCGTTTTATTTATCTGCAGCTTCTGATAAAGGCTTCCAGTTAAAAAAAAAAGTAAATAAATAAAAGATAAAAGAAGCTGCAAATCCAATGATAATTCGTGGTGGTTATGAAAATATCTTGTCACTTTTGATAGATCGAGGGACGTGAAGCACCAATTAGCTACTCTGTCTTATTTTGATGATAAAACAAACAACCAAAAACAAAAAAAAAGCCACAGCGTTCATTGATAAGTCTTATATTTATTATCCTAAGATTTTGTATCTTTTGTTTTATCAAAGAGAGAACGGAATAGAACAGAAATATTTCTTGCTCTTAAAGTAGTTCATGTTTTAATCGTATTTAATTTTCTTCACTGATATTCATTGATAATATCTTTTTTTTATTTTGTTTTGTTTTTTCCCTCTTCTTTCTCTGTCTGGGAGGAAGCAATAAAAATTCAAGAGCCATTTAATGAAACACCTGTTGATAATCTACATTCACGAAAACGCTGATGTCATTCAGAAGGTCACGTGATTAGAATTGGGTTTCCATGGCAACCAAACATGAGCTACGGTTGGGTTGAATGGTCTGTTCTTGGAAAACAAACGAAAATTCTGTAAGATATTTGTTGATAAACAAAACGCTTCCAAATCCTTTCTGAATTAAGAAGTACGATATTTACTTCCAAACAAATGAAAAATGCTTTGTCCTTATTACACGTTCGGTTTCCATAACAAAAATCAATATTTACAAATATAATAAACCATACTGACAACATGTCTAACTCTCAATGAACAATTCCATCTCTGAACTTTAAAAACAATTCGTAAATTCCCAGCGGCAAAATAAGGAACTATTTTTTTTTTTTTTTTGACACCATTTTTTTTTAATGTATTATTTTTTTTAATTAAACCTTTCATTATAACCAAAAAAACTATATCATCTTTATTTTCTTTTTAAAAAAACTCTACTTAAATAATTTAAAAATATTTTAATATAAAGAGCTAGCACAATTTTTTTTTAATTTGACTTAATTTAAATTAGAACTCTGAATCAACTATATTTTTTTTTTTTTTTATAATTTGCGCTTTTAAATTTGCATATAAGAAAGAAATTATTTATGTAATTAAAAATTTGATTTTTAACAATTTCAAAATTTTTATTCTTTGTTTTATTTATTTCGTTTATTCAGGATGAATCTACAATAGGGGGACAAACTGCAGGGGCGGGTTCCCCATACCAAATGAAGTAAAAAAGGTCAGATAAATATCGACCGGAAGTGCATGGTTGCTGAGTTGTTCCAATCCAAAGAAACAAAGCCAGACTTCAATGAAAACAATGGACATGAACAGTATCTTTATTGACCTTTACTATGATCTGTGCGATGATCATATTGTGGTATTGTAGGAACTACATGCTACTAATAAAGATACTGATCCATTGTAGTCTGGCTTCGTTTCTTTGGATTGGAGAAACTCAGCAACCATGCACTTCCGGTAAGATGTTTATCTGACCTTTTTTACTTCGTTTGGTATGTGGAACCCGCCCCCGCAGTTTGTCCCATATTTTAGGTTCCCCCTGTAATATGTAAATATAGTTACCTTATAATAAACAAAAATAAAAAGAAGACGCCGACACACAAATTTAGTTTAAAAATTATTAATTACGACCGGTTTCGCTCGTTGTAGGAGCTCTCCGTTCAACTCTGAGGAAGCTCTGTTGTAGGAGCGAAACCGGTCGTAATTAATAATTTTTAAACTAAATTTGTGTGTCAGCGTCTTCTTTTTATCTACAAATGCACACGTTAAAATTCATGAATAAACAAAAATGTTTATACTTTATATTAATTTTTACTTTGCATTATTCTTGGATATTACGAGGTAAGTAAAAATAGATCAATTGATTTTTTTTGCGTTCCTTCATTAATTTAAAGAAAAAGTAACAATTTTGATAGAATATGCGAATTTAATTAATTAAATTTGAATAATAAAAATCTAACTATACATTTAATGGATGAATAAATTAATGATACAAACATTATACGTAAAATATAGCTTGTGATTTCGTTACAGTAAACTAAAAACCTAAAAAATGAAATCGTTATTTTTGGTGTAAATTATATTTTTACCAAAATATTCCCTAGTGTTTGGTATAAATTATGGTTTCAGTTTACGAATGAACTATGTAATTAAAAGCCGAGCTGTTAAAAGACATGATATAAATGGAGGAAATAAATATGATCGCATGCGGGTTGTGAAGCTAATTTAGATCTCGCGTTAACACCTTGATGCAAGGAGACAATCGAGGAATCGAAGGCAAACGATGAAGGAGAGGAGGAAAGAAACTCGCCTCTGTTATTAGTGGAATGAAAAATGCATTCATTTAGTCTTTGACGAGAGACGGAGGCCATTGCTGTTGGCTTGGTTCATCTCGTAGGCCTAATTGCGAATATACGCCTCTGACCAGTAGGTAACAGTGAGTGCTGGAGGCCAGACCCATTACCGGCGCGGAGGGGAAACAGGCAGATCTGGCGGATCGATATGTCAAATCAATGGCCGACCGTTGGCACAAAGGCTTTCTTCAGATCCCAAGAAACGAATCGAACTGGTTTCTTCCTTCGCCTCTTGCTGAGGGGATATCGCACGGACTCCGCGGGGAATTCAATGGCAGCACGAGATTCTCGAGGTTTACAATCAAATTCAATTACCAAAATGAGCTACAAAATGGAGGAACAAGTAACGGGCTGTGGGGGTGAATTATTAAAAGTCAAGGCAACGTAAGAAGGAAAAAAAATTAAAGAAACACTGAAGTACAATTGAATAGGATTAAAGGCCACTTGGCTTTACAGTCGTAAGTTACAGTCTGACGAAGAAGCTCAGGACTAAGACTGGAACCAATTGGCCCCACATTAATTTCTTCTTAAAATGGTAAAAATAAAACAGCCCTCATAAACACAAATTCTTAAGTTTAAAAAAAAAAAGTAAGTAGGAATTTAAAATTAAATTTATATAAAGGATATTAAGTTTCGAAATTTTAGACTGGTTGAATATCAGATTTTAAAGGAAAATCAAAACTATTTAAAGCAATTAAGAGTTAATTCTTTTTAAGATAAAAAGAAATTGTATGCAACTCTTATTCAAATCGGACGAAGATAGAATGCCAGGTTAATGTGTTTCCTAATATCTTGCAAATCAAGATAAATACGTAGAATGTTAGAGTTTAGACTTAAACAGAACGTTCAAAATCATGGACAAAATACATGTGCATTTCCAGATGAAAAAAACTGAATCATTTTTGTTTTGTTTTGTTTTTGTTTTTTCCTATAAATAACCGTATTACAAAAATATCTTCTCAATAAAATGCATTCTTGATTGGTCGCAAGGTTGCAGTGAACGAAGAAAGAAAGAAAAAAAAAAGATGGCAATGTAGCAGTTCTATATGAAGTGAAGAAAATAATTTTTAAATTAATAAAAAAATAATAATAATCCAATTTTTACCTTTATATTTTCGAATAGTTTCCTTCGCATCTCTTATTCTTAAGATTTTTTCCCTCATAATTTATTTACTATTTTTCTTTTTGTTTAAAGTTTTGTCGATTTTTCTAGTTTTATTTATTTTGGGTTCTAAATATCTCTGAAAAATACAGAAAGATTTCAAATTGGAAGCTTTCGTACCCTAACAAATACATCTGCAAAGGCTTTAGTTCTATTGATATTTTGTTGTTGTTGTTTTTAAATTCTCTAAAATAATTATTTGTTAAGTGCTGTTCTAAGTTGGATTCTAACTAACCACTGAATCTACTATAATTACTATCACTGATAACAAGCCTTAATCAATATTTCTTGATCACAACTTGACGAACAATGCAAAGCCCTAATCAGTCATCCACAGCATACCAACCAATTACGATTCACGTGCTTATAATTCACGTGCTGCTAATTTGAATACATTCTGAAGTTCATATCTTCAGTTGCAGATCATTTGTCTCTTATAATCTATTCATTCTGTCCCGATTTGAAGCAGTATTTTCCCCTGGTAATAGCCATTATCATGACACTGTTTTTGAATGTCCTTACCTAAGAAAAGGTAAGATTTCTCTACAAAATAACTAATCGTAGACATCATTTTGAAATCTATTATGTAACATATCATAATGTAGTTTTGAGGGTACTCTTAAGTTATAATCCTTCATTGCTTGATAAATATACATATGTTCTTATATCTAATAATCTCTTATAATATTTTCATTGAAATTTATTTTAATTCACGACGAATCTTAAACTTAGACGTTTGTGGATGTAAACAGATTTTTTAATGTAAAAACTATGTCATTCTTATAGAACAAACACATTTAACAATAATATCAATATACAAAAAGAAATTATATGAAATACGTAATCTATATATATATATTGAGCAACGTATTTCTTATAATTTCTCTTTGTATATTGATATTTTTGTTAAATCTATATATAAGAGATATTTAGTTCAAGCAGGAAAGTCAATCTGAAAGTACCTAAAAATATAATAGTTATACTGTATAAGTTTTCCAAAAAAATTCAATAACTTTCTACTTGTTTTAAAAGAAAAAAACATAATTTCATAATCAAAATTAAAGATTTCATTTTAAATACTGTATTTTTTTTTTAAAGTGATTAAAAAGATTACAAGAACTAAATTTAACAGTTGTGCAGAAAAATTATTGAGAAAGGAAACCAATGACTGCTTATAAATAAGGACATGTTGATTTAGTTTTTGTTATTAAATTGCCTTTTTGGTTTGGCTTTTCTTTGTAATTAAATACCTTTCGTATCCTAACGATTATTAGGCCGAAGGTTTTTCATGTTCACTGTAGCATTTATTTTTAATTGTTGTTTATTTTGTTTGGGAGTCACTTTTGGAAGCGAAGGTGACTTGCATTTAGTTTTTACGCCTTTCTGGGTTTGTGATCGGGGAGGGTGGATCGGGCTGATGAGTCCCCAATAGGGACGAAACGGCCGTTCCGATTCCCTCTGTTGACAAACTCAAAGAGTTTATTATTGTTTATTTATGCGCAATCTTTGGTTTCCTTTCTGATTAAAAAGATCATTTAATGTTTATTCTCGAGCAAAGCAACCCCTGAAATATTATACATGTTTTTACTGCACAGCTTCCAAGTTCGAATGAAAGTTATAATTTTAATACGCCACGAAAATAGAACCAAAAAAGCAGAGAATATAACATAATAATACCAGTAAAATTCGAATGAAAATATGGATTTATTTTTTTATATTTAAATATACTTTTTTTAAAAAAAAATCCACTTTAATAATTATTGGAAATTCAAAAAAAAATAAGATTTATCCTTAAGATAAATATGTGTGATTTTCTATTTTACCAGGTTCTTTATAACCGGTAATCAAATGAAACAAAATAAAATCTAGTTAAAGAAAACAGATCTTTAATTTTATTAAAATTTATATTAAAAATCCGAAAAACACATTTAAGTTTAAAATAAATTACTTAAATGGCTTTCGCTTACAATGACGCAGTAACATTAAGGTCTGTCAAAAATCTCTTTTCTAATGTGTATCAGGAAATAATTATTTGGGTGCTTGGTTTTATTCATACATATTAAAGCATATTGCTTCAAGATCATTTCACTTTTTAGATCCGCCATATTTTACATCAGCTTCCAGATACTGGTGCTGTTTAATCGTGAATAAACTGGGTGGAAACGGAAATCACATGTTAACACATGTTTTTCAGAATCAATGGAAATCTAGCTGTTTCGTCCTTATTATCAGTCATACTGTGATAGTTCAGAAACCTTTCTGATCTATTCAGAAAGTAGGTAATTAGATGAGACCGAATAAAGACGAAACAGCCGTTCTAGATTCCCTTTGACACCAACTTAAGACGTCCGTGTGAAAATGTCTTTTTCTTACTTTATTCACAGAAGTCTAAGTTTGCAAGAACCTTGACAAAGAAATCTGACAGCTCAGTAATTGAACTGACTTATTTCAAATATAATCAGCAATAACAGATAATAAGAAAAAAAAATAACAAATAAAAATTTGTTTATAACAATGAATGTAAGTTACACGAATTGTTTAATTACTCGATATTAAAGGATTTGAAAACCTATCTATTTGTATTTACAAGATGAATTATTAACAATAAATTCCTATCATGACTTCTTCCTCTTTAATTCAATCTCATTTCGAATGTTTTAACGTCTGATATTAAAAGCGATTTACGATTCTGAAATCCTTTATTTTAGGACGTGTTCTAATTCAAAACAGAGATGGCTGATAACTTGAATTCCGATCACTTTGTTTTCTCTCCATTAATTCCTATTTCATTGATTCTTTTAATTCTCGGCATTTCCCAAAATTTTTTGTTTACTGGAAATTCGGTTCGAATTCAATGAAAAATGTGTCATCCACACGAAACTTGCTAAAATTTATCAACTGTGTTCTTCGTTATTTACATAAACTAACTTTCAAAGAATTTCTGTCGGTTCATCATAAATTTTGGTATTGATTCGACGAAATGTCGTGTTTGGAAAATAGCCTCAAGTCAAGAGAAAGAAACCGTTTTTCTCTTGAAATCGATTTTCTGCATCACAAAAAAAAAAAAAAAAAAAAAATTTCTCACCAAAAAAAACAACAAAAAAAAACAACCTAAGATATGAAAAAAAAAAAATTTCTTTAATATTAAAATAGAAATGAATTTATCTATTTCATTGAAAATCTCTGAGGATAAACATTACTAATAATTCATGTAAGTTAAAATAATAATAAAATTTATAATACAATGGTTGCTGGACGAAGCCCCAGGAACTCCTGTTACATTGTGTAATTCATTGTGTATTCGGTAATATTATTTGACACCACAAGTAATTAATATCTATAATATAATTAATTATGATATTATGATATAATTAATATCTATATCTCCATAGGAAACAGAAACCAAGACCTTCCTTATTTGGATGTAATAGAAGTTAGTAACCGCCTCTACTTAATACTCAATTAAATATTATTGTTTTATATATATATATATATATATATATATATTTTAATTGTAAATATAGTTTTTAAATTGTGCATAGTCTCAATATTCTTTTTATTTTTGTGCATGTTACCTAACTTTAACTTACGTTAACTTTTATTCAAAAATATTATTATTATTTGTTTAAACGTATGTTTAACAGTTGTTTATTATTAGTAGTATTTTTGTTATTATTATCATTAGTAGAAATGAAGAGATGGTTTGTTTTGTATTGATTTCAGATACCTTTTGTACAAATTTAAGAATTAAAGAACTATATTTGTATTAAAAAATATAATAAGTGATTTATTTATTATTATCTATTTAATATTTTATAAATTTTTAGAAACATGTTTCAACTTATACAGGGTGTTTCAAAAATACACGGCATAATTTCAGGTATGTATTTCCCACATGTAGACAATCAAAATAGTTCATTACAACATATGTCCGGAAATGCTTCATTTCCGAGTTATGGCCTTCACAACATTGAAAATCACCGGAACGTTTTTCGTATTTACAGATGAAGCACAGTTCACACGAGATGGCATAACAAATTTCCACAATCAGCATGTATGGGCGTATGAAAACCCAAATGCAACTGTTGTATCTCATCACCAGGTGCGGTTCTCCCTCAACATGTGGGCCGGTATCATTGGTGATCGATTAGTTGGACCCCATGTACTTGTAAACAGACTTACGGGGCAGGCGTACACAAACTTCCGGGAAAACACCATACCTCATGTTTATGACGACACTCCACTGATCGATCGTCAGCACGCTCACTTCTTGCATGACGGCGCTCCTGCACACTTCAGTCGTACGGCTCGCCGGTACTTGGATCGAACGTTTCCTGATCGATGGATAGGTAGAGGTGGCCCAATTGCTTGGCCTCCACGCTCACCTGATCTGAACCCTCTCGATTTCTACTTGTGGGGCCATTTAAAATCATTGGTTTATTCGTCTCCGGTGCCTGATTTGGAATCCCTTCGGAATCGAATTGTGGCACGTTCTGAGGACATACGCAACATTCCTGGAGTGTGGGATCGTGTTCGCAGGTCATTGAGACATCGATGTGAGGTCTGTATTCAAGCAGGAGGTGGTCATTTTGAACATCTTCTAAAAATGGCAACGACCGGCGGAACGAAAAACGTTCCGGTGATTTTCAATGTTGTGAAGGCCATAACTCGGAAATGAAGCATTTTCGGACATATGTTGTAATGAACTATTTTGATTGTCTACATGTGGGAAATACATACCTGAAATTATGCCGTGTATTTTCCCTTTATAGTTTGTGTAAAGAGATTAAAATTACGAGGGTGCAATTAGATTTAAAGTGATAAGTTATGTTATTGTAAAGAAAATCTTTAGAGGCAATTCGAAAACCAAAAGGTATCTTTTAGAATGCGGGTAATTGCTAAAAATATTTACTTAATAAAGGCCATTATTGATCTCAATATGCTTGGGTATTTACGTTTTTTGTGTATTTTTTTTTCCATTTTCTTTTGCAAATACTGATATTAATTTTTAGATTAAAATTGCATATAGTCCTAACTAAAGAAAACAGATTTTGTTGATATCTCAGCTGCTTGTTATTTCTCTACCGCAAGGAAGCCTTTTAACTTTGAAGATAAGTAATTAACATGAAACGTGAATAACAGGTACAGCATTAATGTAAATGCTAATGACGTTCTTTAAGAAGGATGTAATTTATGGATAGAAGTAGATATCTTCTTATTAAGATATGTCGCTTAATACAGGGCTTCTCAATCTGATGTCACGCAGATCGAGAAGATTAATGAAAATTGTTAAGGATAAAAAATACACTTAAAAATGACCGTTAAACATGAGGATCTGATTCCAATTTACTATAGTTTTCTAAGGGTATGCAGATTAGGCAAAAGACAAAAGTTGAATAACACTGGTTTACATTCATTTCTTTATTTGGAAAACAAACCATCGTAAGGAATACTTTCTCGTAATATTGCGGTGTTAGTTCAATATTTTGACCTACACGCAACGCTTCAGTTCATCCACCTGCTTAAGATTTTAAAACCATTTTAATCCAAATTAGCAGGATTATCTCAAATTCTAAATATGCTTCACGCATTAAAAAAAATAAAAAAAATAAAAAAGGTTTATGAATGCTAATGGGTTTGACTGTACAATAATAATAAAAATAGCAACAACAAATGTATAATTTTCAATCAAAAAAACAAACAAAAAAAAAACAAAACAACAAAAAAAAATCAAAGCAAAATCACTGATCTATTTGTTAGGTTTATTAGAGCAAAAGCTTTTTAGTTCATAAAGCACATTTTATTTTTTTAAAAACAGAACCACATCCTTAAAAACCTGTTTTAGAGTGTTTTAACATACTAATTAAGAGTAATTTCCTATCTTCTCTGGTGTAATTATGCCATTTTCATTTTATTATCCGCATCAAAGATGATCGTTCGATAACAAAAATAAACCAGACCGATAATTGGTGAAACAAAAACCTTATTCGTGCAATAAAGCCCAAAACAATTTTCCTATTAACAAACTCGGAAGTTAGTGATTAATTTAGCAAAGACAATTAGGCTATTTTTAATGTCAAAGAAAGCCATCAATACATTTATTTATCCTTAGTATCAGAAAAACGAATGAATGCAGTAAATTAGTAATTACAGTTTTTTCTTGGTCAACACGAAAGCTACTAAGAATTTAATGATGTTCAGAGTAGACGTATTGCGATTCATTATTTATTTGTATGTTAAAAAAAATATATGTACAATTGATCTTCAATTGAAATTAAACTGTAAATCTTAAATTTCTTAGAATTGGCAGTTTTTTTACTAAACATTTATGTTAAAATAAAAGTTTAAAAAAACTATCAGCAAATTAGTAAAGAATTTAAAAAAAATACTCTTCTAACAAACCTAAAATATAATCTGATACAGTGGAGTTCAACAATAATATAGGTGTCCTCACAATACGATGAGTCAATCCAATATCGAAGTTAACGGAGTCAATCTTTGATTATTTGTGAAGCTTAGAGCCCAAAGGCAACTGTCCATTTACTAATCGTGAATTTCTTTGGAACAAAACTCTTGCTAACTGGTATTTTCTATGATCTTCAGATTATCATTCAAAGAATTAATGTAATTTTTAATTATTAACATATCTAACTTCTGTATCTTGAAGCCTAAGGTTATGTAATTCTGAGATACTAAATTTGTTTTAGTAACATTTCTCTCAAACGAAATAACATAAGTAAAGACACTAGTGTTATTATAAAATCCTTCTTGTCTGAAGAATGATTCAGGGTAGCTAATTCTGTAATCTTCTGATTCCTAAAACAGAAAAAAAAACCCGCAAAGGCTTTAAAATCACCTTACGACAGAAATCTACATAGACCTTGTACTTTCTCATCGAAACGTCACTGCTGTGAGAATGATATTCAAATGCAGGCATTAAAGTAATTAATAAAATAAATCGAAGAAAAATTCCAAAACGATAAATAATATTTGCCACTTTAAAAGGGGGAAAAAAATAAGCAAAAGAAATTCAATAAAAAATGGCTAGTATTAGAGTGAGATGATGAGGAAATACGGTTTGTCGTTTTGTAGATTCACGGCAAGGATCAATGGCCGATCCACATGCAATCACGCATTTTGTCATCGACAATCTGCATGAAACTGAACCACTTTCAACGCAGCCATTACATAAACGCCGTCACGTGACACTTTGGAAACCTGATCGACGTCATGGATGAGTTCATCTCCAAAGGCTTTTAGCAATGAACAGGTTATTGACTTTGATTTCCTATTGTACCAAACATCAAATCAACAGACTCAGTAACAGCAAAATTACAGCATTCAAGACCTTTATTGTAATGGAATCAACAGAAACATCATCGATGGAATAAATGAAAGTCATTGTGTATTAATAGTATTACAAGAATCAAGTATCAAAAAGTAATGATTGCTTACAACAGCTGCATTTATTAAACCGTTGTCGCTAATTTCCATCACAGCTGACAATTTGAAACAAATCACAGTGCAGCCATTGAGAGGGGGTTTGCAACTCCTCCGCCCACATCCTTTCTATCTTTTTTTTTTTTCTGTTTTTGGTTATATAGATCTCAAATACATTCATGGTTCACAGTAGGAAAGCAGCGGATTTAGTTTATATTGTACTTTTTTCAAGATAACAAATTTTGCAAAAATTAATTGAATAGTATCAAACTGAAACTGAAACTGAAAGATTTAAGTGTATGTATGTTAAATACAGTGTTAAGTAATAACACTAGTGTTATGCACATTAGAATGTTCGTTAGACATTCTAATGAATCAAAGAAAAACTTGCAGATGATATTTCATATTTTAAAATACTGGTGTATAAACACTAACCCTTAAATTGTTGAATATTTAAATAACACTTTGTAATAAATGATACTTTGTAATAATATATTTACTTCGCCAAAATCTTCAAACATTTCTGTGATCTCACAACAGATAGCCTAATATTACCAAAAAAACTTTGATCTTGCTACGGTAAATAGTGATTGAAATCGCAAATGCCGAGCAATAGACAGGTGATGGTTTACTATTGTTTTAAAATCAATTAAAATGCCTCGTTGAGCAGGTTAAAGTTACCATTAATCATTTTTTGATTTCTCACAAAAAATAATTTTGCCATCATAGACAAGCAAAGAAGTGACTGGACATACTTACATTCAAAGTTTTTTTGAATTCAGTAATAGAATCATACTACTGATAGGCAAAAAACGGATGTATGTTTCTTTGTCACCAAAGTGGAGAGCGCGGAGAGAGTCGGAGAGAGAATATTTTAATATTTTAAAGTGTATTTTCAATTTTGTTGTGTTTTTTATTAATTATAAAAATACACTAACAAATGTCGTTTTTAACAATAACTAATTCATATATAAATAAATAATTTTCATATTGAACTCATTTCATCCTAACAACTTTAATATCCCATAATATTTCGTTCTTTTTTAATCAAAAGAACTTCAGCAGATGGCTAGGGATAGGATTTAGTCCTATGCCCTTTACAAGAATTCATTACGAAATGATAGAGTGGTATATGATAAGGTGATACATATTTGGTTGTTATTAATTCATAATTATATAACAAAGAAAATCTTAAAATAATATATGAATTATTTTGCCATACATTCTTAACAAAACAATATAATACTATACAACATTTTGGGAATTATTACTGAACCAATTATAGGAATTTCTTTACATTTTTAATGCCTTTTTTGAATTTATTAAATGTATAACTGCTATGTAAAGGGCATAGGACTAAATCCTGACACTAGCCATCTGATGAAGTTCTTTTGATTAAAAAAGAACGAAATATTGTGGGATATTAAAGTTGTTATGATGAAATAAGTTAAAAAAAAATAATGTCGTTTTTGTTAGTTGATTTAATGTTGGAATTCCTACGCCCCTGTAAGGCATTGTGGGGCACTCTCTCATAGGCTGAATTTGGAGGAGCCTATTATTTTAGGGCATGAGGTTAATTTTTTCTCCGAAAGTGGCCGGAAAACATGTTGATATTAAAAAATCAAGTATCGTATAACGATAGTCTTTCGGTCAGCGCTGTATAATTGCCGTAGCACAAGTTCAGCAAATAAATGTAGGAAGAACTCCAGTATTGGTTAAGGTAAATGTTTAAAAGTCAAACTCCAAAATAAGTCTCCAAGGAAAACTTTATGAACGATTAAAATTGAACAATAATAATTTTTATAAACAAAACATCGCGTATAGAGAGATTTTGAGAATTAAATAATTCATCAATCTAGATGTTGAAAAATAGTATTAAAAGTTTTCAGTTCTTTATATTCATCAATCAACTATCAAGAAATGTTAAACATGGAAAAGCACGAAATATAACCATCATGCTGAAAATTTGACGGAGACATGAAAATGATAACTATTTTGAAGGTGTCGGTAATAATCGAAAAAATCTATAAGTAGAATTTGTATTGAATGTACAAATGTCTGCTACAAATAGATCGAATGTAGCAGGGTTTATACATTTTATTCCTTTTAAAAAATGAGCTTAGAACATCTTTTTCAATCTTGTGCTTTTGAAAAATTGCACGGTATTTCAAAAATGTGGAATGTGTTTTACTTCCGTGAATATTTTACGGGTTGCAACTAGTAAATAGTAAATCTACGAATTTATAGAAAATAACAAATATTCTACAGACGTAGAATCAAAACTTCATTATATCTTTTTATTTCAGGTATCCGATGGTTAAAAAATTCATTTTCTGTGAATTTTTCAAGATCTATTTTTTACTGTGTTCCGTTTCTCGTTCAGGGATTTGATGCCGCAAAGAAAATAGCAATAAGTCAAAGCTTAAGACATATTTGTTATCAGTGTATTTATAACATTCTGAATGTTTTGGCCTGTTGTTTTATCAACGAATGAATGCCGTTCTGTTTCTCTCTATTTATAAATACTTAATGATATTTTGCACTTTTTCCCGCCAATCACAGGATAGGAATTTAAAACAGTTTTTGAGATTAAGTTAAGAGGCGGAAGGATATGTGACGTCATTTAAGTAATTCGTCTGCAAATATAAAGCGAAACAGAATGTAGAACAATAGCGAACAGACTCAAATATTCGGTCTGTTAAAAAAATGAACATACAATAGGATTAGAACATACAATAGGATTACAGGAAGACAGCTGTTTCATTTGTTCTAAAATTCATCAGCCAGAGATACCCATTATTCAGTAATTGTAAGAGAGCTCATAAAGGGTCTTTGAAGTAGCTTATTGTTTACAATGTACATTAAGGCATTTTACGAGAAGAAATCTTGGCCTACTTCGAATTTAATTTGTAATTTTGACATGGTAGTGTTACCTAGTTATTTTTATTACTGTTGCAAAATTGGAAAAAAAAATCCTATTGATTCCAATTAATTTTAATAGGAAGATGAACAAAAATCCTTTAAAGCCGCCCAAAATATTTCGACAATGTCTTGCAATGTGGCTTTCAGCAATCGAGTCTGGAAATTGGAAAACGGTCTCAGTGCCCAAGGGAGTTAAATATATTAAAAAATTGTATCTGTTCATTATTCATTGTAGTGCATTTGGCAAATGTCCAAAAGGTGGCAGAATTAATTGGAGCCAAGCTAACCTGCTTCTACTTGTATATTCATTAACTTCATGTTAAGGTGGCGGCTGATCCGTCTATTCCACTGCCCTTATGAGACATTTATGAAGGGTGAGTCCTTCTTTATGACCCTATACTACTATAAATTTCCACTAAAATCATCAAGATTTCAGTGGAAGTTGTTCAGTCCTCTTATGCTTGTAGGTCACCTTCCCCAACGAAGGAAAATATGAAAATATTTAAAATATAACGCGTTGGCTATTTTATTGCTTAACAGAAACAGTGAAGTACTTGCTATAATCCTAACACCATTCAGAATAAAAAACATATTTCTGATGAAATTGATCATTTTTTCTCATACAAGAAAAAATAATAAAGCATAATGAAAATCAGAATAAAACAGCAACCAATTTCACCTAAAATATTATTTTATTTTGTTTCACAGCCAAGTAAATAGGCAGCTTAAAATACGTGTTTTTTATTTAGTATAACGATCAACTTATTTAATTAATTTGCCTATAAAATAAGCTTCTAATAAACAGCAACTGATTTTCTTTGTTTTTTAATTACCGTATCCCTCTTATAATTAAATGGGTGTCAAAATGGTTGTCAATAAACAACGCTTAAGTATCGTTTTTTTTTTTTATTATATTAAATATAGATTTATGTCATATTGTAATGCTTACTTTATTATACTAGGTTTTTTAAAATAACGATTTAATTTCATATGAAATAATTCTAAGCGTTTCATAGCATAGAAATTCTTAACCAAATATTGTCTTAGATTAATTGAAAGTGGGTGGCATGACTGCCGAGCACGTCAACCTGAAAGATCTTTTATACTATCCCATGGAAAGAAGGACAGACGGAGAGAAAGACTGAGAAAGGATGGTGTGAGAAATGCAGGGGAAACGGGAGAACCCCGGGAAAATCTGCCCTGCGCGGATCGCCACCATCAACGAAACCCACATGAGAACCTAACCCTGGACTCAGAGGTGAGAGGCAAGTGTCTTAGCGACATCGCCAACCGCGCGGCCCAAATATTGTCTTGGTTGTACCCTTTTCACTACAGATTGTTTCAGTTTCTTTAAGCCATTGTTTGATGACCTAACAATGACTCTGACGTATGCTTTCCTCTGTCAGGGCGCCACAACAATAAGCAGTGTTAATTAAAATTGATTTTTATAATGATTTAATGAATAAAGCACGCATCAACAATATTGCTACACATGTAACATGTTCTAAAAAATCTGAGACAGACTATATTAATAGAACGTTTCCTTGATTAATACCTTTTGATATCTTTAAAGTTAATCTATATATACATGTATATAAAAGTAAACATTAGTTTTTTCGTTCCTCCGAAACCATAAGACACAAAAATGCAAATAAGATGTCAAACGTTAGTATACTATTGAGGATGGCTACTTTTTTATTTTTCATCGACGTGGGTCAACCGGAAGTCACGTGACTTAAGGTCCACTTCTAAACCGTTCATTGTATATGGCGAAAATGTAAAGACAAGTTGTTCCTCTCATTGAGATGACCTTTGTACAGATAGTCCAGTCGCGGTAAAAGGTCACGTGACTGAGAAAATGACTTCAGGATTGAAGGTCACGTCATCACTAAAACTTTTACGCGTTTGTTAGCGTCGTATTAAAGCAAAACACCTTAACATGAACAGGAAAAAATCTTTTGCTTTAATACTGACAAATGGAAACATTTTACTGTGAAAGGAGTGGAACCAACATGAATAGGAAGTTTCTAAATCTTTCATCGTATATTTCAACGAAAAATGTGTGTCGTTGAAAGAACAATTATTAAAAAGAAAATGTAAAAATGTATGTATTTTTAAGACAAGTATTTCTTTTAAAATAACAAAAAAGTTATAATTGTGTGCTAATTTTGCTATACCATACAGCTTTTTTAACCTCAACACCTATACCGTATGGTTTAAACATATTTTCTTAACTTAGAATTTTGAGTGACTAATCACTGAAGCCGATTTAATTAAGAAATAGTCCAAATAGAATTCACCAATTAGATGGCTCTATTTAAACGAATGTTTTTCGTTTCTTTACTTAATTCTCTGAATTCATGAAATCAAAAATGAATCAAAAAGTTTTCATTACATTTTATCATTCTATATAAAACAGGAGACGTTAAAAGCAATAGATTAAATCGAAAATTTAACTAAAGAAATCATGCAGTTTATTCTTTTACGTTTTTATGTTGTATTACCAACATTTATTCAGATGGAAAAACTAAAACCAGCAGAAGAAATATTATGGAATATTATAACATCACAATAGTCCTGTTTAAAAATGCAGTGAATTCTCGGCAGAGTCCATTTTGAAGTTTTCGGAGCAAAATAACCAATTAAAGGGCGGTTATACCAGGAAACGATCGGATTTTTTTTTTCTCAATACATAAATTAAAGATGTGTAGGTTGTTCCAATAGATTTTATATTGTGCCATAAAATGTGTCTTGAACTAAAGAAAAATTATACTTTATAGTAGAGAGTGTTTTTATTTTTAGTTTTTTTTTTAAGTTTAGTTGCTTTGTTTTGAACTAAACACTTACTTTGATTATTTGACTGACAGTGACGACACTTGTTACAGGATACTCATAGTTCACAAGCTTATTAGAATAAAATTGATAGAGGAAACGCAACGCACTGCCTCCAACCACCCTCCAAAGAGTTCAGAAACAAACTCATATAGAAGAAAATATGTTAACTAAGAATTACAGATACTGAAACAACAATAACAACGAATTTTCAGTTATCGAATTTTCATTTGATAACGGCAGTTAAATAGTTCCATATACTTCCATTCAAAGTATGCATCGTAATTCTTTGGGTTTTTTTAAATCCCAAAGGAATTTCACATTTTAACTCAACACCGAATCAATGATACCTAATCTGAATGAAAACCGAAACAGCAAAAAGGACCAATCTCTAATTGAACTCCTTTAATAAAAATAGCTCCAGTCACCCACATCTAACCATATCCTTTATTTTCAGTAGGGGTTGGTCGCCTGATATCAAAAGCCAAGTTCGCCTGTGGTCTGTGTCCGTTGGCTTTTCAAGGACCCCTTATTGAGTAGTGATGTCGTTTTGGCCCTGGCTGGCAAACACCCAACCGAGCAACACCCACTACAAAGCACTGGCCTTTTATTGAAGCTACTCTTCAACTAACTGGCTAATTTTTAATGCCACGTTTTTTTTTTCCCTCTCCGAGGTCAAGAGAAATTGGATAGAACCATTCAAAATAGGAAGTATTTTTAGCTGTAATCCTTTTAAAGAAGAATTATTACTTTTAAAGAGACTAACATTAAGAGAACAATTAGAACTTCAAGAAAATCTACAAAACAATGTTTCTTTCGGTATCACAAAAAATGAAAGCAGCTGAGTATTTTATGTGTTATTTTATTTTTAATTAGGTATTAGAGAATACATTGCAAATACATTGAAATATTCCGAATGGGAAAAGTCATATCCTATACTTACAAGAGTTACGCGTTGCAATGACTTCAATTGCAATTTCGATGAGTTAAAAGAATATAAGAATGGATTAACTTATATTATTACGCTATAATAAGCCGACGGAAACATGAAGTTTATAAGATTCCAATTCAAAAACCATACTTCTGTTTCTGCAAGGATAATCAAGCCAATTTATCTTTGCTTCATAAGCATTAGCTTAATTTTAAATAAAATGCAGTATTAAGGAATGTTGATTTTCTAAATTTTATTCGTATAAAAGTCATTATATTCAACTTTCATTCTTATGATTTTTCTGAAATAAAAAAACAAAAAAACAATTTTTTTTTTTTTTTTTTTATTTTCTTAAGTTACTTTATTAAAGATTAAAGAAAAAAAAATAGGCAAAAAGTAAATAATAGTAATTATAAGAAAATTATAAGAAAAGAAATTATAGTAGACATCATAGCAAATTCATGACTTCCGTAATAGACATGATTTCAGCTGATTCAAACTGATACTCTGATGAAGCACTGACGTCATTATCCTCGCAGGAAGGACTTGCTACTTCCGGAGTCGAGACCACAGATTCTGGAGTGGAAACCATTTCAGTAAATAAAAGAATGGACTTTTAATTTTTACTGCTTTTTTTTTTTTTACTTAAACTGAAACGACTTTTATTATTTAATTATTGAAAAAACGAATTTTCTTTTAATTTTGTATAAAATTACGTATAAAAATTTCGTATAAAATATTGTTTTATAAAAAAAAAAAATAAAACAACACAAAACCTATGGTTCTGAGTTTAATACTTATTCCATTTTTTTTTTTTTAATAAAAGATATATAAGAAAAGTCAAAAGTCGAGATGTGAAATGGATACAATAAGAATAATTTTCAATTCGGAGCTGTTCTAGCGTTGTAACATTAATACTTGAACCAGAAAATGTAATAATTGATCAAATTCAAATTGATGAAACTTGAATAAATATTCAAATAAAATTTGGATTCGTACTTTCCCGATATCCAAGCATGAAATTCAAATTTGTGTAACTTTAATAAATATATTAAAATAGAAACTGGTGCTTTAGTGCAACAATAATTTTCGAAAGCAATAGCGTCGAAAAGTGATTGCGTTGTGAAATGCAATTATCGTCGTTTTGTTACGAATTACATAAACGGGAAAGTTAAATGGATCGGACTTGAAGAAATATTAATTAATTTGATTTACGAAAACAACTACTTCGACAGAAATCGTTACAAATTCCAGAATTACTAAATACTGAAATACTAAAGGACTTAAAATATTAAATAATAACATTAAACTATAGAAAAATCTAAGAATTTTGTTTTTTCAAAATCAACTTTTTTGACAGACAACTGATCTTTTATGATTAACTGGCTGTAATAATATAATAATAAAACAGAAGGAAGGGTGATGGTTTATCTCCATTGCTTTTTAATTGCACACTCGAAAAAGTTATAAGAGAATGGAGAAAAAAAATGGAAATATAAGGTATACAGAAAGTTAGGATAGGAAGAAAGAAGGATGGTTTGGAATTTGATTGTTTGGCTTTTGCGGATGATCTGGCAATCCTTGCAGAAAGTTACGAAGATGCAGTAAAACAGATAAATATTCTAAAAGAAACAGCAGAAAAAACTGGCCTCTTAATATCATTTGAGAAAACAGAATATATGACAAATGTTAAAGAAGGTCCCAAATACTTAGAAACAAAGTATGGAAAGATAAAGAAAGTCACCAAGTTTAAATACCTAGGAGAAATAATCCAATCAAACGCATTAGATAAAGAAGCTAACTTAGCAAGAACGAGAAAGATGGAACTTGCATTTCAATTAACAAAAAATGTCTATAACAAAAAATCTATCTCCATAAATACAAAACTAAAACATTATGAAACGGTGATTAAACCCGAGAGCCTGTATGCATCAGAATGCCTAGCAATGAATACGGCCACCAGCTAAATGAACTTGAAAAGAAGGAAAGAAAAGTAATCCGAAAAATTCTTGGTCCAAACTATGAAAATGGAAGATGGAAACTCAAAAGTAACAGAGAAATATACGAGGGGAATAGAGAGGATTGTGGACACAATGAGAAAGAGGAGAATAACATTCTACGGACACCTTAGTAGAATGAATGAGGACAGATTGTCAAAGCAACTCTTTAACTACTTTGATAAAAACCCCAAAACTCATATAATCTGGTTTAAGGAGGTAAAGAGCGACATGGAAGAAATGGGAATAACAGCGGAAAAATTGGAGAATAGGGGGATGCTCAGATCAGCAGTTAAAAATTTTGTTGGTTTTCAAGCAAAGCAGAAAAGGAAAACAGGGGGAATCTGGACAGAAGAAAGACGAAAGCAACAGAGTGAAAGGATGAAAGAATACTGGAGGAAGAGATTGAATGAAGGAAGAAAATCATGAGGTTATTTTACGTGGTCCCTAGTTGGCCAAATTCGAAAGAAGAAGAAAACAGAAGGAAATGTCAAACATCTATTAACAGTAAAAAAGTAGCGTAAAATACGCCGATCGAAACAAAAATCAGAGGATAATGTAGTAAGATATAAATCCGAGTGATGTTTCAAAATGACTTCAGAAAACTGTAAGTAATTTAAATTATTTTAGTTAACTGAATAGAATCTTTCAATTCGAACAAAGGGACTTCATTTAATCTATTAAGAAACTTACAGATGGAGAGAAATAAGCTCTCCATCTTGATGTGACAAACTCTTTTTGTTCTACTTTAAGCTTGATACAGCAGTTTAATTTAATTTTTAAAAGATAGATGAATTATAGATGGACAAGACAGGCTCAGAAAAAAAAAATAGGGTAGTGCTTTCTGTGGCTAAGAAAACATCTTAATAATCCATTGACACTAGAACAATATCACAGCAGTAATATCAGTACCATATGAAAATATAAGACAGTATTTATACTGTAAATCAAAACGATTTTGGCCAAAATTATACTTGATGAAAGTATTTCAAATAGGTAAATTGCAAATAACTGTCAAAAATTCCAATTTTGATGGTACTATTTTATTTATGTTATTTCTGCATTTATTGTCAATGGCTAGTTAATAAAATCAGATTCTAGTTAGCGTTTTGTAAAGGGAAAAATCGTAAAACCTGGTAGTTAAAAGATCATTCAAACAAGTTGATTTGTTTGTGGCCATCTTCCAATTCTCTGTTTCGTTCCACAAAGAAAGAGTTCTGAAGGCCGGTTACACGGTATCCATGGCAACCTTACAATTAGTATTGATTGTAGACGTCTGTGTTTCACTGTTCCGCATTCGAAGAAGAGAAAAGGAATAGAGAATGGAAGAAGGAAAATGAAATATCGGAATCAACGAAGCCTCACCGGAATAGAAAGAAAATAAAATAAAATAATAATAAAAAAAGCTCAGGAGAAGAGAAAGTAAATGATAACAGATAAAAGGAAAATGTAAAAAAAATAAAAATAGAAGCAATTTTATTAAAGAAAAGGCTGAATTTAAATGAATAATAAATATTTTTAATTAGAGACGGTCGTTATAAAATGTAATAATAGATAACGTGGCACATAAAAGTTTGATAAACACACGAAGTTCTACATTTAATATCTTTTAATCCACTTTAGATTTCTCTTATGGAACCAAAATGGTATACAGCAACAAGGAGTTAATCTACCTGAATAGGAGCTTCTCAGATAATTAGTTTATAAAGCTATTGTGATGATAAAATAACATAATTTTCTTCGGACTGAAAAGATATCAATGGATAAAAATATCCATTTGATATCAATGGATAAAAATAGAAAACCCGCTATTTATTAAGGGTATCGCAATGTAGAATTAAAAATTTATATTTTAAAAGATTTGAATTTAAAAAGCAAAAAAAAAAAAAAAAAAAACTTAAATTGATCACACAAAAATATGTTTATATCTGGGATATTTTGGTTTTGTTGATTTGATTTAGGGAATGCATTTCAAAATTCTTTTATCGTCTTGACGTCATTCGAAGGGGTACCACTGAAAGAACTACTTAGGGTCTGTTCAAGTATTACGTAAACATTCGAGGGGAGGGGGGATCAGAACAATGCTTACGTAAGACAGACAAACATTTTTTTCCCTCAGTATTTCATGTGTATTTCAGTATTTCAGTGTGATTTGTTGTTAATGATTTGGAAATCTTACGTAAGCATAAAGGGGGTGGGGGAGAAGGGGTCTAAAATGACTAAAAAATGTGGTTACGTAATATTTGAATGGCCCCTTACGCAGTTCTTAATCAAAATAACAGTATTTGTTTTAGTTAAAAGTTATTTTAGTAATAAGGCAATCAATTACAAGCATTTCTTTAGGAAAATAATTAATAAAATAATAATATAAAAAAATATTGGAAGAACATTTTGATTTATTACTTCATCTTTAAAACAAAACAAACAAAAAAAGTTTTTTCCGTGTTGTTTCGCTGAACAAACAAAGTAAAAGAAATGAAATTGACAACAAACAGTGAAAACTCTCAACAGAATCACGTAAAATTACTTGCTTACAAAAAATAAAAGAATCGACGAAAAGAAGAACGTGATCAGACAATGGGAAGCAAAAGCAATTACAGTTAAAACGTTTCAAAGACACAGAAAAAAGAATAACTTCAATATGTGTAAATTAACTAAGTATGAATACAAGGTGTCACTGTGTTTATGAAAAGTCTGGAATACATTATCAATATGATTAAAATTTTCTAAATATTACATGTTGGAGTATATTTTACATTAAAGAATAATATTTTTTTTTCTTTTTATTACTTTTATTGCTTTTATTAAGTCACACTTTGGTTTCCGGATAAAATCTTGTAATCAATTTTTAAGTCACTTCCCATCGGGCAATCATTTAGAAATTTTGCACACTTGCTTATGTACGATGACAATACAATAATGTACAATAATATTAATATATTCCGCCAAGGCAACATGTCCTTCCGTGAGCCATTATTATCGAGACCAGCCGCTAGGCGGCGGCATATATGTAATATACAACTACTTGTGAATTATATATACACTAGCAGCAAAGCCTGTCGCCTGACAGGTATAAAAAATTTGAAAAATCATTTTATTATCAACTACCAAATATAAAGTAAATGGTAATCTAAATGCTGTGCTAACTTGTGAACGAAGCTTCTACGGCAAAAATGGTTTTGAGTTTCAAAATCAGCGTAAAAAACTGAGTAAGTATGCCAAATTTCATTAAAATCGGTGCAGTGGTAACAAAATTATTTGGTTTTGAACGTATGTTTTGTTAGAATTTCAGTCAAAATTTCATGGAAACAACATGGAA
>JAFIDM010006943.1:27731647-27745383 GCA_023159025.1 Thereuonema tuberculata
AGTATGCCAAATTTCATTAAAATCCGTGCAGTGGTAACAAAATTATTAGGTTTTGAACGCATGTTTTGTTAGAATTTCAGGTAAAATTTCATGGAAACAACATGGAATGACAAAATGAACTAACATTTCATCCAATTTGAGTATCCTTGATTCAATGGTACCATTGAGAATCTTGGGTCTATCTTAATAGGTTAATTATATCGAGTTACAGACAGACAGACAGACAGACAGACAGACGAACTTGGCCAATTATATAAGTTGATCATTTTTATATATTTTAATCATTATATAATATAGAAAGCGTGGTTTTTAAAAGTTTTGTAACACTAATTATTTAATTAAGATTTCCGGTAGTAGTTTACAAAAAAGGATACAATTAAAAGTTTCAGTCAGAAAGAGAATTTCTTGGCATCAAGTAACAGTTGGCTTCAATTGTTAGAATTGCTTTTGGAATTAAATTGATAAAGGAAGTTAACTAAGAACCAATGAAATACTGTTCCTTAGCTAATGTATTGGAGTCAACTTGCTGTGTCATGTAACAGCCAGACGCCCTTTTTCGACACAAATTCATTTACTTGATTCGTCTAAAGAAACCCAGTGCGATTGGATTTCCAAGGTTTAGTTAATTGAATACAGGAAAACCAGAAAGAAAGTGATCGACATTCAGCAAGAGTTTTAATCTGTAGATCCTGTTTCTTTTTAAATATAAATAAATTTCTTTTCAGTAATCGAAATGGATGTAAGTGAATACAGTGCAACTTGGATAATTCGAACGTCTTTAATTCGAAATCGTGGTTAATTCGAAGATTTCTCTTAGTCCCTTGAATTTCTTATTAAATCAATGTTAAAAATCGTGGATAATTCGAAGTTCAACTTCCTTAATTCGAAGTTTTTTATAAAAAATTTCGAACCATAACAACTTTTCGGCGTTTCATCGTTGAGAATTTCGACACGTGACAACTGAAATCCCCTTCCCGCCACCGTTTGACACGTAACGCCATTCGACACGTGACGCTTCAGACGCCATTCGAGCTTCCTGCTGTCAGCGTCACCATGTATTTCAGTAAACCACGCGTGAACAAGAATTTAACGTTCGCTGAAAAGGTCGCAGTCATTCGCGAGGTGGAAAAGGGTGTGAAGAAGAAATGCCAAATCGCCAACGGAATAGCGCCGAATTTCGTCGGTACATTGAAGGATACACCAACGTAAGTGAAGCTGTTTTCACTAAACGTGCTTGATGATTTTGCTAACCTTAAGCGACTTAATTCTACAAAACAATCAGACATTGCACAATTTTTTGAAAAACTACAATTTTCTGTATTGAATGTAATATGTACTGTAGCTTACGTAATGTAAATCTTATTTTGTTTACATACATCTAGTGTTTAAGTCTTTCATACCATGATGTTTTTGAATAAATATTTACTTATTGATAGAATAATCTTTTCAAGCATTCAGTGGACCTGAAATTAAAGTTAAAAGATGTAACTTGTTTAATTCGAAAACTTGGATAATTCGAAGTTTTATAGTGGTCCCTTCAGCTTCGAATTATCCAAGTTGCACTGTATTGATGGAGAAGCTGTGGTGGGAAAATATCTAGTCAACATAAGGTCTAAGAAGACAAAAAAAATTAAAAAGAAATATAAGTGATAATTTATAACTTCTTGGACGTCTATTCTCAAGATTTGTATATTATTTTTAATTTAGCTTATCTTTATTTATGAAATAGCATACTTTCGTCCAAATAGCTGGAAGACATTAATGTAAAGCACAGTAATAATGTTTCGGTCCCAATGTGATGAGATTTTTATTTTGCTCATCCATTCGTGGATCACGGATAAAAGCCATCAAAAGTAATGTTGAAAACTGGATAAAAGCATACTGAAAGGAACAGTGACTTGCTCAGTAATTTCAAAAAGCACAATTGGTGAACGGTATAAGAAACTGTTCTTTTTTTGCCATAGCCTGGGTGTTTGAATTCCAAGGTATGTTGATAAAATAATGAATTGTCACTTCTGTTACTCTTCATGATTTCTCTTTACAAAAACAAAACAAAACTACGTTTCATTGAATTTTTCTTCTGTTTTCTTAATAACGGTTCATTTTGAGCCTCAAGCAGATTCTCCAATAGGAGAGAGAAAATTTATACTGCATTAACAACATCCAGCAAAATCAAATGAATAGAAAATCAATGGAAAAGGCAATAGGTTTCGCTAAAATGGATGAAGCCAAAAGAACCCATCCATAA
Organism: Thereuonema tuberculata; assembly: GCA_023159025.1. Lineage (NCBI taxonomy): Eukaryota > Metazoa > Arthropoda > Chilopoda > Scutigeromorpha > Scutigeridae > Thereuonema > Thereuonema tuberculata. The sequence goes on from JAFIDM010006943.1 coordinate 27,733,896, forward strand.
CAGATGTGTTAATTTGAAAAAATAAAAAAGAATACTTCCATTCGCCTTGTTTTTCAAGAGTGAATTGTCACCGGCTCGGGTTTCTTCTTTTATATTTTTATTACCATTCCGCCATTTTTAAATGGATTTTGTGAGTTCTAAGAAACCTTATTTTGTAATATAAAAAATCCGTTATATTTCCTTAGGCCTGATGTCTTATAATGATGCTTGATCTGCTTAAGGCAGTGAACTGCGACTTCCCTGCTTTAACAGCCAACACAATGGACTGTCACAACACTCTTCAACGGCTCACTAGGATTTGATCGAAAAATCGATTTCGTAGCTTAATCCAGGAGAACATTAAACCATCGTCCGTAATAATAATAATAGTAATGCAAAAATAGTAATTGCATATCATATTCTTAGGGAATAGAGACGATGAAAACGCCCCAATCCACCCATCACCAAATGAATAGATCTCAGTTATTGCCTTTGGGGCTGAAACAGCCGTAGTTCTTCAACAAAATCCCCAAGCAATTGTATATGCAATGATGTAACGACTAGTTTGGAAGTACACTTCGTTTTATCTATGTGTGTTCGTTGGTTTTAATACGTTAGTCTGTCCTTCCTATAACATCGTCCGTTTTGTTTTGTTCTGTCAACATTTTCTGTCCTGCTAATCACATTTGATGAGTGTTTGTAACAAAGCTTTGACATAAATTCACAGATGAAGCTTTTAATTGAACAGATCAAATAGTTAACATACTTCTAACTAACCAAAAACAATTTCATGAACTTCTGTGGGTTTAAAGCATCGATAAATAAATAACTTTTAGTTAATGTTATATCTTAAAGATACGTAGGTTGATATCAAGAAACTTTTTTTTCAGATAACTTTATGATTCTCTTTGGCTGGATACCACAGGTCTATAGCAAACACTGTAAAATGTTACACAATATAGCTTAAAAAATAAATCTTAAATTCAAAATATAGAAATTGATTTGTTTCTTTTTGATTAATATTTTCCTTGTATTTATTGCTATTTCATTTTCATAATTTTGGGGGGATTTATCCAAAATGAACATAAATTTAATGATTTGTTTCATTGACTAATTCCGTATTCTGTTTCGTCATGTGCATGTTTCAAAAACAAACATTACATTTGACCACTCACAATATTAATACATTTGACCATTGTCTGTTATCAAAAAAGTAATGAAAAAATATCATGAAAGAAGGCAAATTTGTTTAAAAGTATTGCTACAAATTCACAATTATTATGATTAGCCTTGAAATAATGTTAAAAACAGAAATCAAGTACATACATCTTAAGAGATAGACGAAGTGATAAACTGAACACAAAGCAGGATTTTTTTAATTGCCTTTCATTTCCTTCACGTATCTCTGTACATCTTAGTGTCCTTTGTTTATTTGTTTTTTAAGTTTTTAACCTAATAAATCTGTATCTGTTTAAGATCTATTTCTAATGAAATGCAAATGTTCATCCTCAATGGCTTAGAAGCAGGAAAAAAAAACCAATTATACGTATTTTCAGTCGTTTGTAATTTTTTAGTTTTTATAACTTTAGTAAGACTTTTTTCCGTTATCCATAACATTCTCTTATATTCTTTGTTGTTCTCCATTTTAACAACAAAACATTACTTTTAAATGACATTTGTGTTCTTTAGTCTTTAAATAACTTATCAGTTTATTCTATCTTAAATATTAATATATTTACGTATTGTTTCCTACAATAAGTGCCATCTGTTACTTTTTTATTGACTTAAAGATGAATGGCTTAAATTTTGCTTAAAGATGATTCGGAATTTTGTAGCAATATTTCTCTTTATTTCTATTTTTTTTTTGCATTATGATTATCTTTCTCAAATGTTTTTCAATTTTTTCCAGTGTATTGATTTTTTACCTTAAGATTTTTATTTTGTCACTGAAAACGAAGAAGAGCTGAGATTGGCAAGACTCTCATGTCTGATTGGTTATTGCTTTATTTCCTATAAACACAAGAATTTAAAGAGGATTTACAGAGATTGTGATTGGCTAACCAATAGTCACATGTTCTGTTAATGATTGGGTAATTTTAATTGAGGGTGAAAAATTTAACGGTGAGATTAAATGAACAGAATCAAAACGAAAATCTAAAGAATAAAATTTGATTGAAAAGTTTAAAGGATTAATTGAAATAGATGATCAATAAAAATTAAAAGGAATTTGTAATAAGCAGTTATTGCAGTTTCCAATGAAAAAAATCTTAAGATATTTGCAGTGAAGTACAGAAAAACATTAATAATAAAGCTAAAGTTTTATGTAGAAATTACCTATTTAGATGTAAGTGGAAATTATTTGAAAATGAAAAATGCACGTATTCAAAAGATACGGGCTTGGAACAGATATCCTTGTTTTCATAGAATGCAGAATTAAATATATTAGACCTTCCTTGTCTTACGTAGATGGATTGTTCCACAAAACCTTAATTAGGTGAAAAAAAATTTTATTATTACGATTTTTGATACATTTACCTGTTGCTAATGTATCAGAAATCGTAACAATAAAAATACAGTCGGACCTCTATTTAACGAACCTCTATTTTGCGAACTTTTCTTTGGAACCAAGAACATTTTGCTAATTTCTTCGTAAAATAACCTCCAAATAGCGAAGTGCATTTTCTATTTAACGAACTTTTTCGAGGATACAGCTGAGGGAAAAAGAAGAAATTAACGACGATGTGCTGATTGATGATTATCTTTCATTTAATTTTGAAGTTGAGACCTCGGAAACACTCACTGAATCGGATATTTTGGAGTGTGTGAAAAATAAAAACAATACAGCTATGAATTGCGATGAAGATACAGACGATGAAAATGGAAATGATCATGATGAAGAAATCAAAAAACCTTCGTATGATGAAATGCTAAAATCATTTGAAACAATCCGACGCGGATTACAATTTGAAGAAAATAATGAAGGGGTTTTTGGTGCATTGGAAAGATACGAGACGTACTGTGAGCGAAAACACTTTTTCAAAAAAAAAAAAAAAAACTCAAGACAAAATTAACAGACTTTATTAGTAAAATTTAAGTACCCATATGATAATGAATGCTTTATGTCATTAAAATTATTACGTTATTAAAAATATTTATTGTTCACGTATTTTAAATCAGTTTTATGTAGTTTAAAGTAATTTTAAAAGGGATTCTCTATTTAACGAATTTTCTATATAACGAACTTTTTTTCGGGATTTAGCGACTTCGTTAAATAGAGGTCCGACTGTAGTTATATTACAGCATACTCGTTAAATTACGAGATAGCTCGTCGTTTGCTTTCTATCAGTTGCATGCTTTCCACCAGCTATTGTTAATAACAACTCGCACAAAAACTAGCACAAAGCAATCCACGTAATTCCGGATCTACGTAAGTCACGACTACGGTAGTCGAGGACCGTCTATATATCGTCGGTGGAAAGCACAATCAAAATACCCACACAAATATCTTCATTCTTCAAAGTAGATAGAAACACTCTTGTCTTGTTAATTTCAGTGAAATTTTATTGGCTAAATCTTCTAAACAAGAAGGCCTTGCTGAATTCTGGTCAGTACCGGCTTTGTTCCAACCGATGAATGTTTTTTAAATGTGTGGTGATTGAAATAAGGTTAACTTACTTAGAAAGTCTAATATTTTATATATAACAACAATATTTTATATATAACAACAACAATCATAATTGCATTAGTAAATAATAAAGTTTTTAGCCTAAATATTTACAATTTTCGTTTATTTATTACTGTCAAACATTAAAATAATTATAAATCAGTTACTTTTACCTTACTAAAGATCTTTGGAAAGGAAACGTCCAGTACTTACCTAAAGAAAAAGAATACAAAATTCGTTATTTGAAAGAATAAATAGTTTGAATTACAAACTCAAAAGTTTAAGAAGTTTCAAAGTGATATCAGACCCAATGAATAAAAGACAACAACAGTAGATAAACAAACACATACACAGAAACACATTAAAAACATTAACATACGTAAAAGTGACAGAAAAAAATCCGTACTTACGTAAGAAATTTCCTACCTCTTGCAAAACATAGAAATATACGCGAATATTAATCATCTAATTAATACAGTAGAACCTATTGAGTAAAAAAACATGTCCGCGTGCACCAGAATACTGTTAGATTTTAAGATAAGTACAGCACCGTATATCTTATAGTAAACTGTAAATCATATTTTTTAAATTTATACTTAAAATAGAGGTATAATCTATATCTTTCATTTATTATATCTATCTGTTAGTACAGTGTTTGATATTCCCTGTTCTTTAGTAGAACACTGTATGAAATCCGACGTATGTAAAACTGACTGATGTAAGGATTGTGGAATCTGTTCCTTAAATAGGGAATAGTTCACATTTGAACTATTCCCTATTCTGTAGTTCACATTTTGAACTATTCCCTATTCTGTAGTTCACATTTTGAACGTTTACCCGTTCAGAATCTTTGAGATTTAATTTGTTTAATTAAAAAAATATGCATTAAACACTAAATACTTTCAGAAATTATTAGTTTATAGTAGTATTATACGAGTAATTATTTAGAAATCAAATAGACCATAAATAAAAAATAAAATTTATAACACTTCTCGTTTCGCTAATGTCCTATTCTTGGTTGCAACGAAAAGACAGAATTTCCAATTAGTTTTTGTGAAGTTCAATTTTAATTGTAGGAGTGCAAATTTGTTTTCGTTTAAAGCTTTAATCTTTTTAATTTGCCACGTGGATTTTCTTTGTTAGCCTAATTTTTACCTTTTTAGTAAAAATGTAAAAATAATTTTGTTTACATAAATTTTTAGCTTTTTATCATTTTTATTAATTTACGTAATTGGGAAAATTGAACTACAGGATAGCCCGAGTATAAATTTTAAACAGAAAAAAACAACAACCTTATAATTAGTGTAAATATTATTAGGTTATTCTTGTTGAGTTGAATTGTGAAGCGAAGCAGAGTAACTTCTTTCTGGAGGTTATTCAAGGAAATTGAAGACATGCTTGAATTTACAACAATTCAAAATAACAGAGCTCAAAGCTAATAAGATCAAACTAATAGCTAGATCTAATCGTGAACAGCAATATGGTGCCTTCAAAACTTAAAATAAAACAATAAATACACATAAAAATAAAACAGGAAAATTTATATGTCGGCCTCTGCCAGCCTCAAATGAATTTCTTTAGGCATTAAAAGAAACACAGAAATTAAGCCTAAAATTTACTTTAACATGTATTTATTGTTTTATTTTTTAAGTTTTGGAGGTGTCATATTCTTGTTCACGATTATTTCTATGACCTCCGTTTTGAGACCTCGCTATTTACAGATGACAACTCTCAGCTGATGATCGCCAATAAAGCGTGAAACGGCAGTTCTGAGATGCCATCTTGTAAATACTTGATCTCAACCATTGCTGTTAATAATTAGATCTCTGTACAAAAATTCTTAGTTTAGCTTTCATGGCTTTGTAAATGTACCACAAACTGAAAAACAACCGAACTCAGAACCTATAATAGATTTAGAACTTTTCCATATTTTTCACATTGAAGATTCCTTATTGTGACCACAGACAATGCCTTTTGATTATGTCTCTTACTTCATTGCTGAGTATTTCATTCGTAACTTTTGAAAAAAAATCGTAATAAACAAAAACATGTTAAGACTCTGAGATTCATCTCTATGCTGGCTCTTTCTGTCGTCGTCGTGTGCATTTTTATCTCTGAATATTTTTCATTAGGTTTTGAGCCGTGAAAAGAGGCAGGCGCTGGTGTCGATTTCAATTAGATGCTACCCATCACGTGATCAATAGGTTTTCCGGCAAGAAAATCATTAGAGCAGAACAGATTTACAGCCCCTTTCTATTACACCCACACCTCATTTGACGTCACCGACCTCTCCCACTAATACCTTTAAAATTGAGACAAAAACAGTCCATTCTCGCATTTAATGAAAAAAAAAGGGGGTGTGGTTCTTGCAGAATGAAAGCTAAATCTTCCCCCAAAGAGACCGGCGAGATAAAATACACCTCGTAAACCTATCACAAGAATGGAAACAAACGATTCCAACGTAGAGTAACACTGAAATAAAGAGAAAACACAAGAAAAGGTGCAGGCAAATTCAGGAAAATAAATTCCAATGCTTTGACTGCAAATTACAGAAATGCGGATTTGGTTTGAATCATTGCACTTGTCTGATTTCTTTAAAAAGGCAACTCAATAAGTAAATTATTAATTTTCAGAATTCCTTCAATACCATTCTGATCAATAATCAGATCTAGTGCTCCAATGAGATTGAATGTCGTTAATGCTTTTTTATTTTTTGCTATTATGTAGGTAAAGTTGCCCATCATTTGATTTTCTAAGTTTAAAACAAACTAAACATAGATATGAAACATAATTACAAATGTAGCATAAGACAAGTGCTGCATATTGCTATTAACAATGTGTAGTTCTAATCGGCACTTGCAATTATATTTAATTAGGTTTCTTCTAATCCACATTAAGTACAGATAAATGTGGATTTGTATAGGTTTTATCCCAGTCTATTTAAGGGATTGGTTGGAAAAGTTTAGTTTAGATCTCAGGAGCACGATAATAATTATCAATAAGATACGTAATATTGGTAAATTATTAAAAAAAGAGATTTCCGCTTTAATAACTTGATTCAAATTCACTATAGATGTAGTTAAGTGAAGGTTCTTAACGTAAGTTTAAGACTTTCTATTCAAGATTCAATATTCAACTTTTGCACTTCAGTAGAAGAAGAAACTTAGTTATGGATTCAAAACAACGTCATGTGTCACTGGTCTCAGAAGTTATGTAATTGTTTCATAAAAGAAGCAACAGAAATTTATGTTTTGCAACATTAGCAATGAAATGATCTCATTCGTTGCATTAAAGTAGACATGCGGCAAAGGCATTATGGTTGACGCAGCGGCTGCAACTGGATGATACTCTGGACCTGGGTTCCTTCTTCTGTACTTGTTTCTTTCAGCCTTTATAATGTGTACTACCTTAGGGTTTATTCAAGTTAACAATCAATCAGCATAAGAACTAGAATAATCGATTCCTTAAAAGATACTTGCAAACTGTCTTGGTATTGAATAAAAAAAAAAATAAATAAATAATTGAAATTTTAAGGAAAAAAAAATCAACATAAAAAAGTACTAATTTAAAAAAAAAAAATCCTCCTGAAGATTTTTACTTTTCACAGTAACTTTTTAATACAATTTTAAGGACATTACTTTCAATATTAGAGTTAGAAGGATATAATTAAAAAAATAACAAAAGAAACATGTTCATAACAGAACTGCTATATCAAACCATTTCTGGATCTCGTTATTCTAAAAAATAAGTTTCAAAGGAAAACGATAAGTGGCTACTTTTGAATAAGTACAGATTTTGTATTTGATGCTTTTTTCTCATGCTAAGTTCCATGAAATAATAGATTGTGAATTTTGTTGATAATTTACATGAAATTCTGTAAAACAAAATTTCTTTCCAAAACTAAGCAGCAGAATTGTGTGGATTTCTACTGAAGATAAATAAACCAACACAATAAGAGAAGCATAGCTACAGAATCAAAAGTTATATGGATATCTAAGAGTTCATTTTAGTTTCTTTTCATACTCTTAAATCATTGATGACAAAATTTCTTTTAACAAAACTGTAAAAATATCTGTTTGAATTCTGAAGCAATTTCAACAAATGTAACTAAAGGTAATTTGTTACAATAAAACAATCTAAGCTGCACAGAAGAAAACATCTTCAATGTTAAAGAGCCCTAACTATGAAATTACCTTTAGACAAAATCCTTTAGATCTTCAATACTATGTTACCGTAAAACTAAATATACAAAATAAAATAATTAATAATAACAAATAAAAAAGTAATCAAATTTACTTGTAAAGAATTACTTTGAAATCATTGATTTAAAACAGAATAACATGCTAATAACTCTCTGCTTGAATATTCCTTGAAGACCTACTTCTCAAGCAGTTACTAGCACTAACTTTCCCTTCACATTAAAAAAACATGAGATTTAAATTAGTTTCCAAAATACATGTAAACTAAATTCTCCCAAAATAGTCTACACCAATAATCTAAGCTCTAATCTATACCTATACATTCTGAAAAAATAATCATTTCAAAACATACCACGTTTTTATCGATGTTATTAATTTAAATAATAACAGTAACAAGAAATAGAGTAATTGGAAAAGATATTGACGAAAAATTGAAGACAAGTAGAAGAATTAATTTGTTTCAATGGAGAATATAATCCACTGTTATCCACTGTAGTTTTTAAGAATTATAAACTATCCTTTAAAAGATGTTTATCCGTAGTCATAGATTTTTTTTATTCTTCACTGAATTTGAGAAATGAGTTTTCCTTGTGGGCAGCGTTAGATCTATTTCACTGACCTCATATTGGGCACATTCATTTTTCTTGCAAGTTGTTTACAATTTCGCTTCAGAGACTCTCACGTCATCTAACTTTAAATTTGACAGATCAGTCCGATTATGTTACCATGGTGATAAAGGAGACCGATTCAACGGATTACATGTCCACTGGTTCGTGGATCTGAATCAGAAATGGGTAAATGGAAATGGCTGCTTGGCCGACAAACGCCATCTCGATTCAACGAAAGCAGCTGAAATGCAAACGATTACAGCCCCTTATTGAATCAAAACAACATTGGGAAAGCAGTAAAACCAAAGGAAATCACTGTCTCAAGACGAATTTATTAGAATGAAATTCATTCGTTGTTTGCTATAAGTCAAGATAAGTGAACTGCGATTACAGTAAACAAAATATACCAAAGCATTAATTTTCCTTCATTCTCTTTTGGCTATCATAATGAAACTACAATATGGCTTAAAATGAAATACAAATATTTAATTTTACAATTATAGACAAATAAAATTACATAAAATATTTTCTACTGCGGCCAACAGTTCTTCTAATTCATTCTTTGAATAAGTAAGCAATATATTTAATATATAATACAACGTTTCGGCAATTATAGTTCCAATTGCCATTTTCAAGTTACCAAATAACAGACAGACAAATAACTGTTTGATATTTGGTAACTTGAAAATGGCAATTGGAACTATAATTGCCGAAACGTTTTATTATATTTTAAATATATTGCTTACTTATCCAAAGTTTATGTGATTTTTTATTATCTGAATGAATTTTTACCTCTCACACGTTAAATTTATTAATTCTTCTAATTGTTTACTGGGAAAAAAAATTGTAATTAAGTAATTTACTATTTTTTATCTTAAGTAAAAATTATCTTGGCTTTTAATCCTATATTCAATTTTATATAATAATGAAGAAAATATTAAAATGTTGATATAAATGTCGCAAAACTGGATGTGATAGAATGAAAAATACAAGCGTATTTTAGTTTTGAAAATGTATAGTTAAGAAAAGCAAGAGAACAATTAATTTCTTCAATGCTTACACATAAGCTATATATTTTAATGAGATAAACGTAATATAATGATGAAAGATCCATAGTTTTACATGACATTGGTATGAAAACAATTTATTTTCTTTTTTTTCAGTTACAAATAATGATCATAAAGAATAGATGATTAACAACAGAAGGAGAAAACATATATATTTATAATCAAGAAGCAGCTCATTTAGAAGATAAAAATAAGTTAGAAAATTTGGAAAACAGACTTTCAAGAAATTCTAGAAAAAAAAATGTTTGAAATTATGTAGTATTTAAATATAAGTCGAAATTCGATGCTGAGTATTTAGGTAATTTTGTCTAGATGCTAAAGGAGATACAAACTGAAAAAGATAAAATTAATTGATTTTATTAAACGTATTTATTTACGGTAAAAGTACTTGATAGGAATTTAATATTAACTAACAAATGATCACAAACATATTATCACATGTCATGTTATATACGTGGCTCACTAGCTTAAGTGGTGACGCACTTGATTAAGGTCTGGACGAGCCGGGTTCGATCTCTGGTATTGATCAGGGATTTTTCCTTGATTATTTCTTCTGATTCTAGGGTCCACTCTCTGTAAATAGGTACAGGACGTCGAGCTACTATACAACCTTAAGTAAGTCGTACTATGACAGAACGTTAGGAGCCTTACATCTTGCGACTCCAAGAACCATAAGTTTGCCTGTAGTGTTAAACTTTGTTGTTTTTTTTGTGTGTCTTCTAACCTCATATAAGTTATTTTTAAGTAGAGGTATCTAGTGTTGTTCACAGTCATAATACTTATGCTCTAAACGTAATTTGCAGGAAAATTCTAAATGTCTATAAGGACTATAAGTAAAATTTATCTTTTAGGATAGACCTATTTGGATTCTGAAAAACCTTAATGAAGAAAACTTACTGTAAGGAACTTGCTTTAAATGAAGGTGTTATAATATTTGCTTTTAGAGTTTAACCTGAGTACCGAAATGAGTAAAAAAAAGTAGGAAATTATAGTTAGAAATGAAGCTGCGGTATCCAGCTAAATCCAAGTATATCTAACAAAATAATTTGATGCTCTTGAAGATAAGAAGTGGTTGGTATTTCTAATTTTCTTGATGTAAAATTTCATCAAACTCTAAATAAAAAGCGTGTTGATGATTCAAGCAGGCAGGTCAAATATCAAGCTTTTCTTTTGTAAACTACTTTAAGAATAATCTTCAATTGCAAATTCAACTTTAAGATGTAACTTTCTTGAAGAAAGTAATTTCAGTTGAATATGATGAATTTAATTACACACTGCCTGGTACAGTAGAACTGAGCCACGTGTTAGTGATGGGAAAAGGTAGCAGATACTGAATATTGTAATTAAATCAATCCTTGTCACTAATATCCACGCCAGCGTGTATGTATTCACGTTCCAAGCACTGGAAGAGCAAACAAGGAAAACAAACAGTGGATGAGGCAATCAATGGATCAATACTTACAACCCACGTTTCAATAATCAACTGACCAACAAATAGAAAAACCACCTAATTTCAAAAGGTTAAAACTTAATCAAACAAAAAAAAAACAAACAATCATTTTCAGCAAAATATTTGGTTTCTCCCCTACCACTTCCGCTCAAACAAAAACTTTCAGCAACAGTAAATGCAAACGAAGGGTTTTTATTTGAACAGTTGATGGTTTTATGACTGTTATTAGAAAATAATCAATGAGGCTGGTTGTTATTATGATTCCTTCTTTAAGAAAAGAAACAAAGGAACGAAAACTTAAAAAAAAAAAAAAAAATCTTACATTTTCCAGGTAAATGCAAGGGGAAAGAATAAAGTATTTAAATACCATAACTCTAATTCTGTTCATTCATGCATAAATGAAATGAAATATAACAATGGTAAACTCTCTAAGGTTGAAGCAAATCGTTGACAGTGGTGCAATCGACAGAATGGGAAGCCTAATGGGAAGCCAAAGTGCAGTTAAGCCTAATTTTTCGCTG
>JAFIDM010006943.1:27755383-27780124 GCA_023159025.1 Thereuonema tuberculata
AAACTGTCAACTAATGTCTTAAGTAAAATAATCACCATATTCAAAAACTAATTATCCTAGACAGTTGAAAATTTAGTGGTAGGCTAATATATTCTTCAGGCAGATTAATGTTGTAAATATGATCTCGTTATTGATTATGATAAAAAAAACCAGGATTATAAAGCCAAAAGTCAAATAGGAATCTCCTTAAAGCGCCGTTGTTACAATAAATAGCCGTTAATTACATAGGAAAACTGATTTCACTACTGTAAGTTCACAGAATTCAATGACTTTTCTAATAACCATTGCTGAACCTAGAAAATTGGCACTGTAACATTTCCTTCTTGCATAAAGCTTATTAGTTTCTCTTTAATAATTCTTTTTTAACTTTTAACAGGCTATTCTTATTCACTAAATGAACTATTACGGAACGAAGGATCTTAGACAATTTTTCATGATTCGCCACTGGAATGTTGAGTCACTTGAGTGTTGAACAGTGTTTCTGTTGAGTTAAATTTTGCTACAATTTCACTGCGCAATAATCAGATTGTAAGTCAGTGCTGAGGATCTGTAAACATTCAGTGGCTCTGCGCTTAACAGCTCAAGTGGAAATAAAAACATGGCAGCTTGGAACCAAGTGATGCCATTTCGACAGAGAATTGTGGCGTTGTTCGAGGATTCAAATTTCGAAAATTAGGTTAAAGTTAAGAATGATTCAGTGAGTACTAATTTATTCCAGGCAGTGTTAAATGCATTCTGCTATAATACTACTAAAGTGATTTTATTTTTTCCTAGATTGGGAACACCTTGACTGTTAATAACCGATTTCCTTTAACTGATACCTAATAATCTAACTAAAATTTTTAGCTTTTAATAAATGAATTAGGACAAAAAACTAACATCGTTTTTCAAAAGGTTCTTTGTCTATTGCTAATGAACGAATGTTAGGGGAACTGATAGTGTTTGATGTTCGAAGAATTACAATTTACACAAATCACCAATTGTCAACAATTTACGGGTTTTTAAAAAAATAAAAGCAAAATTAAAGAAATTAAAAATGCATTATCTATTACTCTAAAGAAGACCTTCTCAAAATGAAGATAAAAACTTTTTTATTACAAAATACATTCATTTTTAATAATTCAATGTGAATAATGAAAGTGAAAAGCGCTTACTAAGCGAACAGCAAATACAACTTGTTTTAATTAAAAATCAAGACGAAAAACGAGACCATTTGGTTGTCGTTGTAAGACGTTTGCTATTTCTTGTTTTCTTTTCATTTTACTATCGTATTTCTGTACCAAGAACCTAAATTGCTGGATGATGAGGGGGTGACGACACATTCCTTCTCATTTTCTTTAATAAATCCTTCGAAAAGGAGACATTGATGTTGATCGTGTCATCCTCCTCCTCTTTGCTTGGACCAGGCAATTGCACTCCAGCACCGCTAACACGACGGGAACCAGTTACCATGGCAACCACCTGGGCTCTCTCTTGCCTGGTGATCGACCGCATCGGTGCTGCTCTACTCATACAAATACTTCTCTTGAATCATTAACAAAGATTCGCAATTTTTACGGCTTAATCAATGCCACCGAACGGTTCTACGGCAACTGACGCCACCTAAACCAATTCCCCAGCATTTCTTGCTCTCCTCCAATCAACGATGGATTGCTGACGAGTCAAACTGAAATAATAATGGTTTTTTGACTTCAGAAGATCAGTGGAAATAAATCAAAAGTGATCGTTTTATCATCAAGACAGACTAATCAAACAGAGACGTTTAAAAGGTACAAGGGCAATGCCTTTCTTCAAAGAAACAGAGTTGAAGTATCACTTCTTAAGAAAATCCATCTTTTTCTATTAAAGTATCTTTTATTTCAAGTTACTGAATATATTTGACTGAAAAGCCTACACAATTTTTAATGCTTAAGTTTACTTTTGAATTATTTCACAAATTTTCAAGTTCTAATCTTCCGACAAATTTGCCTCATTTTTTTAATATCAAGGACAAAATTAATAGTATCTTTCTATACTTTTGTTGCGGGGATTTTTCTTGATTTTCCCCCCTTTTTAAAGTTAATTTAAAAAGATTGATTCGAAAAGGTCTAAAGCCACAAAACCCTCCTTAAATTGAAGATGAATAAAAATTAGACTTTTTTTTAAACCCTTGATGAAACGAACGCTTAAAATTAGAGCCTGTATTTTTGTAATATCATAGTGTTAGCTTGCAGTTCCAATGTAAATAATTTAAGAAAATACGATTTAAAAATTAAAAATACGAGCTTAAAGATGACCATCCAACCAAAATAAAAGAGACAGTCACATTTTTCAACAAGAAAAATAAAAATAAAGAAAGAAAGAAACGACTTTACGCTCCCTTCAAGGAGGTTTCTCTTAATATTTTTATCATGAAAATTGTCTTAATATTACGAAAATCTCTAAAACATAAGTAAAAAAATACGACTCTTTTAAATACTGTTTACTTTCACAAGAAAGACCATATTTGAGTCAGAACAACTCGGAAGTACATAATCCCTTTAGGAAAAAAAAATCAGGAAAACGCAATAACAAAATCCAGACAATTGCATTCCTTAAGGTCTTTGGATGAAATTTCAAAAGTATTTCTTATTAGAGGAAATAATCTTCGTATTGTTATCAATGGGACTTCCGCTACATCGTAATTTTCCGTTTTGGTAAATCATTCTTACATTGAGAAATGTAATTTCCAGTAATTATTTTTCCTTCTTTTTAGTAAATCACGTTTTGTTATTGGCTAATTCAAGATTGAAGTTCAATTGAAGAGAACTTGACATCTCTTTAATTTTGACTTTGGGGGCCGAATCTTAGTTAGTCATTATTAAGCTAAGAAAAGTCACGTAGTTGAATCGGTGCCCATTTGTTAATGAACGAACCAATGTCGAAATAACATCAAAGCTCTCATCTATGGGAAGAATTTAAAGGAGATACAAAGAAGAGAAGTAAGATTTGAAGATTTGTTATTCGCAGTTTCCAATAGTCGCAAGCGCAATTTCTTTTTGTTTTTTTTAGAAAGCATGAGATTATTAATCTACAAAGAAAGAGTGCAACTGATTCTCTAACGAAAAACGTAATGGTTTATTCTTTCAACTTTAGTTTTTGCAAATATCGCAATTTCTTTGAAGAACTCTCTAGAAAATTCATCAATCTGTAAAGTCATCAGATTAGTTTTACTAATATGGGACATTTAAGTTATTCAGGTAACAAAAGAAATAATAATAATAGATAAAACCACTAACAACCCTATCCTAATGGACTATTTGGTATTGTAATAGTTTTATTGTGTGTTTAAAACATGAATTTTGTAATACATTTTATCAATTAATTAATTTGGGAAATCCAATATCAAAACATCAAAATCTTTCTATATCTTCTCTCTCTTTATCTTGATGATCTCTGTGTTTTTTAATAACTGTTTCTTTTAATTATCAGAAAGTTGAATCTATGCTAAGGTTTTAAGTTTCCTTCATACGATTTCCTAAAGCATTGGGATTTCACTGGAGCCTGGTTTTCTAATATTGACAAGAATAACACTTCAATGAAATAATTGCAAAAGAACTCAACTTCTCAATGAATTCAGTTTCTAAATGTAATCCAAAGAGTCTATATACGTCTATTGCAATAGAATACCCCTAAATCTCACTACCTAACATTGCACTAAGACCATTGTAAACACCATACATCCTAAATAGAAATATCCAGAACTGCGATTACCCAAGACACTTTTCAAATGATAAATGAAAAGAGGGGTCACAACTTTGAGACAAAGAAATTACATTAAAAAATAATTCAAAGAAAAGATTATAATTTTTAGGTTATTCTTTTTTCCCTCTGTTAGATGTAAATACAATCAGCCAACTGAAAATCATTTGAAGCAAATAGGCTACTATTTGAAATAGAAATATATTTTAAAAATATATATTTATCTTGTATTATTTTTTCCAAATTATTATCTGAAACATATACCAAATATTTTATAGACGCAGTACATGGGAAATATTAGTAACTATCATGGAAGTGAATCTATTGCTTATGTTAATATCTGCAAATGAAAAAAATGATTAAATTATTAATCATTTATGATAATCTTTAATGATTAAATGATATACTTACTCAAACGATATACTTTCAGTATACCATTGTTCTTCGAAGATGCAATGCATGTTTATTGTCAATATTTCTGTCTTTTGTGTGTGTGTTCTCTGACATAATAAGTCTAATGACAAGTCGGCAATGTAACTTGCTGTGTTTCTTTTGTGTGTGTATGTGCTTTTTTTTGCCATATTTATTGGAATAGATACTGAGGTGGTTTTCCGTTGCCTTCCTCAGGAAATCATTATGGTATGGCTCCAACATGAAGATAAAGATGAGAGGAAGCAGGTAGACATAGGGAAGGAAAGAAATATCCATAACGGTTTCGGGATTCGAACCAGGAACATCCTTCTCGTGGCAGGCCGACGCTTTGACCATGAGGCGTTTCAAATTTATTATGTCTTAAAACTACACATACTTTTTAGTCTATTAAAAATTAACTTGATTACATTAAATTGCTTTTCTAAATTTCTCTAAAATGGAAGAAGGTTCTGGAGAAAAGAAAAAGAGCTTGACAATATGACACAATCTGGCTCAGTGATAGCATTTACTATTTGGAAAAAATACAAAAATATAAATGGAAATGACATTGGTTCCTTTGCTATATAGGCTTTTGGTTCAGCAAGCAATTTCTGCAGGATAGCGAGCCTTCATAGTCTCTGGCAACATATATATGAGATTATTACTAAATATTCATGACTCAGCGTTTCCTGCATCAAGTTTTTAAAGATTGGTGTTATTTTATGATTGTAACAGAAAGAGAGAAATTCATTTAATTCTGTGTTTTTCCTGTGGAGAATAGATTATTACTAAATTAAAAAAAACAAACTATTTTTCCGACATGACTGAACCTAAGGATTGGTTTCTAATTCCACTGTAAGTTCTACTTAAAGAGAGAAATCTTAGACTTTAGCCATACTTTAAAGGAAGTTAGTTTTGGAAGAAATCAGAGCTGTCACAAACGACAAGTCTTATTTTAGCAAAACATATTTATACTTCTCAGATATCAGACAAAAAAAAAAAAAAAACTCTTACATTATAGTTGATAAAAATCATATTTGAAATCTTTTATATCTTTGCAGTCGCCATCGATCCACAAGATTAAAGAGAAACCAGTTCTCAAAGAGTTGAAGGTGACGTGATTCCAAAATACTTAAAGAGAGGGGTTAATGGACAAATCAAAGATTAGTGAAAGAAAAACATGTTCTGTAAAGTTTATTATCTTTGAGAAATTTTGTGAATTTAAAATACTTAAATTTGCTATTGGGGTGCATTTCATTTTCATTCTCTTAGCATTGGGAATTTAAATGTTAATTTAATCTTAAAGTGTATATGTAAAATGTATATACTTTGTATATAATATTAATAATTAATATTATTAAGATGTTGTATTACATTTGAAACAAGTCGAGTTACTTTAGTGCTGCCATTTTCTTATAAATTACTCCACTTCAAGCAATGGCTTAATTTTTGTTGAAGTTTACGGATTCAAAATAAATTTATACATTTACTATTCTTTAATAGTAAATATATAGTATAAAAATATATAGCATAAAAAGTTAGTTGACCCGTAACAGGTCTATGGGGAGCGGGAAGTAAGGATCCCGACGTTTCATGACCAACGGGACTACGTTGAGGTCGGGAGGTCAGCCCGACGCCCGCCCGCCTTTAACTCCCGGAAAAGAAACCCGGTACCCATTCGATAGGCCCTAGGACCCGTTTGGAGGAGAATGGAGCGTGAAAAAGTCCCCGCCCTCCGCCGAGGCCGGGGATCGAACCCACCATCTCCAACTCGCAGCCAAGCGCCCTTACCCACTCCGCTACCGGGCCCACAAATATATAGCGTATAATTCTCAAATTTATGCGCAAAGACAATATGTATAATAAGAAAACACACACAAATAAATATTTATGTATTAACATTTTATAGAATTAATCTTTACTAAGCTAAGGGTAATTAATTCTCCTTAATGGATTAATTATTCAACTCTTTTTATTCTTAATTTATTTTTGATGTTTTTGTTAATTGAGGAGTCAATTAGTCTGTATGTCCATTTCACTGTGCTAGGTGTGCTGGGCGAATCGAACTGATGAGGGTTAAGTAATCTGAAACAGTGCTGTCTTGGATTCCCAGTATTAAATACCAAAAATAGCTTAGTGAATTTTGTTTATTTATGTGCGTTTCTGTTTTCTTATTGTATACATTTACTACATAAGTTTATAGTTAATTGATCCTTCTCTACATGATTTATTCTATTGCTTATTAGACATTATTAGTGTCGCCCACTATATTAACTATTACGTGATCATCAATACAGACATTCTTTAAATTATACGCTAGTCTTCGTAGGTTCCCGCCCTTGGATCGTTTCAAGAAAGATCGAATTCAATCGTTATTCCTCCGCTTTCTTCGCTTTTAGTTGAATCACTCCCTTAATCACTTATTTTACATACCATTGCTTTTAACAATACCTACACCTCACAAAGCCATAGGACAGCAATTAAAATGTTGAAATTCATTACTGCATTTTGAGAACCATTACAGTAAGAAATATTTTACCCCCTTTTTTTTTAATTTTTTAATTTTTTGAGACAATTATTAGGTGACTGGTAATTATGGTGATGTAATAGAAAGACAGCAAGCATCAATGCCACTGTTACCTATCTAATAAGACAAATGAAAACAGACGTCATTCTTGTTAATTCAAATACAAAATAGATTAGGGTTACGTTAATCCATGCCACCAGGAACATTTTAATAAATGCTTTTTAGAAAGAAAAGTTACGAAGTCGTATTTATTATTTGGAAACAGAAATAAATAGCTGATGCACCTGGCTAAATTGCAAAAACATTTTTAATATAAAAGATATAAGATTACACAACTAGTTTCAAGCACAGCACAGTGCCTATTATCGAGACTTCATAATAGGCAGTATGCTGTGCTTGAACATAATAGACAGTCTGCTGTGCTTGAAACTAGTTGTGTAATCTTAAATCTTTTATATTAAAAGTGTTTTTGCAATTTAGCCAGGTGCATCGGCTATTTATTTCTGTTTTCAAATATGAACTACGCACGTAAAATCCTAATTCGTATTTATTATTATTATTAGTATTAGTAGTAGTTGTATATTTGTTATTCTTATATAAGTTAAGAGAACATTTAAAAAAGACTTAACAGTGATTCTTATCTCTGTTTTCTTTCACTGCGGTTGCAAATAAGTTGTTTTTTTTTTTCTCTTTACGAAATTTCTCTTTAGTTTTATTTTCCTTTTTGCGAATATTCAGTCTAGTTTAACTTATAAATGCAAATAATAAACTACACAAGAATGGTAAGAGAATCTACAACGAAATATGGCTGTACTGTAGTATTTATTTTAATTGAATAAATTACTTAGGCAACACAACTCGTATTTAAGCGCATTTGTTTCCCTCCCCAAAAAACAAATATTCTTCATCTTGTCCGTCCATCTGTCCTTCTGAAATAACTCTGCTTCTATTAGACAGATTTTGAAGAAATTTCACAGGCAAGTGATCTTCACGAAATCATCTGCCAAAGTTTGGTTAAATTTGCTCAATGATTCTAAAGACAAGGAGTTCCCGAAAGAAGTTAAAACCTATTTGCCTTCAAAAATTATTCTTGATATTTTATGTGTCGTTCAAAAATGTTATCCTTAATTTTTTATTTGTATCTATTTTTTCGCGACTTTAAACTATATATATAAACTTATTATTTATATACCTTTTTTTAAAAAGTTATAAAAAAACAACACGAACAAAACCTTACTTTTATCAAATACTATAAAGCGAGCAATTCTTGTAAATTTTATCTTGAAACGGGCCTAAGGATTTTGATAAAATAGGGGTGAATCTACCGTTTTCGGGTGCGAGAAAGCGATTTAGCTAGGTCTCGACTTTGGAAAAATCTATTTAAGAGGGCAAATGATTTGACCTGGGTACCAGGTTATTGTTTATTTTCATTTTATTTTATTCTTTTCTGTGCGTTTTTACGCGTAATAAAATAATAGTTTTAGTTAATAATGATTTTTAAAACTTTTTCCTTTCAACGTCGCGTGTATTCACTGCGGAGCTGTCCATTTTCCCGAAAGGTGATTGTCTACAGTGTTCTTACTTTATTATCGCTTTATTTTACTGAGAAAAGCTCGGTCTTCCATGTAAATTAATATAAACAGTAAAAATTTTCCATTTCCTGAACTAATTATTTGAATCGTAACCAAACTAATCTTAATCCCGGAATTTAACTAATTAGCTGAAAGGATTAATTCTCATTGTTGAAGATAAAGATAGAAATCCATTATTTTGATTCCATTGCAATTTTTGTCCGCAGCAAAGACTCCTTGGAAAGGATTTCAAACAGGAAATTTAAATCTTATCTAACCCTTACTACGCTGACCAAGTTTCAAAACTTCAAAAACTATTAGATAACCAGACGAATTGATTTGATGAGACTCACGTTCCTGGGCTAGAATTGTTAGTTTCGTTAAACAAATTACATAAAGTTCGTAAAATTTCGAATCGTCAATTCAGTATCAAATACGGAAAAGTTTTTCTATGGATTAAAAAATTGCGGAGAGCCAACACACAAGACTAGTTAAAAAAAAAAAAAAAAGTTATGCAATTAAAAAGTCACTAGTCAACGCCTCGTATTGGAGGCGAAACCGGTTGTGAACTTTTTAATTGTATTTAATGTTTTTTAACTAGTCTTGTGTGTTGGCTCTCCGCAATTTTTTAATTACTATGCGCACACCTAAATTTCTATATTTTTTTCTATGGATTTTGCTAAGGTTATTTTATTTCCAGAAGTTACGAAAACGCCAGATATGAAAATATGAAAACTGCGAACTCCCGTCAATTGTTGTATGCATTTCGTTTCCAAATGTAACCATCGCATTATAATAATACCCTCCACTGAACACTTTTGTTTTTCGTCATTTCATTCTGTAGTATATAACAGTGTTTCTCAACCGTGTGTCATTTCTTGTCATGACAAAGCACAGGGACAGTTGTATGTGGCCTGCTCAAGCGTCGGAAAACCTTCTGATTTATTCGTATATTGCACCAGACGGAAAAAAAAAATATTATGTATCCAAAAGCACTTCTTTAAATAGAATTAAAACACAAACACTTTCCTTCTTCGAGTTTTTTTTTATTAATTTTTTTTTCACTTGCATATTTGCATTATTTCAATCCAAACAATTTCAATATCTAAAGGAATGACTGAAATCCACCAAAATAAATCGGTTTGATTATTATTATTATTATTATTATTTTTATTCAACAGAATTTTAGTGTTGGTCTCAATCTAACACGTAATTTTTCTTGATAAACCCAACTTTCTTATTTATCTCTATTCTTGAAATCCAATCAGTCTTGTAAGTTGATTTAAATAAGAAAATGAATCCTGAAGCACATTTTAATGTTGAATTTTTCCTTTTTAAGTTCTCTTTGATTTAATTTTGCTTCAGATAAAACAGTAAAATCAAACAAAAACAAAAACAAAAATCATGCAATTTTGAAAGGAAGCCCAAGGCTGAATAATAATAATAATAATAATAATAAGAGCACGGTCCCGTACTACAAGTACATACCACAAAGTGTATTAGAGTCACCCTCATATAAACTATACTGGGACCGCCCCATTCACACAGACAAAACCATACATCACAACAGACCAGACATCACACTTGTTGATGAGGTCAACAAAGAGACCTATCTAATTGATATTGCAGTGCCTATCAGCAAGAACATGCAGAAAACTCACGCAGACAAGATCAGTAAATACACTGATCTAGCACACGAGCTCCAGAAGCAGTGGAAGCAGGATCGAGTACGTGTTGTACCCATCGTTCTGTCTGCCACTGGTCTGGTGCCTCACACATTGCACCACAGTCTCAGCACACTAGGACTTCACAAAATCACTTATGCACAACTGCAGAAGGCTGAGGTACTCAACACTACACGCATAGTTAGGAAATTTTTGGACACAAGCACACATCCCTAATCATTCTTGCACACATCTTTACACTTAGCAATATGTGCTTTGGTCCTTGACCCGCCATATTGTTTTTGCTGGGGAAACCCAAGGTTCGAAACATACAAGCATAATAATAATAATAATAATAATACATCCCTAATCATTCTTGCACACTTCTTTACACTTGGCAATATGTGCTTTGGTCCTTGAGCCGTCATCTTGTTTTTGCTGGGGAAACCCAAGATTAGAATCTTTTACATAATCTTTTACTACTACTAATAATAATAATGGAAACTACTCTATGTCAAGCATGCACATATTAAAACCTCTAGCCGTACGAATGTATACAATTACTGCTTCCTTGTACTATACAGGCCTTTCCTGACTATTTCCTTGTACTACATAGGCCTTTCCTGACTATTTCTTTAGCTACTTTTATTCTTAATTTAACTTAACAGTGTAATGTATTTCATGCAGATTATCTTCCATTTTTTATCCCTATTTCCCTCATGTCATATTTATTTATTTATTTATTCATTTTTCTTAAATCCGAAGCTCGAAAACCTTGGAATCTCAAAGAGAAAATAGTAAGGAATTAACAAATGAATCAATCATGAAATGCCATTAAAATTAAATAACAGTCATTACTTTGGAATTGTTTTGGTTTCTTTATCGTTAATGTATTCCTGTTCGCTAGAAGAAAATGGAAATAAATTCCGGTTAATGAGTGTGCAATAAATATAAGTTTTATTGATCTGCGTTCTTTCGTTGTCAATTACTGGTAGAGCTTAATCACGGATAGGCACAAAGTCATTTGCTAGTTAATGATCTCATCACCGCCCCCAACACTCCAGAGACCCTCACGATAATGACAGCAAAGCCGATACAAAATGTCGCGTTTTCTTACTAGATAACAGACCAATTATTCAAATTTCTTCGAATTTCTTTTAAGATATTCTCCGAAGAAAAACAAAAGATTACGAGATCACTATGACTGCAGGCTTGAGCTTAATTTCTTTCTGAAATTAGAAAAAGGAAATCACTTTGAAACTTTTAGACATACTTTTTTAAATACTTTCATCCGATCAAAAATAGAGCGGTCTCTCCTCCTAGATTGAATCTGATATTCAGTTATATTCTAGAAATATGGAAACACTTCGAAATTATTTTTCTTTCATTGTCTCCTCTCGGTAAATGATTTGCGGAAAGTAGGCATCAAATTCTTTTATCCTTTTTTATCCCTTTCATTGGGTTGGTAATACATAAGATTTGATAGAAATCCCCTGCAGGTAATAAATGTTACGCATGAGATATAGTAAATGCCACTGTAACTCAAGGGCCTTATTTGATGTGTTTTACCGCAGCTGTCTTACACATTTAAGACCGATATCTTAAGTTTCTGTGGTAATTGTCAAGTGGAGAAGTCAATTTACATATAGATGAAGGAAATCCTCTGGTTCAGAATAAAAGCTTTCGGCAAATCCTTCCAAAGCTCTTTTCTGACTTAGGCCTTTCTTAAGAACAGGGTCCTCAAATCATGCATTTTTTTTTTTAAATATCCGTGAACTGAGATTGGGATTGTCATTTTTCCAGGATCGGATTTTTCAATCTTCATATTTCAGATGTTCGATTTCCTTTTGATGCAGTTAAAGTTGTCTGAGTTCTTAACATATTTTTTTTATAATAAATATTAACAGTTTGTTGTCAAGACCACTTAAGATTATAAATGTCAAGTTTTCCAATTTACTGTTCAAAAAATGTAAATATTGTTAATATGTATGACTCTGAAAGATTGGTAAGATATTGTTTGCGGATATTAGTATTTCAACTTTCAAAGTAATGTCAAGTAAATGGAGAGAATTAAAAAAAAAAATAGAATTGACCAATTTCAGTAATAATGATTGTTTTGAAATAAGTTCGTCATTCTTGGTAAAAAACTACCAAGAATATGTTCAATAACTAACTTGGGATTTTCTGCTGCCCAGAATTATGCTTTAGTTTAAGAAAACGTTTAACTTCATTCTTAAAAAAATCTTTGAACACACTTTACAACATTTTAAATAAAAGTTTACTTCACTTTCATTTTTTCCCTTCTATTTAAAATAACAGAATCCTAACATACAAAAATGAATGTTTCTTTATTTGTTTGTCCCGTATGCGTTACTATACCATTCATCAGATTGCGATGAAACTTTGGTGAGTTGTCGTGCACACGCCCGCGAATGTTTCTGAATTAGTAGAAACTTTTTGGATATCAGGTGCGAGAGTCGTTGCAACAAATGAGTGTATTTCCGGTTTCAACGTTTGCAGTTTCCGGTGCGACTCGCATTTGCAATGACCATCAACAAAGCACAGGAACAACACATGGATAGCTTTATGTGGCCTACTCATGCTGTCGGAAAACCTTCTGATTTATTCGTGTATACACCAGACGGAAAAACAAAAAATATTGTGTATCCAAAAGCACTTCAAAACACAACACTTTCTTTCTTTGAGTGTCATTGCAATGCATGCGGGGTATAGCTAGATAATTATAAAAATTGCGGAGTTTTTTTTCCTTTGCTTACTTTATTTTTATTTTACTTTTATTATTTTTTTGCGTAATAAATTACTATATTTTAATTGTTAATCGTGACCTGTTTCAGTTCCTTGGAGGTGGTCATTCAACTACAATTTCAGAATTAACTAATGAATTACTTTTGATGAGTATTTATGGAGCTGAACCAGGATGACTAAATGGTTCCTTCAGTTGCATCCCCAGTGACACAAGGAATAGTTCACTATACGTCGAATACGAAGAATTAATTTCAAACAAATTGGATCCAACTACGCAGCTCAGATGACTTAAAATGTCAATGCCTTGAGAAATTATTTAGAAAGCAAGGAATTCTTTCGCTCGATAGATGGCGTCAATTATCATATTCTTCTATTTCAATGAAATCTATTTTTTAACAGTCGATTGTTAATATTTACAGCATTGTATACCGTTTGAAAAGTACTATTCATTTACTAAGGAACTAACAGTCAACGAAGATAGCATATAATGTATCACTCAAGTTTTGGCTTGCGTTGTGTTAATGTTAAGCCCCGCGAACACCATGCAATTTTTCAGCAACTTAGTCGTCCGATTTTGACGTCACGAGTTGATATGACGTCACTTCATGTCGAGTTGCATGGTGTTCGGGGTTTGACAAAAGTTTATATCAACTCGTGACGTCAAAATCGGACGACTAAGTTGCTGAAAAATTGCATGGTGTTGGGGGGGGGGGGGGTTTAAAGTCACAGATTTGGAATTAGGAATGTGTATTGTAAGTGTTTGCTAAGTCTATATTAAAATAAGACATTAAGAGCAGTTTTCTAATCTTAAATTAATAAAAAAAATGTTATTCAAATAAGGAACACTATAAATTAAAAAAAAAATAATAATGACCGTTAAATGAAGTACCGACAAATTGAAATGGTTCATTGAGTGATCCAATGCTTACGCAATATTAGCCTTCTCAAGATAGATAAAGATAGATAAAGACTATTTTGTCGAATAAATCCCTGCACAGTAGTCAATCTAATATATTCTTACAGAACAAAACGAACAGAGAAGAGAAAAGAGAAACAAGCTTTAGGATTCGAACCCAGTTTCTTGAAATGAAGAAGCTTGAAAAATTAAATGCAATAATTACTGGCTGTATCAGTCGCTGCGCTCGAACGGCAGAAATAATAAATGAAATAATTTCCATTTAAATTGAAAGCAATGAGAGCATATTGCCTTTAAATAATTGATTTCGTATTTTTTATTCGTTAATAAATTATAGCATTATCTGATTATTTTTTCCTTTTTTTAATTATGGAAGAAAATTGGAAAGACGATTTTCAGATCCTTGTCAATGCATCTTGAAGAAGCGAATCTCATTGTAAAAAAATGAATAATGATTTCTTTAGGTAGAATTCAAAGGAGAAAAGTAGGGTTGATTCCAATTCAAAGAGCTACGAAATTCTATCTGAATGTTGAGACATATTTGGAGGCCAATCTGGTTGGGTACCTTTCGATTCATTCATAACGAAGCCTTACCAAGAAGTCCTTTGGATTGCTTGCTTCGAGGGTAGAGCAGGCAGCTGCCTTTGCCAAATGGATTAAAACCTAAAGAGAAACCAACCGAACGATTTCCAGGGACCGTCTCCTATCGTTTTCGGAACAGAAACATAATAAATACAACGTCTACAATTTTATCTCCGGAATCATCTCTTTGTTCGAAGCGGAGTAAGTCGCCAAAATTTCACATAACCTGATGCAATTTGTGATTAATGGCGTTTTAAACAGATTAGATTTTGGCATTAATTCCTATTGGTCCGCTTCCAATGGAAGCAAATTTAATCCGTCATTCCAATGAGTTATTAAGAAACAACTCCAAAATGAATTAATTCCGTCACAAGAATTCTTTGTTTCGTTTCACCGATGGCAGTTGAGTGATTCGCTGGATGGTTCCATTCCAAGAGAATCATGTTGGGGGTTAGAGCCAACATGGAGGCCACTTTTCTGGTCTTAAATTGCTGATGCCATCTTTCATCTGTGGTGGTTCTGCTTTAGTGGTAAAATCAGTCAACAAAACTGCAAAAATTCAAGACAAATGTTCATTCATCTTCAACAAAATAAAACTCTTTGAGAATAGAGCGAGAATAGGCTTAATGAAATACTACACAACATGAATCTGTAATAAAATTAGAAAACCTTTATTCAAAATTATTCTTGTATTTGATAAACTTTTATAGAAAATTAATATATTGATCTCTGTGTCCAAGAAGTTCCAAGATATTTCTAAAATCTTTTTTATTTTTAAGTATTTTTGTTATATATACCAGCACCAAATCTCTAAATCCTGCAATTTTTTTTTTATCACTGTTAAATTGAAAGAAAATGAGATAACATAATAATAATTGTAAATATCTCGATGTAACTTTCTGAAATAATAAAACAAATTATTTATTATTGTTATTAAATGTAATGTTATCTGTTTTGTTTCTATGTTAATTCAGACATAAAGGAAAACTTATTACAGTAGAGCCCCGATTATCCGTGGAATTGGGTGGCAAGGGCTTCGCGGATAACGAAAATCGCGGATAACGCGAAAAAAGACTAAAAATGAAGTGTAAACACGAAAAAAAAAATATTTCACCATTAAAAACTATGTTTATTGTACTAAAAACATAATCTGTAAAACTTTTAAAATATGTACAGTGCAGCAGAAACCTTTGCTCTACGTTTGCTTCCACAAATTCCGAGAAGGCCTATAGGATCACGATGCACAATAAACCTGTCAGTAATTTTCGACCTTCGCACTGTAGGGCCTATTGTATTTTCCCTGTTGCTGCCTTGGATTAAAATTGTTTTTTTTTTTTTTTGAGGTTCGTAATTAAAAAATTTTTTTCGCGGCACTCGCGGATAATCCGCACCGTAGATCATCCGCTCGCGGATAATCGGGGGTCTACTGTATTTACAGCTTGTAGTGGAATTTTACAGATGTTCAATTATTTTAAATTTTGCTTGTTTTAATTTTACAGACGCTTTGTTTGTTTTTTGAGAATCTATTAATGAAGAATTTCATATTTTCTGAATGGACTTACTTATTGCAAAATTTTATAAGTAACAAAAAACAAAAAACAAAAAACAAACAAACAAAAAAAATCAATATTATTAAATAAACCGGAAACTTTAAAAGTCGAATCAATGAAAAGTGGAAGATTAAAATTAACCCCCCCCCCCAAAAAAAAAAAACAACATATATTTTACCAAAGAAAAAAAAAAATGTTAAGATAAATGTAACTCAAAATTGAACTTCTGAAGAAATTCTGAAATCAGTAATTTTTTATTTGTAAATCTGGTGTTCGTTCGTTCAAAAAAAATAAGAAATCATAAAGAAAAAAAAAATACTACTATTGAATCAATATTTTAAAGAACTATATTTTTATTTATTTTTGTATTTTGTATGTAACGTGTTGTTTTAGTGGAGGAATTTGTGGGTCTAATTCTATAATAGGCAAAAAACATTTATACACTATTAGAATTTCAGGTGTCTAAGATAACTTAGTCTTGAGTTATCATAAATAAAAAAGTGTATTTATAACTTTTTATTTGGACTTATTGGAATTAAACACAAATAGGATATTTATGATAATTACTTTGAGCAAAAGGTATAAATGCTTTAAAAAAATTAAGTCAACTTATTGAAGTTTCATTAAAAATTTAAAAAAAGTCAAAAAAGCATCTAATTATGACCTGAATTAGTGATTGTTCAACAAAGAATTAGTGAAGCATTGTTTAATTAAAACATAAAATATTTGCATGTTGTAAGAATTAAGATAAATCATTATACGAGTTTACAACAAATTAAAATATTATTATATTTCAGAAAATGATTAAGTTTAATTTTAGTAACTCATCATTCTGATGGCAGTTATACTGAAGTCAATGATTTCAGTCTTTGAGACTAAATTTTTCCACTTTAATTAAAGCAAAGGCACAAATTTTGTGTTTTCAGTTGATATCCGTTCCTGTTATAATAAATACTGACGCCATAGTTGGTTGAACAAGTTTTCAATAGAAGATATATCTATGTAGATTGTGAAGTTTACACAATTCTGGATAAAAATTAGGTTTGTTTTTATTTAAATATTTTTCTTATAATATCTTACTTCGAAGTATTTCATCCTTGAAGAAGCAAATATGTTAGTTTCGATAAAAATAAAATTTAAAAAAAAATCTTGTAAAATAACATATTTAAGATCCTGAATATGACATTTTCATTTTCAGAAACATAAAAGAAACATAATTGAAAACTATATGCAAAGGATTGACATCAACATGAGTAGTGAAGATGAATTCAATAGAGAAATTATAAATATGAAAAGGATCCTTAGTAAAAACGGTTATCAGGAGAAATTCATAAATAAAACTATAAAGAAATACCACACATTGAAAATTAAAGAGTTAACAACAAATAACAACAGAAGATATTTCATACCATAGTTAAACAAAAATAGTCTGACTTTAAAAGAAATTTGCAAAAGTTTTGGTTTCAATGTTGGATTTGAATATAACAACAAACTGAAAAACATTTTAGGTTGCAAATTGAATAATAGTGTTAAGAAACATGAAATGGATATAATTTACAAAATAGAATGCAAGAATTGCGATTTATTCTAGTTGGGCGAGAGTAAAAGAACAGTGAAGGAACGAATGACGGAACATGGTTCCAGCATTAGGAACAAGTACATTGAAAAATCAGAAGTGGCAGAACATTGTGTGAACAGAAATCATTGCATTAACAACGAGATACAAATTTTATATATTGAAAGAGACACCAAGCTAAGAAAGATAATAGAAAGTATGTTTAACCGGAACACAAAAAGAAAAAATATGAATAGGAATGATGGTATTGAAATAGAGAAATATTTCATAAGATTAGCTAAAAGTTTTGTAGATAAAATGTCCACAAAATGTAATAATAAGGTTACAATCAAGGAACTAAATTGTTAAGCTGTATCATGTTAAAGAAAACAAAGATTGTTAGTAAATGATATTGTTAATATTTTCTCGAGGAATTTAATTGTTCTTCAACTTATTGTTATTTTAGACTTGAAAAAGAAAAGATGTAATCTTTTTGAAAATTTGCTTTTTAGTATTAAATGTAGTTTTTTTACATTTAAATTTAGTGTGATGTTGGAAATATTTTCATTTTTTGTTTTACATTATTTGTCGATTGACATTGAACTTCTTGTTCCATTGGCTTTTTCTTGCATTTTCATATGAGTTCTTTCCTCTGGTATGGCATTGAAATGAACACTTTCTTTCTTTGCTATAGCAACTACCATTTTTTATCTCTTGTGGTTTTATTCCATCATTTTCTTATCTTGTAATTTTTTTCAGTCAATGGTAGGTTAAAGTAACTGACTGATAACCTGTCAAAAATAAGAGTGGAAATGAAAAATAGCGTAAATTATATTGGGTTTTTCTCCTTTAGTTATTTACACTTTTTTGACAAGCTTAATTTTCCTTAGAATTTTGAGTTTCAATTTTCCTATGGCAATGTCAAAGCGTAATCGATCTCGTTCTCAGAATCTTTCTGTTTACATACAAACAGAATGTCCAGAAAATGGCTTTGAATTTATGATATTAAACTAATTTAGATAAAACAAAGCATTTATATGAGCAGTAAAAAAAAAAATATTCAACTACACAAATCACAAATTCGTAATTTTTTGTTGGAATTTCATAAATTCTAAGAAGAATCTAATGCTATGCAATTTTTGAAATAGACTTTTCAAAAAATAGACCTGAATTCGCAGTGACAGTTGAAATCTGCGGTCAGAAGAAAGATAATATAATCGTTTTGTGTGTGTCTTATGTGTTAAAAGTCATTTAAATTAAATAATTTCCTTCTCTCTTATATCTAACATTTTCGGAAATGACTGAATCGTTATTACTGAATTAAAAAAATAAACAAACAGTTCAATGACGCTTCTATTCTACTGATTTGTGACTTTTTGTTAAATTTTAAATTTATAATTCTAAATTTATCTGATATTTTTATAATTTTGTTTTTTAATTTCAATTTGATAAGCTTAATTTTTTTTCCTCAAATAAAATATGTTCAATTGAAGTAGAAAAATGAAATAAAAAAAATTAATGAAAAGTAATCTTTTAATCTTTTGAACTTTGTCATCAAAAAAAAAAAAAAAAAAATCATCTTTTCTTTCTTAAAGAAACTATATTTGATGAATATTTGTCTGAAACAGACGACATTTTACGAAAAAAAAAGAAAGTATCTCCATTTTACATGTTTTAGATACTTGCAGAAGAATTTTCTTACAAAAGATCTATTAGCCTCTCCTGTCGATCTTCCGGGAGGTATTTTTGGAAGAATTTTTGTTCTCGTTGGTATTTGGGGAATGAAGCATTATGGTTTTTATTATTTTAGGAGTCGACACCTACTTGTTAGAATATTTCACAGAAATTCACAGAAGAAATTCAGTTTGGGTCAAAATGATCAAAATTCGACCACTTCTAACGTCCTATTCCAATAACATAAATTTCATAATTTCATATAATTTTGTATGCTAATAAAGAATCAAAATACGCGGAACTGAGGCTTACACAAAAAGTCGTTTCAAGAAGCATCTAGATTGCTTTCAATTATACGATTTTTTTTTTTAATGTTATGGTCTTTCTGCCTTACCTTCTGGATATGGTTTTTTTAATCAACTAAATTATTGAAATATTTGTCTTTGCAACGAGCATTCCTTTTTTTTCCCCGAAAGTAAATTTCTTAATTCGTTAAATACAAAAGCGGTTTCAGGATTGCCGACTGACATAGTTAGGATCGACGAACCAATCTGAGTTTCGGCTACACTTGTTTAACAATGAATAATACGTTTGCAAATTGAAAGAAAAAATTTATTTAAGATTGGACTGTTTTTACAATATGGTTTTCTTTCTCCATTAACCATTCGTCTGCGAAATACAGCGAAAATAATCTTCAATAAAAGTGTTCGGCAGTGACAGAAGAGAAAACCGAAATCTATAAGCTTTTATACGGTGTAGGATAAAAATATTATTAAATAAAATTTAGTAACAAATTCACTGTATATCTCGCAAACTTAAACTTTAATTAAATGTTAAAAAGGTAGTGTAATGCGTATGGTGAATATTAGAATGAGTATAAAATATTATTATTTATTTTATGTAAAAAAAGGAAATAATAATAAATACAAAAAGATAACAATAATTATAAAATTCCTTATTTTTAAGAGGAGTATTTCTTGACAATAATAATATTTCATTAAATAAAGCACATATAAAAACAAAGCAAATGATCACTGTTAGTTTGTGAAGGTGTATCCTTATAGGTGTATCCTAAGTTATATTTGAAGGCTAGGAAGCTAAAATAAATTATTAATGTAAATTTTTACTAAAATAAATCAAAACACGAAATAATTGTTAAGTATGAGTTCTCTGTCGTTGGGAAATTACATAAATAATGCTTACAGTGTTTATTATTAATAAGAATTGGTTAAATACTTGTGTCACTTAACAACGTGATAAAATGATTGTCATCATAGTTCGAGGCAAATGAGATAGTGTTTCCTAATCAGTTAAGTTTGTAAATTTGTCAATTTTGCTCCAAAAAGGCCGAATATAAAATTTCAATTGGATAAAATTCAAAGAACTTGCCTTGCTCGTCCTGATGCATATGAAGAAAATGGACAACAACATTAGAATTAATGAATTTGTTGAGATGTGAAAGAATTAAATTCATTAAGTTGTTCGGTCTACTGGAGCGGAAGTGATAAATGAAACTTATTCCTTACAAGCTAAGGAATATGTATTAATTCGACGAATTTGTTTGTTTTGATTTTAAACTAAATAAAAAGCAATAACAAAAAAATATTTTTGGTTTTGAAATTTATTGAAAACTATAGTTTTTTTTTTAAAAGTTTCCCAACGAGCGAAGCGCCATCTGACAACGTTACGATAAGTTACAATCTAGATTTACGGTATTTCAATAGATGTACAAACTTTTCATTGCTTCTCTACAAATTCTAGATATCCACTCATTTCTTGGAGAGACTTCGTTGGAATTCTTGATCTTTTTTAATATGTGACAGTGAAATTTTCATGTCCAGTAAATATTCCCGCTTTTCGCTTTTTTTTCTGTCGAAGGATCGATGTTTTTGAGATGGAACGAAGGATTTATTACGCCAACACTTCCCAGGAATTTCTGATTTTGGTTTGCTGTTCTTAGGGAATGGGGATGTAAGTACTTCGTCGAAGGTAAAAGGAAGGAAGGAATTCTTAAAGGGAATGAACGGGACATGTATGCTGATATTATTTTTCTTAATGAAAAGCAAGAGGCAGCCAAGAAGCGCCTTACTCTTTTTATTGTTTAGGCTAAAACATAAATATCTTTAACTCATTGTAGATTGAAAAATAGAGTACTTGTCGTCCAAAACTTTTGAGTATTTTAATTCCCCCATTTTTGATAATCAAACGGTAAAATTCTGAAAACAACAAATTTAAAACGTAATAACTAATGCAGGAGAATTTACTATCGAAATACTTCAAAAGTATAGGCAATACAAGATCTATTTCTTAAAAAAAGCTTTCAGTAATTTGCAGTTTTATGACAAATAAAATAGTACCAAGTTTTACAAAAGACTATCCTGGAGCTGCAGCATGGAAGTTTTTCGACACCAAATTTATGAAGAAAGTGAATGACATTACGAAAAATGTAATGTAAAATTTTAAAATATAAAATATGAAAAGGTACCTTTTTTTAGTAGTTATTCATTCAAAAATGAGACACAGTATAATAGATTTTATGAAAAATATCCCGAAACAAAATAAAAATAAAAATTCTTTGTGAAAAAAAAATAATCAATTAAGATAATCGGAATGTCAAAGAAAAAGATATTAAATATAAAGTGATAATAATAATAGTTAAATAGATTTGTTTCATCTTATTTTAATAAAAGAAAATTTGTTAACTTACCTATACTTCAAAGTAAAAATGTGCAAATTGCAAAGTCAAATAATTAATAGAGGTTATCGTCTAACAAGTAAGTTAACACATTTTCTTTTATCAAGATGAGATGAAACAAATCTATTCAGAAAAAAATAAACTACTTTCTAATGGAAGTTACGTCATTAATGACTTATACGAAATACATGAATTAGCTTCAATTTGAATCCAATGTTGTGGCCCTTGTACTTTATTCATACACAGAATGTTTATTTACTGATTGGGTAAACTAATAATTTTAACTAATTATCTTAAATAATAATAAGTGCTTCTACTAGGATAGTTTTTGATAAGATACTTTTTATTATTACACTATATATTTCTACAGTGTCACTGTAATTTCGAATAGGAAGTTTAGATTTTGTTTTATTATGTTTTTAATTCCTGTTGAAAACGTCTGTATGCAGTTAATAGCACTGTTAAAAAAAACAGCAAAAAGTAATTTCAATAAAACTTAGAATTAAGTCTTCAAATATTTAAATTCCTTATTTTTAGAAAGGAGGACAAATTATAATATAACTGGAAATGAAGCTGAACTTTTTTTTCTTTCGAAACTCTTTCATTTTATTCGAGGCCATTTTCAATGGAAAAAAAGAGGCAGAAGGGTGATTGGTTCGAGAGTTTCTTGACGTGTTCATTATGTAATGGACTGTTTCTCATAAGACATCGATCCATGGAACGCCTCCACCTCCATTCGCAGTAAATGGACTTGACCCATCGGACATAAGGTGAGTCTGTGGACACAGAAGAAGATTCTTTTTCTTAAATCGAATGTTATTTCCCCTCTTACCAAAAATGCTTCGAAATACCATAAGATTACTGCATTTTCCAACTTTAAGAAGATGTTTAATACAAATCGACCCTCGAATATTCGGCAACTTATAACATTTTCTACCAAATTTTGAAAAGATTTTCATCATTATATCATAACTGTTAACGGCATCTGTTAGATTTTTAACGACCCCCGTATACAAACTGTAAAGAATGCAGGGGGTGGCGAAGCTCTTAGAAAGGTTCTGACCATTTATATGTCATCACGTCATCATATATTTTCATATTTTATTCTCAACATCACACTATGACAAATAAAATATCTGATTCATTTATCACTTATTACTATGCTTACAAACTGTATTGAATAAATTGTAAATACAGTAGAACCTCATTATAACGGACTAATTGGGGCTGAAGGTTGTCCGTTTTAATGAAAGTCCGGTTTATAACAAATAATTCTATATCGGTGTAATGCATCAGGGTGTACATCAATGAAAGGACAATAGTTAGCTATAAAAAGTACTTAACGATATGACTCAAAGGTTACTGAATAAAAACTGATGAGTGTGTGCGGCAATTTGTGGAATTTCAGACAATAACGAAATTAAATGATCGATAGAATTGAGAAAGCAAACGAAGGAACAACGCTACAAAGTTGCGAATCCTTCCTTGTAGCGTTGTGACTTCGTTTGCTTACTCAATTCTTTGAATCATCGGGCACGTTAAAATTTTTTTTTCATTAAATGATCGATGTTTAATCGCTTGCTTGGAAATGTAAAACTCGTCAGATAAACATATGCATCCTTTATTATTATTATATTTTTTTTAAAAACTGTCCGTTATAAGCGATGTCCGTTATAATGAGGTCCGTTATAATGAGGTTCTACTGTACATCTTACATATGTCGTCATCCAGAAAGTATATCAAAGTTTTTAGTGTTGTTGAAAAGTAACTATGTTTCATTTGAAAACTTTAAAATGTGGTTTTCTTACGATATTTAATGTGGTATTAATAGAAAAAGCTACGATCTGTTGTTGTGTTCGGGCAAGTGTTGTGTGGAAAGAAGCCCACACACGATGAGACATGTGGCGATACCGTGCATCACAAGCGAGAACGACTGTGGCGAAGGCTCTTGACGGATAGGATTAAATTCGATCCAGAAGTTTCGAAATGCTTCGTTCTGTAGTTACATTCTTAATCCTGGATTGTGAATCGTGAAACAGCGTGTATTGGTGAAAGCTGAAGTAATCATCATCTTGTAGACGCAATATTATTTATTCCATCAAACCCCTCAGTTTGACATTTATGAATTGTGTTAAGGTAATGGATTCTCAACGAATTTTTTACATTTTATGTTTACAAACATATTTTATCATATTTACAGGAATTTAAAACAGGTCAACTGACTTACCAATTTCTGCTGTTTTCCACTATTGAATTTCCGTATTAATAAATGGGATCCTCGATAAACAAATTTTAAGATTTCCTATATGTTACTATCTCTATTATAAAAATCTATGTGGTAGAAAATAATACTTTGTCAAAGGACTCTTGATTAGCACTCCCCGAAAGAAATCCAAGCTCTTGAAAAATAGCCATTTTCATCTGGAAATCAGGACTTACCATTTTGTGGTTCGACATATTATCAATTGTGTAATGGTGTCTCGTTTTTCTTTAAAGTTGGAAACGATGACTCGGCAATTGTCTTTGTTGTTTTTTTTTTGGTTGGATAGTTTTACACAATCTCTTTTATTATTACTATTATTATTATTATTATTATTATTATTATTATTAGATAGGTAACTTTTTTTTGGAGGGGGATTGAGCGAGTTCGCGAGAATATTATTAAGATTTTTTTTTTGATTTTTTTTTTTTTTTTTTTTTTTTATTTATTTATTTCTAAATTTAAAATTACAGTCCTGCTAGGTTTTCAAAATGAAATCCTGTGATGCAGGTGCTGAAAGTATAAATAATTTATATTTGTAATTTAAAAAGTATTAATCATATAAAATCATATAAAAATTATATAATTACGCAATTATACGAATTATACTTAAATTAGATTCAATTATATAATTATATAAAAATCAATATATCACAGAAATATAAAAAGAAAATCAAATACAAAAAGAAAATTATTATAAATATCATTCATTACAATCAAATTTAAGGTTCCCAATGTTTATACTATAATGTTTATTTTCTTTCAATGTTTATACCGTATAACATTACTGTATAAAATAATGTTTATACTGTATAACATTAAAAATTTCTAAATCTAATTGTGAAAATAA
>JAFIDM010006943.1:27780524-27793045 GCA_023159025.1 Thereuonema tuberculata
ATATTCAAACATGGCTTTTATAAGTTCATGCAATATTGCTGCAAATATATCCATATACTTGGTGGAAAAAGGAATTAAAAAAAAAATTGGCAGCCACTAATATGATAAAGCCTTTATCTCTATCACCAAGGAAAATACATTGACATCCCAAAAATTAAGTAATTAATTTTTATTACGAAACACAGAAGCAAAAACAACAGAATGACGAATTTAGATAAACCGAATTGTTTTTAAAAAAGAATATTTTAACTTTTTATTTTAAGATTAGTTAAAGCATATTAATTAACAGTAAAAATATGAATAGATTTTACGAATTCACGACGAGGATGTAGGCATCTGACATGTTCAAATGCAAACATTCAGAGAAATCAATTAACAGGAACAGAATTTCTCACGGTGACCACAGTGATAAGCCAGACTCATTATGAGAATATAGTTGAGTTGTGTCAGCAACATAATCCAATTTTTCTAAATGACAATAATTGTTACTCAGGAAAGACTGGCTGAAGACAAACGAACTCTGTCTCTATTAAATGTGTAGCAGGTTCAGATCCGGAGGAACAGGTGACCAAGTCCGTCATCGATTATTCTCATAAGAACAAGATACATCATATGTCTCCGAGGATTCTGTCTATAATATGAAACAAGGAGTCATTAACAACATGGAAAAAGCTTGCTTAGGATTGATGACTATCAAAACTCAAACAAATGGATCTTGCCAAAGGCAAACCAGATCAACACTATTACTATAATTAAAATCTATCTTTACTTGAGGCTCGAGGGAGAACTTTCTCGCAAATTCCTTTGTATTCTCTTCGATGAAACGACATTGAGAGACGCACTGCTTCCAGCTTTCCAATGGTTCTCTATCATGTTTAATCAAGAAAATGGTAAATGAGGTATTAAGAAAAAACATGTCTTACTTTCAAACTTCTCCTGATCATGTTTGAGAGCTTACAAACTGTAATTTAACCCTTCGCAAGTTAATTTCACAAGAAGTACTGAAACTAACTTATAAATTATTATTTTTAAAAATATCATTAATTCTGAGCATTCTTATGTTTTATTTTAGAGAAATAATCCTATATTTCGTTCTGTTATCAACTGAATTTATAATTGCTAGGAACTGGACTTACCAAATAACAGTAATAACTGTTAGTTTATTGTACCATTTAATGCTTTCCTTAATAGTTATAACCACCAATTTTGACTTAGTAACAGTCAACGGCGAAATTATAATAATTAGCTTAATTAATGGGTCACATCCAATAACAATCAAAACACCCGGACTTGCATCATCCAGCAATCAGAAAGAGAGAAAAAAATAATTCGAGCCAAACATGATTTATCCGGACGCAGAAACCCATGAAACTAAGTTACTTTATTTATAGAATAGAGATGAAGCAACATTGCACTAACATAAGAAATCACCAATTGCTGGGAGAGTAGTTTTGCTTAATCTCTATGCGCATGCGTAGAGATTTCAACACTGTAAGCTATTGAAGGCATAATAAATTGAGCACTTCATTTTTTTTATTCGAAGTCTTCGAAGATCAAAGAAGTAAATTCATTTCTTGAGTCTTGCTAAAACGAATAACAAGATGGCGATCACATTGCTATTGTGTTTTCAATTCTCATCTGAAATGA
The DNA here is from genome assembly GCA_023159025.1 of Thereuonema tuberculata. Lineage (NCBI taxonomy): Eukaryota > Metazoa > Arthropoda > Chilopoda > Scutigeromorpha > Scutigeridae > Thereuonema > Thereuonema tuberculata. The sequence continues at coordinate 27,782,172 of JAFIDM010006943.1, forward strand.
TTGAAAAGAATATCATTTATCAAGTTTTAATCTCAATAAGGTTTCATTGTTATATTTAGAAGTGTACTTTTGAATAAATACGCTGTTAATTCCTTGACTACAAACAATAATAATAAAAATTAATGTTGATTAATTATTGTACTGTTGAATTAAAACAGTATGTTAAAAAAAAAACACGTTTAAAGTTTTAAAAGCTGTAAGACACTCTGAAATACTGACTCAGAAAAGAAAAATATTACAGCATAAATATAAAAATTCATTATTTTATATTGACTTATATAATAATTCATTATAATAACGTCATTCATAGGCCTATATTGTTATACCATGAATGTTCTGTTTGTCAATCTACACATTTATTGGTGTATTTATAATTCAGGAATTAGTTTCCAATTAAAACTAAATGTTTACTTAAAACACAAAATAGAAATACCTCCTTGCTATGAAATGTTATGAGTGATGTCCTTGTCTAAACGTGTTTTGTTTTACAGAACCAACAAATTCCTTGACTAGGAAATCCAGACCGTATATTTTTATGAGTTCATTAGCAATGGGGAGAAAACAAATAAAACAAGCGTTTTAATAAGCCCTCAGACAGTCAGATTAACATGAAAAGGTATTTGATTGCAATGAAATCAATGAAAAACTAAAAAAGACTAAATTGTGACTGATGAATAGATTAGAACCAATTCAACCATTTTTTATTATTATTTTTGATGTTTTTCAGGAATTACTATAAATTGTGCACTTTACAATCAACAATACTGTCTTAAAAAAAAATCAACAATATTTTTTAATGCATTAAAAACAAAAACAAAACGGAATGACTAAGCGAATGACACTGCAAAATGTATTTTTTTTTCAAAATCTTCTCTGTACAAAATATTAGCATCTTCATTTGTGCTTCAACTGATGATTTGGATGACAATCATTGTTTCCAATATCGAATTAAATGGAATTTAATTAGTCAACAATGAACAGCTCGTGATGTTTTGTTTTTTATTTAAACATTTTAATTAAAATTTAATTAAATTTTCACTTGAATCACGAATAATCCCAAACTATTCAAACTAAAAATATCCTTCTCGAAAAATATGAGGTTGTAAACTTGAGATTAACAGGACCAATTAATCGTTCATATAATTATATTGAATTTTAGCCTCTTAAATAATTAATAATATCTACATTGATGATTACAATAATCATCAGGTAATCGATGATTACAATATCTTAACTAATCGAATCCGAAAGGAAGTAAAATAAAATAATAAAAAACATACCTTAAAAAGGCAGAAGGCAGAGTTTTCCCAATAAGTGAAGTCGATAAATTGATATTGAGAAAAACTTCATTACGACAAAAAATAATATTTTAAGGATATAAATGTTAGCATAAAGATCATTAAGTAAATATGAATTCTTATAAAGTACTTAATTTATGAAAGTTTTAGCAAATTATCTTGAAGCTTTTGCAAAAAAAAACAAACAAGGGAATATAATTTTGTGCTAAAGCATAAATTTGAGGCCGACCCATAATAATATAAAAAATTTAAAAATAATAATAAAAAAAGGAAGTATATTAACGAAAGGAAAAATAAAAAACTTTAGGAAAATTAGAAAAAAAAATAAATAAAATACGCGGACATTGAGAAAAAAAGATTAGGAGAAAAAAAAAATCTTTAGAGCTTTTTGCAAAAAAAAAAAAAAAAAAAAAAAAATTCCTGAATTAAAAATCAGTTAAAGGGGTTTTTTTTTTTTTTTTAATTTCCTAATTTCAACCTTCTATTTTTATTTATTTATTTATTCATTTATTTAATTTATCTGTTTATTAATTATCTCTATTTATTTATTGGAAAGCTGTGTTTTCGCAGTGACTACTGCTAGTACTTGTTAAGCTATTTTTTTATGTCTTTTATAACGGAAGGTGATTAAGTTACTGGCAATGCTGTTAAAAGTCACCATCCATTCCTAAAAAAGAGAGAAAACATTGGCCAACAGCTGTTCTACCCATTTGATCTTCCAGCAAATTGATATTGGCATTTATTAGGGAGAAGAAGGCAGCCATAAACATTCAATCCATACAAAATGAAACCGAATTTCCATGCGATAGAAGGCGGAGAAGAATTGGGGCAACCTGCCAACTAAGCGAAGGAAGATATACAGAAAAAAAAGGAATATAACGGACGATTAGCATCGAATAGTAAGATCTTTTAAAAATATTACTATTAATTAACTAATAATAACGAAAGTTCTGCTTCGAAACCAGCGCTACCATCTTTGGGTTACTAAGTTCTAAGGTAAAGAAGTACCAGACTAAAATATTCGTCATTTTTTTAACAGCAAAATCGAATTAAGTCCAAGTTCTATTTTATACAACCCTACTAAACAAGTTTCTTACACAATGAGCAAAGAATTTTGCGGACCAATGTTACACTAACGAAATTGCCCTCTGCTTCAACATCACCTTTTCATTATCATTCTGACACATTCCACATGTCTTTGGAGTTATTAACCAAAGTACAGTAGCTATATCTTTCACAGAATTATAAGTTTGGCTACCGATTAACCCTTAACATGGATTCTAGTTTTGACGAAGTATTCTATCGTATTAAAGAAAAGGGAAATTACCCATCATACACCAATGAAAATAAAAACAAAATTCATGTCATGAGTTTGTCAACGAAGTGGAGTCTGAGACGGCCGTTTCATCACTGTTACGAATCCTCAGCCAGATTTATCACTTCGACTACAAGCATATTGAAAGAGTAAGTTAAAATAGAAACAAGGTTGTAACCTGCAGATGAGAATGTTAAAGAAAAAGGGAAATCATGCACCAATGAATATAAATCCTTCATGCCTTCGAAGCTTGTCATCGAAGTGGTAAATTTGGCTGATGATTTAGAATTTATTGATTTGTAAAGGTTTGAGAAGGTTATTTCTCTTTCCATTTTGATTTTGATTTTATTTATTTATTTGTTTATTATGTTATCAAAAAACCTTGAGGAAGTCTTTGAAAAATAAGACGAAATTTTGGTATGTGGTGCAGTGTTTTGGAGTTTTTTTATAAAGATTGTAATTTACATATAGAAGAATCTAAGATTTCATTAATTTGTTTTTATGTTCATTGGTGCATGATTTCCCTTTTTGTTTAACATTCTCATCTGCAGGTTAAGCCTTGTGTCTATTCTAACTTACTATTTCAATATTTTTGCAGTGCTATGTATCAGTCATTGTATAAGAGAATCTGATATATTAGGGTACATTATTTTATTACAACATAGAGAACATCGTATTCTCAAGCTGTTAAAGCAGGTTTGGAGTTAACCGTCTTCAAGAATTCCTTTACAGATAATCGTCTTCTCTAACAAGAACAATAAGATTCAGAAGCTCTTATGACAATGTCTGATGAAGGAGATTTCTCAGCAATGTTTTAGATTTTAAAACAAATTCCGAAAAAGAAGACATGTAGCAGATTCTGTCCACATCATTACAATTTTTAAATTTTCAGTATATGTTTTTAATTGGCAGCCTTGTATTCTCAAAACGCATTTTATAAATCTTATTTTTTTCTTTATCCATTTCTGAGCTAATAAAGAGTATTTCAAATTCAGAACCACATAAATTGAACCACATCTAAAAATTCAGAACAACATCTAAAAAATTTCCAACTAAGCTTTCGTGTGGATTAGAATAAATATTAGTAGAAAATTTCATTGTTATTTAGATGTTTCATTTGCAACAGTTATTGTTAGAATCGACGAAACATTTTCTCTTCCATTTGCAATGATGCAGAAATACAACGTTGTAAACACACCCGCTAATAGTTTCAATACATACAATGTAACAGAATGAAAGAAATGCACCCTACCATCTCAGTGTTGTCTATCAGACAGAAATAACGTCTTATCAACACCCAAACTGGGGAAAATCTAAAAGTTCTAGTGACTGACACCTTCAGTCTACAACAAGTGCCTTAGTTAGCTTTAGAACACATTCCAAACAAATTACTTCTTAATTAATTTATTACTTCTTATGTAATGATTCTCAACTTTCGAAATTGCCGCCTTTGGTTCCCAAAATCTTTTTTAAATTACATTTTTTGCTATGACATCAATTAATGTGAAAAACTACATCTTTAGTTTTTAAGATTCTGTGTTATATAATTATCAACAACATCAGCTAATACTATAAAGACTTGACGAAAATTAGTAGCTGTTTATTTTCTGCTCGTATTTTTAGATGGATTTTTGCTTTTAAACAATTTGACATATTCGAGGATTCCATCTCAGGAGGTTTATGAACCCAATTGTCACTAACAATACTCGGCCGCTGAAGGAGTTTAAAAGACGGCTGTCAATTCTTGAATATATTCTAATCGTCGCCTGATTCAGCTTTTAGGCTCGTATGTTAGTGATGCTATAAGGTAGCACTCTATAAACAGGATTTTACCTGACAATATAAATGCCACAAAAAAAGAGGAAAAAGTTGTGCCATTAGATGAAAAACCCCAACCTACTAACATTGTGTATCTTGTGTTTTACGGTCTTTTCTCCCGACAAATTGGTGCCTAATAAGGATCGATCGTAAGAGAGATAGAGAGAAAACACTGTGAGACTCTAGTATAAAGCTCGGCTGTCATCATTAACAATTGCTATCTCTCATCGTCAAACACCTGGATCTTCTCCAGAAAGAGTAAAAAAAAAAAAAAAAAAAAAAATCCAGTTAAAATGAATTCTTTTTCTCTTTATCTATACAGTGATAAGGGAAATACTTTTTGTATTTTTTTTTAATGAAACCGCTTTTGTTGAAAATCACATCGAACTTACATCTCAGAAGTGGGGAAGATAACTATTAAAATCATTTATAAATTATAGATAACCAGTGGATTTTGCACTTAAATCCTTAATTCAACTAGGGTAAGTACTTTTCATTTCTAATACAAATCATAAAATTAAAGTTTATTATGAAATGTGATAGGACAATATTACATATTTTGAAAGATCCTATCGTATTTATAGGTTGTGTATATACTGCATATAAATGTATATATTCTGAATTCTGTTAGAAAACTGAAGTTGTTTACGATAGATCTGGAAGTAAAACACCCAGACTGCAAGAACTATTAGTTGTTTTGGGTGTCTAAGTACAGCATTATTAAATTCAAAATAGAAATATAGAATGATGGTCTAATAGATTTTATTCAAATAGAAAAAAAGTGGATAATTTAAAGTGTGGGATTACACTGCTATCATCTCTCAGGGATTTATTCCATATGGTATCCTATATAAGTGAACTGAACTATTTTGTTATTTTAGTTGTTTAACATTTTGTTATTAAAAGGATAGATGACTATGTAAGAATATCTTGTGTCAATACAACAACCGTATTATTATAACAAAAGTAAGGTTTTTAGATAAAACAATAAGTACAGCAACGTAAGTGTTATCAAGTTGCCTTTCTTAGGGAGAAAGTAAAAGGGGGATAATATTTTTAGTGCATGGCTTAATTACATTTAGTTGTAATTGTGTATTGTTATTGCATCATTAATATGTAACTGATCGGATATAGAACAAATCCCTGCTTTAATTGTTTCACAGGTTTCAACAACTTACAGCTTCATAATGAAAAAAAAAATTAAAATAGGGCAATGCTAGCCGAGGACCCAGAGCTCTGTTTTTTTTTTAAAAAAAGATGAAACTATTTATTAAAATAAAAATGAGAGAGGGGAAAGTGAAAAACTGTAATATATTTATTCACTTAGATGAAAAGAGGGAACCAGAAGATGGAATATTCCTAGTGTGTGTGTAGTGTTACAGAATGGACTGTTCAATAATTAACGGAGAGAGGGGGAGTCATTTTTGTAGGATTTCATTTTGTTATGTAAGTCAAGACCCCACTCTCCCTCTATCTTCTCAATGGATCTCATCATCAGATTTGTCCGAGTTTTGCCACACAAGAAAACGCCATAAATTCCAGGCGGATGCCATAACTCAGCTGTTTCACCTGCCCTGTTTATGGATTCGTAAATTAAAAATAAGCCTATCTCCTCTGCACGGAAAAACATTTGCTCGACTGCACCAAAGACTCGTGTTGGGAAAATATATTTTGTGGAAGCAACTGCGTACAAGATAGGCGTCGCCGACTACAATAAAGCCTTCAGAACAAAGAACTGACCGGTCGACATCACAAAGGAATAAAAAAAAAAAATCAATGAAATATTAAATTACGGCCACAGATAAAAAGAAAATCAGTAATAAGCAAAATACGTGACATACTTGTAAAATAAATAAAAATAAATAATCAGAAGCATAAAAATAATATAGGAAGGAAATATTCTTTATAAACACAGCTTTTAAATTCAGTTACGTTTGAATAATATTTTTGTCCATGACTGCTTAAGTTCCTGACTCAAGCAAATGCAGGCGACTGCAAACCTTTTATTTCTTTTATATATTTCTTTTTCCAGTGCACCTAAAATTCTGAAAATTTAAAAATGAAGTTGTGAAGAATCTGGGATTTATATTTTCTTGTTTTTAATTTTCAAAATATTCTACAATTAATTAAATTAAAATTCAAAATTTAGTCAATTTTTTTGGTCTGTACGAGGTACTGCTCGGTATTTTCAACTCAAAAAAATTTGACAAAAACCTGAAATGATAAAAAATTCGGAAAAAAATGTTTTGTATTTAAAATATTTATTATTAGTGCAACAGTTAATTTTTTAAAAAGTAATTTAATCTCACATAATCTTAAAAAAAACACAATTTGTATTTTTTTAAAAATAACTGTTGCACTAATAATAAATATTTTAAATACAAAACATTATTTTGCGAATTTTTTTTATCATTTCAGGTTTTCGTCATTTTTTTTAGTTAAAAATTACGAGTAATATCTCGAAAACACCAAAAAATCGACTGTTTTTGAATTTTAATTTATTTAATTGTAGAGTATTTTGAAAACTAAAAACAAGAAAATACAAATCCCAGATGCTTCAGAAGTTCATATTTAATTTTTCAGAATTTTAGGTGCATTGGAAAAAGAAATATATAAAAGAAATAAAAGGTTTGAAGTCGCCTGCATTTGCTTGAGTCAGGACCTTGAACTGAAATAAGTAATGTATTCTCAGTATTTCGTTTACTATTCTAAATAAAATCTCCATTTTCAATTGAATCATTCTTTGGAGACGTTCAAAAACGATAGGATTATATTTTCGCAACAAATTGACTCGATTTCTAGTAGGAGTACTTTAATAGTTCTCTATGCGAATGTGTCATAGCAACACTATCATAAACAGACCATGGAGTGGAGCCCAAACAAATTTATAGTTAGGAATTCTAGATTAATTGAGCAACGCGCTAAATAGCTCAATCCTAACGATTATAGAAATACATTTCATAAAATAATAAATACAGTACTTTATGCTTCTTTCTTTGTTGAATAAGGTTTTGTGTTAACTTTATGCTAACAAGTAAGTTGTTGATTATTCAGATAATGATTAGTGTAGAAAAAAAAGTATAAAAAAAGCGATGTTATTAAAAAAAATTAGGTGAGAATAAAAAGAAAAACAAAAAAAATCTTTATAAAATAAACTCAAATTAAATAAAGAAGTCGATAAAAAGGCAAATTATCTCAAATATCAAAAAGATTACAATTATTTCTAGAGAATATTTAACTGAAAAACCTCTTCAACAACAATAAAAAAATAACAAAAATTAAAGTCTTTTCTTATGCTAAATTTGAATATTTGCTGAAATAAATATTAAAAGTTGATATAATTATTTTCTCCGAATTTACTCGATTTTAATACCTTCTGAGAAACATTTATATAAAGTTTTGATATTTACTTGAGTATATGGAGAATCTATTTGTAATTATAAAAAAAGTTAAATCATCTTACTGCGAAATAATAAAAGTGACTGAGAATATTACAAAATACATAAAATGTTTAGCTTCTGAAGATCTACATTTAATAAAAACGTTTAATAAAACATTTGCATTTAATAAGACAAGCTTAAAATTAATTTAATCCATTATATTATTAAGCCAGACCTCATACCATATTTCGTCAAAATCAACCTTCAATACAGAGCTTTCCTAGAAATTCTACTAAAATTTAAATTAGAAACTTTTTAGCTTTCAAGATACTAGATCAAAAATCCATCAAATCCACTGAATAATTCTTTTTCCTTTAACGTAAATATGTTTAAGCAAAGATAGCCATAGCCCTTGGAATGGAAAAAGAGCAAGACTTTTTTTTTGATTGAATGACCATCGTAAACATTACTATGAGGATATCGACAGCCGCTTTAACATTTCTCTTTCAAATCTTTCTTTTAAGCACAATAAAAAAGGGGAACGTGCTGGTATTCTGGTTCTTTATCGAGGGAGGCGGGTTAGGCCTGAAGAGCCAGTTGAATGGCGAAACAGCTGTTACCTAATCCTCCCCGGTAAATGAATCAGAAAAAGGCAATTTGTTTGTTGTTTAGTCTGTGCTGGGCTCCTGATACAATTCAACAAATCTTTCTTTTGTTGGAGACTAATAAGGTTTTGTATAATTTATCAAGAAAATACATTTTTTTTTTAAACCCAATCACTAATATTCGTTTGTTATATTCCCTTCCGGCTTATGTTTTGCCTAATTTTCAGTTCTTTCATTTTTTCAGTTCTTTCATTTCTGGGGCGTGTACGGAATTTTATTTCAAAGAGAAAAGGAACATTCAGGAACCAAAAAAGTGTCATTTTCCAACTTTCATTGTGTGTGTGTGGGGGGGGGGGGGAGCAAAAATCCCTTCAACTCACTTTTCAAACCAACAAAAAAAAACCGAAATAAAACAGGGCTAATCTGTACATCTCCCCAGCTCCCTAAATACGCCCCTGTATTCCTTCATTTCCTGTATTTCTGGAATGCTTTTGAAGTAAACATTTTGCAATGTTGTGAACACATTTATACAGTTTCATCTATTGCTATTCATCAACTCTATGCAAGATATTTCTCTCCCAGAGTATTCCAGTCCTTTGAATAAAGCAGGATATGTTGAGAATTACTCTTACGATGTTCAACTGTATACAAAGATACAAACACTAGTTTACTTAAGGACCAAAATAACAAAAGTACCAATGCTTCAATATAAGTTTTAAATTTACAAATAAAACTACATTTTCTAGGACTCATGTAGATTTCAATACATGAATATTTAGGGCTCTTAAGGTAAGAGCGTTTTACTACATTTAACTTAACGCTTACATTCCCGGATAAACTTCCTACAATGTTTTACAAAGTTGAAATAAATGTTTGCAATATCACTATGATGTTCGCTGTATGAATCTTCATCACTAAATTCACAGCATTAGTGTAATACTCTCATGCATAGGCTAGTGGTCTAGCCGTTGATCTACCATGAGGCAGATACGTCGGATCCTGGATTCGAATCCCGTCGTAGGCATGAATGTTTGAAAAAAATTCCTTTCCTGTGTTATCTCTGCTTCTTCATCTTTATCTTTAGGTTTGGATCCTTAATTAATGTCTCAGGAAGGCAACGGGAAACCCCCTCATTATCTGCTCTCTGGAAATTCAATGGCATCTTTTAGGGGTTCGGCCATGATCCATTGTACACGGACACTTCGGATACGAAGTTGCACTTGATCTGCACCGTGAAACAACGACAATACTCTGCTAGAGTCAACAGTTGAATATCTCAGTCATAAAAAAAAAGACAAAACAAATATTATAAAAAAAGTGAACGATCTGAATGTCTCTCAATCTACAAAACCTAAAATAGCTCTTTTATAATTTTTCTGAGTATTTACGTAATCGATAAATCTGCTGAAAAACAAACAAAATAGGCTAAATATATCATAAAAGCTTTATACCACAACATCAATAAAATAATTTTTCCGTATATATTGTTTTACCACTAAATACTATATAAAGACGTCTACAATGATCACTGCTATTGTTTAATAACCAATGTATGAAAAAGGGCTAGTATTCATTTTTATTTCTATTGGATATTACAATGCTTTATAAATTAAAAACTTCAATTTTATTCATACACCATAATTAAAATCATGTTTTTTCTCAGAACCGATTTATACAAAATAATAAATAATGGCAATCTTTTTATAAATTGAGACTTTTCTTACTAAAATGATTATGCAAAAAAATTTTCATGTCAGGTAAGTTTTAAGTCTTGCTAATTGTTGTGTCTAATTATCGGATAAATGGGGTTTTTCTGGAACATTAGCCGACTCCAATTACTAAAGACGAATTGTGATTCCCCAGGTAATTTTGTCTCCACCGTCGTGTGTTTTTGAGGAGAGTTAGTTTCATTCCAACTTCAAATCCCAAAACCCTTCAATGCTCTCGTTATAGAATATTTCTTTTTTGTTACTTGATAATTTATTAAGAGAAGCGCACATGAAGGCACTCTTTGTCTCTGATTTGGCATCAGCACTTTTTGTTTGAAGCCGTCACAACCAAGGACTATTTTTAATTACGGCCTTAATTTGGAATTGAGGTGAAGAGGTTTCTTCTGAGTGAACGCTGGACTCACAGGAATCTGGCTGCAACAAATAAATAAAGAAGGCAGAGAAACAAGAAACGAAAACCCGCCCTCCATGAAGACACAGCGTGGGTGATGAGAGCATTGCTAAAAAAAAATCACTAACAGTCAATGGAATTCAACAGTGGCTTCCTGTTTTTTTATTTTAAATAAATGAAATAATTCTAATTTTGTTGTACCTAAAGATCTTTTTAGGCGACGGAGGGAGAAGTGTACATTTATTAAACACTTGTTTAAGAAAATATTAATAATGAATAAACTGCATATTTTTTTAAAGTTATTTAATATTTTTTTAGTTTTAATTAACTAAAAAAA
>JAFIDM010006943.1:27793445-27857943 GCA_023159025.1 Thereuonema tuberculata
GACTTGATAATAGGCACTCTGCTGTGCTTGAAACTAGTTGTGTAATCTTATATTTTTATATTAAAAGTGTTTTGCAATTTAGCCAGGTGCATCGACTATTTATTTCTGTTTCTAAGTAAGGATGAATAGTGATATGAAAATTCATAGAAAGGAAATAGGCATTGTTGATGTAACAAAAATAGCAAGAATTTTAGTAGGAATAATTGTAATCATGATAATCGAAACATGAAAAACTGAACAGAAGAATATAGTTATGTGAAGAAAGAGTAAAAGCATAGGAAGGAAAAATGACGGTTTATTTTACAATATTTTTATTGACAAAAGCAAATGTATATTTCTGCAGATGTATTGGAAACAAAAAAAAAAAAAACCAAACGAATTTGTACTATTTTTCAAATTGTAAGCTATTTTCTTCGTTGTGTTAAATACATTCAGATTTTAATTAATACTCTAGTCACTCTGAATCAAATTTTTTAAAAGCAACACAGATGTGTGATCTCTGTAGTTCCACTAAATTCATTTCCACGAAATTATAATATACAATAAACAACTTGACCAAAAAAAAAAAAAAAAAAAAAATGTTTGTTTTTTTTTGTTTTGTTTTTTTACCTTCCTCCCCACCCACCCCAAAAAAAAGTACCCCTCAATTTTTTTGATTAAATTTGAAGCCTACCGTGAACTTGAAATATATAAGCAATGGGAAAAAAAACCTGAATTGACTGATACTAAAAGAAAAAGAAAAGAAATTTAGGAGATGTTCGAAGGGAGTTCCAGGAACTCTTCCCTGCAGGCGGATCCATAGTGAGGGCGGGGAATTGTCGTGTAGGGCCACCAACCCATAGCAACACGACAACGCACGTCAAAACGACCACTGGTCTTGTTAACACTGGTTCAAACAACAGATCAAACGAAAAATAAAGCCGAATCAATGAAATTAGTGTTAATCCAACTTCACATGTTATGAATTCCTCAACGTACAAGAAAATAAATACACGTCATGCAATTTATATCCTGAAATATTAACTTGAGTTTTATTTAAAGATATAGTAGATTTTTTTTTGTTTTTTAGGATTTTTCTGAGATTGATTCACCAAACATCTAATAAGTTTTAAACTCTTAGCTTAACCACGAATATAATATAAGTCATAAAATTATATTCGTGGTTAAGCTGACTTATATTTTTTTTTGCCTTTATTTTAAAGATTTCAATGCCAAAAACAAATGGGAACCAAAAACAACTGAAAATAAGGTGGAAACAAAATTTAGAACCATTATCAAATGAGAATTGAAGGACAAGAAAAAAAAAATTCATTTCTACAAAAAACAAAATGTATTTACAAAAATTTTTATTCAAAAAATAAATTTAAAAATATTGTGGTCTCAGGATAAAAAATGATGTTTTTATTACTTTTTTTGAATAAATATTTATTTAATTGAAAATAAAATTAGTAAATAAATTAAGAAGGAAATAGAGAAAGATTACAATGGGAAAGGAAATCCCCTGGCTTTAATTAACAAAAAAGAACGAACTTATCTAAGAAATGACCTGAAGTCAATTTTATTTCCTTCGATTCTAAACAAGTCCTAATTAGTATTTATGTATATTTCTAGGAGAATGTTTCTTTTTTTTCGGTGGATATTTTTATAGAGAGATAATAAACTTAATAATAAATTTAAAAAAAAATCAACTTATAAGTGACACCTTGTTAATAAAAAGAGATTGTAGAATGTGATAAAAAGATTAATGTATGAAATTTATTATATTAATGTATAATATAAACCATCAATTTCTTATTTGTGTATAGGTGTGTATGAGATAAAGCTGCAACAACTTTTCGTTTTTAATGTTTTTATTTTTTATTTAAATTTAAGTCCTTATGTTTAAGAACATTTTAGGCATATTTATATAAAAAAAGAAGGATATCCTAGTGTGAGTGTGGTTTAATGTCACCATCTTTGCCAATTGAATCTGTTCTTCGTTTTTCTGTTGGATTTTTGATGACATTTTAGGGAAATTAAACGAACAATTGATTAAATTTTAAAAACAGAAATGCTTTTGTCAGAATGGTTAAAGTAAATGTACAAATTGGACAGATTTGCTATTCAAATTTTAAAACGTAATTAAAGACTTATTAAAGACTTTTATTTAAGATTATCGGGCGTTTATATGTTTGTGATGCTACATATGTTTGATACCCAAAATATCATTGCTGCGTATAAGAATCTAAATAAAACGACTTTGCAGTAATAATATTTCTGATCATCCACTGTAATTTCATTCAACACAAGATATGGAAGTTATTTTTAGTTGATTTACTGACAATAATAAAGTATTTCCAAACACATTTTTCCCTTGTATTTGTCAGTAAAATTTCATTAAGGATTATTTTTTAAAAATTTGTAATATCGTATTTTTTTCCATGCTTATCTGTATATACATTGAGCTAAATATCTCAGCTCTATTCCGAAAGCATCTCAATTGTTACATTCTACTATTGTCTACAAGTCAGTATCAGAATTCTATTAAATCTCGAATAATCTCTTTGATGATAATTGCATTTTATTACAAATTGGCGAATTGCATAGAAACCTATTTTTCTCATGTCATAAATGTAAACCTTATCAAACTGCGCTATTAACGAGATAAAACTGATAGTCAGGGAGCGAACCTAACCCTTCCCCCTCCGTTGTGCTTTTTTTATTTCCTTTATTTTAGTCGCGTGAGACATCTTTTATCACGTTTTAAATACTTTGCGGTTAATGATCTGAAACTGTAAAGTAGAAGTTAAGTCATTACAGTTTTAATTTTTATAATGAATTTTGATGATTTATAATTGATATTTACGAATAATCGTAATTCCGAAAGTTGACAAAAGAAATATTAGTTAATTTTTTTTTTTTTACATATTTTACAAAAACTATATAAAATTTCGGCAATGGGCGATTTAGGAAGACTGTAATTATCCGATTATTTCAGAAAGATTTGATTAAAAAATATTATTATTATAGTTTTTATTATAATTCAAGAAAAAAAAATCTAAAAAATTCTCTAAATTGAAAATCAAAACTTTTGGCACAAATTTAATTTTTTAAATAACTATTGAGGAAATAAATAAAATGTCTTATTTAAGCAACTTTTAATTGTTTTGTTTATTGTTAATATATAAAAACTAAAACATGGAACTAGAATGCTTTCACATTTCTTATGCAAAGTTCCAGGTCTTTCCCTACATTAATATTCAAGATATAATAAGTTGTATTCGACTCCAAATAACGGAAGAAAAAAAACAGAAGGATTAGGCTTAAGAATACTTGTCAACAACTTAAGTTCATTTGCTAATATATTAACAAATGTAACTTCGTTATTATTTGATTACTGATTTTTTTTTTACCGTCAATTTTAATCAAATTCGTCATATCACAACTTCATATTATCCAATTCTTTCTTTGAGTTTGTATTAATGTATCAACATTTACTGCTCGAGTCACAAACGCTAAATGCTAAAATTTAAAAATCCATAAACTTCGCTATCTGAGAGATAGACCGAATCATTCACCATCAATGGACCAATATTTCTTTTAAGAGCACTGAAGAGATTAAGCAGAAAGTATTTGTTTTGAAAGAAATATACCGAAACATATACTTTAATCCGTGAGTCTACGATAAACACTTCTTTTAGTACACAAAAAAACTCGAAATGTTTAGCTTCGAAATGTTTTCAAATTTTCTTCATCCCCGCCCCCTTCTATAATAAAACAAAATAGTTGCAACAAATACAATATATTCTCGTACTTTCTTTTTTATTAGAAAGGTTTTGACATTACTAACAATATATAAGGGGAGATAACTTGCAAGGGGTCTCGATAACTATAGAGACCAGAAACGTACATAGTTAAGTAAGTGTAAATATGTTTTTAATCTTTTAAACTCTACATATACGGTGCAGAAATGGTTGACTTTGATTAATTTATTTTTGCACGTAAAACATTTTATAATATCTTCTATAAGAATTTCATGAGAACAGCATTGAGTCACAGTTAAGAAATTCTTTTCTTTTCCTACAAGCAACATATCTTTAAGGAATATCAACCGGGTTTTTCTTATTTGCTGTTCAATGTTCTAAGTTTTAACTGCGACTAAGTTTGTTTGTTTATTTATACTGTATGTTTTAAAAATTTTCTTTTAATTTTTTCTTTGGTACAGTTTTCTTTTTTAGCTTAATAAAAACTTGCCTGAATAAAACAGTTAATCATGAACAAAGCTTTGTATGAGATTTAAAATATATTTATTTCCAATGATTTCTTCCCATGAAGAGAAGCACAGTAACTCAGGTTGCTATGCAGAGAAGCTCCTGAAATGTTAGAAAGATAAAACACGTAGCCCAAGTCTCAAACAATATGTGTTTCTAGAACATCCCACGTAATGAACCCATTGTAGTTTTCTAATAAATCGCAGACAGGAGAACAGAATACTTTTCTAAAATAATCTATATATCAGAATTCCTAAATGAGATAAAACTCGTTTTATCGAAATGTACGTACTTTACATTATGTGCTTTGACCATGTACTTCACGGATTACACTCGTCAAGATATTACCCAACGGTCTTTTGCGAAAGCTAAAAAAAACAAACAAGCTGCAAATCCAGCCCAACTAAAGAACTTTTCGTCCGTTCGACAGCGTCGAAGGTTAATGGAGTGTGGTTGTGTTTTTCCATTCACAAATTAAAGCCGCTTCCATAAACCAAATGGCCGAGTTCCATTAGACGCACAACTCTGTATCACATTAAGCGCATATTCGACTACTAATACAATTTCCCATTCTTAAAGCCGCAGATTTTTGATGGAAGGAACAATCTCAAATAGTGGATCTTCACTTACAAAGTTTGTTCCATTTCAACTTGGTGGAATTAAGTTTCCATTTCGCCATCAAGAGTCAAAAGTGTTTGTTTTAAACAAAGAAGGTTTTAAAGAATCTCTGCTTATTCTATTACTTGCTTTGCTTTAACTATGGAATACAAACGAACCATTTGCTGCGTTGCAGTAAAATGTTTATTTAACGAAACTCAATATAACGGACTTAGTGTTTAATGGAATTATACGAAA
The DNA here is from genome assembly GCA_023159025.1 of Thereuonema tuberculata. Taxonomy (NCBI): domain Eukaryota; kingdom Metazoa; phylum Arthropoda; class Chilopoda; order Scutigeromorpha; family Scutigeridae; genus Thereuonema; species Thereuonema tuberculata. The sequence goes on from JAFIDM010006943.1 coordinate 27,798,551, forward strand.
TCTCATTTCCCAGGATTTTTACAAATCGCGAACTTTTACTTTATATTACAAAGATCGTCGAAATAAAATAAGATAGATCTGTGATACCATTATGAACTTTAAGAAAAAAGTACAAAAGTTATTATTCAAAATAAAGAAAAGAGTTAATTATCCAAAACCAATTAGAAGAATTTTTGAAATGTAAAAATTTTTTAGATTTTATTTCATCATTGTCAAATGTAAACTAGCCTTTCAATTTTATAGTAAGCTTCTTACTATAATTGTTTATTGTAATATTATTGTTAATATTACAAGACTGACTATATTACATTAATATACAAATAATATATGATTGAAAAAGATAATAAAAACCAATGTTGCGTATTACGATAAAGCACGTTTAATTAAACAATAAATTAAAACGAAATTTAAAAATTTCGAATAATTGTTTACGGTTTAAGAATGAGCATTTTGGGTGTATTTTTGTCAGATAACTGTATGTAGCCATTTGGGGAAGCACTAGATTACACTATAGTCTAGTACTCGATATACTGCGTTCTTAGTATCTCACTGCAGTTTTCGAGAACTTGTGGGGATTTAATTCTATATTTCTACATAGAATCAAATCTCCACCAAACATCCATAAATAAATGAATACATCTTTCAAATGTTTCAGTCTTCGATTTTTAACTTAGCATTTGTAATCAATCGTTTTTACGCACTAAACATAAGTCTTAAGTAATATTTTCCGTCTTTGCTTCTAAAGCACGTCTTAAATTAAAAGGATGGAAATCCCTGTTCATTAATGTTTCGAATAAACATTTTGAAAAATAAAATAATAGTCATTCTGAAATCCATCAAATCTGATCCATTAGCTTTCATCGAATGTTCAAGAAAATGACACTGAATTCACAAAAGATTTTTTTTTGGTATCGGTTTTCTCTCGAAATATTGTTCTTTTTTTTTATCTCATTACGAAATAGTAGAATTACATTTCATTTTCCAAGAAAATAATTTCGCCTTTTTATTACCATGGAAGTACTTCTTTAAATTGAAAAAGATATAATAAATGCAAGCCACGTCCATATTGCAGACGGTCGTTTAAATGGAATAGTATATTTAAAGTATTCATTTTAATTCAATGACATGCGTACATTCTCAAAAACAAAAACATCCATAAAATATCATCCCTGCTTTGAATTATTTTAAAAGATGATAACTCAGCATTTTAAGGAACAAAATCATTATAAATTAATATTTTTTTAGAAAGTTAATTATGTACAAAATGAAAAATCTGGTGTAATTAGTTGAGCCTCTAGCATTTAGCGTGGGATATTAAAGATCATCTTTTTTATTTAAAGCTAACAAAAGGGTATTATTAATTTCAATGTAAGGTATTATTTGAGTTTATAGCACCTTTTAATATGCAATGAAAAGACATTAGAACCAAACGATTTTAGAATGCAATTTTTATGTTTAAATAAATTGATTGACCCATTTTTATTCTTAGTTTATATATCGTTGTTTTTTAACATAGAGGACTGTTGTTTTGTTGAATTTTATTTTCTTTATATGTTTCTTGAGATCACTGAGCTGTAAATACTAGGCGAATCTAGCTGATGACGGGTAGGAAACCTGAAACAGCTGTTCTGGACTCCTCGTATCCAAAATACTCAAAACAGCTCAGGGATTCCTTATTTATATGCGTTTACGTTTTTTTATTGCGATGTTATTATGATTTAAACGTTAAATTTGTTGTTCTATGAATTCTTTTTCTACAGTTTAATCCTTTATCAGCTAAGCGTCTGCTAGTGAGGATTGATTGATTGACCTTTTTTATTTTTAATTTAAATAAATACTTCACTAATCAGTGAAATCTATCCATAGTCAAAGAAGCTAAAACGTTGCTGATAAGTTTACTTTATTACGTAGAATTTATTATTTCGCAGAATGTCAGTCGAATCGAAACAAAACACTGACGAGACAAAACACTTATTTAGAGACACTGACGTTACGATAAATGTTTGAACTGTTGATTAGGAACTACTTATCCTAGGAAGTTGACACTTTTATAGTATGCTTAACTTACGAAATGCAAGATTTTGATACACAATCGTTGTATAAATAAATTGGCAAAGAACCGCATAATTATTTGCTATAATTACGATATCTTGGAAAGCTGAAATTTTAATGCTAATTTATTAAACTTTTATTGAATTTTTGGCCTAGGGAAGAATTTAGAGACAAAAATACACTGCTCTCGTTAAAGAGTCATTACAATATAAATAAGCAAATAATTTAACAAAAAAAACCTGAAAGTTTACTGAAATTTTATCAGTTACAACAATTATTTTTGAGTGCTCCTATCAGTGTATTCGGAAGTTGGTGCGCTAATTATTATTTTCTGTTTATTTCAATGTACAGTTATTAAGTTTTCTGAAATACATTTTTTTTTCTATAAGAACGGAGCCGTAGGGAGGGAAACGAATGAATAATTGGATTAACGGGAGCATTCAGATTCACACTGGGATTCCCAAAGCCTTGTAAACAAATGGAACAAATATTGTCTCTGCTAAGAATGTTGTGAATTCGGTCCAATAAAGAGGGAATCGCATGCCTTGAGAGCAAAGGAATTCCAGTCACCTTTGCCTTAAAAGCGATTTCATTGAATCTCACACACACACGTTCTCAATAAGCTTTTCCCATTTAATATTGGAGGGTGATATATAACCCCTCTAAAAAGATCAGTCCAAACTAAAAATAAAACTAACATTCTCAAACTACGATGTATACCTATATATATTCAAAAATTTTGAAAGTAACGTATTGTGGACTGCGATGATAAAAAACTGGTAAGAAATACATTTAATTAGTTTAGTTAATTTAAAAAACAGCGGAGAGCCAACACACAAGACTAGTTAAAATACATTATATACAATTAAAAAGTTCACAACCGGTTTCGCCTCCAATACGAGGCTTTGACGAGTGACTTTGTTTTAAAAAATACATTTTAAAAGTATTCCTATATTTCTGAAGAATCAAAACATAAAAAAAAAAAATATTATTTGAAAACTATAAAAATAAGATAAAAACGCAGCATTTCAATGTAGTATTTTTGTTATTTCAATGCATTTTTTTAATATTTTTTTTAAATTTTCTATTTATTTTATAAAAATAGATCTCAATTCTTTCGTGTAATAATATCTGGAAAGAGTTTATTAAATAAGTTAGAAGCTTTCGAAAATATTTGTGAAACAAAGTCTAAATTGATCTGTTATCTTACGCCCTCGCCAAGGTCGACTGTTTGATCGACCAACGCCACACAGCCCTTGCTCCAGCTGACTCTTTTTTTCAGACATTTATCGTTTTTCCAAATATTTGTTAATGATGCTTATTACTTTTAATAAAATTTTCTTAAATAAATTACAATGATATAAAATTAATATTACCATGATTAGTATAATTATTTCAATTATGAACTTGAATTTATTGATATTTACTTATTAGGAAAAAAAGCAATTCTTTTTATTTCGGAGACCATTGTATTGAGAATGTAACAACATCGTAAATTTCAAATTTCTTAAAATTATTATTCATTAGCTAACAAGGACATAAATGGATTCTTTTTCTCTATTGGATTACCGTAATAATGAGAATTATCACTGTTCATTGTTATGATAATCTAATACAAAGAAAATCTATATCATTCCCATTGTTGGACACATTCCTATTTTAGTGAGTGTAATTTTATCATTTCGGAAATTAATTACATTTTTATTAAATTAATAAATAATTACTTCATTTATTATTTTTAGCGTATCTATCTATTTTAACTTTGTTTTTAATAGTATTAAACACATTTTCTCATTATAAGATGTTTATAAACTGAATTGAAGTTTTTCTTATGAAATTTGTGTATTTTTAGAATAAGCTGAGAAGAAATTAAAAGAATTTTTATTTTATGTCCTAAATCTAATTGTAAATCTAAATGAAACTATTTTTTTATATCTTTTTAAAGAGTTGAATAGTTTTTAATAAATTTATTTTGAATGCATTAGTCTTGAGCGATGGCTCTTTGATGTCATCTCCGATGCTGAAATGGTTGTGAGAACAGTCTACCATCACATGATGTATTTCACCCCCAATGTACAACCAATGGAGCTCGGGTTATTTTTGAGTCGACCACCATCTCAAGGAGAACCCGGTCGTGTATTACTGCGCAGTTTCCCTTGTTGCCATGACGACGCTAGGGAACAGCTCAAAATGGCTACCTATCTGAAAAGCAACAAGCAGTCATCTCAACAAAACGCCAACTTGGGGTCCAAGTTCACAGAGAGAGCTATAATAATGACAAAAGCCTCTAACTGATAACTGATAACTGATAACTGATAAACAACTGATAATCTAAATATTTTTTTCCTCTCGTAAAGGACTCACGCCAAGCCATTTTAAATTTGTTGACTTTTTTTTTTCTTGTTTTCATCTTCTATTTTGAATTCTTGAATCCATTCATAAGAGATCGACATAAACCAAATAGAGAGAAGTTACAACGAAGAGCACGGATAAAGGGAACAGAAATAAAGTGGTTTGAAATGAAAGAAAACAAACCGAAAGAAATTGCGCAAAATGATTGAAATAATAATTAAAGCAGCCTCAAAAATTAAATAAATAAATAAATAAATAAATAAATAAATAAATAATTCGTTCCAGTCAATTTAATGAAATTATTCTCTTTTAAATAAGAAATTAAATGTTTTAATGGTAATATTGCTTTTTACCAAAAATTCCCCAATTTATATATATAAAAGATTTAATTGATATCAAATAATATTTACAGTATATTACGTAATAATAGTCTTTTAAAAGTGTTTAGATGCAACTTTCGATTGGAAGCGAAGTTTTCAATTCATTAAAAGAAACCATTTGGTTGATAAAACGGTGGATGGAAAGGTGCAGGTGCAATAGTTACTCTTTAACGCATACGGGTTATTAAATGCATCTCTGCTTCCTCCATCTTGTAACCATTGTTTTGGAATGAGAAGCAAAGGTACAACTCGGTACAGGAATGTGAGATCGACAGGAAAACTGAAACGAACGCGAAAATTATGGAAAGGGGGAAATATTAAACTTGCGGAAAAGCGATCAATGAGAAATATCCGAGAATGACCTCCCAAGGTGGGCTTCTCTGTGCAGCCACCCACTCCCTCCTCCTCCGCTCTCCATCTGCGAAACGCTAGCGTTTCCATCTCATCAGATATCTCTAGACAACGTTACAAATTTTATCCGTAAATGACAGAACAACTAAATGGAGTCCCCGAGTTTGTTAATCAGTTGGAAGGAAGAGATAAACAAGGATTAAAAATAAACAGATTCTTCTCTGGGTTTTTTTTTTTCGTTACGAGCAATCTTTACAAGTCACTCTTTTATTAAGAATAGAAATGACAACGAAAATGACGAAGAAAAGAAGAAGATCAATAAGAAGTAATAAAAAAAAAATCGTTTGTGGACGGAAGGGTTCGTTGCCAGCTTCCCGGTGGTCTACCCGGCTGCTCCGGTTGCCATGGCAGCGGCGGAGGCTGCTTCATCTGCCAGAGGTGACAATTAGAAATAGAGGGAAAAACAAGAAAACCGAAGAACATTTTGATGATATTGATAAGATCTATGCGTTATTCATGAGGGAGGTGTTGCTTTCGTATCTGCCTCTATCCTCTACGGCAGCGGTGCCCCTTGTGCGTTCGCCGCCGGAGAAAGTGATGATGCGGGCGACCGAGCAACAAAGATGTCGGCCGGATCGTTGTTACCAATCGAGCAACACGAAAGCGCTCGCACCGAGGAAACACAACAACTGCAATCAAACAAACGATTTTTTTTTTTTTTTTTTTACTCATAACTATAAATAGGTTATAAAATGTTTTGGGACTCACCAGAATTCGACCGGTTGTGGTTTGACCTGATATGAGCTCTCCTGCCCAATCCTTGGCTTCGGTCATGAAGCCGATTTCGATATCGGTACCCTTGTCGGCTGCCCCGCCCTGTGCAGGGAGTCCCTTCGGGTCGGCCTGTTTCGGCTTCTGGTCGCTCTGGCTGTAGTCGGACGACGGGTCCTTTCTGCAGCACAGGAATGCGAGAGCCCGCCATATCAGCACGATGAACAGGCCCGCGAGGAACGTGAAGATGCTCGAAAGTAGGAAGCACCACCATTTGCGCTCCTTGGTACACTCGTCCTCATCGGGGAGCAGAGTGCTGGTAAGGGTGCTTCCCTCTTCGGCCATCGCGCCTTCCTCCGGCCCTTAGAAGGGTCTCCGCGAAACGGTCTTGCGGTTGGGAGCACCGGCGGCGGCGAAGATGGGTAGTTTCAGCGGCCACGGTCGCAGAGACAACGATGCCTCCGCGGACATGGTGCGTCGACGGTGAGGGTTTGGCTCGGAATAGCCAAATGGGGGAAACGATCGAGCCACAGCGACAACGACGCCTGGGTTACGTCATGCGAAATGCCAATCGATGGAAGCGCTTCAACTACTGGCTTCCCTGTTTTGAATGTAAACAGATCAGCTCTTTTATAATCCATTTAAATAATTAAAAACTTGTCCATCAAAACTTAACGTAATAAAAAAAACTGTCAAAGTCATAAATCAATTCTAAATAACAAGGAAATAAAAAAAAAAAAATCATTATCTCAATGTTCAAACAATTTATCAAAACAATTTCCCTTATTGGATTTCGAGCTGATATATTGCGTAATGAAATTTGTTTTTTAAGAAAAACGTTAAATAAAATATCCACTATTTGAAATGAACTTAAAAAAAAAGAGATTCACTAAAAGTTTAAAGAATCGAACGATTCAATTCAAATCTTTTATCTTTACATTAAACTTTTTTTTCTAATTTATTATTACTTAATGACAAGTGAAAATATTCATTTTTAAACTCTTTTTAATCCTGAGTTTACATTATTTATTTACTTATGTTTTTATTTTATAATCCGCAGTGGCGTATTTACATTACACCGATATTGTCTTTACTTGTTAAAATATATTAAAAATATATTAACAATAGATTAAAAATTACAGTTAATTAGTGATTAAAATAAAGGTATATAAAACATTAAAGTTATTTATGTAATACTCTCTGTAGCGTAAAAATGTGAAAACTCAAATAACGAACATAAGAAAATAGTTACTATTTTCAAAAATAGTTTGTTTTAGTCACTTCTTTAATCTCTCAATTTAAGAGTGTAAATTTAAAAAATTTACACCAATAAATTGATATATTAGTGAATTACTATATTTTTTCAAGATTGTAAAAGCTCTTAAAAAAAATATGACTTTTAAATCTGTAATCATATTCTCAATATTACGAATAAAAATTTTAAATTTATGGTTTAAGTTTATCAATTATTGTGTGTGTGTATATATTTGTGTATGTATATATAAACTTTTATTTCCTAAATGTGCGCCTTCGAATCCTAAGAAATTCGGTCAAGATTATGTTTAACGGATATTTGGTTAAAGCGCATGCGCAGCCTGCTTTTATTATTCGTAATAAAGCAGTGTTGGAATTCAAGCAAACGTCGGTCAAAACTAGAAACGTGTAGGTTTCCTTATAATAAAGGTTCTGACAAGACACATTTGTATTTAAAAAAAGTAATATAATAATGTTAAAAATTGTATAGTCGAATACTTGGTCAAATACCATAAGGTATTTGAATCTTTAACATTTTTAGTATTGTTATATTATTTTTATTTATAACATAAATATTTACTGGGAATTTACATAACTTATAAAAGATCAGCTGATGTAAATCATTTTTGGATTAAATTTTTAAACATTTCTTTATAAAATGTTGGAGTCAAAAGTCCTTTCATGATTAAATTAAATTTTACTGATAATCAAAAATAAAAATTTTATAATTCATATCCATTTCATTTATGCTAAGTTAGTTTTTTGTAGCTCAGCAATGAGGCCATAAATAAAATTCCAATTCATTTGAAATGGATTACATATGTTTTTAATTATTCAACAATAAAAATGTCGGGCTTTAACTGAATTTATAGGGTTTTTTTTTTCCAAAGTTTCCAGTCAAATAAAATGGAATATTCAAATTTCCAAATCTAATGAAATATTCTAATGAAATAAAACTTTTTTATTATTTAAATTTTTAGTATAATATTTTGATTATAGTATTTATAAAGGAAATAATATATTTATAAAAGAAAAATAGTTAAGAAATGCTTTTAATTTTCTTATTACTTCCCTCTAAATATTCTTAATTTTCAGTTATGACAAACCGCTTTCATTCCAAAGTGAATTTAAATATGAAAAACTACCGTGAAATTTCGTTGTTTTGATTAAGGAAAGTTTCGGTTTCAATTGAGTTGAAACTTTGAGAACGAACAGGATACCTCAGAATTATTTGATTTTATGACATATAGAAAATTTAATAAATTGAACTTTTTTCTAAAAAATATTTTAGTAAATGTCATTAACCCTCAGTTGTATCTTTCAATATCATCGTTGATTCTCAATGAGACCTGCTTGAAAGCTGCACTGCAGAACTACAGGCAAGTGCTGCCATCTAGAGGAAGAAAACGGAAATATTAATTGCTGGAATTTCATTTGCAAATAATTCCGAGAAATGCAGGCTTTTGAATTGTTCAGCTGAAGTTGTAATCATTGTATTTGTATTTTTGAAAACATGAATTTTTAGCGAGAATTATAATAACTTTATTCTTTGATATTTCTCAGCGAGCTTTTCAATTTCTTCAGAGTAAGTCCAATTATGGAAGCCTTAACATTTAATGCAAGTCTTACAAATGCTTTGAGATCCAGTTGTCACAAGTCTAACTTCTCGCCAAAGAATCTGTTTAGGGGAAGGAGGATTTTTAGGTTTTGTTTTTTTTTATATTTTATTATAAATCGACATTTATTATCTGAATTTTCAATCAGATCGTCTTCGAGATGCTTCTCAGTTTTCTTAGACATAAAATGTAGTGAAATTTATTTATAAAACTTTCACTACATAGAAATATTGATAATTCATAGAAATATTTTAATTCTTTATTTACTAATGGATAATTAAAAGACAGAAAATATCAATATAAATATGAATAGTAAAATTATATAAAAAATGACTTAGAAGTGCGTAATTAGGAGATTATAAGGTCCAATGTACCTTATGTACAATGCTTTCAAATAAAATGAAAAAAAATTTTAAGTCAAATACTTCAATTAAATTTAACTGAATTTAAATAAAAATCATCAATCTTACCGTCGACTCCAAACACGGAGGATCAATTTTTAACTTGGGAGCAATACTTGATAAAGGACCCTATAACAACAAGATGAGGGTTTGAAACGTTGTTGTATATATTTTATGCTTTTAATTAATGGATATGTGTTTTTAATCGTTAGCAGTTTTAATTATTATAACAACACGTTAAACGGGTTTTAATTAATTAAGCTTTATTAAAAGTTTGCATTAAAAAAAAGGTGAGTGAAATTATTTAAAAATGTTGTTAGTTTTTATGATAAAAAAAAAGCAAAAAATTAATTGATGTACGTTTCTATGTTGACTTCCGTAAAGAAATAGATGTTCTTGCAAATGTGGTAACAATAAGCAACACATTAGTCAAAACAATCTTTCGCTGTCTCTATTAATTCAAACTGAAAATTAAAACTTTAAAATCGCAATCATGAATAATGAATTCAGACGTTTCCATTCTAATTACAGCAATTACTGTAAAACATGACAGTAGATTAGCCAAGCAATTAAATAACACCGATGGTTAAAAAATTGACTTTTCTCTGTATGTTGAATGTGGGAGTGTCGAGGGATTATGACTTCACCTTCTCCCATTTCAAAATAGAGATTGGTGGTGTTTAAAACCAGTTTTATTCGTTAGATCAGCGGTTCACAACCTGCGATGTGTGTAGCCCTGTGGGTATGGGGAAGCACATTTTTCGTTCTGGGGTAGGCGAAAAAAAAATAATTTTTGTCTTACACTGTGCGGAAAAAGGTACAGTGTAAGACAAAAGACAAGGTAAAAGTTTTCCCAACGTGACGGGTGGTTCAGGTTCTTTAGGTATTTGACCATGAGAAAAGCCCTCGTTATCCCTCCCTAAACAGTATTTGACGACACTGTAAATTTACACTGTCCAGTCACCTTCTTAGGTATACCTACCTAGTAGCATGTTGGGCCTCCTTTAGCCCTTAAAACAGCCTGAATTCGTCGAGGCATGGATTCCACAAGATGCTGGAAACGTTGTTGAGGTATTGTGTACCATGCAGACATGAATGTGTCACGCAGTTTCTGAAGATTTGATGGAGGTGTAGGTCTGGAGCGAACAGCTGAGGATAAACTGTTAACATGTACGGTTGCATTTGGTCAGCTAAGATATTTAGGTATGCTCTAGCCTCCTGACGTGCCTCCAGAGATATCAATGGATCCAACGTGTGCCAGGAAAACATCCCCCACACCATGACACTGCCCTACGGACTTGAAGAGTTGTTGTAAGACACAGCATTTGTGCGCATAGCAAGGGTGTACTTAATCAAGTGGCCAGGCAGTATATATATACTGTTTATTCAATATATTCACTGTTTATTTATTTAAATCCCATTATTTATTTTCAGTTACAAAACTGACATAACAGCAGTCATATTAATTACAAACATTTTGCTAATATTTTGGGTACATTTATGAAAATGGGCTGTCAAATGGTACGCAAGTGAAAAAAGGTTGAGAAGCGCTGGGTTAGATGGTCGTTTAGGGGGAATTACCCCACCCCAATCTTGGAGGATAGTTTCTTTTTTTTCCCCTGGCTGATTTTGAAATTACTCCCTCCTCTCTAAAACAAAATCCTATAAAATACCCCCATATGTCCAACAGGGCTATTATCGAAATAATCGTCATTTCCAGTTCTGCTAATTACAGTAAATTGTAATTTCTAAACTCAGTTTAAGAAACATAAGAATATATTCTACTAAGGAAATAATTAAGAAGCTGATTTTTCTATGCTAGCATTTGTATGTTATTTTTCTAAAATAACAGCAATTGCATGAAATTGTGGTTTATAATAAATACATCATATTATCGTATGATAATATTTCAAATTGGCTGCTGTGTAAGTACGGCAAGTCGGGTTTCAAAAATTATGAATGTATGAGAACAACTTACTTCCTTCGTAGGCAGATTTACATTCGACAAATTTTTAGCTACCCATTTGGGAGCTATTGTGATAGCGATCAAAATCGATAGCTATTGCTTTTGTCCTGTCCGTCCGTGTCTCTCCTTCCCTAGAGCTCCCGAACGGAGAGTCGGATCGACAAATGGTCTTCACTATCGTGTTCAGAGGCCCAAATACTGTAGGAATGGACTATTTTCAAGGCCAACGCATCTCCCTCCCCCCATGTTCGAGATATTTGACATTGTTGTCATTGTACTCTCTTAACAACTCCCGAACGGAAGGTCGGATCGACAAACGGATTTCATCATCATCATGTTCAGAGGCCCAAACAACATAGGAATAGGGGTTTTAAGGGGCCAAGGCACCTAACTCCAAAGTTCTAGATATTTGGCATTGTTTTCATTGGATTTCCGCTATGCCAGAAATGCAACCATATCATTTCAGTTGTCAGCTATAGCGTGATCGGTAAGTTCTCGGAGTAATATGCTGAATGTTGTCAGATCGAATCCATGTATCTACTGTTTTGTTTTTTTCTTCTCTTAATCTTTTTTTCTCAATGTCTGCCTTGATTTTTTTTTTCTTAACGTTCTTTTTATTTTTCCTTTCGTTACTGTACTTTTTTTTCTTTTAATTTTTATTTTTAATCTTTTTTATTATTATGGGACACCCTTAAATTTATGCTTTAGTACAAAATTATATTCATTTGTTTTTAGATATATTATTTTAGAAGCAATTAAATTTTACCATTGATAATTAATTAATATAGTAATAGCTATTTTACGTGCGGTTAAAATTGTTTGAATAAAAATACACATATAAAAAAAATTGTAAAAACTTATATTTAAAACATTAAAACACAATTAATTTAGACAGATGGATATACTGTCGAAATTAATTGTGTTTTAATGTTTTAAATATAAGCTTTAATTTTTTTTAAAATATGTGTATTTTTATTCAAATAATTTAATGTAATTAAAAACTTTGTCAATATTCATTTCTAGGGTTGTGTTAGGAGGAGTGGGAATCATTAGATGAATAACAACACATATTTCACGTATATCCACTACTTGAGACTTTAGATTTGGCCTAAAGTTAATCGGAAACTCTATTTTTCTCTCTAGAGAGCAAAGTTTGATCTTTCTTGAGTTGTATCCGAAAGTTCTCGAAAAAGGTCCAACAGAAAAGCAACCGAAGTGAACTTTACGATAGAAGTTAAGACAACAAGAGGAAACAAGAGAGCTTTTGGGATAACGTTAGTTTTCCATTCGGGCAATGTCACTTTGGATTTCCTGGTTACGACTACAGTTTGGAGTACGAAAAACAAATTTCTTAAAAGCTTGTTGACGTTATTAAGGAATACGTATTTTATTTTTCATTATATTTCCTTACATTCTCCAACTTATTATAACAATATTTCGATCAGCTCCATATTCTTTACTGAAGCTCCTCTGGCATAATTTTAGGAATAAATCCCTTCTACCAAATTCGTAAAGATTGAAAAGCTAATATAGTCTATGAGGAAGATCGGTAATGAATATGTAGCTGATGGAAATAATGTTGTAATAAGAAGATGGAGAATATAATGAAGTTTAATGAAAGATATCATATGGTAATAAAGAGTTACTTTTTTTTTCATGATTTTTTTTTTTTAAATAGAGAGAAAATTATAATTCAAAATAGAAATTCTAAATTTCAAAAAAATAACCTATTTCAGATTTCAATGCTTCTAAAAAAAAATGAAGCAAATAAATAAATAAATAACATAATTATAACTAATAATTACAAAATAAAATATAACCATTTTTTTGTTTACACAAATCCCCTCCTCTTGCCCTTAGAAACATTCGATACTAAAACAGGCATGTTATTATTTTGTATTATAATGATGTTTAAACGTCATTTAACTAGTGCTCTTGTTAAACATCAAAAGTTGAACTTTTCCAATTACTATTGAAACACTGGACTCGCCGCAGAGCATTGTGGGTAGACGCCACGCTAATCGTAAGCGAAGTTATAATTTGTGCAATTATCGGTCAATTGCCAGCCACTCCCATTGGCACCATTACTACCATCCATGTTTACATGGACACAATCCAGATGCCAGAACAAACAAACAAAACCAAACGCTCTTTTAATTCAAAAGTTTTTAACGTCTTTTTTTTTTTTTTTTTTTTTTTGTGTGTTCATAAACAATTTAAAATATAAAAAGTAAACAAACTAAAAAAAAACCCTTCTATTAAATCCTTTAAATAAAACAATCTTTCTCTTTCGCTTTTTTTTTACTCGTCCATCTCGTTCAAGGGAGGGAGGGGGTTATTTTTGCTGACAAGGGGGAGGGGGGATCAGAACAATGCTTACATAAGACAGACAAACATTTTTTCCCCTCAGTATTTCTTGTGTATTTCAGTGATGTTTAGTGTTATGGCTGCTTTACACGCTCCTGAAAACTTGCCTTAAACCGGCAAGTGGCTGGAAAAACTCCCACTTTCTCGAAAGATCTGCTAGTTGCTCTAAATAGAAATGGTTCTAAATTCAGGTAAATAATTAGAAGCAAGTCGACACCAGCGCTTATGATGCGCTGGTGTTTACTTTTTTATTTATTGTTCTACGTTTTTTAAACTATTTCCTAACAGATTTAAATAAATTTCACTATCAAAAAAAATAAGTAACATAGGAGGATGTTTATGAATATTTCTTAACAGTTTTTTAAAGCAGCTGAATTTCACAGCATTCGAGAAACACGACTTTGCTAAACTGGCAGAAGAAGAAGAGGGAGAACCAAGGCAGCCAGAACTTAACACAGATCAATTGATTTGACCACCGATAGCATAGCATTAAAGCACAAGCCTAACAAAAGACCGATAATAATACGACGGTTTTATACTTGAAATTGGCCTTTACGAATTTGACGACAAAGGACTATAAAGCAGTAAGTTTTTCACCCATTAAAAACGACAGGATAGTAAAAAATCTACAAGATAGTAATTGATTAAAATTAAAGCTTATTCCACGGCTATTTCAGAAATGAAAAAAAAATATGGAATTAACATTATACTCGTATATCGGTAAAAACATTATGTATTAAAGACAGAGATATGATTTTATATGTAGTAATATTGCTCAATGCTTTCAACATGGGACGTCAAGACTGAAGATACCTTTCCTTTGTTAGTGTTGTGCATTCAAACTATATTTCCTCTCAGTTTTCTATGGACCATTCTTAGATGCCTACCAACAGCCCAGTAACTATTACAAATCACTAACATAGTCGAAATTTATATAAAAAAACAACAACTCAATATTGTAGTTAGAAATGCTACTCCTCGTATTTGAATATTTTTAAAACAATATTTCGATGAATTCAATCATTTAAACCAGCGGTCCGCCAGTATATTTGCTGCGGTCAGATAGTGTCAAACTTAAAATTTAAATTTGAGCCTTTACATTACTGCCAACAGATAATTTGAAAAATGTCATAACTTGAAAGAACTGTCTCAGACTTTACTATTGAAATGTTGATACGAAACACAACTACGCATTATTTGATATTTGAAGTTTATGTAAATTACATTTATTATGAATTATAAATGACATTATCAAATCATTAATTAGTAAGATATAGTAAGGACTGAGGATGGGATGCTACAGCTCTCCTTCAGTTCTTTTATAAAAATATTGGCCCTCAGCCTTTCTAAGGTTGTACAACCCTGATTTAAATCATTTTTCAATCACTACTTTTACAACATAATTTGGGCTTAATAATAACAGTGATTACATATCTCAACTTATAGGAAATAAAACTGCTACAACAAGAATCGCTAGACAAACCTAACTGCTACATCAAAATCATTATTTATCTCTGAAGCATAGAGAGATTTGCTATTGCCTCAAAAATTATTATAATTCTGCCCGTGAAATAAGAATAAAGTTTACAGAAACTTTTAACGTGTTTCTAAACAATGATTTCTTAATATTGGTAAATGTTAAAATTTGTAGATACTAATGATTCATTAACTCTCAGGAATAGTCAACTCTCAAACAGCAACACTATTGAAATATAAAATATAAGGAGAAAGGGGTAATTTTTAATATTGAATTAATAATTTCAGAGATTATTCTAAAGGAAGTATCTTATTTCAATTTTTCTTATGAGCAATCCTCATTTCATCAATAACTTGATTTTCTTGTGTAATTTTTGCCTTTTCTCCTATACCTGGGCTGTTATTTTTAATCTTTATATATACATATATGTATAAATTATTCATGTATATCTATATAAATAAAAATGAATGTATCTTTCTTTCTTTCTTTGTCTCTTTGTTTCTTTGTCCTTTATATACTCCTAGGCCCTTTGACCTATCTGGACCAAACTTTGCAGAATTACTCTTTAGGACACTGCGGAAAAGATAGGCTACCTTAGAACCCGGACCCACCCCCCCAAAGGGGTTGAAAAGGGGTAAAAGCCCTGAAAAACCCAATATCCACCTGGTGGTGAAAATAAGAACAACACAAATATTGTGTAAAGTGAAAAATTCGCTCTCCTATGGGGGGCAGGGACACCCCACTTGGGTGGGGGAATGGCGACACATGGGCCTAAGTGTCCCACCCCCGATCGACACCGGGACCTTATATTTAGGGGCCCTTCTCGGGCTTGGTTGGATTTCTAACATTTAAGATTCCGCTAATAGGGGAAATCCAATGAAAACAATGCCATTTATCTCGAACATGGAGGGGTGGGGAGGTGTTGGCCCTTGAAAACAACCCATTCCTATCTTGTTTGGGCCTCTGAACACGATGGCGAAATCCGTTTGTCGATCCTACCTTCCGTTCGGGAGTTGTTAGGGGTGGATAGACACGGACGGACGGACAGGACAAACGCAATAGCTACCGATTTTTATTGCTATCACAATAGCTCCCAAATGGGTCCCTAAAAATCTCTATACAAGAACTTGTAAAGTACTCCGATGTATCTCTTACTGAGGACATCAATGTGAAGAAAAAGGATGGTGTCAACATTAAAAAGATTTATTTTAATTTATTAACAGAACAAAAAATTTTTGTAATGCACCTAAGTAAATAAGGATTCTCGCACCCTGAGCTACCATTTCGGGAATCTGAGACAGCTGTTTCAGCCTTTTTAGGCTTCCTCGGTCAGATTTACCCGTAATGAGAATCTTCTTTCCCTCTGTTGTTCTTGCTGTCTTTCAATATAACGGTGTTTTTGAATTCAAAGGACCAATTGAGTTCGCCACCTCTCACGCAGCCTTTCACGGAATTAAGAAATTATCCCCAAGGACTCTTCTTTTTTTTTGCTCTCCGAGAAACTAAAACGGAAGTTGTTAGTTCTGCGCTCACCTTGATGTAATTGATATTTATACATCTCCCGAAGAACGCCCGAGGCACCGGGCCGAAATATCGAGATAATATCTCATCGCAGAGTGAGGAAATCCCTCAAAAGAAAGGACCTATATAGTATCATGTCCCACTCCTCCTTCAGGACCAAACCGTTTGATGATTATTAAACTACCAGATTTTATAAGAAATAATTAATTCACAGACTTAAAATTTAATTGAATAAACATCTATCAAATATTTGGGAAAAAAAAAAAAATTTTTAAAAAAATTCAAAAAAAAATCTATTTAAAAAAAAAAAGACTTTAGTTGATTTCAACAATAAGGAAATTTTTCATAACATTGGGATAGCGTTTCATTCGTTTTAGATACTGAAATTCACAATTGTTGCTTCCAGCAAATGTAAAGCAAGAAATCCACCAAAGAAAAAGTATGTTAATTTTGGCAGCTTTTTTGTGAATTTTTTTGAAATAGTGAGAACTTAGAAGCAGGCGGAAAGATTAGTTAATGTAACTCGGCTGCAAAAAAAGGAAGAGGATATAAATTTCAGTTCTTTTTTCATTAAATAAGAATTTTTATCAAGCATAATTTTTTTTCAGCTACACTTAAAGCATAGTTAAATTTAATGTAATATAAATGAAAGTATTTTTCTTTAAAATTAAAATACAGTATTTACTCGCATAATTTCCCCCATCGCATATTTTCCCCACCCCAGTTTTTGTGGATTACAAAATTCAATTTTTATTTTTATCGCATAATTTCCCCACCTCTACTTCAACGCGTTTCCAACATGACCTTGACTGGCGGTCAACTCACGACGACGCGACAATGTACCGTTACTATCGCATTTCTCTATCCCACGCTACTTTAGGGGAAGATTCCACCCCCACTCCGGTCAGTACAAGAGCAGACTCCTTCTGAATCAGTACAACAATTTCGAGTGTTTTGTGAAAACGTGAAGTTCGCGAATAAAGTTAAGTTCTCTAATTAGCAGGCAGCTGATGCTGACGTCATGCGGTGAGCAGCTATAAAGATGGCGGGCTGCGCTGCGTGAGTTACGAAATGACGTCACAGTCGCACACACACTTCCGTGCATGCCTTGCTTAACTGTACTTTGAAGAAAAAACAAATGTTGAGATGTGATTTCTTATATTTTAAATGTTGCGTGTTAATAAAATTGTTGTTAATTACATTTCTTGCTTTAAAAATCAATATTTAACATGGTTTTCCTTACACTTTCACCATATTTTTTTCCTCAAATTGAAAAACATCGCGTAATTTCCCCCCCCCCCATTTTTTTTTGTCAAAATATTGATGAAAAAAAAGGGGAAATTATGCGTGTAAATACGGTAAGTTATCTTGTAATATGATGGAGTTACTACGTAATCTATTTTTTTTTCTCCACACCACTGTTAGGCCTACGAAGTTAACTGAATGTTTCAATTTGTTTTCAATAACTAAAGTACCTACTGACACCTTCCAATTCAATGATTGCTATTCAAACACAGACATAACTTGTAAGACAGATTTTCCTCGAGTTCAGACTTATCAAATTGGACTTCTACTGATGTTTTGACACCTACGACATCCTGATGTTTGCGTAGGTTTCTCCGTTGCTTCCAAATTCAATCATATTTGTTGACAGAAATTGTGTCATAAGAAGTTGACGGCCTTGCAATAGAATCAATATCTTTGGGAGAAAACCTGGAACACTTTCTGTGGCCTGATGCTGTCTTATCAACAAAAACGTATAATCTCCAAAGAAGAAATGAATTCTTTGAGGGATTTCCCATTGTTACGAAACCCACAACTTGATCCTGCCTTTGTTAGAACAACAGTAATAAAGAAACCCATGCGTTGCGTAAGTTTTTTAGTGACCCATTTGGGAGCTATAGTGATAGCCACCAAAATCGGTAGCTTCTGTGTTTGTCCTGTCCGTCCGTGCGTGTCTGATACCTCTAACAACTCCCGAACGGAAGGTCAGATCGACAAACGGACTTCGCCATCGTGTTCAGAGGCCCAAACAACACACGAATGAGGTATTTTCAGAGGCCAATGCCCCCCCCCCCCCCAAGTTCCACATATTTGATATTGGATTTCCACTATTAGCTTAAATGTTAGAAAGGCAACCTTCTCATTTCAGTTGTCAGCTTTTTCCCTTTTCTTTCTTCTTTTTTTCCTAACTTTTTTTATTTTTCCTTAGATTAATATTTTTACTTTTTTTATTATTAGTTTTAAATTTTTGTTATTATTATGGGTCGCTTTTAAATTTATGCTTAAAAACAAAATTATATTTGCTTAAAACAAATTAAAATTAGTAAATGATCTATTACTTATATTACATCAAGATGTTCACTATTTTAAAGACAATTATTCAATGGTTTTCAAATAATGGGTAATATAATATTCAATGGTTTTTTTTTTATTATTATTATTATTTTTTTTCACTGAAAATCACTGCTTTCCAAAGTGGGCGATACCGCCCCCTTGGGGGCGCTGGAACGATCCATGGGGCATTTCGAGGGCGCTGAATAAAAATAAAGGGGTTATGGATGCATTAAGAAAAAATGGAAGATAATACCACTTTTAAATACCGTTCGTTCATGTTTTATCTGTTAGGTAAAATAGAGTTAAAGTCTAGTTTGGTCCTGAAGGAGGAGTGAGACATGATACTATATAGGTCCTTTTTTTTGAGGGATTTCCTCACTCAGGGATGAGATATTATCTCGATATTTCGGCCCAGTGCCTCGGGTCTTCTTCGGGAGATGTATAAATATCAATTATATCAAGGTAAGCGCAGAACTAACAACTTTCGTTGTTAGTTTCTCGGATAAGTTCCTCATATTGCTTATTCCGAGCATCCTAATTTTGTTTTTCTTTATCTACTTTTTAATTGTATTTTTTTTTTTTTTACTTTATCATCTAACCATCTCCTTTGCATAGTTTCTTATTTATTTATTCATTTAACTCCATCCCTATATTCCTCTTCTTCACTTTCCTTTCATGTCACAGTTTAACCTTTTTTATTCTCCATGGTTTCACCACCATTCTACGAATATCAGCTAATTTTATTTCTTCGTTTTGCCTTGTTTCTCTCATGTCACATTTCAATCTATTCCCCTCTGATTTCACCTCCAATCCATGAAAAATTTCAATCCGGCTTTTTTATTCTTATGTAAATAATTCATGTTAATTATTACTATTATTGTTATTAATATTATTACTATTTTTCTCTTACCAATCTTCCCACTTCTATCAATCAATTATTTCCACTTATTCATTTATTAATATTTATATAAATATTAATTATTTTATTTTATTTTTTTATTTTAAATTCTTCCCCTCTGTTGTTCTTGCTTTCTTTCAATATAACGGTGTTTTTGAATTCAAAGGGACCAATTGAGTTCGCCACCTCTCATGCAATTAAGAAATTGTCCCCAAGGACTCCTTTTTTTTTTGCTGTCCCCTCCCATCCCCTTCTCTCTATCTCACTATGACTACCAGTTGCTCGGAATAAACAACATGAGGAACTTATCCGAGAAACTAACAACGGAAGTTGTTAGTTCTGCGCTCACCTTGATGTTATTGATATTTATACATCTCCCGAAGAAGGCCCGAGGCACTGGGCCGAAATATCGAGATAATATCTCATCCCGGAGTGAGGAAATCCCTCAAAAAAAAGGACCTATATAGTAGAGTTAAAGTCGTAGCGATTACTTGATTTTCCAAACAAACTCACAAAATGCGAGTTATAACCGATCAGTGGTCCGACAGGTCTTAACAAGTGTTGGCAGGCGAGCGTCTCGTGCATTGTCGGGAAATCCACAATGCATCGGCAGGAATATGTGCAGGTAATGATTTGTTGTGAGTTAACAATAGTGCAATTAAGTATTTCAAAATTTTAATTCATATTCGATGCCGTTATTTACGGATCACATCCACAGCAAATTGTATTATTGTTGTTTCAATAAAACAGCAATTTGCAAGTAAATATTTTTTTATACATTTTCTTATATATCAACCATACATTTCTGTATCTTCTATTGCTTACTAATAATAAAAATCGTAGCTGGCTTGCGTCGTTACAATATTAAAGTTAACAGTCAATATATTTGTCATATTTTTTATTACAATATTAACGAAAACAGCGAAATGAAACCATAAAGAAACTTAACCAATAACATTTATATATGTTATTCGTAAGTTTTATTTTAATATTAGCTTTCGTTATCTTAATTTTCTGTATATAAATGCGAATATTACTACGGCTGATTTTAATAAATAATTTTATAATTTCAAGCTTTAAGATGTCTTATTTACATAAACTGTAAATAAATATTCTTTTAACTTGTATTAGTTAAGCAGAAGTTAAGGTTTATGAATATGTGTTTCTGAATAAAGTTAATTATAAACAATCCCTCACAGTTTTCAAAGTTTCATTAATATATGTATTAAAAGCAAATAAATGCAACTTTACATTCCAAAAAAAATTAAAACACACACTGACTTAAGTGTATTGCATAAAAAAAAGTTATTTCAGTTTCCTTAATTGCGTTCAATTTAATGAACTCTTCTTACTCATTTCACTTGCCTTGCAATGTAAATATTTTTTTATTTCTAATAAACTTTAAGTTCTTAATGTTCATGTACTTGTCTCTTGTTACTGCAATCAAATTTCACTTTACTTTGATCAAGTTAGCACAAATGTTTCACATATTACAAATTAACTGTCTATTCAAAATTAATGTTGCAGATTCTTTCTTGTAAGTCTAATACTAATGTGTGCTTATGTCGATTCTTCCTAAGCACATGAGGAGTGTAATACTGTCTTCGTTAGAAGTACAAAAGAAAATGTTCACTTACTTTAATGCCGTAATCTTCATTTTCGAACATACCAGTAAACGATAAGACTTTATACCTTGAGGCGTATCGATTCCAAATAATCTTTGTACCCTTCATTCCGTTGCAGGTTTATATCCCTTTCATTTGAACGGTTCTCTTGAATGTCCATATTTGAATTCTTCTCCTGTACAAATACTAAATTCCCGATGGAGACGAAATCTCTTCACTCTTTCACTACTTCCATCCTTCCTTTTCTTTACTGTCTTCCACCGTAACAAAAATCACGTTTCCGTATCCCATTGCTTTATTATTTAATTCTTGTTACAATAATCCATTTATTGTGAACATTCCTCTTAACACAAGAGAGATAACAAACATTTATAAGAATATTTTATCACGAAGAATTTCAATTCTTGTTCACAATACATATGACATTATTAGTGAGTTTTACATTGCCAGTATTGTCTTTTACATTTTCTTATACAAAACAACATAAACAGATAGAAATATAGACACATAAAAGAAAGCAAATTTGTCTCTGTATCTTGATGTTTGTTCGTTTAAAGAAGATAGTTTTCCGGGAACCTATGCTCTAGATAAATCTAAACAATTAATATTTATTTATTTATTTTATTTAATTTCTGTCTAGTTTTCTTATTCATGGAAATAAATCATTACATCCTTTTTAAACAAGCTCGAAAAACAAAATGAATATTAAACATTTCCAAATCTAAAATTTTATCGTCATTCATTGTGGCATCAGCTAAACACGTATATGGACATTAAGATATAATAGAATGGTAAATAATTCTTATTAAAAATTTTTAAAGCTTATGTTTAATTTATATTATTTTATGAAAATTTGAATTTAACGTAAAGTCATTTCCATTTACTGAATTTACTATGATTGTTTTAATGATTGTTTTAAGTTTAACTCCTGAATTACTTATTTCATGCGCTTATTACGCTTATTTTATGCCCCGACGAAAATATCCATATTGCAAATGTTATGTTGTGTTATATTATGTTATGTTATGTAGTGAAGGTGGGTGTCAGGGAAGCCAAACACCGCGACCGTTGGTCTATTGTACTATCCCACGGAAATAAGGACCGATGGAGAGAAAGACTGAGAAAGTATGGTCGGAGAAGTGCATGGGAAACGGGAGAACCCCGAGAAAACCTGCCCAGCGCGGATCGTCCACCATCACGAAACCCCGGTACTCAGAAGTGAGAGACCAATGTCATAGCGACAAATATTGCGAATAGTACTGTCTCAATACACTTCACGGTATTAATGCATTAATCCCGTTTAAAATGGATTGAGATTGAAAAAATTAGGGTTTCCTGCTGTTATACTTAATCGTAATAATGAATTTTCTTTAAAATTGCTAGTTATTACGATGACTTAATAGAATGAAATTTATAATAATGATATTTTTAACGGTTTAATCGTATATAAGTATATTTATTAATATACTCAGTCTTTAATGAGCCTCAGCAAAGTGAAATAGTCAGAGGTCTTAAAGGGGGGGAGAAGTAAGTTTATTAGTTTAATTTTAAACAATAAAGAATGACTAACAATCTACAATCTAATTGCTTTAGATATCAAGGCATCTTCGTAGGTGCAGAAAAATCAGTTCGTGCACTGTCGTCTATATCTACATTAAACGTGCCATATTCTAATAGCATTAAAAATACAGCTAAAATAAATGGGTTTTCGGTAAATAATGGAGTGAGGGAAGAGATATCTTATTACTGTTCGTTTTCAAAAGGGAGAACAACGACTCACAGACGATTCTGCTCCGCAAAGGGGTGATACACTGAGATGGGCACTTTCCTAAGACCTGTTTTTCTTTTAGTACCTGTTATTTTTGCAATAGTATTTATTCTTTCCATAATTCTTTCCCGAAAAGCGCAAATAGAACGCAGCTCCTAGTAAACTAACACTGATAAAAAGTAAATAACCGCTCTTTAGTTCTCCTCGCCCCTATTTGGATGAAATCGAAGGAGACCTGACGCATGCGCAAAAGCGTTGAAGGCTCTCGTAAACAAAACCGAACAGTAACTGCTGTTTGTTTTTTTTAAACATAAATATTCCTCTGTTTTTGAGGCTTTTAATGAAAGAATAACTTAGTTATATGTGAATGAAAAGCAAATATTCAGTTGGTTTAAACTTTCTCACATAAGCAAAGTGTGACGTGTTTTGGAGGTTGGGAATCGTGTTATAAATCTGTGAGGGAGAAACAATTGATCTAAAACAACTGACATTCTAAGAAAAGATACCTAAAGAAAAAAAAAAGCTCGATATATTTTTATTTTATCAGTAAATGTATCTACTACACTTTGGTGTAGTACCTCAATCTTAGTCTCCTATATTTCATTTTAAATATCGACATTTAAATTTACCATCCACGCCTTTTATTTAATTCGAATGTTTTTTATTAATATTGTTCCACAATTCGAAATATTCATCCAACCAATTCATTTTGTTTGTTAATATTCTTTCATGTTGTATTTACTAAAAAAAAACAAAAAACTTTTGGATAACCGGATATCGTTTCAGCATTTGTTTTACTTTGCTGATTCGTAATGGAACGCCATCTGGTATCGCCTTTCAGAATTAACTAAATGCAGTTGAATTTGCAGTAGTCTTCTATTTGGGTCTAGTCTCAAGATGGTTTTGTTTTAATTTAAAGATTAGGTTATATTTTTGTTTCTTGCAAATGTTAGCTTTCTAGTGAACAGAGACGAAATTATAAAAATCTTTGTTATTACAGAGAATTTTCATGAATCACCAAAATTATAAATCATACAAATCTTCCCCTTTTTTTTATAAAAAACATTCTTTTTATAAAAAAAAAGCAATAATTATTAATAATTTCTTTATTGCTGTTTTTTTCTGCTGAGTGTGAAAGGAAATCTTTTTAATGAACACATTTGCATAAGTGAACTAAAATGAGATATCGTTATTATTGATTAATACTCCCTCTGTCCCATAATAATACAGTAGAACCCCTCTAATCCGTCATCTTTGGGACTGGGGGTATGGTCGGAACGCAAAAAAGGTGAATTATCAGAAAAAACAGAAAATACGGATTTACAGTAAGATATATGAATTTACTACGTTTTCAAGCAGTTCAAGTTTAGACTGTATCAATGTTTTGCGATTCTTAAGAGCGTTTTCACCATCCCATCACTGTATATGCAAGTAAACAACGCAATGGCGCGACGGGTAGTGAGTCACCGAGGAGTTGGGGACAAAGTTCGGCCGGCTCGAGCACGGTCGGATCAACCGGAGTGGCGGACCAGCCGAGGCCGGACGAGAGAGGTTCTACTGTAGTAGCAACTGATGAATTTAATTTGTCCTATAATAATAGTAGCAAAAGAAAATAAATATAGAACGCAACATTTATCATCAAAAAACTAGATAAAATTAAACATTAAATTTAAAATATTACTCCTAATTTTTATTTTGAGTGTTCAGATAGTTTCTGGATTTTTCAATTAAGCTAATTTCATTATTGTTTTGCAGCTAACGATAATTGCATCTTTCTGCAACTGTTCGTTTTTCTTTGATGCATCAAGAACTGGACAATCGCAACTCGATCTTTGCTTGAAAACTCCCTTTTTTTTCATCTTACTTTTAGAATGGGTTGATAGTCAACTGAAAAAAACCAATTGATTTCGATCAGCGGATGAAATTAGAAAAATATAACTATAAATCGTAATAATTAGGTTAGATTAATTAGATTAGATTAATTGAAAGTGGGTGGCATGACTGCCGAGCACGTCGACCTGAAAGAATAATTAGGTTAATCTAAGAAAAGAAAGAAGTGTCAAAACATAAAACAGATGTCATGAAACATTGATTTTGATTGAAGGCTTCGCAATTTTGCGCTACAACATAACTTACAGCTGCATTCGCCAATAATTCCCGTTTAAATATTCACTTGCTTCTATTATTATGGGACAGAGGGAGTAAAAGTTTTTATTAAAAAATATTTTTAAACAATATTTTTTAATGTTTTTTTTACTTCTCTCAGTCTTAATTTCAACAGCTTTGTTCTTATGTATATTGCATTAAGATTTACCTAATAATAAATATTGTACTACTGATAGTTTCAATAGTTTTCCGAAGATTCATACAGTAGGAGAATCATGGAAAAATAAGATAATAATAATATAATATAAGAATATAATATATAATATAATAAGAATATAAAAAGAATATACTGGTAATATAAGAATACACCTGTGGGTGACTGAAGAAACATAAAGAGATGTTTTGGATAATACGGTGTTCTATCCACTTAGCAGCTCTTTCTGATTAAGTCTCCCTTACCACGTTATAAACCTACATAAACTGTCTCCTTGTAGGAATTGATCAAAAAATTTTCGAATGCTACTCTCAAGCTCTAGTGTTAAAAAATCGTTGAATCAAAACAAAAAAATCAGTTTTTTTTCAGAATCATTATATGTTTATATTCTTTACATTAATTATATTAGTTAGAAGCTTTAAAAGAAAAAATGGATTATAATCTATGCTTTAATTTTACGTTCTTCAGAAATAATGTAAACTAATATTTTAGTAACATTAAATATACCGGTAAAATTGACAACTTTAAATTAAAATTCCGCCCTTCGGAAACAACAGTTTGAATAACTTCTGTCATTTCACTCTTCAATCTTACTGCTGAGTCCCAATGGAGTCTATCTTATAAGAAATTTCCGTCACAGTGATTATCCAGAAATCGAGCCGAAGAACAGAGCGCTTACTATAGAATGATCTTATGATCACTGTGATGTTAATAGACGCACAGCACTGATCCTCCCATATTCTTCTTCGGTTCAAGTAAACCGTTGTAATGATGATACCACAGACTTTTCCATTCAGTAAGAACTTTTCTCTAGCTCTCGAATTTGAGCAAAAAACACTATCAATCGACTGTGGACTCTTATGCAGCCGAAAACAAATTTTGGTGCTTATGGCTTCTAGCAGAGGAATTTAACGATAAAAATATAGTAGCTGAAATTGTTCAGTAGATTCGGAAAACTTTGAAATAATGTAGAATTCACTTCCTTACTTAAAAAATAAGACAAAAGGAGAGAGCTATGATCATTACACTCATATAATAGTTAAATATTAAATGAACAGAGAAATAAGTGATATTGATTTCTGTTTTTGTTTTGAAACTCCTTTGTAAGTGGATATTATTCGGAGGAGCTGATGATAATAGATAATGGTTTGGATTTTTACATTTTTTTCCCCTCTAGAAGGTTTAGATTAAGGAAGTTGTAATTAATTATATCCATTGAAGCTAAAACTATTACATTTTCAAGATCTGTTAGATAAGCGAGAGAGCACTGTTTTTACTATTGACAGTTGTGTGTTGATAAAATGGTTTATTGCTTTTTTGGACATCGGTATATGAGGCTGATGACAATTCCATCGATTTATCCAAGGATGACCGCAGTGGTGTTAGTTGGCCTCGTGAGACACAGACATCTCAGTAGGAGATCATCTCAATGTACAGGTAAGACAGTTTAAGGAATTCCTAAGGAACTTTTGCATTAAATCAATTCAATCGACAAATTGTATTAATCAATGATTAATTATGTCTCGCTACAGTATAATAAGGTTTTGCAAAGAAAATGCACCCCCATTTCTAATTACATTTCGTTTTAATTAAAAGAAAAAAATTAAGTAGGATGATAAGTCAATTTAAATACAAGGATTGTTTATTTTTAAATTTATTATATCAAAATGTCATTTACAGATTTAGTTATAATTGCAGTAAAATAACTGCAATTTATTATTAACTATACATTTTTCTGAAATGATTTTAATTTTTTCTTCGTTTGTCAGATCAGATGTTATTGGAGTGATTTAGAATAAATTTGAAAAAGTTAATGTATATACTGTACTACTACTACAATGCAGCGAAAGAGGAAGAAAATATAAAAAGTGTAAAATCTGGCTCATATTGATTACATTGCGAATTTCTCTTTGCTTATTACACTCAAATTCTCAAGGGACTTTTAAAGAGTGGTGCAAAAATAGATATACAAATTTATTAAATCAATTTATTAAATAAATGCTAATAAAGAAAAGGGGAAATTACCCATCATGCACATAATGAAAACAAAAACAAAACAAATTCATGCCAAGAGCTTGTCAATGAAGTGGAGTCTGAGACGGCCGTTTCATCATCTTTATGATTCATCAGCCAAACGTAATAATAAAGATAATAAATAATCCTCAACTTTCGGGCACAAGTGGGAAATACATTATTAAGTCCTGTTAAGCAATAGGTAATTTTCTTTACTTGGATACTAAATGTATCCAAAATTGTATAGAAAAATAAATGGTTCCGATGGGCGCTTATCTATTGGGAGCTGGAGATTTCAGATTTGATTATCCAAGGAGATGAAATTTTCCCCAGATGCTTTTTCTCTTAAAAACACTAGGATTTCCCAAACTTAAGTAAAAACGAGAGTTAAAAGGAGTTAAAAGTGAGCAAATAGAACTGAGCAAACATAGTATTGTTATAATAGTTTGGATCTTCCGTGATCTGTTGTAAGGCAACTTTAAAAAGAAATCAGAAAAAAACATCATTAAAGAAACAATTAATAATACTATCATTAGTTTCAGTAGTTTAAAATAAATACTTTAAAATACTACTTTTTAAAAAGTAAAATAAGTGTGTAGAGAGAGAAAAGAGTAAAAGATCAGCATCAGAGGCAGAGGGTTTCTAACAGAATAAAATTATAAATTGTATTTTTTCCTATTTTTGTTTTGATAATTTGACGTCGTTTGTTTAGCGAAACAAAAAGTAACAAAGATCCAAATATTTCTTTGCAACTTTCATTTTTTTTTCATTTCTTTCTTTAAATGTAAAGAAAATATAAACTCGCTAAGAAATGTTTTGATTTTGACACCTACAAAGTGATTGGAATATCCCAAATTTGCATAAAGATAACTAAAAGTGGCTAAAGTATGTAATCCAATCAGTTTCGTAGCAACATAAGCCACTACTTTATCATGCCTTGTGGAAATTCATTAACTGACAAAGAAATACGAAAATTTCATTTTTTCCTTGGTCAAAAAAAGTCAACAAGGCAAATAGCCTCAGAATTAAATTGTTCACAGACTGTTATTCAAAATGTCATCAAGAAAAGTAATAGTTATGGAATCACAAAAATACCAGGTAGACCTCCAAAACTCACACTTCGGGACCACCGGAGAGTTCAAGATCTTGCTGCGTCTGATAAGATGTCCATCCGTGAAATTGCTCGTGTGTTACCAAAGACTGTATCTCACCAAACTGTATGGAAAAGCTTAACGTCAAATAATCACATGAAGTTTGTGAAACTGAAGCTAAACCCAAGCTCACTGCCACTCATCGTTCCAGCCGACTTGACTGGGCTAAGAAAACAGTGAAATGACATCAAAGGTGGAACGAAATAGTATTTTCTGATGAAAAACGAATCTGTCTTGACGGCCCTGACGGATATTCCGCATACTGGCATGATGTACGCACTCCGTCGAAGATAAGATTAAGCAGACAACAAGATGGGAGTGGAGTGATGGTATGGCAGCATTTGGGCAGGAGTAAGGCAGATATAGTGTTTGTGGAAGGCAAGATGGACTCTAAAAACTATAAAAACCTTATGTACGACTATTTAATACCATTTGGATCCCTTCTAGGAGGGCCAAATTGACAATATCAACAAGACAATGCTTATATACATGGGTCAAAATCCACCAAAGCGTAGTTTAAAAAGAGAAAATTGATGTCATTCAATTAGAAAAAATTACAAAAAAGCGAACAAAAAAAAATATACAAAAGACAAAAAAACAAAAAAAACAAAAAAAAAACCTGAAAAACCCAACAACATCGAATGCTTAAAGTTATGTAGTTTGTTTCAACATATTATATTTATAGTATAAATTTCAAGAAAGACGTTTTATCAAAATATACCTATTTAATAAAAAATTAAAAATTTTGAAGTAAGTTTGAATAATAAATAGCTACACATACCTATAAAAATAAAACCTACGAGCAAACCAAACAATATTAATCCTGAAAGAACGTAATATTTCGTGTATGTTTTGCCATTTTATGTAATGGAAGTTTCATTGAAAAATTACCCTGCAGAGAAGTAAGCTACCAAATGAATAAATCATTCTGTGGATCGTAATAAGCATCCGGATGGAAATACTATAGATAAATCAATCAATAGAATGGACAAAGCTTAGGAAGAGAAAATGATCATTTATTTAATGAAATGTTTTAAGTTTCAAACACGAGAAGAATCAAATTTCTACTAATCAAATGCAATTTCGTTCCTTCGAATATGATGTTACAGAAATCACTTACTAATATCAAACTCAAAACATTCTCGCTTGAGTAATTTTAAATTGGTTTGGATTCACATAGAAATGATGTTAAAGGCTGACTTAAAAGGCATAATGGGATTTAATCAATACAAACCAGGCTACAAATATTAATACTTATACTTAAAGATCTCTGATATTATATTCGAGTACATATACCGTATTTACTCGCATAATTTCCCCTTTTGTTTCATCAATATTTGACAAAAAAAGGGCGGGGGGAAATTACGCGATGTTTTTCAATTTGAGGAAAAAAATATGGTGAAAACCATGTTAAATATTGATTTTTAAAGCAAGAAATGTAATTGACAACAATTTTATTAACACGCAACATTTAAAATATAAGAAATCACATCTCAACATTTGTTTTTTCTTCAAAGTACAGTTAAGCAATAGGCATGCACGGAAGTGTGTGTGCGGCTGTGACGTAATTTCGTAACTCACGCAGCGCAGCCCGCCATCTGTATAGCTGCTCACCGCATGACGTCAGCATCAGCTGCCTGCTAATAGAGAACTTAACTTTATTCGCGAACTTCACGTTTTCACAAAACACTCGAAATTGTTGTACTGATTCAGAAGGAGTCTGCTCTTGTACTGACTGGGGTGGGGGTGGAATCTTCCCCTAAAGTAGCGTGTGATAGAGAAATGCGGAAGTAACGGTACATTGTCGCGTCGTCGTGAGTTGACCGCCAGTCAAAGTCATGTTGGAAACGAGTTGAAGTAGAGGTGGGGAAATTATGCGATAAAAATAAAAATTGAATTTTGTAATCCACAAAAACTGGGGTGGGGAAAATACGCGATGGGGGAAATTATGCGCGTAATACGGTATATATTGTGTACATATATTCGACTGAGATCTTGTACTAAACCCGTGACATGTTCAGCGGCATTATAGATTCAATATACAAGCAAAGTATGTTTAAATATTTTTAAAATGTTCGCTATTGTGTCTTACCATGTGCAGAGATTCAATCTTCGGTATTCAGAGAATTTCTCATTTTTTTCAGCTAAATAACGTAAGTGAGAAGGTTTCAAAAAATAAACTTTGAAAGAACATTCCGATTTCGAAATTTTTAAAATTGTTTTTTCAAGCACCATTTCCAATTCTTAGTTATCTGAGAATGAAAGACGATTCTGAAATCACAAGCACACGTCATTTAGTCCATCATTATGAAGAGGAATCTTTTTGGGTTGTTTGAATAAATTTGTGATTCTCAAACTCTTCATTGCAGATCTTCATCTAAATTCAAATCATGGCTTGAAAATTATGTTTTTGTAAAGTTAATGAACCTATAGTTACTATGTATATTGATTATTTATCTTGAGAATGAAAATAACATCAAATAATAATCATTGATGTAATAAATTAAATTTACTTAAAACTTAATTTATCTCGTATTTTTTTAGCCAATGGGATGAATATGAATACAAATATAGGATATAACTGCTATTTTAAAGGAACTATCAAATGATTTTGTCACATAAATACATCTGTAATGCAATAATAGTAATAATAAACAATCATTTCAAAGCATTAATAATTTCTTTTTGGAGTAGGTATAGAACAAGTAAGGTTAAATTTTTGTGATTACAGTAGAGTCCCGATTATCCGCGAGTGCCGCGAAAATTTTTTTAATTACGAATCTCAAAAAAATCAATTTCAATCCAAGCCAACAACAGGGAAAGTACAATAAGCTCTACAGTGCGAAAATCGAAAATTACTGACAGGTTTATTGTGCATCGTGATCCTATAGGCCTTCTCGGAATTTGTGGATGCAAACGTACAGCAAAGGTTTCTGCTTTACTATACATATTTTAAAAGTTTAACATATTATGTTTTTTGTACAAAAACGTAGTTTTTAATGGTGAAATATTTTTTTTTTTATGTTTACACCTCATTTTTAGTCTTTTTCGGGTTATCCGCGAAGCCCTTGCCACCCAATTCCGCGGATAATCGGGGCTCTACTGTATATCCCAAATATTAAGGGAGAGTGTTTTAACAATTTGAATATCTGAGACCTGCTAGGACCTAGTGATCTCTCGTAGAAGTATAAGTGACGTACTTGACCACCAGTCTTGTGTTTGGACGTGTTTGTCTAAGGATTACAAATGCTGGAGCAAAACGTTATTTTTACGAGTTAAAAGTAAAATTTTTCGCTCACGAGAGTGTGAGTTTATTTTCAATTCGCACACAAAAATTGTTGACTGTATATTCGTTGGAATTCTATACATTATAATGGTTAGTAATTTGGTTGAATGGTAGTGTCAGGCAGCCATATTTGTTGAAGTATATACAGTGGAACCCCGCTATTCGTACACAATCCGATCCAGGAGGCAGTTCGAATGGCGATTTGTACGAATGGCGAATCATTTTTTCACATAAGATATCATGTAAATTGAATTAATCCGTTCCAGACCCACAGATGATTGCTTATATAAACCTTTGTAATAATATTTAAAGGCCTAAAATACATAAAAACTATGAAAACAATAAATATATAGGCCTCTATTATTATTTCTTTCTTTTTCAGTATAGATGATATGGTTGATTTCGCCATGCCATATTGAGTTGCCAGGTCAGAGACACGAGTTCCACTTTCAAACTTTGCAACGAGTTCTTTTTTTCAATTCAATTGTCGTTCTCACTGCTTTCCTTTTAGGCTTAGTTGAATCAGTAATCTTTTATAGACCCATGGCTGCACTATTTTTAATAAAAATAGCAAAAAATAACAATAAAATATCACAAAGTTTCACGAGGCTTGCGTGGATGATGCGTAGCGTACGGAAGCTAGCACGATACTGAACTGAAGCGACCGTGTGGCGCGGCCAGTAACAAGGTCACGCTGTCCGAATCGCGAGCAAGCGTACGAATGGCGAGTTCAATTTTACTGAAAAAGTTGTTCGAATAACGAGTTGTACGAATAGCGAGGCGGACGAATGGCGAGGTTCCACTGTACATTCATATATCTTGGGCCACAGCTCGGACTTGTACCTTGAGCCAGTGGTTCATGATACAAGAGGTTACGACATGTTAAGTGTGTTTCAGTGGCTGATACCAAGAACAACAATGACTAGGAGCAAATCTGGAAAGAAAAGGGACCATGTAGACTCAAATGGATTAAAAAATGTGCTTGAAGGTGTTTCATTCCGATGATCCAGAGATAAATATTTCGTACAGAGAAAAATGTCAGTCAATGGGTACGAATTGATAATGTAGGCCTATACGTAGAAAGAAGACTAAAGGGAAAGTAAGCAACGTGTAATTGAAGGTATAGGATAGTTGTCCCGAGGTAAATGAGCATATTGTACCTTTGTCCACTGTGAAGCACAAAGTTCCTTTATTTTTTATTTGAAAATTTGTTTAAAAAATTTAAAATTGTATAAACTCAACTCAACAATTTTTCGAGTTTATGGGTTATTTCCAAACATGTCAAAAAGTATCCAAAAATTTAAAGTTTAAAGAAACCGCAAAAGTGTTATTAAGACTGAATTCATTACGATAATTCTAAAAAGTGACCCAAGGTACAACACTCTCTCCTATTATTAAAATATTCGGATCCATCCTGTTATGGTAAATTGTAATTGAATATTGCTGTCTTTGCAAAATAAAAAAGGTTAAGAAATTAAATTTTGAGTTTTATGGGTTTAGAAAAAATAATTAATATTTTATAAGATTATTTGACTTTATTACAAGATGGGTTAGCAATTGAGATGATTTTTTTGGGTATTTTTATTCTGGTTATTTCATTCAAAATAAATCTTTCAGTTCTTTAATAAA
This sequence comes from Thereuonema tuberculata, assembly GCA_023159025.1. NCBI lineage: Eukaryota > Metazoa > Arthropoda > Chilopoda > Scutigeromorpha > Scutigeridae > Thereuonema > Thereuonema tuberculata. Next base: position 27,832,086 of record JAFIDM010006943.1, read on the forward strand.
TCTTTTGTAATTAAATGTTATTATTTGTTCTTTTGTTATTTTATATTTCATAATAGCAACAATCGAGCCAGTTTTAAAAAAGCCAGAGTAACAAGAAAGGTGGAAGTGACTCCAGCCAGGGTAGCGTGGGGTCAGATTAAAACCAATAAACCCTCACCCTACGTGTGGGTGACGAGAAACCCTTCAAGAAGTGCAACAGAACCCGCTTTGTCCAATGACATTTGGGATATTGGCATTCCTGGACTCAAGAATGTCATCAGCAAAAGTTACAGTATACCAGCTCGGATCCTGTGGGCGGTGGCTATTGTGGTCTGTACATCTCTTTGCCTCTATCAAATCAGTGACCGACTGCAGTAAGTTAATAAGTGTGTTGGTTTTTCTTTTATTCAGATGTGGAATGAACTGACTGATACGGCGATTGTATCCTGTAAAGCTCAATAGTGTGAATCTAGTTTAAATATCTTTTCGAAACGAAGTTTAAGTAAGATATACATATAGTTTATGATATTTAAAATAACAGAAGAAGGCATGTAATCTGTTAAATTGATAAAGAGAGCCGGTGAGATAATATTTTGTGTTATATTAAGATGATATAAACATACATGTAATATATAATATTACGTGTTATTTTACATTAACAGTATTTTAGGCCTTTCACATACCTTGTCATCAGGTATGGTGTTCAGATGACGATTCCCAACTACGAATACGAAAGTTCTGGACCTTCTTACTTCTATGATGCGGTCTAATTCCTCAAAAAAATTTCATTTTTAGTAACTGAGCAACATTTGCGGATCTTACAATTGCTGAGTATTTCATTCAAGTTTTTCGATAACAAATTAAAGACAGCAAAAACCAGATTTTGGCGGGGTTTTTTTTCCTTAAAGGCATTCGCCATCTGCGATTTTCCTTTGAAAACACCAACTGAAGTTTTATAAGGATCATTGACATGATATGCAGTTGCTGATGTCTTTAAGGTTTTTTATTCAACTTCAAATTAAAATTCATCTGAATACTATATGATTGCTAATATATTTAATATTCTATTTTAATAAAAAGTAGACTTATGTAAAGTTTTATCCAACCACAGTTTTAGACTCCAGTTTTAGATTCCTACAATCCTAATATAATAGAATGTTAAAAATTAAAATAATTATTTTTTTTACTATTGCAGTAACTCATGCATTAAATTTACTTCAATGTGAGTAATGAAAAATGGCAGATATTGATGAATATCGGTTGTTGATCTCTGATGTACAGAGTTCAGTTCTCTTTGTCAAATAAAGACCATTGAAAGAGCCTTCGATGATAAATTATCCAGGAATTGAATTGATTATAAACATAAATTGTTAATTTTATCATTGCTAGGAGGCTAGGAGGTATCTCAAATACTATTTTAAAAAATAATATTTCTTACTTATTAGACGAACTTATCTATCGTTGCTGGTGCATTTAAGCGGTTTGTGGTAAATCATTTAAGGATGCATTATAATTCTTTCTGTAGAATACGTTTTCACTTAAAATAAAAAAAGCACATAAACTTCTTCTTAAGAGGAAATGTTTTGATAATTTTAACATGTTCTCCCAAAATAGCTCATCGTTCATTTTCAAGTTTCAATTTTTTTTATTTAAAATGAGAAAAAAGCCCCTATTTAATAAAAATCATGTATATAGTTTTCCAATTCTGTGGTGTGTATCCCTTTGTGTGTAACGATCAGAAAGTTGCCCGGTAAGTCTCGCATCTGTCTGTGTGTAACACAATAAATCAGAAAGCTGTCCGGCAAGTCTCACATCTACTGCAGCGCAGATGTAATAGTGTCGGGTGATCCATGTAATGAACGAAACTATTCTGCAGTTTCTTCAGACTCACATTTCCTGCATGTCACCTATCAGCTGAGCCTGAAGAAAGGATCAATTGTGATGCTCCTTCGCAATCTCAATCCAAAGAAAGGGCTCTATAAATGGCACACTATTGGTCGTTAACGAATGTTATCGCAAAGTTCCTTCGGAAAGCAACAGAGACGATATCGTCACTATTCCCACGATCGACTTTCAGCTGAGTGGTGTTAATTCGCCATTCAAGTTGAAGCGCGGTCAGTTCCCAGTAATGCCCACATCAAGCAATAAACAAAATTCATTTATGTTCCTAGCATTGCATTCATTTGAATCTCCTATCCGTCATAATACATGACGGGCAAATCTAATAAGGGTTGTTGATTAATTTTGAAGAATGATAACATCAATGGTAAACTGAGATGACTTGTTTTAAACAAATATGGATTTGGTAAGGTGATAAGCTTGTTTCACAAATTTTGATTTCACAAATAATTCTTAAATGATCACAGTGATTATCTAATACAGAACAGTTTCTACTCATTGAAGAAAAGTATTTGATAATTTCACAGAATAAAACTAGCAAATCATCTGCTACATAAACCGTTTATTTTCAGATACTTCCTGTCTACACCGCTTCGTTTTGATGTTACTGTTAAGTACAACGCAACCGTTCGCTTTCCTGCTTTCACCTTATGTCCATCCGCTGTCACATTACGCAATCCTAAGATACGAAAACTTCGAGCTCAATATGCGGAGAGATTTGGAGACAACTGGACTGAAGAAACACAAGTGCATGAACTGCTCAGGCTACCGGAAGTTAATATCACCATGTTATGGGACCAACAAAAAATTTCCAACGAAAGTTTACAAGTCAACATGTTTGTATGTAACAGGTTTTAAGTAACTCTTCTATTTGATTGCATGAAAGAGGGCATTTAATATTTTACAAAATCAATTTCAAAAATACCCTTTCTATTTTTTCTAGATTATTCTTTTTTTTCTAAATAAATTCCCTATACTTATACTGTGGTATTACTTTTAGGACGGGATCAGAGGCCATGGAATTACAGATAACATACACATAGAGGAACTTGCTACAGCTAAAGGTCCCTGCTGGAAGATCACCCAAAGTTAGTGGCGGGTTTTGTTGTTTTTTTTATACCTTTATACAATGTTTCCAAAATATGACATTATTCATTGAGTATGTCAGGAACTTCTCAAAATGATCATGCAAAAGATGTTAGTGTTAACACTAAAGAGGAGTTGATTGTGAAATTAAGAATTAATTAAAACAGGACAGAGTAGTTAAGGTAGAGAAATGAAAACTAAAAAAACAAGAAATACACAATAAAATTAAGAATAGAAATTTATGTGCCACTCTCCGCCGGCCGCAATGAATTTTCTATGCGCATCAGCGGAGACTGGCATATGAATTTCTATTCTTTAATTTTATTGTGTATTTCTTGTTTTTTTAGTTTTTATTTGGAGTTCCCATTCTTTTCCCTACCTTTACTAATACTAACCTCCGTAATAGGACCTAGTGGTTAATAGTAACTACTCTCTACTAAGGATCGGCAATATACCGAGAAACAGCTGTTTGGAGATGCCACTTTTGCACTTATAAACACTAGGTCTACCTTTTAACAGGACAGAGTAGCAGTGTTCCTTATTAATATAAGAAAAACTTGTAAATTTGCTCTCTCTCCCGAAAGTTGTATAACTAACTAACCAGTTTTAGACAGAGCTAGTTAGTTTATTAGTTTTTACTATCAGAGGATACAATAAATCTTTTGTAAATTTAACGATGCTTCCCAAATGCTTCCCTGTTGTTGTGAAGAAAAATTCTGGCCTCTAGTGACTATTAGAAAACAAAAACAAAATCTACACCCATTTCCAAGTAACAGTCCTCCGCCGAAGACATGCTGCCTTCTTTGATGCCGCAGAAAAAGAATAGTTGGAATTCAAAACTTTTGAAAGAATTATTACATTCGAATTTGTAGTATGTTACTGTTCATTTCCTTATTTTTAAATAAAAGCTAAATGTTTCTAACCAAATTTTTTCCACAATTTTAAAATTATGTGATAACTACTTTGAAATTTCTACATCAATTAAACAATGGAATTTTCTCAACTTTATGTCTAAACTTTTCCACTAGAATCCACTCGGAACAAAATGTCAAATACAAAAGTTTGATCGTCTGTTGTCCGTAAACACATCTGCCAAAAAGAAAGAGATTTCCAGAAGATCCAATTATAGGTTCAAACTATAAAGGAGATACATACGGAGATTTAAGCTTTATCACCCTCATTAATGCTAGGCCTAAAACTGAAATGGAAAGTAATAGAAAGTGAATATGGGATTCAAATTCCACAAAAACACTCTTTTCAGCACACTTTTTTAACTCTCACTGTCTGGTTCCGGATCAAATCTTGTAATTAGTTTTTAAGTCACTTCCCATTGGTCAATCATCTAGAAAATTTGTACACTTGCTTTTGTCTGATGACAATACAATAATACAATAATACTGATATATCAATATATTACATTTTATATTAATATATTCCGCCAACGCAACACGTCCTTCCGTGGGCCGTTATTACCGAGACCAGCCGCTAGGCGGCGGCACAAACACAACTACTTCTCAGTTAAATATACATAATTCGTACATATTTTAATCATTATATAATACAGAAAGCGTTGTTTTTAAATTTTTTTTTTAACATTAATTATTAATATTTTTTTAATGCATATTTGATTAACTTCCTTCACCAATACAGTGCTAATAGTGTTACAGTCACTTTTCATTGGTTCTAGGGAATCACGTGGAATTTCGTGGCCCTGCAACGAGAATCATCATCACTTTGATAGAAGATCAGGCGGAAGAAGTGGATTTCACTGAAATCGGTTATACGGTGTGTTAAGTTATAGGTTTGTTTAGGAGAGAGTATCTTGACAGGATGTTTGTTTAGAGATGGTCATTTATTATTTAATTGTTTATTGCAACACAATCGAAGTCAAATGACAATTAAAAAGACTTTTTCTAAATGGGTTCAGAAGTAGAGCAAGTCACGACATAATGACATTTGCTTAAAGGTTTTCTGACAAATTATGCAATCATTCATTCATCAGCAACATGTGTATATATATAAATAAAAAAAAAGAGCCCGGTTAAAAGCCAAAGCGCTACACAAATAAAAATATATTTCCACTAACCTTTTTCCGATCAACTGAAATAAATTTGACTGCATTTAGGCCTTACACATAAACATTATCATCCTTAATATGTCACCATTAATTGGCTGCCTTTTTATTTCCATTATTACTTAATTGTATTGTTTATTAGGCTTTCGTGGTTATTGACTTTCTGGAAATATGATATAGTTTATTGAGGTTTGTAATTTATTGTTAATTGTAGTTGTACCCAGCTCTATGTCAAATGGGTACCGGGTTTCTTATTTGAGGGTTAAAGGCAGGCGGACTAAGAATGACTATCATATTTCAATTAGTTCCGTTGGGGAGTATCGTTGGAGTATCTTTCATATAGCGGGTCACTAAAAACAGATACATTATAGAAGGGAAATTACTATCGAATTTCTAAGTGCTCCTTTTAGTTCACGATTCAAAAATAAGAAAGTTCGTATTTTCAGTGCATGATGCCATTTCAATGCCTTACATATTAGTTTTAATATTATTGTTTTAATAATGAAAGACATGCATTCCTGTATCAAATTAATTATTAATACTGTAACATTAAGTTCTGGAGTGAATTAAAAAAAAATGACTTTTTTGATCACCTGAGTTACACAGGACAAAACTGAATAATAATATAAGATTCCAAGAAATTAGTTCGAAAATAATCCAAATAAAAAGAGAGGAGTATTTTTTTGTCATATGAATGATAAATCAAATGATGGCATTTTCTATTTTCTACATTTATTCCATAACTAGCCGGCTACTATCGCTTGGCTCAAGAAAATGCTTTATTAGCAACTTACAATATTGTTATTATTATTGTTATTGTTAATATCAAGATATTCGATTTTCCACAGGACAGGACAAATGCAATAGCTCCCAAATGGGTCGTTAATAAAAATTCTCTTCAACGCAATGAAGGAAGAGTTTCTCAAATCCACAGAAGAGTATCGAGATTATAAATAATTTAAGCCTGAACCATCAATTGAGATTGACAAAGAAAAATCATCTTAAGTGCAGGAAGAGTCTAATTGTTTCAATTGTTGTGGCTGTAATTTCAGAAAACGATGCCAATGTAATTTGGATGTCAAGTTGGACTGAGAATTGGCCCAAGACCGATTTTTTTTTCTCTAAAAATTTCAACATTGTTATCTTCAAATTAAATTACATTTTAATAATGTAATTAGCTTCCCGTTTCTTATATCACAAGAAATATCTACAATTTATGTATTTATAAGTTATTGTGGCAGTTGAAAACATCGTTTTTCAACAATGTCACTGTTTTTAAATAATGTTCTTATAATGGATATATCCTATTTTGTAATACTAAAATGCGTAATTTATTTTTTTAAACTTTTTAACGACTCAGATCTACTGATTTCAGTATTCAGGCTGTTCTTAACTGCTGTTATGTTGTTATAGTTCATGTCATACATTTCCCTTACGATTATATTATCAATCAAAGACAGTGTAAATATATACTTATGGAGTATTCATTCAACTCTAACCTAAAGTTCATGTTATACGTATATATACAGTTGCCTGTCGCTAACATATCTTTCTGTTCAACGTTTGTTTCGTTGTTTTTTTCAGCAGTGTTAAACTAGATTTCTGCTATTTTTTTTTCCAAATTCAGTTTAAAATTATTGATAAAGCAACAAACAAATAAAAACAAATGGAAAAAAAAAATTGGACTCAGGAGTTTCTCTAAATTACAGATTTTCCCTCAAGATGAATTAGTTTGGCCAACATTTGAAATTTATTCCGGATATCCGCTTTATACAGGATCCATCATGGTTCTCACGTTAGAATTGAAACTAGTAAGTAAAATATTTCATTCGTTTTTAGTAAAAGCGTTTCTGAATTGTTAACCCCTAATTAGGAACATTGCCATATTTACGGTTTAATGGTCTTATCTATAATTTTTCTTGTAAATTTAAATGCTTCAGGGAAAGATCCAATAGCACCATTCAAAAGGCGAATTTCAAAGATTTCTTACAGTTTCATAATTTTTTTTACTAGAATATATTTTTCCTTTTTTTTTTCTTCTTATTCGGGTTTCCATCATTAATAATTTGAAATTCCCGTAGCGAAATTTTATTTAAAATGTTTTAAACATGCCTCTGAATCGACTATTTCAAAACTATTTTTTTACCGGAAGTTTACAATGGTAGACATAGAATATTAAATACAAGAGCATTAAATGCAGTAGAAATTGGTCTCATACGATATGACTATGGGATAATGAAAACCTCGTAATAAAATTTTTCGTTTAAATTTAATTAATTTATTGTAGCAATTATTAATTATATTCATTTGGAAACGTAGTCAAATACGTCATAATTTTTCTGTAGTATACTTATTTAGATCTTCTGGGGCATCCCTGTGCTAATCACGGAAAGGTTTATGAGTGTTGGAAGAGGACCTTGGAATCTCAACTTAGAAACCATTCTTTATGCACGTAAGTTGAGAGATATAAGATCATAGCTAATTATTATTTTCAAATCAATTTTTTGTAGTTTTTCACGTGCTGTGATGTAGCAGATATCAAGCAAGAAAGATAAGGTCACTAAATACACGAGGGTCGTTCAATAAGTAATGCAACACATTTTTTTTCTAAAAGTAGATTTGTTTTATCAGTTTTAAATATCGATATATCAATCATCCTGCTCCTCAATTCTTTAGTTACAAAAAACTAATTTTCAACAAAATCTCGTTCAAGTCTTGGCTTCACGCCACCGAGATGTCAGAGCTTGTATGCCTTGACGTTACCATTCTACTGGTCTGTGCCTCAGTCAACTTCTTCCTGCGTCAAGAACTTCCTGATCGTTGCCACATCGCTTCCCGCGGATTGCATCCTTTAGAGGTCCGAATAGATAGAAGTCCGAAGGTGCGAGATCAGGGCTGTAGAGTGGATGAGGGAGAACAGTCCAATGAAGTTTTGTGATCTCCTCGCAGGTGTACATACTTGAATGTGGTCTGGCGTTGTCGTGGAGCAGGAGAAGTTTGTTCATGTCTTTGTGGCCACGCAAACACGCTGGAATCGTTTCCTCAATTTCTTAAGAGTCTTCCCATAGGCTTCTGAGTTGATCGTTCATTGCAACATTGCAGGAGTCATAGCTGTATGCGGCCGGCCAGAGCGCGGGATTTTAACAGCTTCCCTTTTCCTTCTTGCCGACGACGACAGACCATTCGCCCAACGACTCAGAGTGCTTTTATCAATTGCCTAATCTCTGTAGACATTCTGTAGCGCTTGCGAATATTTGTCACATGTTCCGCCAAAAGAAATAGTAAGTAAGTAAGAAATAGTAACAATAACTGCTCTTTGTTTGGAACACATCTCATTCACAGACGCCACTACAGTACTGCCGTAAAACGGAGAATGATGAAACAATTTGAGAAAGTGCGGGAATGTTAAAAGATACTGTAAGAAAATTCCACGTTTTTTTATCAAATATTAGCCGAGAAAAAAAATGTGCTGCATTACTTATTGAACGACCCTCGCATGATACAAGCCCCTGTTAATACGACTACAATTATTAACTCTTAGTTGAGACATTTATATAATTAACTAATATCAATGTATCGTTAATTAAGGCTGTTGAGTTGCTGAAATCCGTATCTGATGGACTGGAAGTCATAATCGTTATTGCCTAAATATTACGCATGATTTTATATTTTCTTATATGAATAAATGAATTCAATAATAGAATTATTACGAATTCAATAACACAATGTTGAATTTCCTGACTTTTCACTGACAAAATCCCTAAGTGCGCAATTGGATGGCCGCAACCCTTGATATATTTACCCAGAACATAATCTACGTATTTGTGAATTCCCATCATATTATCCATATAATATCCATTTGGGACATCTATACTTGCTTTCCCGGAAAGAGATAATTTCCAGAACAACAGTTTGAATATTGTCATTTGCATTCAGTCTAAATCAATCGATTTAACAGCTAGTTTTTTAATTCATGTTCACCAGTCAACTATTAACCACCAATCATTCGCGAGTATCAATACGTAATTCATATTAAATATTATCTTCACTAATTTAATGTTAATTGTAAATTAAATTAAATTAATTTAATTTTATACTCACAGTCTCTTAATCTTAACTCTTGTATTTTGTCTTCTACTAGTACAAAGATGATCCAGTTCAACATTCAAAATGTATTACATTCAATTTATTGCAGAATGTTTGGAATATGTGCCAAATTCTGAAAAAGAAAAGTTATTTCAAATCATAAACAACAGAAAATATATTAAAGCTTACAAAAAGCTTATTATAAATTTATAATAGCTTTTGTTAGTTGTACCAACTTCTGGTATGTGCAAGAGTAATCCGATCTAATTTCATCTTTCATTAGATTGTATTCTAAAGAGCAAAAAAAGTTACAATCTACTTTTCTTAAAATGTTATTTTTACATTAAAAGAAAACAAAGAACTCACATAACTAAACAAAACAAAAAATTCACTGAGCTATTTTTGATTTTTGTACTGGGAATCGGAGACAAAACTGTTTTGAGGTTTGTTGAACTCTCATCAGTCCGATCCGTCCAGTATATCTAGCTCAGTGAAGTGGGACAATATACAAAACGGACAAACATACAAATCAATGACCCCTCAATTATAAAATATCAAAACAAAATCAATAATAAAAAGGGGCGAATAAATAATTCCTGCTAGTGTTTAGCTTAGCATCAAGGGATAATTTATAACAAGGTTAGTATTTAGACAAGAAAATTAACGTGCGTTTGGAAACATTTTACTGTAAATAAAAACAAAGAACGCACATAACTAAACTAAACAAAAACTCACTGAGCTATTTTTGATATTTGTACTGGGAATCGGAGACAGTACTGTTTCGAGATTTGTTGACCTCTCATCAGTCCGATCCGCCCACTAGACCTACAGTATTTTTTGTTTTGTTTAGTTATGTGCGTTCTTTGTTTTCTTTTAATGTAAAAATTGTTCTAATGCACGTTAAATTTTATTTGTAAAATGTTATTTCTTTAAATTTCTTTATTCTGTTTTCATTTTTGGCGACCTCTTACAAAAAGTATAAAGGGGGGGGGGGGGACTGAAAAAGTTCGGGGGGGTCTCTATGGTTTCATGTTTTGTTTTTTTATTAAGTCGTAAAAAATAACAAAAAAGAAGAGCATTTATATATTTTCAAATTCTAATGTGGAAAAAAAAATATTAATGAAATCCGCATTACTTTTACATGATTGATTAGTTATATGTATATCAACCCATGAGCAACTGATTAGTTAAAATTGTTAATTCTCGCTATTAGTTTAATGAAATGTTAATAGGAGTAGGAGAGAAATCCATTATCTTTAGATGTCCAATCCTTATTTAAGGGAATTTTTATTCTCTTCTATCAGTAATTCTTTGATAAGCTCTCCCTTGGAAACTATTTCAAATACAAAAGTTAGATTCTTCAAATGTGCATTGATTGACTGATTGTAGTGAAGCGGGTGGCAGGGAAGTCAAGCACCGCGACCTGTAGGTCTGTTGTGCAATCCCACGGAAATGAGAGAAAGACTGAGAAAGTATGGTGGGAGAATTGCAGGAGAAATGGGAGAACCCCGAGAAAACCTGCCCAGCGCGGATCGTCCACCGTCACAAAACCCACATGAGAACCGAACCCCGGTACACAGAGAGGCCAACATCTGAGTGACAACGCCAACCGCGCGGCCCTTCAAATACTTTCATGCCAACTTTCATGCCAACTTTCAAGAGGATCCAGCGGTTTAAAAGTTGTTAGAGGATACACATACACAGACACATCGATCTGATGAGCCCCGCTTTCCTAGGAAAGTAGGCTACAAGGAAACAATACTGACTCAAACTGAAGGATTCTTAATCTCAAGATTTTTATATTTTTTGCATTTCCGTTCAGTTATTCTCAAATGCAGTCCGTGATAATCGCATTTGGCAGAGAATCTCTTTTAAATGTTAAAATCAGTGTTCTAAATCGTAAATTAATTTTTATCAATGTTTTTAGAAAAGAAAAGAAAAGTTTCTCACGATGTAGACAGTGACTCTCAATGACTAAAAGCAAGAAATTAAAAAACAAGACGAAAATGTGGAATCCAAATCCTTGGGCAGCATTCCGGCTACCACAAAAGGTATTTGACCACAAAAAGGAAAATAAATAAATAAATAAATAAATAACAAACCCTCTAAAGGGTAACAGGAAAGCAATTAATTCAAATAAGTATGCCTTTTTGAGTCGAGCTGATACACTGGGACGGCCGTTTTCCAGCTTGTTGGGCTCTATTCAGCATGTTTTTTTTTTTTTTTTTTCTTTTTTTTTTTGCAAAGCAAGTTTAATGATCAAAGGTTAATTTTGATTAGTTTAATTCTACTGGTCTACAACTGCTGTTTGCTTCAGAAACCAGAGGAAATTTCTGTTACTGATTTTGGTGAACTAAATTTGAAAATCGCGATACTAATGTTGTCTATGTCCCAAAAAAACATTCAAAGATATGTATTGTAAGCAACGTGTTTATGCAAGTACACATTGTATACAAGCTATGGATTTTCTTTTCAAAGCTGTACTTCACCTGGATATCATACGACATTTCTTTGTCCATCAACTCTAAATAGATTTGATATCAACGTAGAAATGAGATCAATAAGTATCGCTTCTAAACTTTCTTTCATTTTGTCAATCGGTTCTTCAAGGATGAACTAATTTTTAAAATTAAGATTCATGTTCAGTTTGCTTTAAAATATAATCAAAAATTTTGATTTCCGAAGTAATTGGTTGAAGATTACTTATTATTATTATTTAATTTATTATTATAATTTCCTAAAACAGGAGATAAAAACCCTGAGAACTCTTAATATATTTTAATGTTTTGCAGATTACCGTTTCTGGGTAACATGTCGTTGTGTTCAACTCCTGAAGAATTCGAGCACTTCCTCAGCATCTACGAACAAGGCTTATCTAAGATTCAATGTCCAACTATTTGTCAGAAAGAATTTTATTCGGTTACAGCCAACAGCTTTCCTGGTCCCGATCGACGCCGCACTGTAACTACAATTCAATACTCAAGCAGTGTATTTGAGAGATACCACGAGTACAAAGCTTATACGTTAGTCTCCCTTCTGTGTGATATTGGAGGGAGTTTAGGTCTTTTTTTGGGATTCTGTCTCCTGACAGCGCTGCAAATACTGGAGGTCAGTCTGGTGAAGCTCAGACAACTACTATCTCATTAAACAAAACACTTTTATTTCTTTTTATTTGTTCTAATTTTTATTTTGCTTTTGATCCAATAAAGAATAATCATGTTGGATATTTTTTTTTATGTAAATGTTATTAAACTTAAAACTTTGTTAATTTATAATCAATAAAAAGCTCAATTAATGTTCTATTATCCATTTGTTAATTCTGTAAAGTTATGTCAAATAGGATTTGGAATTTGGAAAAAAAAAAGACAATGAATTTTGACAATTTTACGTCTTCTGATTCATTATCTCTTTTTGTTGTTGTATTTCTAAACATAATACGAAAAAAACTTAGCACAAATACTGCTGCCCAATACATACGGTGTGTCTGAAAAGCTTTAGGACTATTTATAAATTTTAATGAAAAAAATATCAAAAGATTTAGTAAAAAAATTTGGTGAAGTTAAAAAATTTATTAGTCTTTCAACCAAAAACCCTGTTAACTCGATACGCCTGTTTGTATGACCGTATGACCGAATCTATATTACTAAAATCTTTTATTTCTCTGTCTGTCTGTCTGTCCGGCGCAATTTTCTGTGAGAATGGAAAATAGAAATAATTTTCACAATGAAACATCCATCACAGGAATCGAACCTACAACCTTCTGATCCGAAGTCAGCTGTCGTATTCATTAGGCCATTGGGACAACTACTCTCTTCAAATTGTTTTTTGACTTATATCTCCTTTCCTTTCCCCCATCAATAAGGAATGTATTCAATCTTTTTTTTTGAATCTCAAGATTGTTTATTTATTTCACATCAGTCAGTTTATTTGTAATTCGACTGACAATTAGAACTATAATTGCCGAAACGTTGCAATATTTTAAGTATTCTTACTTAACCAAATTTTACGTGATATTGAAAAATATGTGGGTGTACACGCCAGATGTTGGAGTAAAGAAAACAGAGTCAAGAAAGAAAGAAGCACTCTTTTTTTGAGGTGGAATACCGAAAAAATCACTATTTGCAACTCAAAAACCATCAATAAATGTAACTCAAACGTCACTGAAAAGTGACAATTACAATTAAAATGAGAGTCAAAAAAGAAAGAAGCAGTACTTCTATTAGATAGAATACTGAAAAATCACTATTTGTAACCCAGAAACCATCAATATTTGGAACACAAAAGTCACTGAAAAGTGACAATTGGAATAAAAAAGAGACTCAAAAAAGAAAGAAGCAGTATTTCTATTAGATAGAATACTGAACACTAATGTAACTCAGAATCCACTGAAAAGTATCATTTGGAATAAAAAAAGAGTCAAGAAATAAAGAAGCAGTATTTCATTAGGTAGAATACTGAAAAATCACTATTTGTAACTCAAAAACTATCACTATTTCTAACTTGAAAACCACTGAAAAGTATCAATAGGAATAAAAAAAAAGATAGTCAAGAAAGAAAGATGCACTATTTCTATTAGGTAGAATACTGCTCAGAAGTTAGACGTCTTAGCCATTAGACCACTAGGCCTACATTCTAATCTCTGTAAAAAATAAAAATATATCATAGATATATGATTTACACGCTGGTTCTAAAAGCAGTCGTAGATTGAGAGAAGAGAGACATCAAAAATTAAATTTAAAAAAAAAATTTAAAAATTTAGTTTTAGTTTTCTTGATGTAATTTTGTGTGTGTGTGTGTGTGTGTGTGTTTTTTTTTAATAAATAAAAAATTGTTTTCCGTTACATAAGCGAGGCTTCCTGAGCGAAGCGACGGGTAGCCGACTAGTTATCTATTAACAATTCAAAATTTTTTTAACGCATGTGATAAAAGTTCAAGATAGTTCGTTGTTAATGCCAATACACATAATTAAAGTTTAAAAATAAAACTATATACAATTAAAAAGTCCAGACATGTTGCGACACGTTAACGTGTCATCATCAGTGTCAACGAACTATCTTGAACTTCTAGACATCTCTATTCAATTATTGCAAAGCGTCCTTTCACTTAATTGAAATATGAAAATCGTACAGGGAGATTTCACAATAGTAGAGGAAGGACGATTGTAGAGTTCTCCTATTATCCGATTAATAATAATAAATCCCTTTGTCTGTCCTAATGTTTATTCTGTTATAATAATAAGTAGAATAAAATGTACTTCTTTTAATTACTCAGATTATATATATCTTAAGAATTTCTCATTCCCGGCGAAACCCCCATAGTCCTATATGTAATTCACTTATACGAAATGTTCACTTATACGAATAATTTTTGGTTCCCCCTCATATTCGTATAAGTGGTATATAATAAATGTAAGTTAAAAAACAAAAAACCTTTGCTTGATGGTTTTTTTTATTCCTAATCTATAAATTTTATTAATTCTTTAATGATGAACTCTGTTATTGTCTGAAGTTGTATTGGTGTCCCTTAAAAACAAAACTTTGTTCGCCAACTTTGTTTGGCGTTAAACAAAGATTTTTATTTGGCCTTTACTAAGCATCGTGAAAAAATCCTATTATTCAAATATATGTGATTACTCATCTAAATCTAAGCACCATTTGTTAGATATTTGAAACTTATCAAATTTTTAGAGCTCTTTAATCTAGATATCTGAGCCATACAGTGCTTGAAATATCCACTTATATTTAGCAAAACTGTTAAATCCTAAAGTTCCCGGTGTAAATATGCGTCGCGTGGTTTGTTTGCGCCCTACCCTTGATATTTGCGCCCCCCTCCCCACCATTCCAAAAATATACAACCAAAAAAAAAACAAAAAAAAAACGGAATTTCCAAAAAAAAATTTTTTTGTCGTGCCGCGGCGCCCCTCTTGGCGACGGCTCTGGCTGGTTTATGTTCAGGTGATTGTCGTGCACTAATGCCCGGTTGCACCAAAGTAGCGTTTAACTACGGTTTCCATGAACCGAGTTCTGCTTGAACCTTAAATTGAAGTTCAGCCTTGTTGCACCAAGCTATAACAAGCAGAACTGAACCGAAGTTCTGTGATCTGCGTTCATGGCGGCGGAAGTACGTCATGCGCTCAAAGCTGATTCCTGATTGGTTACAAGATTCGTCTTTCGTTGCGGGAAATCAACCCATTGTATTTTTTTCAACAGTTGTCCTTTGTTTCAGCAGCAACAATCTCATTATGAAAATGGAGTTCAGGAATTAAAAAACTGAATTCTGCCGAGTCCCTAATTATATAGAGACGAAAAAAAAATCCTTTTAATTGATATAATTGAATCATACATAACACATTTTAGAATGTAAAAAAAAATCGATGCGGAGTATTACTAATATATATAATCGTGGAGTTTAGCGTCCCAAATTAAATGACAATAAAAACCTACAACAGTGTAATGACACACAGTCATAAAATGTGAAATTTCATCACATTTGGATGGGTGGATGGCTATAAGTGTCCCACCCCCGACCGACAACGGGCCATCGTAAGCTCTGTTTTCGTGCCACCGCGTTCTGGAGTCCGCTATCGCCGGCCTGCTGCCGGATCTAACGCATCAGCGTCGGCGGAATAGACTGTACCAAAAGCGGCAAACTTCGGTGCGCGATGTCGATGGGGGGTGGGACACTATCCGTGCGGCCACCCACCCACCCAAGTGTGGTGAAATTTCACATTTTATGACTGTCATTTACTGTTATAGGTTTTTTATTGTTATTTAATTTGGGACACTAAACTCCACGATTACCCTAATATATACTGATCGCGAAATAGTCTGCCTTTTGGATACAAATGATGCAACTCTGTTAACAACTGAAATTTCTCTTCACAGTCACTGTCCAACGAATCAAATAAATGTAAAGTTGTCATTTTTAAAAGTTATTTCTGATAGTTGAGAGAAAACATGCTTTGGTCTCAATTCGCAAGCGAATATCAGTAATGGCTCGAACGCCGAACAGCGGTTTTGAACCGAGTTCAGCGCCTTGAACGGCCGAATTCGGCAGATCAACTTAACGACGCTTTTGAACCGAGATTCTCATTAAACGTTGTTGGCGCAATAGGTTTAAGGATGATCTCCGTTCATCTAGCAGTTTGAACGTGGTTCAGCTCCTGAACTTCAATGGTGCAACCGGCCATAAGACATGCACAACCGATTTGGTCTAATTAGGCCTAACGGCACCAAATTTTTCGAGTCTTGAATCAGTCATCTGTGAAATTCAGAGTTAATTCTCTTTCTACATATTCTTTGTGCACAATCTAAAAAAAAAACACCATTAACACTGTTTTAACTCTAGGCTTTTGATATCGAAGTTTATGTGTGATGGAAACATTCTTAACCAAGCAATGCATTAATATTTCATCTCCATAAATCTGTAAGCAACTTTTCAACAGTTCTAGTTATGTTACTTCCGACTAAACAAAACAATTTTTACATTCTAGCAATAGTTTAATCCACCAGAATGTGGCTACAATTATTTAAAATAGTTTCCGGTAGAATTTTGTACTTTTCATACTTTGTGCGTTTAACGAAACATCGCATCTTTCAGACATCGTAGTAAATAGTTCCAGGAATAGCTAAAGGATGGCGCCATCAGTATCATCATCCGTGGAACTTTCTAGAACGATCAAGCAAAGGTTGTTTTTTTTTAACTTACATTTATTATATACATAAAAAAAAACTGAGTAATTAAAAGAAGTCCATTTTATTCAACTTATTATTATAACAGAATAAACATTAGGACAGACAAAGGGATTTGTTATTCTTAATAGGATAATAGGAGAGCTGTATATTCAGTAGTAATAATTGGAAAAAAAAAAGAAAAGAAAAACTATGTTAACTGGATGAAATTAAACAATTTCTGTGACACTAGTAATGTTCTGATAAACATTCAGATTTGCTCTTCAAAATGATCTAAGTTTGAAACTACAGCTTTAAAAAGATCGAACAGTGCCTATAGTTTAACATTTGAACAATAGATGGCGTTAGGAACATATTTCCCCTAAAATTCTGTATGAGAATGCAATATGAATGTTAAGTTTCTCAATTACTCTAATTTAAGTTCAGATCATATTTTACTAACACTAGTTTCTATCTTCCATCTTAAGAAAAAATTAGAACTAAAAAAAATTAAATAATTTTTAATAAAAAGGAAAATAGAAGTAACAAAATACTGAAGTCGGCGTCAAGCGATTGATGATGAAACGAATGATTTATTATCAACATCACAGGGAGTTAAGCTCATTGCACACGGATCCGAAAATCGGTCGGTTTAAGGGGAGCGTTTGGGACCGTAATTATCATATTGAAATGAAAAAAGGTAAGGTGAATTAGGGTGTTTGGAACACAATTTACGAATAGAGTGATTCAGTCAAAATTTACTTATTCAAAACACCCTCATCCACCTTACCTTTTCATCTCAATATGATAATTTTGATCTCAAACACTCCCCTTAAGCCCATTACACATGGATCCGACCGACCGATTTTCGGATCCATGTGCAATAGGCTTTAGAGGATGAATTACATATAATCATCGTGACATAAGTCTTATTTTAATTTTGTCATTGTTAAAATACTCCATCATAATTTAGTAAATACGTAAATTAACATTAAATTGAACTTCAAATTTATCAATGTATGGACTTCAAGATTTAAGCAACAAATATTGAAGATTTTTTCTTTATCTGTATTTGTATAATGTGCGGTTTTTTTAAGTTTTTTATCTTTGCTGGAAAACAATTAGAAGATGGTCGTATCTTATCAGACTACAACATTCAGGAGGAATCCACACTTCACTTAGTTCTCAGGCTCAGAGGTGGTATGCAGATTTTTGTGAAGACATTGACTTGGAAAACAATAACACTGGAAGTTGAACCAATTGAGAATGTCAAAGGTCATATTTCTCCTGACTAATAACGTCTGATCTTTGCTGGCAAACAGCTGGAAGATGGCCGCATTCTTTCAGATTACAATATTCAAAAGGAATCCTCGGTACTTAGGCTGAGGGGAAGATTGCAGATTTTAGTGAAAACCCTAACAGGGAAGATGTAGAGTCGAGTGACACGATTAAAAATGTAAAGGCCACGATTCAAGATTAGGAAGGATTCCACCTGATCAGCGAAGATTTTTCTTTGCTGGAAAGCAGCTAGAAGATGGCCGTACTTTGTCAGTTTACAACATTCAGAAAGAGTCTACACTACACTTGGTTCTCAGGCTTAGAGGAGGTATGCAAATCTTTGGGAAAACCTTAACACGAAAAACAATCACTTTATTAAAAAAAACCAATGATAAAATTGAAAAAGCTTTTTATTTGTTTGTATAAGCATTTTTTTTATTAATATTAACTAGCAATTAACAAGTAAATACAGTAAAACCCCGTTATTACGCTCCCGCTTATAGCACTATCCCGTTCTTTACGCTCCTTTCGCGCGGTCCCTGGAATTTTCTATATAACTCTGTATACTTTTACCCTCTTATAACGCTTCAAATCCCGCTTGTAGCGCTTTTTTATATCGGAAATTTTGTATCGAAAAGAAATGTAACACTGTAACGATTCTTTTCTTTCCCTGGTAGGAGGGAATCTTCGAACTCTTTGAAGTGCGGGTCTGTGATACAGTAAGTTAGTGCAAAATGTCGAAGCGGAAATCCCTTTCTATAAGTGAAAAATTGCAAATTCTCCGTAAGTACGACGAGAATTCTACACTAAATCAGAAGGTTTTCGCAGAATCTAAGAATTCCCTGATCCAGTCTGAGAACAATAATAAAAAATAAGAATGGAATTATCAATTCAGCGAAGGATGGTTGCAAACGTAAAAAAGTAGTGTGGAAAATGTGAAGATGCCGAGGAAATTCTAATTGAACGGATTCATCAGTCCCGTGATGCATCAGTGCCATTAAGTGACCCAATCATTCAAGAAAAGGCGCGTGAAATAGCGGGCAGTGCACTAAAACTGCTCCGAAAATATATTTGTATTGCTCCTAGTGGAGTATCAATTGATGTTAATAGTTTCTTGAACCGCATTGAAAATGTCATAATTTATAACAGTAGCATACACACACGGCAAACCACAATCAAAGATTTTTTTAATAGGAAATAAGCTCACATTTGCACTATATCTATTTCAGAATCAAGTATCTTTCCTGTAAAATGGTGTCTAAATGTTTCCCCATCATATAAATCATTCCCCGTTTATAGCGCTATCCCGCTTATTACGCTTGTAGGTCACGGTCCCTTGACGAGCGTAATAACGGGATTTTACTGTATATGGGAATTATATTTTAAGTATATGAAATTTTTAATATTTTATAATAATTGACTTTTTTTAAAATATCCTCAATTTTTCTGTCGATTTATTAAAAAAAAGACAGACATCAAAGCAAGATTCCGGAGTTCTTTAGCCATCGTTGTATTGACACAAATAAAAATAATCATTATCATTCAACTATTCAAAAAATGCACCAAATTCAATAAAAGGTTCTAGCACCCGAACCATCATCTCAGAAGGAATAATTATTTTTATTTTTATACGAGATATTTGGCGAAGAGGAATTGTTATTGTAAGTAACATAAGGAATTTTGGGGAATTGATAAGTGACTTTTTTAAAAATTTAACCTTAAGCCTAAATAAATTACAAATATATTACTTAGATGATTTTATTAGATAGTGAAAATTGTAAAGGAATATGAAAATCATCATCTTCTTCTTCTTCATTAAATGGTGAGACCCATGTTCATAAATGACAAAACAAGACAGCTTGTTTCACACTAATCAGTTCTTCATCAATTGAAGAAAGAACTACGAACAAAGCAGGTCTCTTAACGGAGGTATATTGAGGTAAAGTGGGAAAAGAATCTCCACCAATCTAAACTAAAATATAAAAACACATTAAAAATAAAGAAAAAGAAAATTATGAACATTATGAACGTGACACGTTAACTTTCCTCGAATAGCGTATCGCTTTACGTTAGGAAACATGAGTTCCGATAAACTTAGAGAATTAGATTTAACTTGAATGACGACTTGATACTGTTGCGCGAAGTAATTGGGACAAATCCATACGACGATAAGAGTTTGTGGAATGAGATTCACTGTATATATTCGCTGTATATCGTTTTTTTCGAAACGGAAATACAATCGACAATCCTCATCATTCATTTCATTTAAACTCAATCTTGGATTTTCCTCTTCTCGAACCTGAATGTTTCTTTCTCTCAGGATATTGTGTAACACTAGATCCTAAAACAAATCACCGTCAATGCCTCCAAATGCAGCGAACTGAAGTATGTCTTCCATCTTGTTTATTAGCTTACCGTGTCCACTGACATATTACGGCAAAAACTCTCTTCATGACAGAGCCCGCTATTGTGGTTACCGTATTCATTCACGTACTTTTGCGTTTCCCGTATATAAATCACGTTTTGGCAAAAACTCTCTATTATCTCGATATTTCAGCCCGGTGCCTCGGACCTTCTTCGGGAGATGTATAAATATCAATTACATCAAGGTGAGCGCAGAACTAACAACTTCCATTGTTAGTTTCTCATATAAGTTTCTTAGTTCTGCGCTCACCTTGATATAATTGATATTTATACATCTCCCGAAGAAGGCCCGAGGCACCGGGCCGAAATATCGAGATAATATCTCATCCCGGAGTGAGGAAATCCCTCAAAAAAGATCCTATATAGTGTCTTTAGACATTTTTAGGAGGTTTTTCTTTATTTACATGCGCATAAGAAGTTAATTGGAGCTGGAAGAATCCAGCCTATGAATTTTCTTTTTCTTTATTTTTAATGTGTTTTTATGTTTATAGTTTAGATTGGTGAAGGTTCCATTTTTTTTTCTTTCTTCTTCTGCTACAGTTTTTCCTACTTTCCTTGTGTGGTCGCTGATGAGTAAGTCTCGCTTTCTCAATATTCGGTTTTGACAATGGTTTTATGGCCTGATGTTCTTCCTGCCGCCAACCCATAGGACAGGGCTAACCCAAAGATGCTATAGACCGCGAAAGAACAGATAGACAAAGGAACAGACAACACAGGAAAGAAAGCAAACATCCATGCTCACACCGGGATTTGAACCCAGGTTCCATTTAAACTCATCTATGTACAAGACGACGCGGGAACGGTGTAAAGAAATATGAAAAACTATTAATTTAAAAGAAGAAACAATTAAAATACACAATTCATTCTGCCTGTAGTATTTAAAATATTTTGTAGTATTATATAATAATAGTGCGTACTACTGTATTATGTAATTAGAACTACAATTACAATAGAACTACATTATAATTTCATTAGAATACATTCACCAACAGCGAGTTTGTTTAATAAATGATTATTATTCTTAATATCAGATCACTTTTTCGTTTGTGAAAAAAATAAATAAATTATAATGCTTCCCTTTTCAGTTCTCATCCAAAACAAAGCCAAAGAGTTGGATTTCGATGTTTTTTTTTTCTTTTTTTAATATTTTTAATCGTTTTTTTTCCTTCTATTAACATGTCCCTTCAAACACACCATAGTTTTAAAAATAATTGTTTTTAAAATAATTAAAACATAATAAAAGTTTACAATACATGTTATAAGGGATCCATGAACAGTTTCGGAGGTGTCAAGACCTCCATCATCAGCACTATACAAACCACTATACCCCACTATATAAACTTGTTATCTCCCTTTTTCCGTTATCTTGCTGATGATGGAGGTCTTGACACCTCCAAACTGTTCATGCATCCCTTATAACATGTATTGTATACTTTTATTATGTTTAATTATTTTAAAAACAATTATTTTTAAAACTACGGTGTGTTTGAAGTATTGCCTATGTTATCATCATAACAAACCACACACGTTAAATATTCACTAACATGTCCCTTATCAATTAATTTTCGATGTAAAATTTTTAAAGGGCTGTAATTCAATAACTGATCAGTCAATAGCATTACAAACGAAAGTGATTTCAATTTTTAAATAATGAGTAAATGTGCGTATTATTAATAAACAATGATTTTTATATGGATTCTGTATGTGATGATTTTTCTGCTGTGGTTCTTTTGTAGAGAAATGTCTTTTTCCTAGTTTTTATGTTTTTAACTCTTCCTTCGGTCACTGACAGATTCCAAACACGGCTTATCAAAGCAATGGTTTAACATTGTATGTTCTTCATGCTTAAAATGCACGCAAATCTTTAGTAACTTCTTTAGTTGAAAACACGAAATTTGATATGAGTGTTCTTGGTCTAAATCTAAAATATACGTATTCGACGAATTTTCGTTATTCGGATCCTAAGGGTTGTAAAGGGGGGCAAACAGTCTTCAAGGGTGTGGATATCCCCGAAACCGCTTGAGTTGCAAACACGAAATTGCAAGTAAGTGTTCTTGGTCTAAATCTAAAGTATACTTATTCGACGAATTTCCGATATTCGAAGAGTTTCCACGCTAGATCCCAAAGAGTAGAATTCAGTTCTGCTGCCATGTCTATTCGTGCAATTTTGGCGAAATTATCACAGCCACGTTCAACTGTTAGTGATGTCGTCAAGAAATGGAAGAATACGGGCGTTGGGGCACGAACTGCACACTTTGATCGTCCCTGGAAGCTGATCGAATGCGATCAACGCGTCCTGAAGCGCGAGGTTCGTAAGAACCGCAAAGAAACCCCTCCGAATCATAAACAGGGAGTTTCAACAGGCACCAGGGTTACGGTTCATCACAAATACGTTGCGGAAGGAATTAACGTCCTTAAAATGTACGGATGTGTTGCCGCACATAAACCACACATCTCACCATTGAATAGTGAGAATCAAGTGGTTTTTGCAACGTCGCAACTGGACTATAGAACAGTAGAAAACAATTTTATGGAGTGATGAGTCACGTTACACTCTCTTCCAGTCGAATGGACGTGTTTGGGTGTGGCGAATGCCAGGCGAACGTCTTTTACCCGAGGGCATCGTTCCAACTATGAAGTTCGGTAGTGGGGTAATCATGCCATGTGGGGTGTTTCTCAAGATATGACCTGGGATCATTGCATGTTGTAGCGGGAACCTTGAACTCCGAAGGCTACAAGGACATTTTGGACAATCGAGCTATTCCTACTCTCTGGCAAATATTTGGAAATGACGATTGTTTCTTTCAGGACGACAATGCTCCATGCCATGTTTCAGTCTCTGTCTAGCAGTGGTATACAGAGATGGCTATAAAGCAGCTTCCATGGCCTGCTCAGAGTCCCGATCTAAACCCCATCGAACAATTATGGGACGAGTTAGAGCGAGGGCCAGGGAACAATATCCGACATCTTCAGCTGCACTGGCCATGTTCTTGAAGCAGGAATGAATAAAATTATCCACAGCTCTCAATCAAAACCTTGTGGAAAGCATGCCCCGCAGGGTGGTTAATGTAATTTCAGCACGAGGGACCCATCCTGCTATTAAATCAGGAACACATTCACGTATTTCCAGTAACGCGAACTGTCCGATCCATTAGTGTAGGGTAGTGTATGTTCTTTATGGTTAAAATGTCATAACTCAAAACTAATGGTTAAAAAACTTGAAGTCACTGAATACATTTAACTATAACAGAGAAAATTATGAGTATCTCAGATGGGGAAGTGCTTTTCAGTTTTTGGCAAGGATTTCTGATTTACAAGTTCTTTTCTGTTAACTGAACCCAAGAGAGTATTTTAAATAAAGGATTCACACTTGGACAAAATACAACTCTTGATTTAATTAATTACTTTAACAAAATTCTTTAATAACCTAATTATTTTAACATTTAATCCTTACTTTTTTATTATAAATGAAATTAGCTGGAGCAGCAGAGATATGAAATACGAAATATCTATATACTAAGTAGTAAATAAAAAAAAAAAAAGATATATATATCTACGTAATTAGCGCGGGTGTTTGTTTGTTTGTTGGTCTTGAAACAACGTCGCCATTTCTCAACGGATCTTTACCAAATTTGCACCGACATTCACAAGCATCCTGGAATAATGCATGAACAGCGGATCGGACTCAGGGGTGCAAAGCGGGAAGATATCTTGAAAGGTACGCATTATCTCTGAAACCTCTTTAGTTTCAAACACGAAATTTGATATGAGTGTTCTTTGTCAAAATCTAATATATACAATACCAGAGAATATAATATACCAGAGAATTTTTGATATTCGGATCCTAAAGGGTGGAAATGGGGGAGGGAGCGGGACTTATGACAAACACGAAATTTGTCATACGTGTTCTTAATTCAAAGTTTCCGTTTTAGTTTTCTTGACCGTAAAACCCTTGTCTAAACTGAATATTGAGAAAACGAGACTTACTCATCAGCGACCCCACGTGGAAAGTGGGAAAAACTGTAGAAGAAGAAGAAATGGAACCTCCAGAAATCTTAACTAAAAAAAGAATAAAAACACATTAAAAATAAAGAAAAAGAAAAATTCATGTTCTGGCTGCCTCAATGAATTTCTTAAGCGCATGTAACTTAAATAAAGAAAAAAACCTTCTAAAAATGTCTAAAGACATTCAAAGATGAGACCAATGTTGATAATTTTCTTTTATGTTTTAGTTTAGATTGGTGGAGTTTCCATTTCTTTTCCCTCAATATATCTCCGTTATGCTTTGTTCATAGTGACTACTCTTCAACTGATGATTGCCATATTAGAGTGAAACAGACTGTCTTGGGATGTCACTTATGAACATTCGTCTTCGAATTTAATGAAGAAGAAGAAGATTTTCTTATTCCCTTACAATTTTCACTTTAATCTAATAAAATCATCTGAGTAATATATTAGTAATTTATTTAGGCTTAAGGTTAAGTTTCTCAATTGCTCAAAATTCGATTAGTTACAATTCCTCTTCGACATACAAATAAAAATAAAAATAATTATTCCTTCTGAGATTATGGTTCGGGTGCTAGAATATTTTTTTTAATTTGGTGCATTTTTTGAATGGTTTTAATGATAATGATTATTTTCATTTGTTTCAAAGGTGTTTCAATGTTCAAGAATAAACGATATTTAAAATAAAAATCAACTATTATAAAATATTAAAAATTTTCATTTAATTAAAATATAATTTACTTGTAAAGTATATTTATTTGTTAATTGTTAGTTAAAATTAATAAAAAATTGCTTAAACAAACAACAACAAAAAAAACGCACATTATACAAATACACACAAAGAAAAAAACATCTTCAATATTTAATTGTTTGCTGCTTAAACATTGAAGTCCTTACATTAATAAACTTGAAGTTCAATTCAATGTTAACTTACGTATTTAATAAATTATGATGGATTTTAACAATGACAAAATTAAAATGTAAGAAAATGTATACAAAATATGTAACGATGATTATACATAATTCATTCTCTAACTTCCTGTGATGTTGATAATGAATCATTCGTTTCATCATCAGTCGCTTGACGCCGACTTCAGTATTTTGTCACTTGTATTTTCCTTTTAATTAAATTATTTAATTCTTTTTACTTCTAATTTTTTCTTAAGATGAAAGATGGAAACTAGTTTTAGTAAAATGCGATCTGCACTTAAATTAGAGTAATTCAGAAACTTGACTTTCATATTGCATTCCCATACAGAATTTTAGGAGAAATATGCTCCTAACGCCATCTATTGTTCAAATGTTAAACTATAGGCACTGTTCGATCTTTAACTTTAAAGTTATAGTTTCAAACTCA
>JAFIDM010006943.1:27863639-27877715 GCA_023159025.1 Thereuonema tuberculata
AAAGTCTTTGTTTAAAGCACCAGTATTCCGTGATTCAATCTGATTGCCACTAAACAAAAGGTGCGGTGTTTTGCCAAAATTTTGATGGCATTTAAGAGTTGAAAGCAGGACCAACAGCTCTGCCAAATTTCTGTTAATTACGCATTTAATGCCTGAGTATTCCAAGTTCTGGTGCTTCAAGATAATTTCAGAAATTAGTGTTAAAAGCTGGAGTCGTTAGTAAAAACAAAAGTAAAAAAGAAGGTAAAGTTTGGCATTGGAACAATAAAAAAACTCATTTCTTTAGAAGAATCGAAGCAAAGTTTTACTTTATGATTGCTGATATAGAGTTAAAAAGCAACTGTGATGATTATCACCTGAAACACTGTTAATGAAATAACTCTGACAAGCAGAACAGAATGGTAACAGTAAATCAGTTATCAAACTATAATGAAAATACTTGTATATTTGAAATACATACGCTAATAACAGAGACAGTCGCTCCCCATTTCCAGTATACACCACCACAATTCGGCATTTAACGGTATCTTCCGCAATTGAATACACAGAAAAGCTGATATCTCTGCAATCCGTTGTCGTATAATTCATACTGAAGATGGTAGCGTATTAAAGCGACTTTGAACGAGCCGTGATAGTAGGAGTCAGGGCGAACCTGGGAATAAAAACGACTGAACCGACGATTCGCGGTTTCAACTGATTCGGCCAAACGGATAAAAACACTTTGAAGTAATAAATCCCGCATACCAAGTCCAGGACGGCCGTATCTCTGTTATGACGTAAGGTGTATTTAGCTGGTATGCATTTAGATCCCAAACACATCTGCAGACTTTATTGACCAACGGACGCTATGTAATCATTTCTATGAAATGCACCAACTCAGAAGGTTGCAGCTCTCTCAGAAAAATAATTCGTACATTGTTTCACCGCGCACACGTCAGCAGTCATCGAATTATGGCTGGAGGAACATTTCTCTGAGCTGGCATCGTGAATTGGCCTAGTCGTCCGCCAGACTTAAACCAAAATGAACGCATCTGGGATTCAATGTACTATCAGTGCCAAGGTTTCACCATCGGCGAATATTGAGGAATTATGGATCACCATTCAGAAGGCTTGGTGTTCACTAAGCATACATACATACACAGCTCGTAGAGTCCATGTCTTGTAGTGTTGCTGCAATAATACCATCGAAAGGAGGACGCGCTTCTAGACAGGTGTCTCAATTTTACTGGTACGTCAATGTACACTTCATTACATTAAGTCAGCGCTTCCCACCCGGGGTTTGCAAAAATGTCCAGAATGTTTGAATACTAATTCTTTAAAGGTATTTCCTGAGAATTATGTACTTACTACGTAGATTAGCTGCTGTATTCAGTACGTATGGTTTCATAACAATTGTCCAAAATATTTAGTTTTCGAGTATGATTTGATGGTAAAAATATAATATTGAAAAGGCTATAGGAGGAAAAAAAAATTGAGAAGCATTGCATTAAGTGATGCTTCAAAAATAATAAGTACATTGTAGTAAAGATAAAAAGAATCAAAATATAAGGTGTGAAAAATATGTTGCTTCACTCATTTCTGATAAGAATACTTCCCAGGAATAAATAAAAAACGAAACTGAAACTTCAAAATTGCAGTATATCAGTCAATATTATACCACCCAAAACACTTCGTGTAAAATAAGTTGCCAAGACTCACATGCTCATAATGCTTTCACTGTTAAAAAGATATGAGATCTCATGTAGAGCCAAGCCCCTACTCTACGAGGCCTAACTCTACAAGCCCTAACTTTAAAAACCCTATATCTTGGTCAAAAAGTATGCCTTGGCCGTTTCGTGGCTGTCACAGAGACAATCCCATGGAGTTATGTAAAGGATATGGAGTATGCCAAGGCACACTTTTTTGACCAAGATAGTAGGGTTTTTAGAGTAAGGCATGTATAGTGAGGGGATTGACACTATATGAAATCTGATAACTTTTTAAAACTGAAAGCGTTATGAGCATGTTGGCAACGTATTTTACATGAAATGTTTTGGGTGAGATGAAATAGTTCCATGAAACGGCCAAGCCATACTTTTTGACCAAGATATAGGGTTTTTAGAGTTAGGGCTTGTAGAGTTAGGCCTCGTAGAGTTAGGGGCTTGGCTCTACATGAGATCTCATATCTTTTTAACAGTGAAAGCATTATGAGCATGTGAGTCTCGGCAACTTATTTTACACGAAGTGTTTTGGGTGGTATTTCATTTCTTTTTGTAGGATGAGATCTGATAACTTTTTAACAGTGAAAGCGTTATGAACATGCGAGTCTTGGCAACCCCTTATTTTACATGAAATGTTTTGGGTGGGATTTCATTTCTTTTTGTAAGATGAGATCTGATAACTTTTTAACAGTGAAAGCGTTATGAGCATGTGAGTCTTGGCAACTAATTTTACATGAAATGTTTTGGGTGGGATTATCTATTACAACTAAATTTAGTTTTAAGATTATTTAGAAAATGGATTTTTTTTAATACCCTACTTTTCTGTTTTTCTATTGGTCAACTTGTATATACAAGCTGTTTGCACTTTGGAAGAAATCACATTATTACACAGTATTATTTAGGCCGAAGCATTGAGGGTACGACGTATTTCAGATCTTAATAAAATCCAAAGTATAAAAGCTAGATAAATGAAACTTAGCGTATTTCATTAGTATGGTAACTGCATCTTATCCTGAAAATTTGAGCTCTCTAGTATTATCCAGGCCGAAGCTGTGAGGGTTCGATAATACATAACCAGACCCCCCCCCCTCTTTATGAGGGGTTGGAATGTGAAAGTTACAGATTTCTTAATTTTTTTGTTGTTTGTATGCTAACCCTAACCTGCATACCAAATTTCAGCTTTCTAGGACTTCAGGAAGTACCCTAGAGGTTTTGATGATCATGAGTCAGTCAGTCAGTCAGTCAGTCAGTGAGTGACGGAATCGACGTATTTTAGGTATTAATAAAATCCAAAGTATAAAAGCGAAATAAATGAAACTTAGAGTATTTAATTAGTCTGGTAACTGCGTAATATCCTGAAAATTTGAGCTCTCTAGTATTATCTAGGCCGAAGCTATGAGGGTTCGAAAATACGACGAAACACTTCCAGAAAAGGTACGTAGTGCCCTTCCTGCCTTCGGCTCGTCTTGGCGGGGGCACTGCCGTGCCCCCAGATTAAGAGATAAATTAATTTGGAGCAAAATAAATCACATCGTCTTAAGTTATTTAATTAAGAAATTTAATTATGGGTTAGTTCCATTATTAACCTGGACCTTTAAGTCAAAATGGAAAGTGCCACCAGGTTAACTTTATGACGTCACAATAGAGCATGTGAGAACTCAGAATCGAGAATTGTAATCGCCGCTTGAACTAGAAGCAAGCGTGGCGGTTATTTTAAGTGAGACAATTTGCTATACGACTGCAGGATTTTGCGTTTGGAATCCGTGGAAAGGAAACGGAGGACACCTACAGTGAAGGCATCGCTGGAGTAAGGACAGTTAAGGAAGGAATATTGATTAGACTGAACGCAAACTGTAAGTGTCGAAAAGTTATTTATTTCCTTATTTTTGGATTGGGGAAGACTAAAAGAAGAAACGTACTGAGTGAACTTAATTTTGGTCAACAGAAGGAAATAATTGGAAAGAGCGTGTTATTATTGAGTCAATAAGGAAATTTACTAGAAAGTTATTAACTAGCCTAATTCAAGTTAGCCTAATTCAAGTATATAATTAGTAAAGTTTCAAGTCAAGGTGACAGAGCAAACTTTTAGTTCAAGTATTCTAGAAAATAGAAACGAAACATTATCGTACGCATTATGCTATAATGATTCAGGAAAGTATTAGCAGTTTTGGAAGTGAGCTAATTTCATTGAGCAAGAAATTAATAACTATTCATACAGGTAAAAACCAATAGATTATCGAAGTGAACTTTAGTATTCACACTGGTGAAAAGTCATTGACATATTCAAAGTAAACTTTAATATTCACACTGGTGAAAAGTTATTGATGTATTCGAAGTGAACTTTTATATAGAATTTGCATACAGGTGGAAAATCATTCGATTATTGTAGAGAACTTTAGCAGCATATTAGTGATAATTAATTTGGAAGCATATCTGCTGGAACTGTTTTAAATATAGTTATTGAAAGTAAGCAAATACAAGTATTTTAAAAAACAAAAAAAAATACTCCAGTCGCTTCACTTTTCAATTTTTATTATAACAAGTTAGCTTGTTAAAATCATCACTAAACCACCAACAGATACTATTAATAACTTTCAATAAGGAAGTTCACAGAAACGATTGATGCTAAACGATCGTTGTAAGAGTACATAAGAAGAAGAGAGTGAAAGTTGTTAAGCCCAAATAAAACTTGAGTGACTGATAGCACAATCACCAGCTTCACAACACACTACAGAGAGAAGTATTAGATCAGTGTATTAGAAGTATTAGATTGATTGTAAATCAGGGCTGCTATCACTAACAAAATGCGAAATGATTTTAAGAATTCCCTTGCATTCAGCTACTTGACAAATCCACACACCCACATAAAAGACAATCCATAAGTGGAGGTATATATTTCCTCTGATATAACTGTGAAAGAAGAGCTTAGACTTGGTAACACCAGAAAAACAACTTTATAGAATTGGTATTAAAAATAGATTAGGGAACCATCACAAATGCTGACATGTCAGTGAATAATCTCCTTATTGGAAAGGAGATCATCACTAAGGACCAATGCAGCGATTGAATGTAAGATTAATTGCCATTATGAAATGTGATCCCAGCTTTCGAGAGTTTCTCTCTGTTCATTGCATTATTCATCGTGAACACCTGGCAGCCAGAGTCTTTAAGTTAGAAGATGTTATGAAACTTATTCTTTTTTTATTTCTTATTTTTAATGGGAAGACCAGTACTACAAAAAATTATTGAAAAGTGGACGTAGATGATAATTTCATAGCTGTTTCCTTCTACTGCCCTGTAATGGGCTGTTAACTTGTAATGTCTTCAGTAGAAGACAAGAAAAGAAAAGATTGTATCCTCAACTGGATTGTGGTGAATGGATGCAAGATCCATCATTACTGAGAATTCAATCTTAATTTTCAACATAATACACTACTGTGAGTCACTATGGTCTTTACTGGTGATTGTGAAGCATTGCCCAATCCTTACAAATCATCATGTGACAGAGCTAATTAGAATTTTGAAAAATTTATGCTTTAAAAACATATCTGTCGGTTTTCCAACGATTCACAGTCATTCTGGAGACTTGATTTTACTTGAATATCCCTTGGAAACTTTTCTTCCTTCTTATGCTTATGCTTTAATCTCCATTTTATATATATATATATATATAATTTATAATTGTAATTTATAATTATAATTTGTAATTTATATATATAAGCAACTTATCTGAAATTCTGGAAACATTCAAAACATTCATTCAAAACTTCTAGAGCAACTTTTGTATATGTATTTGATTATCTATTGTTGAGGATCTATTCAATAAGTACCTTTCTTTTTCTATGTCAATATCCAACATCTCAGCAGCAGTTTCACTTTCAATTAGCATGGTTTCCACTGTATCTCGTAGTATTGGGTTATAACTTCCAGCCACTGCATTTGACTCCTGTGGGCATGTGATATTAATCTATGGATAATTCATTTGCAATAAAAATAATGCTTCATTTTACTGATTTACATATTTTTTTTTTCCATTAACGGATAAAATTCACTTCATTTTCTTATTTGTTTGTTTTTCAACAAATGTCATTTTACAATTTTGGACAGTTCATATACGTAAGATCTTCTAGAATAAATGTTACAATATAATTTACATTTCTTGACTATTGGTGTTCAATGGGCCATATACATCCTATTGTACTAACTGTAATATTTCACTGGATTTTGTTTAATGAATTCTCTTGGGATGTACTCCAAGTTACCAAGTCTTCCATCCTTCACAAACATTACTTTTATCTTGCTTAATGTTATCAAAATTAGGTCCACTTAACAAACGCTTCTTTATAATGATATTAATCTTTTAATTTGAAACATCCTAGATTTTCATGGCATAAAATCAGTTCCATCACTGTTTTTCCCTTAGAGCTTTATATTTCAAAAATTATATTTCTCACTAGAATGGAAATTACTTATTATTTAAATTATTATATATAATATATCCTATCATTAATACTTTATTAAATATTGCTTGGATTTTTAATTTTAACAAAAATCATCTACTTATTTACGTTTAAAATTTGTATATAATCTGATTTTGCAATCTTCGCAATAATTTTCTTTTAAATCTAGCACATGGTAAAGTTGTTCAAGTTTGTTAATAATATGATTTTTAATTCTTTGAAATGAAAGCTCATCACTAAATTAATCCTGTCACACTGCAGATTTGGATCTTTCGATTCAGCATAAATTTTCCTAGACGATTAAATTTTTCATTCTCAGAAAAATCATCTTTACAGATTTAAGTGGCAGAATAACTGTCTAAATATCGATTTCTTAATTTCTTACTATCTTCTATTACAGTATTTATACATGATAATATCGGAATAATACTTATTTTCTTTCCTATCTTGTAATGACAATTGCCTTTATTAGCTTTAACTTTATCATTTCAATTAATTTTCATAAACCAACAATTCTTAGCTAAATGATTTCCCTTACTACATACAAAACAAACCTTACCTGTTTTTTGTTCTTACTAGTATTTTTCTTATATTTGTTTTGCTTACTTCTGGTTTCAAAGGCTAACAATTCACTTGAATTCCTCTTTTCTCATTTAGCATTCTGTCATTTCCTTCTTCTTCAGTCCCTTTTATATAATTTCTGGAGCTTTTCGATGCCACGTGATTCAATTACGTGATCTGACCATCTTCTTTCTGCTCTCCTTGGCTTTCTTTTTCTTTCATGAGGTCTGCACTCAGTAATGATTTTTATCCACGTATTACTTTTCATTCTTGCAACATGTTCTGCGGATAAACATTTGATCTTCAATATTTTTTCCCATACATTAATGAATTTTGTCTCCTATCTAACATCAATATTTCTACTTTTATTTTTTAATTTGTAATAAGGATTTTATTGTAATTTTCGAGAGAGTTGCCTGATTTCATATTTTATTTTACTTTATAGTATTCTTTTCGGTTTCCCAAATGAGCTCCATACCAATTTTATTCTTCTATTTTTCTTCTTGAATAGTTTTTTATATATTGTTAATTTTTTCCTAAGTATATGTATTCGCCAGCTAATTCGATTTCTTTTTCATTTATTTTGATATTGTCTTTTGTATTGAAAATGTTTTTGCTGTATTTGTCATCAATTAGAGTCTCTTCATTTTTCTTACTGCTTTTTGTAATTTATCAATGATTTCTTTTGAGATTGGCCATGGTTCTGCACCGTGGGTCATTAAGGAATTATGCACCGGTTAAAAAGTTTAAGTCTGTTTTCAACTTTTATGTTCCTCCATAATATTCTTTTCAGTTTTCCAAATGAGCTCTATCCCAATTTTATTCTTCTTTTTATCCTTCTTCTTTTGTTGTTATTTGTTTTTTCCCAAGAATATGTATTCATCAATTATTTGAATCTTTTCCATTTATATTGATTTTGTATTTTATCTTAAGCTACCATTTTTTGTTTTGCTTGTCATCAATTTTTTTTTCTAAGTTGATTTCTGGTTTTTTTTTTCTAAATTGATTTCCAGTGCCCCCCACAAGTAAGGGAAGGGTCAGATGGTTTCTCAGAACCGGGCCTTGCCCCCGGCTGAAGTCTCAACCGAAAAAAAAATATATCAGTAAGCCTATCACTTCTACACCTTTTTTTAATTAAGTCTACATTTTATATAATAACTTTTCTACCTCAACCGTCTGCATAGAGCTAATCTCCATTGCAATGGTGCATAGAGCTGTTGTACATTACAATATTTGATTATCAATCGGGATTTTCTACTGCATGTTACAATGGATATCATGTTCACAGTTATGTGCAAAAACATCTTATTCACGACTTCCTTAAGGGTCACATGACACTTGAGCTTCTATTACAATTTAACCTAAGTATTTGTTTCTTTATGCCATTTTATAAAATTAAAATATTCCAATTTTTAAATAATGAAAGAGTAAATACGTTTAATTTAAGATAGTGATTAGCTTATGAATCCTCAGAATCAATTTAAGTTGCATTTTTATCTTCGAATAAATATTTTAGATAAATGCGAAGACACAGAACTAGTGAAATTAAGACTAAAAAGTAGAAATTAGTTAAATTAGTTAAATTAGTTAACTCTAAAAATAATGAAACATCCGTGTGTGGCATGCTTAAGGGGAGAAACATGAAATCGTTTTCGATTTTTGGCTAAGAATCAACGATTTTGACCATAACGTGGGAGGTGGGCCCTTTACTGCAGCTGATACCTGGACTCTGAATTTGATCTGGGGAAGGCCTGAGAGTAAATAACTTAAATGAAGCGGTATCATCTTGTCGGACTCCTTGCTTGATGACGAATGTTTCATTTTTTTTTCTTTGAGGCTGTAGCATTTTTCTACTTGTAAAGTTTCATATTTATGTGTTTTCCTTTTATATCATAGCTACTACGTCTTCATTGATTATTGCTGTAATTTTTAATGAATTAAAGGTCTTCTTGAAGTCTATCAATGCTATATGGAGGGTAGATTGCATTTTTTTTCATTTTCATTTTGCGATGAGTGAGCTTAGAGTATGAAGATGATCTAAAGTGTTTTTCTGAATCCTGTCTGATCAGGTGGCTGTATAAAGTCAAATCTAGTTTCTATTCGATTAGCAATATTTATCACGAAAAATTTATAAAACATATGACAATACGCTTCTTGAGCTATAAGTTTCCAAATTAATTTTGTTTCGTTTTTTTTTGTTTATTAGAATTAGTTTCTAATATTCCATTCTTCCGATATTTTTTCTTCTTCAAATAGATAAATTTCTTCAAATAATTTAAAGCTTTTCATTTATTAAATAATACCTTGAGTTCTTGTTTTATCTCTTCTCCACCCTCTTTCACGATCTCTATGAAAAGTTCGTCTTCTCCTGCTGCTTTCTTGTTCTTCATTTGTTTTATAGCTTGCTCAATTTTAGTTGTATTTATTGGAGACACGTTTTCTGTCTTAATTTCAAATTATGTTTCTTATCTTCATTTTTGTCGCTGTGATAAATTTTCCAATATAAGTTTTTTCCTGTTTCATTATTTCAATTTTCGCAAATATTTTTTTTCCATTTTTACCTTCTAGGCCTATAATTTTCTATCCTTAAAGTCTAGGGAAGTCACACTAATATCTTTTTTAGCAAGCTTTTCTAAGACAAAAAATTATTATTATTATATCGTAAAAGATTCAAACCCTAGCAAACACAATATGGCGGGCCAAGGACCAAAAGAAGATATTGACAAGTGTAAAAAAAAATTTAAAAAAAAGTGTGGAAGAATGGTTATCGATGTGTCATTGTGTCCATAACTTTCCTAACTATGCGTGTTGTGTTGAGTACCAAAGCCCTCAGGAGTTTTGCATAAGTGTTTTTATAAAGTCCTAGTAGACTGAGACTATGGTGCAATGTGTGAGGCACCAGACTAGTCTTGTCTGTATGAGTTTTCTGCATGCTCTTGCTGACAGGCCCTGCAATATCAATGAGATAGGTCTATTTGTTGACCTTATCAACAACTGTGATATCAGGTCTGTTGTGATGTATATTTTTATCTGTGTGAATGGGGCGGTCACAATACAGCTTATTTAAGAATTACTGTAGTATGCTTTGTGGTGTATACTTGTAGAATGGGACCGCATTCTTAATAAGTGAGTGTTTGTGCTCTAGCTGTTGATGAACGTTCGATGCTACATGATTGTGTCGGTGAAAGTAGTCTGTTTGCAAGAGAACGGGACAACCTGATATTATGTGGTCGATCGTCTCATGCGTAGTGTGGCATTTCCTGCATCTGTCGTCATGTGTGTTTGCGTCGTGTAGTTGCGTGTGGGGATAACTTGGTCCTGTATCGCGATCATGAACCCTTCGGTCTCCCCAAACAGCTCATCACTCATCAGCTATGAACTCAGCTAACCTCATTTCGACCTGGAAGCGTCGAACAGATCGAAATGAGGTTAGCTGAGTTCATATGTGATGTCTGCCATGGCGTTCCTTACGAGCCCATGTTTCACACAGCTGCTATGTGTGGGTGTCGGGGGTGGTGAGTGTTAGAGAAGCGTTTGCGAGATGCAGGGGTGTAAGGAGTGTCAGCCTTCCCAATGGCTGAGTGGAGTGAGGAGTGTTGTGCTCTTTGGTGGAAGTGTTCCCTAAGTGTGTGTTCTTTTTTTTTCATGTATAGTGATGAGACTGATGAGTCCTCGGTCTCCCTTCTTGCGGAGAAGAGTCATCCTTTCCGGAGCGGGCTTGGGGTGGTGCATGTTGTGTTTCGGGAATGTAGTGCGTGTTGTGCGTTGTAATGCTTCGAGTTCAGTGTTTGTTCATGGAATGATGCGGAACGAATATGTTAGTGTGGGGGCGGCAAAAGTGTTGTTATCTTTAATTTTATTTCTGGCATTGAGTTGTGTTTTGAGGATGTTGCGAACGCAAGCAAGAAATGTCTCTTGATTGCGTTTTTGATGTTTGCGTTGTCAATGACGCGCGCTTGCTTGAAGCCCAGGTACTTGTAGGTCTCTCCCTCTTCCATGGATTGTGTCAAACCCGTGGTCCAGTTCAAAACCCTCCAAATTCGAAGTCTTCCCGCGTGTTATATGTAGCTTGCAGCATTTGTCAATTCCAAATTCCATCCCAATATCTTTGGTGAGCTTGTTGGACTTATAGTAAATTAGTCGTTGTTTCTGGCGTAGTGTTCGATATCATCCATGTATAGTAAGTGTGAGATTTTGTATGGTGTCAGAGTGCCTGAGGTTAGCCCATAACCGTGTTTTGTGTTGTCTAGCATATGGCTTAATGGATTCAAGGCGAGGTAGAACCAAAGAGGACTCAAGGAGTCTCCCTGGAAAATATCTCTCCTTATGGGAATGGCGACTGTAGTGGTAGAGGTGTTGGTGGTGCGTAGGTTTAATGTTGTATTCCAACTCTTCATCGTGGCATCCAAGAATGCCGTGATCTTGGTGTGTGTTTTGTAAGGCAGGAGATGAGGAGTTTGTAAAGTGTGGGGAGGAAACTGTTTGGATGGTAGTTTCCAGGGTGCGCTGTTTCAGTGTTCTTGCTCTATAGGTAAGTGACACCCTGTGTGAAGAAAAGTAGCCCATGTTCTGGATGATGGATTATATCAGTGAGTGCAAGAGCTAGCTTCCCATGCAGGGACGTGAACCTCATGATCCAGAAGTTCTGAACGCCGTCTGCACCTGGAGACTTCCAGTTGTGTGCATGTTTTAGTGCTGTCTGTTTGTCTGCGAGAGTAATATTATGGAAAGGAATGAAGGGTAAGAGTTCTGCGAGTTGTTGTTCTTCTGTGATCCATGGTGCTTTGTCATTGTGGGGATGGGGTTGGACCACAGAGACGATCAGTATTCATGTAATGCCTCACTGGTAGGAGTGTTTGTGTTGTGTGTAGTGGAGACAGATGTAAGGGATCTGTAAAAGTTTTTCTCATGGTATTGAAAAGTGTTGTTCTGTTGTTTGCGCAGAGTACACTGTTTGTATCTTTGTAATCTTTCTATAAGTGCACTCAGTTTTTGTTTTAGTATGTCGAGATGTTCCTGAACCTGGTTATGATGGTTTGAGTGTGAAGGACGAGTGTTTATGTACTTGAATATCTTCCTAATCTGTGACATAAGTTTCTTTGTTTTGTTTCCTGCACATTATTGTGTCAGCCTGGCTATATCTCCTTTAAGGTCGCTGATGCGGCCCTCAAGGCGACGTCTCCAAGGGGGGATGTATTCTCGTGCAGTGATAGGTATGTGGTGTTGTTTGATTCCAAGTGCCCGAATGGTTCCCTGTGCTGCGCAGTAAAGTGTTGTATGTATGTCTTCTAATGTTTGAATATTGTCAAGGTGTGGTGGTATAAGGTGTGTGTTAGATGGTATATGACTCTGGCGAGTTGTTTTGATGTGTGCTTTTTGGCGGCCTGAGTGTGGGGTCTGTGCCTGTGTATTGTGCAAGTGCGGTGTGGAAATTATTTTGTGCTGCTCGTAATATGTTGTTAGTTATATTGTTGGGGCATGTGTACTAAGGAGTAGAGATTGTTTCTATTGTTTGCTATGGAGATAGTGTCTTCTGGTGGGGTGTGGGGTGGTATCCTGTGGTTGGATTCAGCGACCTCTTCCCTAATTTGTGTAAGTATGCATGAAAGAATAAGATTGTTTACTATTACGGAACGTTGCTGTGGTGAATGACTGGCAAATATAAAATCAATATACTAATAACTTTCTAGTAGCTGATTAATATCCAGTCTTCAGGAGACGTTATTTAATTAACCTTAACTCCAGCAAAGCTTATTCGTTAGAACCCGCTAATTAAACTTTGGTGTGAAACTAAGTTGTGGAAAAAATAAAACAAAGGTGAAACATTAAAAAACTCAAGGTATATTCTATTAAAACTTTCTTTTACATAAAAATGTGATCCAAATTCATTTGTATGAAATTACGTCTAGTAACATACAGCGTTGTGAATTCTGCGGCTATAAACCTGTATAATACTCTTCATGGGTCAGAAAACAAAATGTCTCTTTGTATATACTTTAACTATTCTTGTTTTAATATCTTGAACCTTTAACTTTAAAGACTCTTACTTGACTGTGTTTATTTCATGCTCTTGAAGGTAATGTGAGGATAGTTCTATCCATTTCTTATGGCCCGTCCGTGTAAGAAAAGTCAAACATTTACTTACAATCTTGAAGTTCTCACGTCTTCGGTTTAATCGTCTAATATCCAGTTGCCTTTGGTGGATGATTAACGATGTCTTCGGAATCGCTTACTTTCGAACTTGCTTGAAGATAAGCTTCGGAACCAGATTATTCCTATAATCCTTCTGGTCTAATCGAAGTTCAAATATGGACCTCGATATAAATACGGCGTGATTATGTATCATTTAACATCGGTACTAGAAATATTAACCTTAGATAATCCCTAGCATCTCTTAACGAAAAGGACTTTCGAATGCATCCTCTTTTTCTCATTGCATTACAGATATTCCTTTCATCATCAATGGAAAACTATAACTGCATCAACACAACAATCCAAACACCCGAGTTCATTGTCCAACAATCACTATTCCATAGCATTAAGTGTATCGTATCTTTATTTCACTGTAATTGTTGCGTTGTTCATTTTTTTTTATTCTTTAAATAACTTACCATCGTATTGACTGCTCTTAGAATTTTCTCTTGTTTGAAATTAGTTCAGAAATAGTACAGGTAAGCATTTCCCAATTCAAACCTACAAAACTCCCTTCCAATTCAAGGCGAGTCAATCTATAAAGAAAAAAAATATATCAACATTTATTACCGGTGTCAATTACTTTCAGGCTTATAACTAAATCCATTAATCTTGCTGCACTTACAACCTTTAATAACAAGTCTGCCCCGTTTTTTTCGCTGCACATATACTTAAGGTCAATCTCTTTTCTAACTACATAATCTTGAATTATGTAATACTTAAGCATAATGTGTTTACTGCGTGTCGTCTGAAACTTGTTTTCAATCAACTTAATCGTGGGTTGATTATCACAGTACAACGTTACACTTTCTTTTGACAGTTTTATAAAATGCAACTCGGATAGCGTCCTCTTAATACTGATTATTTCTCTCGCGCATTCACTACAAGAAATGAGCTCGCTCTCTTGGTTACTCTGGGCCACGATACTTTGCTACTTACACTTCCATGATATTAAGCTGTTCCCCAAGAAAATTACGCTTCCCGATGTTGACTTCCCTTTCGACCTGTCTCCGAAACTTGCATCTGAGTATGCTTCAATCCTATCCTCTCCCTTCGAGAATTTCAACTTATAGTCTTCGCTACCACGGAGATAACGCAGAATTCTCTTGACATTCGGCATATCGAGGATTGTCGGGGAGTTGAGGACTTCCGAACACCGATTT
>JAFIDM010006943.1:27889023-27905023 GCA_023159025.1 Thereuonema tuberculata
TTTGTAAAGTCCTATTCTCTCAATATCAGTTTTTTTTTTTCATTTTCTTGGTCTTTTTCTAACTAAGATCTTTTAGAACTAGGGATTATTATTATTATTATTATTTTATTTGAATTATCGGCCAAACTATAAGCTGACGAGAGCTCCTTAAAATGAAGAAAATGACGAGAGCTCCTTAAAATTAAAATTTCAACAACTATCTAACATCTAACCGGGCATTAAACGGCATTACACAGGTGGTTTTGTGCTGGGAATTCCTGCTGGCTAGCAGTTTTCAGGGATAAAAACATAAGCCTATCTATTCAAAATAAGGAATTTCTAAATCTAACAATACAAAGAAAAAAAACTTATCTTCTGATAATTTTGTTCCTACTGTAGACAC
Organism: Thereuonema tuberculata; assembly: GCA_023159025.1. Taxonomy (NCBI): domain Eukaryota; kingdom Metazoa; phylum Arthropoda; class Chilopoda; order Scutigeromorpha; family Scutigeridae; genus Thereuonema; species Thereuonema tuberculata. The sequence continues at coordinate 27,889,406 of JAFIDM010006943.1, forward strand.
TCTGTTCTATATTTTTTATTAAAAAAAAAAAGATATAAAGCCTCGGAGGTACGACGTTAGAGATCTGGGCTACGGTGAATACTTTCGTGGATGGGTCGATGTTCAAGGTCAAGGAGCTGCCAATGACTATTGCAGGTATTTCTTATTTTTACTTAGGCCTAATTTTTAGACCATGAGAGTAAAAATAAATTAAATGACAATACAACGGAGATACTCTATAGAACGAGTTACGTATTTAAATGAAGAATTCTGTAATATTCAGCACAATAACCAAATACTTAATCTTAACGAAATTTACAAATTCATAAATTTTAATATTATGAGATTTTTAACAAGACTGTTCATAAGTAGAAAACAATGATGTTTTAATTTCTTGACTTACAAAAAGTGATTAGTAATATTTTAAATACCCACATTACAGGCCCTGATTTCAGGTCCTGTAATGGCCTCCAAGAAATTATCCTCTACTTTTTATCTATAATTAAAATGTTTTAAGAAATTCACAATATCAACAAATCACTAGTAGTTGTAGTGGTAGTATTTAAGATCATTGTGCAGGACGATTACAAATGTTTTGAACCATTTCAAAAATTTCCAGCAAAAGCGCCTTTGCAGTTATGACCAATGAATGGTACAGTTCGATAGAGAGTATCATACGAGGGGCGTTCAAAAAGTAAGGGCCGTTTGGTCACAGACAAAAATGTACTCATAAGAAACAAATTTTATTGTCATATTTAGTTAGGTACAATCTTACTTTACTTCTCTACATAATCGCCGTTCACTTCTAAGCATTTTTCGTACCGCTGCACCAGCTTCTTTAACCCCTCTGCATAGAAGCTTGCCGCCTGAGAGTTGAACCAGTTGATAACGGCGTTTTTGAGTCCCTCTTCGGTTACAAAACGTTGTCCACCGAGCCACTGTTTAAAATGCAAGAAGAGGAAGTAGTCGCTAGGTGCAAGGTCGGGACTGTACGGTGGGTGGTCAAAAAGTTCCAACGAAAATCTTGAATTTTTTCATTGGTTTTGGCAGCAGTGTGAGGACGCGCGTTATCATGGAGGAGGATTATGCCAGATGACAGTTTCCCGCGGCGTTTGTTTTGGATTGCACGTCTCAATTTTTAGAGCGTTTCGCAGTACACGTCAGCTGTAATTGTTGTCCCACGTTCCATGAAATCAACCAAAAGAACACCGTCTTTGTCCCAAAAAACTGTAGCCATCAATTTCCGACTTGTGTACTGAGTTTGCTTAAACTTTTTCGGCTTTGGTGAAGATGAGTGTCGCCACTGCATCGATTGCAGTTTTGTTTCTGGGTTGGCGTAGGATACCCACGTCTCGTCCCCAGTAACAATATGAAAAAACAAATCATCTCTATCTTGTTGATAACGGGCCAAAAACTTTCGTCCACTAGACATTCTTTGCTCCTCTTGGTGGTCGGTGAGCATTTTTGGTACCCACCTTGCACACAATTTGCGGTATGCGAGGTTTTCTGTGACAATATTGTAAACAGTAGTGCGTCCAAGTTGAGGAAATTTGTCAGCCAGGCCACTAATCGTCAATCGACGATCAGATCGCAGTGTTTCGTCCACTTGTGAAACGATTTCATCAGCCTGGATACTGGGCCTGCCACTCCGCTCTTCGTCATGGACATTTGTTCGGCCATTTTTAAAATCGCGGCACCATTGTCTAACCTTTCCTTCACTCATAACTGTAGGTACGTAAACCAGGCATAACTCCCGATGAATTTCAGCAGCCGATGATCCTTTTGCACATAAGAAACGAATCACAGAACGCACTTCACATTTGGCGGGATAAACGATTTTCGTGGCCATTGTTCTTTGCATTCACGGACAACAATACGACTTCAGAATCAAAACAAGTGACGCTGTAGCTTCACAATGAGTCAGTAGATGGCGCTGCAGTAGTAAAACTGTGCTTCGAAGCGCCAATATTTATATATAAGCAAACGGCCCTTACTTTTTGAACGCGCCTCGTATAATTGTGGAAAGGGCGGAAATGACTTTTACTTTCTGTTTGAGGCATGGGCGGATTTACGGGGGTGCTAGGGGGTGCGCCGCACCCCCAGATTTTTGGGATGATAATTTTTTTTACAGATAAATAAAAATGTTTTCTATTATAATAATTTTATTAATTATTAATTTAGGCCTAAAAACGGAAAATTTAAAATGGATTTTGGTGTTTGAATTTGGTATACAAATACCTCATACCTTCCGGTGAGCTCGTACCCCCAGGTATCAAGACCTAAATCCGCCCATGGTTTGAGGCCGGATACTTTCACTTTCGGTTTTAGTGGTTGAGTTTCCTACCAAAATTTCATTAAAATAAATTGTATGATTTCAAAACCAAAAATACGGAAACTATTTTGAAAAGAAAGCAAGAAAAAAAATAGTTGCTTCAACAATTTTGTCCTGAATAACTATTAGTTAATAATTTTGAAATTTGTAGAACTCGCTTTATTATAACAGTAGTTTTGTATTTACTTTTTTTTAATTGTCAAAAAAAATTAAATTAATTCCAGATATTTTAAGTAACACCTAAGTAAAACACTTTTATTAAAGGAAATGAAGTTAATGAAAAGGTCTATATTTTTTCAATAACATTTTTGATTATTACGGTGGCTAGCATCGGCGATTGAAAAGAGTGAATTTTCTGTTTGAATCGCCGTATTTTCAAACTATATTCAGTTTGAAAATATGGATTTTATCTGGCTATAAGTAAGATTACTGCTTATAGAGCAAGGGATAACTTGAATTTACTAAATAAATATATAGTGACAAAGTAATAATGTTGGATACGCGATTCGAAAAGAATACCACCTTTGCGATTTTTTTTTCCAAGCTCAGGAGCAAAACACCATCTTCATTTTTTTTTATCAGTTACTTTAGACCTTTTTTAGACTTGGGAAAAAATCTCAAATTTTTAAATGTTGTCCCACATGGCCATTTAAATATTTTCCTAAATGCTTATATGCTTTCTATTACTGCAAAACTGTTGCAGTCCTAGACTAATTTCGTTGGAATTTTTGGATTCATTATAAAAAAATACATGGGGAAAACAAATTTGTTTCCATTTGATTGATTAGGAGATGAGATATTCAAGAAAATTCGTCAAAAAAGGGGCGTGGCACCAAAAAAATAAAATAACTTCAAAAATTCATATCTCGGCAAATATTTAATCAAAAATCCCATATTTTGCAGAATGTGTTATCTTATGACCCTTTACATGCAAATAAATTTTCATAAAAATCTGTGATGGTGTGGTGAACTCATCAGGTGATCTGACGTGGAATGATCCAGCACCTGTTCAAGTTTTTTTTTTTCTTTTGTATATCTCAGAACTGCGAACTACGACCTGCATTAATCACACGGCACCTGGAAACCTGAAGTAGGCAGTCCTGGCTAATGCGAAAGCAGTGGGTCATTGGCTGTTGCGTCGTATAACAAACGATTGCCTCTGCCGCTCCCAATCGGTGTTGTTGACAACTGGGCGTCACAGGTGAGGCAAACGCATACTATGTTTTAGAATATCACGCAACCAGGTCGCTTAAATTGATCGTACCATTTACGAATGAAATTCTTGGCAGGTGGGTCATTCTGAAATTTGGTTTGAAAACCACGCTGCACCACCGTCACCGACCTGGTTGCGTGCTAGCGAGCGGCAGGGGCGATCGTTTGTTATACGACGCAACAGCCAATGACCCACTGCTTTTGCGTTAGCAAGGACTGCGTACTTCGGGTTTCCAGGTGCCGAGTGATTTGTGAACTATAATCTATATTAATCACACGGCACCTGGAAACCCGAAGTACACAGTCCGTAGGTCATAGTTCACAGTTCTGAGATATACAAAAGAAAACTTGAACATGTGCTCAATCCAACTGTACCATTGGCATCATAACTGCAATAGTGCTTTTACTGGAAATTTTTGAAATGGTTCAAAACTTTTGTAATCACCCTGTATTTTTTTTATTTTATTTAATGTGATCCATCTTTTGGCAGAATTTTTGCTTAGTTTTTAAATGTTCTTATTGCAATTTCTTTCGTATTTTTCTCTAGAGTTGTTGGGAAGAGTAATGAGTTGAGACTGGCCTGTGCTTTGGCGGGAACTCATGGAACAGATGAATATGGCTACATGTCCGTTATACCATTCGATAAAGGATATCGTAACACCTGGTATATGAAGGATGAAGACGGAGACGGAAGAGATGATTATTGCAGGTAATCACAAAATGAAGTGATTCAGAAAAAATATTGTATAATTATAATAACTAAGGCATAGTTATTATAATTGTTTAAAAGTGGCATTGTAAACCTGAATTACAATATGAGTAGTTATTGTTTTTGTGCTGACGTGTTTATTACAGTAGCATCTCTACGATCAGAAAACTTTCGTAAGGCCCTACAAGTAAACAATTCACATGACGAATATCTTGCCAGAGAAAAAAATATAATCAAACCACTAACACCTCTGGGTATTATAAGTAATCACTTCTAATAGGGATAAATCCTATTATCAACACGCTGAAAGATGAAACTCCCAGAATGCAAAGCAGATTATAGATTGTCCTTTCCTGGCCGACTGCTAACATTGACATAGAAGAGAAGCGACCTCTTCTATTTCAATGTTAGCGGTCGGCCAGGAAAGGACAATCTATAATCTGCTTTGGATTCTGGGAGTTTCATCTTTCAGCGTGTTGATAGTAGGTCGGAATATTTTCATTTTCCTGGCTTTAATGGTTAATGTGTTATCATTAATCACTGAGTCTATTATTTTAATTTTATTTTAACTATTTCAGTGAAAACAAGCGACTTTATTTCGTGAGAATCCAAGGGAGGTAAAAAGGTCGTTCGCTCTTACCTGTGCCGCAGCTGTCCGTCGTTAGAGGACTGAACTGATTGTGACGTCAACTCAAAATAAACAAAGGAAACGTTCCTTGCGAATCTTATGGAGCTTTCTTCGTTTCCAATGTTTCTAATTAGATAATTCTTTCGTTTCCTCAAGAAATGATAGTTATAAGATTTTCGAAACGAGATGCAGCTTTTGCTAATTTTAAAAAGAAAATAAAATTAAAAATGGTATCTAAAAAAATATTACAGAAAATAATTTTAGCAAATATATATAAATTGTTGAGTATACGCGATAAGCAAATAAGTAAAATTTAAATAAATTTAAATAAATTTGACCAAAGTTATGTTTTTATGGGCCTTCAACTTTTACAAATACAAAACTCGAAAATAAAATTCAAAATAAAATTACCTTTTCTTATAATCTGTTGAAATGCATTTAGCTGTTGAAAACTTTAATATTAAATAATAATAATAATAATAATAATAACAAACACATTTAAAATTCAATTTTCAAACTACCCTTCCTTATGAAGTAAATTCCTATTAAATTTTTATTCCTACATTTTACATGATGGTTATGTTAAAGTTAAAGTGTCCCACTACTAGCCTCTGTGGCCCTTTGGGTCACGGAAGGTAAGGCTCCCGGCGTTCTGTGACCAAAGGGACTAAGTTGAGGTGGGGTATTTGCCCAACTCCCATAACGGTAATGTAAAATCTACTTAATTCTGAGCATTAAATCAAAGAAAAAATATTTATTTAAAATTAATTAAGATAATAGTTATATCACGAACAAATATCTACTTTATTTTCTTCAGAAATAAGGATAAAGTTAATATTAATTTCAGTATCAACGTAGCGATATTGAACGAATGAAAATAGCAACTAACTCCACGAATCATGTTATAAGATGAAATCTTCTGATTTCTTTGAGAAATCTAAATTGAATTCTGAAATTAAAATTCTTTACGAAGCCTATAAGCTATTAAATACGAACATTACAATTTTTATGTTATGATTATTTAAAAGTTTTTAATATGAACATTAAATTTTAAGTTTTACAAGTTTGAAGCCATCCTCACAAATATAGCTTTGAACCTAAAATCTTTTCATCTGAAAATTAATTATTATGAAAAGAAAAAAAAAATTCCCAGATATTCTAAAAATTACGATTCGAGTCTATTTAAATAATAAAGTTATTTTGGGAATTATTACCATTATAGAGTTGTTTTTGTGATTTATAGAAACAAACGGATACTCAAGATATCAAATAAGGAAAAAAAAATTACTGTAACTTAAACATAACAAAAAGTGGGAGACTGCTTTGACTAAATCATAGAATTAAACGAGATTCTTGAGATTCTAGCCAATCTTTGAGCTTTCGAGAGTAACTAAACAGAATGGGGAAAAAAATGAAAACTGAATAATTTATGTGTAGTATTAAATAAAAAGTCATTTCTTAAAAATGATGGACAGTGACTTAAAATTTTCTTGAATTTCTTTTTGATATTTATTGCTAAAGTTGTTAACATTAGATTCAACAAAATTCATATTGAGTTAAAGCCCTATTTATAAACTTCTGATAGCATTGAGTGTTAGTTACAGAAACAGTGATAGTGTACATCATGTAATCTTATTTCTCTTACCTTAGTAAATTGATAACCTATTGGTCTTATTTTCAGATGTGTAGGAGGTGGTAACTCTCTCAGAGTGGAATGTATGAAAGCTGGTGAAAAAGGGTTCTATGGTTCTATAGCTCAAGGAGGCAGTCAATATACTTTCAGTCCAACAGGTTTCATCAACTGCGATAAGAGAGAAGTAAGACCAGAGTTCGGTCGCCCTAATTGGGATTTCGCAAAAGAAAAGTAAACTGATATTAAGGCGAAATATCAGGAATTATTTAGAACATCTCTACCGTCTTTTGTATTTCCAATGCTATATAAAAAAATCTAACAGTCATACAACTTTACATGGCTGCCATCTTCGTTTTATATATATAAAAAAATAATAATAAATTCAGCTTAAAAATTCTGTGTCCCTTTGTTTGTAATTTTTTTTTCAATGATGATTTTGGTAGCCATAATTTTCTTTTAAAGTTTCTGACAACAGTCAATAGTGAAAATATTTTTGTCCAACTCATTTCTAAATCGAAACAGAAACTTTCTAATTTCATAAACCTGTAAATTGGTTGCAATCAATTGCATTTTGTTTTCTTTAATCTATTCAAAAGAAAAAGCACTTCCCAGAACAAAGTGAATACAGAATTTGTAATTTCCTTATATTGCTTCTTGCTAATAACTAATTTTATTTTAGATGTTATATTTAAAATTACTATTTTTAATGTGTATCATAATGTTCTATATGAACCCTTATGAAATTCCCAATTAGAAATGTATGTGAAATAGTATAAAAAAACTAAAAAGAACAAATAGTTGAAATTTTAAAAGCATTAAAGACAGCTTCTTACAAAATGTACACATAAAAAAAAAAAAAAAATTAAAAAAAGTTATTCTTCATTTAACTCATTTTTGTGGTGAAAGAATTTATTTGCATAAATCTCCTACTTCAAGGGTTTACAAAAGACACTAAGATGGTGCAAGAGAGTAAATTAAAATATTTATTCTCGCAAGAACTTGCCTAAACAAATTGGCAAAGACCAACAAGACCAACAATCGAGAGACACGCGCCACGCGGCTCGTACAAGCTGTCTCGTGTTGATTGTTGGATGTGAGAGAACGGAGTGTGTTTCCAGCCAGCGAAGATGCAACAAGTGCCTGCTGCAGATGAAAGTGAACGTTTGCGATCGAAATAAAAGTTATTCGTTAGTATGTAGTTATGATTATTGCTCGCTCTGCCAACAGCCAAAGAAAGACTTTAACTGTTAATGCACAATCGTAATAGTTTCCTCACAATTATTGGTTATGGACCTAACGACACCAAATCACTGCGCGAGAACATTCTCAGAAAAAAGATGGCCGCCGAAGGTTCTATGAAACCGCCATGCGTTAGGCCAATAAGTTGAAGTACTGTTTAATTGTTGTTTAATGAAACAAAAGAAGAAAAATCTTGGATTTAAAAGTAAAGGAACATTACATCGGCAAGATGGCTAGTTATATGCTACAATTCAATGTTAATAATTACATTATTTGGAAGCGGAATGTCCGAACCCTACTTCTGAAGGAAAGTAAGGTAAGGTGACCAGACGTCCCGATTTTTAGCAATTTGTCTCGCGTCCCGCGGCGTTTCAAAAAAGTCCCGATTTTTTTTTTTGGTTGTCGAAAAACAACAACAATTTTCGGAATATCAAGTGCCTAGGAGTCCTAGGCATACAGGTCCGGCCCTGCCATACAGACCAAATTTTTAATCAAGACCCCCCCCCCCCCCCCGGTCAATGGTGTCCTGCTTTGTCAATGTTAAAATCTGGTCACCTTAACTATGGGAGACCGCGAATACGCCGATTAGTGACATTAAATCCATCGAGGAAAAGAGCCTAAAATTAAAATTATTAACAAGTCTAAAAAGCGGTTGGTACTATTCTTAGCAGCATCGAAGAAAGATTTAGGTGTCTAGTAAAAGAAAGAACTGACCCTAGTCTATTATTGAGGGAAATTGACGCTCAGTTTAACGTTAAAGATTATTTAAGGATACAGTAAAACCCCGTTATTACGCTCCCGCTTATAACACTATCCCGTTCTTTACGCTCCTTTCATGCGGTCTCTGGAATTTTCTATATAACTCTGTATACTTTTACCCTCTTATAACGCTTCAAATCCCGCTTGTAGCGCTTTTTTATATCGGAAATTTTGTATCGAAAAGAAATGTAACACTGTAACGATTCTTTTCTTTCCCTGGTAGGAGGGAATCTTCGAACCCTTTGAAGTGCGGGTCTGTGATACAGTAAGTTAGTGCAAAATGTTGAAGCGGAAATCCCTTTCTATAAGTGAAAAATTGCAAATTCTTCGTAAGTACGACGAGAATTCTACACTAAATCAGAAGGTTTTCGCAGAATCTAAGAATTCCCTGATCCAGTCTGAGAACAATAATAAAAAATAAGAATGGAATTATCAATTCAGCGAAGGATGGTTGCAAACGTAAAAAAGTAGTGTGGAAAATGTGAAGATGCCGAGGAAATTCTAATTGAATGGATTCATCAGTCCCGTGATGCATCAGTGCCATTAAGTGACCCAATCATTCAAGAAAAGGCGCATGAAATAGCGGGCAGTTCACTAAAACTGCTCCGAAAATATATTTGTATTGCTCCTAGTGGAGTATCAATTGATGTTAATAGTTTCTTGAACCCATTGAAAATATCATAATTTATAACAGTAGCATACACACACGGCAAACCACAATCAAAGATTTTTTTAATAGGAAATAAGCTCACATTTGCACTATATCTATTTCAGAATCAAGTATCTTTCCTGTAAAATGGTGTCTAAATGTTTCCCCATCATATAAATCATTCCCCGTTTATAGCGCTATCCCGCTTGTAGGTCACGGTCCCTTGACGAGCGTAATAACGGGGTTTTACTGTATTTGATTTAAAGCGTCAGATATATTTAGAAAATAAACTTCAAGCCGGAGATGACTTACCGGAAAAGTACTTAATTTTAAGTTTAAATAAAATTAAACGAACTTGAAGAACTAGGTTTTGACAATAAGGACTATGTTGGCTAATACTTTCAGGGCTATCAAGTGCGTATGATTCATGTGCAGAAAATTTACTTCAACTACAGGATAAAGCTGAATTCAATTCAGAGTATGTAATTGGAAGAATTGTACAAGAGTACAGAAGGAAAAACAAAGGAATTTCCAATACAGTAAATGAAGTAAACATATGTAATAAAGCAGAAGTAACTGCGAATAAACAAGCTAGTAAGGAATACAAAATGAATCCCGCAAATGTTTTAATTGTGGAAAGGTGGGGCATTTAGCCCGACAATGCAAATCCAAATCCAAGTCCAAGAAATCATCACCAAAAACAAATGATATGAAGAAAGAATCGTTTTCTGGAATCATGGCTTTGAACAGTTACATTATGTCATCAACAAAAGATAAACCTATCAATAGTCCATGGGATCTTGGCAGTGCGTCCACAAACAACATTTGTAACAACAAAGCTTGGTTCGGCAGTTATAAAAATTTCGATACTCCCCAGAAAGTATATGGAGCATCCTTACAACCCATCGAAGCGTTAGGTGAAGAGATAGTTAACTTAGAAGTTATGCTACCGAGAGGCAAAACTCTGAAGATTACATTGTCAAAAACTCATTATGTACCCGATATGAGCGTTAACCTGATTTCCGCCGGACGTATGGCATCGCTGGGCTGTTCCCAGTTCATAAAAGGCAGGAATTATGTTGTTAAAGATAAAAACAAAAGAACTATGATCCTGGGAAAAGAGAAAAATAATCTTTTCGAAGTAAAGTGTAAACCTTTTAATGTACAAGCGAAGACCTACTTCAATGAAATCAAGCATTCCAAGTATAATTTGTGGCATGCAAGACTTGGACATGTTTCAAAAGGAAAAATGAAAGTCGTTTTAGATCAGAAATTGCTACGAGGTATTGATCAAATAATAATTCCAAAAGAGGACTCTGATAGTTTTTGTGAAAGTTGTCAAAGTGCAAAGATGGCAAATGTTCATCACACAAGGATGAAAGCCATTAGAGCAAAAGGCATTTTGGAATATATCTATTCAGATGTGTGTGGTCCAATAAATATAGAAAATGACTATCAGGCGAAATATATCCTATGCGTGATAGATGATTTCAGTAGGAGAAGCTTCGTATATTTGATCAGGAGTAAAGATCAGGTTCCAGAATATGTGAAAAAATTCATAACTTATATAGAGCGCCAAAGTAAGGCGAAAGTGGTGAACCTTCAGTTAGAAGTGGTAAACCTTCTAACTGACCAGGGAAGGGAGTATGAGAATAAAGAGCTAAACAGTTTCCTAAAAGAAAAAGGAATTGTCCATAAGACGAGATCCGCATACTTTCCACAGCAGAATGGCATTGCAGAGAGGTTTAATCGTAAGTTAATGGAAATGGCTCGAACCATATTAATTGATTCTGAACTCCCGCCAAGATTCTGGACTTATGCAGTAGAATGCTCGAAGTATGTTCTCAATCGAACGCCTCATTTAAGATTGATGAATACTACCCCAATGGAAAAATGGTTCAAGAACGGAGGAGCACCAAGTGTGCGACACCTGAAAAACTTCGGAAGTCTGTCCTACTTGAAGAAACCGAAAAATGCAATCAAGAGTAAAATAGACTCTAGAGTAACCAAGGATATTTTTCTGGGCTATTTAGAGAAACATTTACTGATAAAAGCAAAACTCATGATGCTGATGTTAGAACGACTAGTTCAAGTAATACTGATTCTAGCGAAAGTGACAGAAGAACCTGTGATCGACAAAGAATACATACAACTTAGAAGTAGAAAGTTACTCGAACGCAATGCGTGAAGATACACAAAGATGTGGATATTATAGAGCCAAAAGATTATGAGGAAGCATTAACCTGTCCAGAAAGCAAGAATTGGCAAGAAGCGATTCAAGCTGAATTAAAGAGCTTAAAAGATCATCACACGTGGGAAGAATCCGAGGTCCCGGATTATATAACACCCCAAAGCACAAAGTGGATTTTCAAGTGCAAGAAGAAGTGTGACGGCACGATCGATAAATTCAAAGCCCGTTTGGTAATGAACGGATATATGCAGAAGCAAGGTGTGAATTACAAGAAAATATATGCACCAACGCCAAGTGCTGATACAGTAAGGCTGATGTTAGCTTTGTCCATAAAACGAAAGTACCAGATTCATCAATGTGATGTACGGAGCCCTTATCTTAACGGAGACGTAGATAACGACATATATCTGGAGATACCACAAAGTGTAAAAGTCAAAAGCAAGTATTGCAATGGACTCAAGCTATTACGTTCTTTATAAGGCTTAAAACAAGCCGAGAGAAATTGGTTTGAAACCATGAAACTATGCTAATAGAAAAAGGATTCAAAGCAATGAAAAGTGATCCATGCGTATTTAGATACCCAAAGAATGGTGATATGAACTATCTGATAATCTACGTAGATGACATGATTATCATTGGTAAACGAACTGAACATATTCAGGAAATTAAGCAGATTCTGAATAAGATGTTCTCCATCAAAGATCAAGGTGAAATCCATGAATTTTTAGGTATGGAGATAAATTATCAACGATGCAAAGGTACAATGATAATATCACAAGAGCATTTCATTAAAGATCTGTTATCGAAACATGGAATGGAAAATAGCAAAGCTGTATCCACCCCATTTTATCCAGAAGGAAGAGATGGAAAAGCAAATGAAGAAATTCAACTGTTAAATAAAGGTGAACACCTCAAGTATAGAAGCCTGATAGGAAGTTTATCTTATATCTTCAATTCAACAAGACCAGATATTGCATATTCAGTGAATAGATGTGCAGAGAAAAGCAATTCACCCTGTACAAATGATATGCGTAAGACAAAACGTATCCTACGATATCTAAAAGGAACAGTGTCAAATGTTTTGAATTTCTCCAATGAAGATGACAATAAGATGACAATGTCAGTGCTTACAGTGATGCAAGTTTCACAGATCGAGCTAAAGGACATTCTACATCAGGTTATGTGATATATGTAGGAAATTCACCTGTAACCTGGAAAGCTCACAAACAAAGTTTAGTTGCTCATTCAACACAAGAGAGCGCACTGGTTGCAGCATGCGAATGCGCTACGGCAATCATAAGCATAAAGAACTTCTTGAATGAACTTCAAGATAAAGCACAATCACCAATTGTTCTATATTGTGACAACCAAGTTACTTTGAAGTTGATTGAAGACGGATACAATCAAACTAAAAGCTGCCACATAGGTCTGAAGTATCATATCATCAAGGACTATGTGAACCAAAAGGATATCAAAGTGAGATATATCCCAAGTGAAGATAATACAGCAGACATTTTCACTAAAGCTTTGAGCGCAGTGAAACATGAAAAGTGTGCAAAAGAACTCGGAATAAAATAGATACATTTCATTCCGGGGGGGGGGGGGGAGAAAAATTACAAAAGTGATGTACAATTTTAGCGAACATTGAATGATACTGAAAGTGCTATGATTAGTGAACTTAATGTTGAAATGAAATTCTGTTACATATATATATAAAGTGCTTTGTCAATTAAGTTTTAATTTCCACCAAGTGTCATTTGAAGGGGGGGGGGGGATTGTGGTGAAAGAATTTATTTGCATAAATCTCCTACTTCAAGGATTTACAAAAGACACTAAGATGGTAGAAGAGAGTAAATTAAAATATTTATTCTCGACAAGAACTTGCCTAAAGAAATTGGCAAAGACCAACAATCGAGAGACACGCGCCACGCGGCTCGTACAAGCTGTCTCATGTTGATTGTTGGATGTGAGAGAACGGAGTGTGTTTCCAGCCAGCGAAGATGCAACAAGTGCCTGCTGCAGATGAAAGTGAATATTTGCGACCGAAATAAAAGTTATTGGTGAGTATGTAGTTATGATTATTGCTCGCTCTGCCAACAGCCAAAGAAAGACTTTAACTATTAATGCATAATCGTAATAGTTTCCTCACAATTATTATTTACAACTAGCCGGATACCGTCACTTCGCTCCGGAACCCTTGCAAATATAGCATTAAAAACAAAAACTTTATTTATTTAGCAAATAAATATCGAGATCGGAGAATATAGGCTTCGACTACCCAGCCCGTTGTAGCTTCTCTGCTTAACTCAGGTGTATTACAGGTTGGCGCCAAACATCTGGGATTGTCAAAAAAAGCCCGTTTTTACCTGTCACATGTGTGACATCTATATATAGGTATATAAAAACACGCGCGTATTCGAAATTCGATGAGGAACCTTTCGAAGATTTAAGATTCTGAACAAACGAACATTTACATTTTTATTTATATAGAAGATTAATAAGCCTGAAAGACACTTGATTCCGTTCATTCGATAAATCTTCTTTTTTATTAATACGTATGAGTCTCAATTTTCTTGAACATATTATAGATGAAACCAATATAAATAAAAATATTTCAAATCCATTGCAAAGTCGTTGATCTCAGAGTTAATTTAATGAAATAAATTCCTTATAAATATTTCCGTAATTTAATTCCATGCAGAAAAATGGAGCGTCTTTTCCTTCTCCTAATTTAAAAAAATAACAGATGATAATAAATGCTTTACCTCAGCGATTGCAATGTCCTCGAGATTTGGAACATTAGTTTAAATACGGAATCGATACGTACAAAAGAGAAAAATCAGAGATCAGGACAATTCATGATTAGTAAAACTCATTCTTCTACCACTGAAACAAAGGTTAAGACTCCGCAACAATGCGATAATCGCATTCAATTACACTAGGCAACAGTGACAATGTATCTTGAACAAAACTATTTGATCTTTACTAGATCGAACATGCTTATCACGAAAATGACCATTAAAATCTCAGATTAGCTCTACAACAAATAGCGTTTCTTCTAGAAATTTCGGATTTTTTCCCTTAAGGGGCACAGTTCTTTACAGTTCCCTTAAAGGGCACCCTTAAAAAAAAGGGTAATTTTTATGACTGCTTTGATAATTAAATTTTCTGCCAATTTTGTTTTCAACAGTAAGAAATTAAATCTAAAATTTATCTCAAACTAAGAACCGGCCTAAAAATATTCAAGATTCAAGATGGTCAACGAATAGGAATATGATTTTATTGGTATATTTTAAGAGTCTTTTAAATGTTATCTCACTCAAATATTTAACAGATATCCTTCTTTGTAAGTAATAAATCAATCCTTAATAACAATATATTGAAATATATGATGAATCATGTGGGCTTATGCCAAAGGTATTTTTTTTTTATTGCATCAAGACAAACACTAAAACTTAATATAAAATAATATCCATAATAATATAATGCATAATATCCATAGCTCTAAATCAAAACCTTGTGGTAAGCATTCCCCGCAGGGTGGTTAATGTAATTTCAGCACGAGGGGGCCCATCCCGCTATTAAATCAGGAACACATTCACGTATTTCCAGTAATGCGAACTGTCCGATCCATTAGTGTATGGTAGTGTATGTTGTTTATGTCATAACTTAAAACTAATGGTTAAAAAACATAAAGTCACTGAATTCATTTAACTATAACAGAGAAAATTATGAGTATCTCAGATGGGGAAGTGCTTTTCAGATTTTGCCAAGGATTTCTGACTTACAAGTTATTTTCTGTTAACTGAACCAAAGAGAGTATTTTAAATAAAGGATTCACACTTGGATAAAATACAACTCTTGATTTAATTAATTACTTTAACAAAATTCATTAATTATCTAATTATTTTAATATGTAAACCTTTTTTTTTTTTCATTATAAATGAAATTAACTGGAACAGCAGAGATATGAAATATGAAATAACTATATATCTAAGTAGTAAATAAAAAAAAAAGATATATATCTATGTAATAAGCGCGGGTGTTTGTTTGTTTGTTGGTCTTGAAACAACGTCGCCATTTCTCAACGGATCTTTACCAAATTTGGCACGGACGTTCACAAGCATCCTGGAATAATGCATGAACAACGAAAACCCAGATCCGGACTAAGGGGTGTAAAGCGGGTAGGATATCTAGAAGGCTACACAGATCTCTGAAACCTCTTTAGTTTGAAACACGAAATTTGTTATGAGTGTTCTTTGTAAAAATCTAAAATATATGTACCAG
>JAFIDM010006943.1:27919699-27937008 GCA_023159025.1 Thereuonema tuberculata
AAAAAAAAAACGGAATCTCCAGTTCGACAACCAAAAAAAAAACGGAATCTCCAGGTTCAACAACCAAAAAAAAAAGGAATCTCCAGTTCGACAATCAAACAAAAAAAGGAATTCAATAACCAAAAAAAAAATCGGGACTTTTTTAAAATGTCGCGGGACGCGGGACAAATTGTTAAAAATCGGGACGTCTGATCACCCTATGTAAACTAATAGCTACGTTGTAATAGTATTTTCCCAAAACATCCATTTTAAAAACCTTTCAAGTGGATGTATTCAGCAAAATACTATTTTAGCTGAAAACCTGTTTTCGATTTGTTTTTGAAATAAGATTACCAAGTAGTAGGCCTAAATGAACAATCATAAAAAAAAAAATATAATGACTCCTTAGTTTTCTAGATAGATTTCACATTAACGCAAAAAAAAAAAAACCTAATTAAAAACTTGTATAAGATAACTTTAAGAACAAACTGTAATAAAATAAAGAAGAAGAAAAAAAGCAGAAAAATGAAGAAAAAACATCCACATTGAGATCCGTATGTTAATGACTTGGTTTTATTATATTTTACAACCGAAATATTTGCATGAATAATATATTCCGATAAGAAAATTAAACTTCCTTTTGCACAAATGACGCCAACTCGAGATTATTTATATGGCGACTGTCATATTTCTTCATATCATAAAAATCCTTCGGTTATAGCCTCCATTATAAAAAGAGACTATTTCACTTTAGGAGTCGTTTCTAGGCAAAATGATGATGAAAGTAGAACTGATTGTAATTTGGGTCTTGATATGTTTCAGCATCGGAGATTGCAGACCAAATTGCGGTAAGAAAAAACTACATTCCATTTCCGTTTCGTAGAGAAATTATTACTGAAAACTAAGCTATGTATTTCTATCCTATTTGTGTTACTATTTCATTGTCTTAAATCATGAATATTAATTCCTTTGACTGATCCATTAATTAGCGTGTTTTAGTTTTTCTTTTTCTTCAGAAAATGGAAAATTTGCGTTGTTTGTATTCAGCAGAATTTATAATTTGAAAATAAATGTAAGCTTTTCGTGTTCTTTGTTTTTACGTTTAAAAAATAAATAAATAAATAGAGAGAAATCTCTCTATTTATAAAATATATAAAATACATAAAATCTCTAACATTTTAAGGATAGTAGGCTGTAAGTTCTTTTCCTTTTTTTTTTGTAGCGTTAATCAAGCGGAGGAGGGTAATTAAAGTCATTATAAAATTGATGATAAAACGTAAAATTAAAATGATAAAACAGGTAGCGTAGAAAAGACAATATGGTCACGTAGAAAGTGTCCCCATCTAGTGATAAGCTTTGAAACTATATATCTCCTTCAACAGCCTGTAGATGGCCCTGGGGTAGAAATCGCAGGGTTTTTTTTTCCCCTGGACTATTCGTGAACGTCGTAATCAATTTTGAATTTTCATATCGCCTTTAAAATTACTTCTCGCTGACCGCTACGTAGATGCCAAAAATCACCAAGATCTACTGAAAGGGGGAAACTTTTCTATCAAAAAACATCAACAAGGATATGAAGAAACCCTCCGTATTTTCCGTATTAAATAAATAAATATCGTTTGCAATGAGCTATCTAGAAAAGAATTTCCAACATCTTATGTAAACTTTTGAAACAAATCACAAACTTTTTTCCTTTCAACTGTTATTTATTTGTTTTGTGTGAGTTATCATAGACTGTATGACTACGAATTTATTTTGATTCGAGTTTCCCAAATTAAATCTTTGTTGTTAAATTTAAAGAATTTTCTGTTAATTACGACGAGTGTATTTTGTTTAAAAAGGATGCCGTGATGAAACTATACTGAGAATTTGTATTCTATCTTGGAGATTGTGCTTTGTTTAGCTTGTTATGTTTACAGGAGATTGGATAACTATCTTTCTACAAATTCATCGTAATTTGTGTGTATAGTGATGCCCTATGAATAAATTTGAACTACGGGTCTTTCTGATGATAAAAGTTAACCTTATCTTCAGATTTTTGTAAACATTTTCTTCAATAGAAAAGCGCCCTTTTGAAGTTATATACTGGGCCATTATGGATATCACGGCAACTATTTTTTTATCTGCCAAACATGCGGCACCGGATGATCTTTTGATTGCATTACTAACATAGTGTGGGTCAGAGGAGAAATGTCGTGGGGGCAAGTGGAAAACATATTCAGAAACATTTTTTAATAAGGCAATGCAGTGTAGCCAAGAAAGAAAAAAGAACACAGGAATGCTCAAAACAATTACTAACACCCTCCAAGTAATCTCCTACGTTGCCAGCGTTTGGAAAGGCGGAGAATACCATTGGCTGCATGTGACCTCTCGCCGAACCGCCGTCAAAATTTCATCTTTGTTCGCAAGCGTTTCCTACACAACTGAAGTTTGTGTTCTGGAATCAAATCAAAGTCGCATGGATTCCAGTCTGACGAATACGAAGGGTGTTCCAAGACTTCTCACCACCATCGACGTAACAAAGCCCTGTGAAGTAGCTGCTGTATGATTATGTAGCGTTATCGTGAAGAATGATGACGTTGAACAGCAGTTCTCAAACACTGGCAACGGACGGTGGACAATCTTGGAGATTACTTGGAGGGATGTTAGCAATGTTTATTGAGCATTCAGGTGTTCCTTTTTCTTCCTTGGCTACACTGTATTTCCTTATTAAACTAGGATTTCCAAATACGTGTTTGCCACTTGCTACCGTGACGTTCCTCCACTGACCCCGACCACGTTAATGGTGCCAATCAGAAGCATATCCAAGCTTTCAAACGTGTATTCTGGAATTGCAGTGGTAACGAATGTTCGGAAGATAAAAAATAGTTGCCATGACTTCCATAACGGCCCACAAATTATTCAAATTTATATATATCTTCAAAGCAACGAATTCCAAAAGAAATAAAAATAAATCTGAATAAGTGAGCTGAAGTAAGTGGATTTAAAACTGCATTACAAAAGACAGAGCCATAGTTTGGTTATAATAGTTAACTTCCTTAAACTTTGCAATGATTAATAAAAGTATTATCACAAAGATATTATGAATGGCAATTTCACTTTAATTTTAATCTTTAAACGTTTGTAATGTTTTGAAATTGCGAGAAACTAGTTTCTTATTGAGGAATATTTTGTTGTAGTAGATATTTACATTATATCATTTTTTTTCCATTTAGTTGCTAAACATCGACGCTACGATATAAAAGACCTTGGTGTTGGAAATTTATTTCATGGATGGGTTGATGTACAAGGACAAGGAGGTGCTAATGATTACTGCAGGTAAATGGAATTCCGTAAAGTAAATGTTAATTTAAGATTAGAAATTTAACAAAAACAATATTGTTAAATTTATAATCTTAAATTGCGCTGCTTTTCATAGTTTATCTACTTGTTTTCTCAGGATTACGTTCCCTTTCTTTCATATTAAATTCTAAAATATTTAACAGTTTTTTAATGAAACATCCAATCGGTCAATAATGTTAGTTAAGTAAACTATCAGTTAGCAAAAGGTGAAATAAATAAGAAAAAATAATAATTTTTTTAGTTTGCTTTTCCTTCCTTTTATCGAATTTGGCCAACTAGGGACCACGTAACTAGCTCAACCTGACAACGTCAGGGCGAGGCTAGTGAAATTCAAGAAAGAGGGGACGAGAATTATACCCCGTCCAGGATAACCCTGAGATAGTAAGTCCCAGGTGGGAAACGGACGAAACACAGAAGAAGAAAGAAACAGCCATGCCACCACCGGGATTCGAACCCGGGTACTGGCGCATCGGCCACAACGGCAGCCCGCCGTTAGTTTGCTTTTATTATTATTATTATTTGTTTTGGGTTTTTTTTTCCCCTCTGAGATGGGTCTAAAGATATCATTCTTTTTTGTTACAGAGGATCTAAAATTATTTAATTAGTTCTTATCTATAAGATTCTCTAGCTTAAGTCAAAACGATTTTAAACAATGATTCATAAATATAAAGATTCGCTGTATTTTGAAAAGGGAACTATTAAAAAGCAAAAAATATTCTTATTTTCTTTTCTTCTTGAATAAAAATCCTCATTTTCTGTCCATTTTTTTTTTGTTTATTTGTTTAGTATTTTTCATAACTAATGGACCACTTGAGGTTTACGCCCCTATCGACGTCACGTATGACGTGTATCCCACATGCGGCGAGAGCTAAGGGATAAACAAACTTATAACTTTGTTTGAAATACTTAAAAAATCGTCGATATTTGATATTTCAAGACGATGGTTCAATACTGTGCAGATCCAGTACTGTAATAATTCTGTAAAAACGCTTGGAATATCCTTCTTTAATATAATATTTCTTCTGTATCTAAACCGGTTAAAACAAAGCACGTGGCTTTGTTTATCCCACATGCGAAGCAGTAGCGTGGTGGGATATTTTGTAACTACGAAGCTCCGCCTATCCTCAAGTGATCCATTAAATTATATCTTTCTTTGAAAATATATTGCTGTCGCCTTCTTCAATAAGCGATAATCAACTCTATATCCAATCTGAAGATTTTGGAAGGCTTACAATCGTTGCATCCAAATCAAATCTTTTAGTTCAGCCTCCATATCTATTAGGGTTAAAATGAAGCACATGGCTTTGTTTATCCCACATGCGAAGCAGTAGCATGGTGGGATATTTTGGAACTACGAAGCCCCGCCTATCCTCAAGTGGTCCATTACACTATCTTTACCTTTTTTCTTATAATCAGAGTAAGCATATTAAAGAACCAAAATGGTCTCTTGAAATCAAAGAATCTTTTTACTTCACTTACAGAACCTCGACAAGTATTGTTTTAAGATATAATAGATATAATATTCGATCGCGATTCGAAGGCTTGTCAATCAAACGAAAGAGGTCTTCGTTCTTCAAATATGTGGCTGCAGTGAAAAGGAACACTCATCCTTTGACAAGACAATACATTTTTATTACTCTTTATGAGTTTTGTCTTTTTGCTCTTATTGTGCGTGGGTGTATTTGTATGGTTTTATTAAAATAATTTTACTTTATTTACGATTTTAACTCACTAATGTACGTATATGATAGGGATAAATCAGAACAGCGCGTTGCTAAACAACGAATGAAACACTCGCCATTGGACACTTTAGTGCAATTCTGTGTTTCTTCTAAGTAAGCTTCCTAATAGGAACTGAACATCTTAAGAAAGGAAACGAAGAAAATCACCCAATTGTTTCTTATTGACGATATCTGGATAGCAACCGATTCTTGAAATGTAGAATTTCAATTTCCAGTTATTTACCTATCTTGAATAACTGACAGCAGTTAAATACATCTGGCATCTAAGATCATATTTTTGCAAATAGTTAATACTGACAACAGAATCTCACATCTTTAAATAAGAAATACCGTCCATTCATGTTTTGTTTTGTTGTAGAGTTGTAGGAAATGCACCAAACATCTTCTTAGCGTGTGCACTAGGGGGAACCCATGGAGAAAACGAATACACTTACAAATCCGTTGTACAATTTGATAAAGGATATAACAACACTTGGTATATGAAGGATGAAGATGGAGACGGAAGAGATGATTACTGTAGGTAAGTGACAGTTTATAATAATAATATCAATGTGGGTTCAGGGAAAGACTGAAATGTGCAAATAGTGTAAATGAATGCAGATAAAATATTAAAATCTTCAAATTGTTCTAAATTATAAATATATGTAACTGGCTATAAAATATTTAAAGGGAAACTAATAAAAATTCAAAACTACAATAAAAAATGAAATCACAGGAAAGAAATAAATGAGATTCTTAAAATATAGAAAGAAAAAAAAACTAACTTAAAAATTAAGAAATGTGCCTAAATGGACTAAAATATAATAATTCTTAAGCTCAGACATTAAGGCTCTATTAAATTAACAAGCAATTATTTATTCACTCGAAATTAAGCCATGTGAAAGAAAATCTAACTTGTGTCTAACCAAAGCACACACATACAAAAAATAAAAAGTTTTGAAGAACTTAAAACCTATTTTCCTGAAAATGTTTTTTCTTATTTTTTTTTTTCCTTTTCGTTTATGAAAAGAAAATAATTTATATTGTAAAATTTCATATCTGTAGAATACAAACAGTACAAATAGAGCATGTTCAGAAAAAGCTAATTCTGCATTCCTTATTATCAATCGGATGAAGTTTAGTCTTAACAAACTATGTTTTTAATTTTAATTAATTAAAAGCGCTTCAGTGGAATCTCAATTGATTTCATTTCTGTCACTTTTTCTAGCTAATTGATCGACAAGGATCTACTTGGAGAAGATTGCAAATAAAACATTTACATCATCTCTTGGCACGCTAAGTTTTATGAAGATCCATCGAGCCTTCAAAAATATTGGGGTGGGTGGGGTGATCAGCATAACATGCTGACTAGTGAGTAAATTAAAAAAAACATCGTCGATGGGGTTTAACCTCCAATCTGTGTAAGTCATTCCACCATAAAATAAAAATGTGATCCTTGGAGGAAAATGAAAAATAAAACATCACACACAACAGCATCAGATAAAAAGTGAAAACAAATTTATTGCAGTCTTTCATGTAGTGCGTAATATCGGAGTTTAGACCTTGTTGCAAGCTAATTCTCTTATAAGTTTTCCAGATCTATCTGTCTGAGAGTAACGTAGCGCCGTCCCCCTGTGTTTAACAGAATGTACGACAGGGCAGATCTATCTGTGTTTGACCGCATTCGCAATCGTGGGAGGTTTTTGAGCGAGGCGGTATTATCACATAGCCAGCTTTATGTTGCATTACAGCGTTCACGAAACAGACACTACAATAGAAAAAAATGACGGTCAAGGTCATTTGCTAAATGATGCTAGAATTTTCAATCGCAATTTGACTTATAATCAAGCCTTCCAATAAACAAATTCATTTACGTTCCTAGCAATGAATTTATTTTTAATATACTATCAGTCTTATATAGATATGACGGGTAAATACTCTATCTAAACTAAAAGCCGCCATATCGTTATCTCGTCATTGTTGATGAGGCGTATATGCTAATAAGTTTATAATGCTGTTTAAAATCTTACGATAAGCTAATCTCTTTTAATTCAAATCCTCTCTAATCATTCTTATTGTAAAAAATCTAAATTGCATCGAAAATTCGGATTAAAAGGGAGTAATTAAGAATGCTTACATCTTCAGTTTATATCTTTACACTTTGTTCATATTGTATATTTGTTTTGTTTTTCCATTGTTTTAATTTAGAAACTACAATGTATCAATTCTTTATGCTGATTAATTTTTCACTAATTTTTTTTTTTATTTTATTTTATTTACTTTTTATCATCTCTATTTTCTGTGTTAGGGGAACGGGTAAAATTAAGCAAATGATTGTAATAGTAATTCATCGTGTGTAGACTGTATATTAGAAAGGACCATAACACACAAGTCTTTATAAACAAAATTATATTTCCTTTACATGACCTGTTTCGAGAATTTTTCGTCCTCAGATATATACATAATAAACTGAAAGCATGAATTAACCATAACTACATCATGGCTAAACAAAAATACAAAGAACATTCTTAATAATAACATCAAAGTTTGAATAGTATCACCTTAAATCGTATAATAATGCGTTTCGTATTGACACCTCTGTGTTGTAGCATCTATGCGTATTGATTATTAAAGACTGGTGGAATTTTCTGAGATAACAATCCTTTTCCGTAGCATAAATTACTGGATTATCAGTCATTATTTCATGCCCTGTTTGTTGGTTATGAATCGCCGTTAAATATTGCTTATTATGAACTTTCACAGCCTTCTCGTGCTCCCTCATACGCGTGGAGATCTTTCTTTTTGTCTCTCCCACGTATATACACTTATTCCCACCCCCTTTACATGTGATACCATATACAACTCCTGTTTTATCCGGTTTGTCAATTTTCAGTTTTTTTTTCTTGTGAATATATTGCCCAAAGTGTTGTTTGCTTTATGTGCTGTTTTGATTTTTGCTGTATCTAGAATGGGATTTAGCTTATTATTCAACCTTACATCAAAGGGGATGGATAAATATTTACAATCATCTTTGTTATTATTACAAGTCTTTTTACCTCTTTCCCAATAAGCAAATGATTATTGAATAAGAATATTAAAATTTGAAGGTATTTTAGAACAAGACTTTACTGATTCCAGAATTTGTTATATTGTTTATTCTCCATATAAAGCTAGAAATTAGTTTTTTGTATTTTAGTATTTTGTTTATATTCTTAAATAGAAATTCTTTTAGTTAAATCACCTAACAACATGTTTTTCTTGTATGTTAGTTTTGGTAATTTGTAATTTTCATTTTGTATTTTTTTATTATTATTAGATGCGTAGGTTCAAAAAGTGGCAAAAATACCTTACGAGTGGAATGTATGAAAGCAGGGGACAAGGGTTTCTACGGTTCGGTTCTACAAGGTGGAAGTCAATATACCTTCAGTCCTACGGGTCACATAGATTGCAACGAAATAATAGTCCGTCCGGAATTTGGATATCCTAATTGGGATTGGAACAGATTTGGTTAAGTGGATTGAGCAGACAGACGAGATTCAATTGAGAAAAAAAAAATAAAGTACAATAATCTGTTTTTTAATTCAAAACTTATTTCGTGAAACACAAACCCCTTTATGTACACGTCAACGCATATGTAATAACGTACTAGAAAATAAAGTCAAAATGAATTTAAAATGTATATGGTTGTTTTAATTTTTCTTTTAGAAGACATTTTTCTCTAAAGACTTCTTAAAGACTTCTTCTATATTGAGTAATAACCAAAGCTTGCAAAGACAAATCCAGAATAGGACCTATATAAAAACAAAATTCAATATTCAAAAAGCCAAAAAATCTAAATAGCTCTATCAAACATTTCTTTACTCAATCCCATTGTAATAAGTATTCTTGATTTTTTTAAGAGAAACTAATTACGTTCATTCAAATAAACATATAACGAAGTTAAAAATTATTTCAAGTTTTGCACATAAAAATTAATATCCACATCTACACTATTATAAAATAAGAATTTAAAACAGGAAACCACACACATACACAATAAAATAGACAGTGTTCATTTCATCTTTGTAAATTATTGAAGCAATATCTGTGTTTCAGAATAATTTACATTTCTTAAAAATGAAGATATTTAATAATCCATGTTAACTGTAACTTATCAACAAATATGAATTATAAAATAAAATTGTATGTTAATAATAATTAATAAGAAATTTTATGTAACACATTTATAGTAATGTCATTTCGTAGTTATTTTCATGTGTAATGTACAGAATTATCATAACTATAGATACTTAAATTATTCAATATTTACAATTTGTAATTCACTAGATAACTACTCAAACATTCTAAGAAAGAAACATAGTAACTATCAAAATTAAGAAGAATGCTTTATTCTAATTATAGAGTTGTAGGAGTTCAACCAAACCTTACCCTGGCCTGTGCATTAGCAGGAACTCATGGCAAGAATGGATTCATCGTAATAGTTTTTTACGTGTGGTTAAAACTGTTTGAATAAAGATGCGCACACACTTAAAAAATTTTAAAAACATATATTTAAAACTTTAAAACACAATTAATTTCAATTAATTAGATGGACAGTATGTCCATCTGTCTTTGTCAAGTGTAATGATTACATTAATACTCTCATATATATACAAATAATAAAAATTACATCCACATATTGAAATTGAGGCTGCGCATTGCGCATAATTCTACATTAATCATAATTTTACAATTTTTAAGCAATGCCGACGGCCAGCATCCCTACGTCGAATTCTAAATTCTTATATAAAAGCATATCAAACTATTAAATTAATTGCTTAATAAATAAATTAATAAGTTAATTAATTAATTTTATTTTTTTTTCTTTCTTATTTGATTTTATCTACTTTACAGTGAGCTGATAATCAATTATATTCTTAATAGATACTCCCTCTTTATAATAATACTTGTTTATGAGAATGTTTGCTGATTCTATACTTTTTCTCTTAAAATCATTATCGTCATACTCCAAAATCTTAACATTTCCATAATCTATCGTATGGTTTGTCCTTGCTACATGACGGGCCGCTGCATATGCAGAATTCCCTCTCTTTAGAGTATTAGTTTTACACGTATATTTAACTCACGTGATGTTTCTCCACAATTATTATTATAATGTAGATACAATTATTATTAATACATTGAATCCCGTATAACACTTACGTTCTTTTTGATTCTGATTGGAATTCACATTTTTATACTTTAAATGTTTATGTAAAGTGTTATCCGCTTTCGTCGTGATAACTATATTACAGGTTGCCAATATCCTGGATATTTCCAAGAACTTATTCTGTTAAAAGGGGATAGATACATATTGCATAAGGCCTGACCGTTATGGTTTATCATTAATGTACAACTTACGTACAATATCCTGTATAAATTTGTTGGGATAATCATTCTCCAATAATAATTGCTTATTTACATCAATCTCTTGTTTAAATAAATGAAAAGTAGACCATATCTTAAAAGCTCTATTCAACATCATAGATATTGTATTAATCTTGAATCGCATAGGCATACTAGACGTAATTAATTAAAATGCCCGCATAGGTAGGTTTTCTATATACATTACTAATAATTTTTCCTTTATCAATTTCCACACAAGTATCTAAAAACGCAATTTTCTTATTTTCATTTTCTTTTCCAATTTCCATTTGAATGTCACCGTGAATCATGTTAAAAATGTATTGTATACCTTCATGGATATTCCTATTTGCCACTAAGAACAAATCATCAACATACCTTACGAACATTGGAATTTCAACCAAAATCAATAAGCTATACAAACAGGACTATGATATAATCTAGCTGAAATAAAATGAATTTATGAATGAATGAATTATTATTATTATGATTTATCTAAAATTCAAGAATTGGTCATTTATCATTTTTTTCCAATTTTTCAACATAGAATTGTAAAATCTACTAAAACAAAGATCAATGAGAAATGTGTAAATATTTTATTTCTTTTATTGTTTTCGGTTTAATTTTTTCCTTTATCGAAAGAGACAAATGTTACACAATTTTTAAGTGTTGGAAAATCTTGTTTCCCTTTAGGAAACGCAATTTCCTTCTAAGTATTTGACGTCAACTGGTTATTCCAGTTCAGTTCATTCCAATCACGTTTCATTCATTCCTTTACTATAAAAACGATCATCATCTTGTAAAGATCATCAGATTCAAGAAGATTCCATTATGATGTCGAAGGCAGTAGTTGTGTCAGTCTCTGTGTTATTATGGGTAACTTCCTGTGACTGTCAACAAAATTGCAGTAAGTAAATATTTCAATAAGTATATTTAACGTGTATCTATTATCAAAATTAAAATAGATTTACGCCTCCACACATTGTAGGTTGAAATTAAATAACTTGATATACAAAATAACAAGTATGCGAGCGCTTTCGAAACGATCGTCGTTTCATTGACTGATGAATAATTACAAGAAGTTTTCTCTGAAGAGAAAAACAGACTTGGGCATGTGACCTTGGAACAGCACATTGTAATGGCAGGGGTGACAGGTTCTCGCCTCTGACCCTCTTCGGATGAGCAATAACGTGCTGGAACACTCGACGACAAAACTGAAATCATGAAAAATAAACCAAATATTGTCCTCACAGAAGGACAACGAGAGCTTTGTTTCACAATTACCGTAAGTGACTGTGAATCATAGACGGCTATTTTGCTTACAAAATGTTAGACTTTACTTCCTTGATTGTTGGACATATCAGTACTTCTAACCACTCTCTAAATAAAGACAATCCTATGATTATATATCGAGATGAATGATTTCAAAAGGAAATATAAAGAGTCATTTTTTATCTTAAGTGCTGAACATGCTGGAACAAGAATTTTTTTGTTGTCACTATTTCTCTTGGTTTTTTTTCACAAACTATCTTAAAATATTTTCTTATTACCTTCAAACTCACAGGTTCCACTTTCATAACCGCTCTACCTTAATTTCAGTTTGCACTTTGCCATTTTCATCTTATTTTCTCATCTAAACTACAAAATTTCAAAGGTTCACGTAAATTACACTTTTAATTACACAGCCGATTCATATCCTTTCGGGCAATCCCAGCGTTGCAATCTTTCCAAAATCCTCTTTCTTTCCTTTTTAGCGGCCCCTTTTGTACAGCTTGCCTGTAAAAAAAAGGGAACCGCTATTGGTGTTGTTTTTGTGCTGGATGTCACACTCTTTAGTGGCCAAACGGTTAGAGATATTAGAATGAAACCTTTACCATTGTGTTCAGCATCCAAAAGTAGGTGACCACGTCCAAAAAATCAGACCTCTAGAACCACTCCTTGACCCCCCCCCCAAGGAATGATTTGCTAATAATGGGTTGCTACAATCCAAGAAAACTGGTATTGTTTTAATTTCGTTATTATTATAAATGTGATTGTTGCGCATGCAAAAGACACCATTGTTGAATTGTTGTGATATCAGTTTTGTCGTGGAGTGTTCCAGCACCCCTCCCCTTCTTGCTCATCCGAAGAAGGTCAAATTCCGCTGCGTAGCAAAGTGTTGTTCCAAGATCACAAACCCAAGTCTGTTTTTTTTTTTCTTTTTTTCTGAAATTTATTGTAATTAGACACTCGTCAATGAAACGCCGATCGTATAGTTGTTATTTTGCATATCAAGTTATTTAATTTCAACTTATAATGTATGGAAGCGTAAATCTATTTTAATTCAATATTTCAATTAATTGAAAGTTAAATAGTTTTTGCTCTTGTATGATACATAGAAATAGTAATCAGTCTATATATAATATGGCTATTTTGCAAATGACTTACATGGTAGAGAATTGCACTTTATTTATTTATTTAAGATTGTTTTTTTTTTTGTTTTTTTTTTCCCCTAAATCAAACATTACTTATGCCAAAGACAATTCTGAGTTTTTTTCTGTGGATTATATAGAAGTAAAAGCATCGCAATCGTAGTCTCAAACGAAAGTGAACAGTACAAGGAAGTAGATCCTCCGCGATCATCAGCCTAGTGAGCGAATGTTCGCTCTTTTTAGTCCCTAGAAAGAAACTCATTTAGTACTGATTTGGGTGAACCTAATGTTCACTCTAGATAATAATTACGCAGTAAAATTCCAAATAGGTTCCGGAGATATTTTTGCTATTTAACCATTTGATGTTTCCTTATACTCTAACTAAATTTATCAAACTAGAAAATTTTAATATTTAAAATATATTAATTTATTTTGATATATTTAATATATTTATTATTTATTTATTTTTTTTATTTTTTTTTATAATTTAGATGCTAAAAGACGACGTTACGATGTCAAAGATCTTGGTTATGAGGAATATTTCCACGGATGGGTCGATGTTCAAGGTCAAGGGGGAGCTAATGATTATTGCAGGTGAATATCAATATAATATCAATATTAATAGCAATATAACTTCGTAATAAATGGCAGTGAAAAGGTGCCTGTTTTTATAAGTTGGCTTCAATGCGTTAAATCGGGGAAGTTCGAGGATGGAAACAAACTAACTGTATATAAATTTTTAAGAGTATATAAATTCTTTCTATCATTTAACAGTAAGTACATGGAAGACTTTGCTCGGTATAATTAAACGAAAATAAGGTAAGAACCACTGTAGAGCGAGCAAGCACCTGATATTTAACCCCCATTCGAGGAAATGGACAGCTCCGCAGTGAATGCACGCGACGTTGAAACGAAAAAAAGTTTTAAAATTATTATTGAGTAAAATTATTATTTTATTTTAGGTAAAAATCCAATTATTATTTTAGTTTAGATAAAAATAAAATTATTATTTTATTACATGTAAAAATGCACAAAACACGAATTTAATAAGAATAAAATAAAACGAAAATACAGTAAGAACACTGTAGACAATAACCTGGTTATTTACCCCTCTTTCGGGGAAATGGACAGCTCCGCAGTGAACACACGCGACGTTGAAAGGAAAAAGTTTTAAAAATTATTATTAAATAAAATTATTATTTTATTACAGATAAAAATAAAATTATTATTTTATTACAGATAAAAATAAAATTTTTATTTTATTACATGTAAAAATGCACAGAACATGTATTTATTAAGAATAAAATAAAGCGAAAATAAAGTAAGAACACTGTAGACAATAACCTGGCACCCAGGTC
Source organism: Thereuonema tuberculata (assembly GCA_023159025.1). Taxonomy (NCBI): domain Eukaryota; kingdom Metazoa; phylum Arthropoda; class Chilopoda; order Scutigeromorpha; family Scutigeridae; genus Thereuonema; species Thereuonema tuberculata. The sequence goes on from JAFIDM010006943.1 coordinate 27,933,914, forward strand.
GCTTTCTCGCACCTGAAAAGGATAGATTCGCCCAATTTCATCAACATCCTTACGCTCATTTCCAAGATAAAGTTATTTTGCTGGCTTTAATATCTTTAAAGTAACTACTAGACACACCAGGAGGCAAATTGGATGCTAAAAATAAACAAATATGTATACAAAGAAACGCTGTGGAAAGTAAATGTTTTCACATACTCAGTTCAATTCAGTTCGTTTTATTCATAATGGGATGTACTTGATTCATTTCGGTCTTCAATTATTCACTGGAGTATGATTTCAAATTAATTATATTTTCTTATTAATGTTATTGTTAATGTTTATAATGCATTTCATTTGATACTGGATTCGAAGAAAGTGTTCTGTTTCTCTCGCGACATGATTTAATCTGTAATTAACACGTTGACTACCAAATAACTTTATAGTTAACGATTAACTACTCACGTTAATTACATTTTTTTTTAAATATATATAACTTTTATCTTTTTTATTTTTTATTTTGGAAAATAAATTATTAATGTTGTTACAAAATAAATAAATAAAAAGTTAGAATATTGAAGAATGGGAAAAAGTAAATACACTCATGGACAAAAAAATTAGCGCACCAAGAAGGAGTCGTCAAAATGAAACGAAAATTTACAAATGTAATGACTACTTTGATATAAGTAAATGATTAGAAAATCAAAGAAAAAGGATAATTTATTTCAGAGAAAAAGGCAAAAGAACGGAGGAGTTAATACTCCGTTGGACCCCCTCTAGCGCGAATGCACGATGCGATACGATCGGGCATTGAGTCATACAAGTTCTGTATGATGTCTTGAGACATTTCGTTCCATATTTGCTGTAACCTTGCCTCTAGTTCGTTCAAACTCGTGGGATGCCCAACTCGTCGTCCCAAATGATCCCAGATATGCTCGATTGGAGACAAATCTGGGGATCGGACAGGCCAAGGAAGGGTAGTAACAGTGCGGAGACAGTCTTGTGACACCCTTGCCGTATGAGGCCGAGCATTGTCTTGTTGAAAAATGGCTCCTGGGAGCCGTTGCGTGAGTGGCAACACATGTGGTTGCAGGATTTCATGAACATACCGCTGGGCTGTCATGGTGCCACGGAACAATACTAGGGGTGACCGTGTATTGTAGGCAATGGCACCCCATACCATCACACCAGCTGTGGGAGCGGTGTGTCGCTGTACAGCAAAGGCAGGATTGAAGCGTTCACCACGGGCTCTCCACACACGAACACGATTGTCATCACTGCCGAGATTGAATCTGGATTCGTCGCTAAAGACGACCTGGTTCCATTCCGCTGCAGTCCAGTTTCCTCGTGCGCGGCAAAACTCCAAACGGAGGCGTCGATGGGTGGGCGTCAAGGGCAGCACACGTAATGGGCGCCGCGATACCAACTGTCCTTCAGCCAGGCGCCTTCGTATGGTTCGAGAAGACACAACGGCCCCTAGTGAAGGTGCTACCTGTGCCTGGATGGCGGCCGATGAAGCAGTTGGCTGTACGCGTGCATTTCTGACTATTTGGCGGTCTTCTCGACGACTGGTCTGTCGAGGGCGTCCTGAGCCTGGTCTTCGTGTACATGACATCTCTCGGGTCCACTGGTCCCTACACCTCCTCACAACACAATCAGAGCGGCCTAATTGACGAGCTACTCGCCTAGCTGACCACCCAGCTTCCATCATTCCGACGATTCTCCCTCTCTCAAACAGCGACAACTGCGTATACTGTCTTCGAACACGGCATAATGGCTTGTCTACCTCAGCTCTTCCTTTGTAAATGATTCAGCACACTCAAACAAGCTTTGGTTACCTGTTTTATACTCCTCAGAGTACGATGTTCAACGCCCTCTACCGGCTATATGTAATGCGCAATCACGCTGCATTTCTAATCATTTGCATATCTCCCCGAAATGTACCTTCATTGCAAGTTTCGTTACGATCCCGCAATTATTTCTTGGTGCGCTAATTTTTTTGTCCATGAGTATAAAAATAAATAGAAAGCAAGTTTAACGTCCGTAATTATTCATAAATGGAGAGTAAATCGCCAACCGGACAATAAATATACCTTCGCACATTGAGCCAACATCAACGGGAATTCTGTACAATTGTTTCATCCTTATTATGGAATCATCAGCAGAATATACCCTTGATGTTTGGCTCGTTGCGCGGAAGCTTTACCCAAAAGCATTCTCGATCCCGGGAATTGGCCGCCGAGATAAAAAACAATAAAATAAAAAATGATCCTGAAAGATCCAATATATTAACCCCTTGTCCTCTCACTGAAAGGCACTAAGGTAATTAATTACAAAAAGGCAACATGATAAATTCAATAGAAAGCAAGTTTAACAAATAAGAAGCACGTTTTCTATTAACAGCGTGACAATCAATGTGTTAAGTAAAATTTCGTAAGACCATGTCGTATCGAGTGAAGGAAACATTGAAGGGCTCTAACTTGAGAAAATGCCACCTAAGCCAAGCTTAATGCATTTGTTTTTAAAAGATTGAAAATATGCTACTGAGCATGCGCATCTGTGTATTGTTGCTGGCAAAGTTTTTGTCAAGTTCAGGCAAACTTTTCTTATCTTTTTAATCTTCTAGATCTTTGCGGATGTCATATACTGAAGCAAAATAAATAAAAAAATTTAATCTCTGCTGCATATTATTATTAATATTTCTAAATGTTTCCGTTTCATTAAAATTAATAGGAATTAAAACTCAACAATTAATTTACAGCAGGACTATACTGCGCCACAATTCAAAAAAAGCCAAATTTCGTTTGTTTGTCATTGTTTCGTAGAGTTAAACAGGAACATTCTTTTGTGGTGATCATGCTTAAGGATGCACTTGAGTTTCTGATTATATATTAAAAGTATTTTCTTATCGATTTGGGTCAATGTGCAAAAAAAATCATGATGTTTGGTCAAATCGTATAAAAAGGATAAGGGATTACGAAATACCGTTCTTACAAATGTCCGCTCCCTTTTCTCCAATAAAACTCTTATCTTTAAATAAGTACTATTAAAAGTGCAATAGAAAGCAAGTTCAACGTCCGTAATCATTCATAAATGGAGAGAAATCGCCAACCGGACAA